>CM039673.1:171219464-171819464 GCA_022496015.1 Hordeum marinum | reverse complement strand
TCTCTCTAGGGATCAAAAAAATTAATTAGTTGGATGAAGAAAAACCGGCACCGATCAATCACGCAGGATAACCCGCCATGAATTTCCGTCCAGAAGAGTCGGTATGGAAGGATTTGTGTGGCTGACGGGTAGTCGGAACAACATCTACGAGTCCGAGACTAGACAGAAGCTAGGGTTGAATCGCCGCCAATGCTCCCTGCCAATTAGGTGATTTATCAAATCTGAGATGACGTTTTGCCACATCAGCATCTCTGTTGCACCGAGACCATCAGAACTTTTGAGGAGCTGAAGAAAGAAGGCCAAGAAAATTGACGGAGACGTTTCTAGCAGGCCCCGAAGTGTATATACACCCGAACTCTATACTCTGCACGAACGCTGGAGCTCGTGTCCGAGCCGGGCTGCACCTTGCCGCCAGCGGACCCAATCTCCGCCGCTCCTCCGGCTGTCCATCGCGCCACGTCCGGCTCACCTCGCCACCCCGCATCTGCCTGCAGCGCCGCAGCCCCAGGCTGAGCCGGATTCAGCTCCATAATGGCCGCCGATTCGGTCTCTGCACGCGTAGCCACCGCGGTTTGCCCCGCGTTGACCCGCCGTGGCCAAGCTCCTGGCCTATGGGTATGCCTCTGCTACTGTTGCGGCGTGCCCGGCCGCCTCGCCACGCCCTTCACCACGCCGATCGCCACACCAAGCCTCCGAGCCGACCTGCGCCCCTGCCGTCGCCGACTCGCTGCGCACGCCGGGCCGGCACGCAGCTGCCGTAACCTCACCCCGAGCGACCTCGACTCGCCGGTGCGTCGGCGCTCACGCGCGCGCGCCCACCTCGCCGCCTCGCGTCAGGCCGGCCGGCACTACTTTTCCCGTGCCTCCGGCGGCTCCACCCCGCCACGGGACGGCCCCGCTCCGCGCCTCCGGCTGTCCGTCTCGCCGCTGCACCCGATGGCCCTGTTCACGCCGGCTCAGCGCGCAGGCCGTCCGCCGCTCCCACCGACTGCTGCCGCACCCCGCCTTGCCGCTGCTGCGAACCGCCACCGGCGCCGTGAGCCGCCGTCGGCACCGTGAGCCGCCGCCGCGGCCTCACTTAGCCTCGCCTCCGCCGTATCTCCCGCCTCAAGCTAGCTTCACCCCACTGCTCCGGTCGACCTGTGCACGCGCTCACACCACAGCCAGGTGCCTCTCCCCCACTTTCGGCCGGCTCTTCCGTACCTTTGTGTCGGCCTCACTCGCCTCACCGAGCACCTCCGCCTCCGGTCGCCTTAGATGTTGCCTATCGTCTCCAGCGCGGTGGTCCTCGTCGTCGCCCCTGCAGCAGGAAGCTTCGCCCGGCCTGCCTCACCTCAACCACTGCTGCCATTTGCCCGGCTTCTTTTCTCCTCACTAGCTTTTGTGGCTGGATGTCCACGCGATGGAAAGGATAGGAGGGGCTGGTTAAAGAAAAAAAAGGGTGCTTTGGATAAGGTTCTATAGTCAAAAGAGCTTTTGTCAGATCTACGTTAGCGATGGGATAGCATTATCATCAGGTGATATTTTTCTAGTTAAAATTACGGGAACTTACTCTATTAAGAGTACTTTTGTACTTTGACTTGTGTGAATTTCTGCGCAGGTTAAACCATAAATGGGAGGCCGCTCCGGCGTCTACATTGTGTTAAGCAAGCCAATGATTGGGTGAGAAGCCAACGGATGCTCATAAGACGCCACTCCCAGGATCCAGGCTACATCAGTATGCCACAAAAGACCCGCGCGTCCACGCTGGTTTATAAATGACACGGGCGACTCACTGACCACACCGGCTTACAACGTCGCTGCCGTCTCTTGCCACCCGCGCCGGTTCTCAATTCCATGGCCGTCTCTCATCCGACTGCACCAGCTTACAACGCCCGCGGGTGACCCAACCGTCCATGCCGGCTTATAATACTCGTGGCCGTCTCTTGCCACCGTGCCGGTTTACAACATTGTGGCTGACTCTCGCCACCCGTACCGGTTCACAATGACCTCACCGTCTCTCATCATCCGTGCCGGCTTACAACGCCGTGGCGTCTTTCACAAACATCACTGGTTTACAATATCGCAGCCGTTTTTTACGTCTACATCAACATATTGGTACAGTGCTCGCCTGTACAAGCCGCCCAACGGACGCACGCAAGACGCCACTCACACTGTGATCTACGTCAACATATCGGTGCAGTGCTCATCAATACGAGCCGCCCAACGGACAGGCACGCAAGTCGCTGCTACTACAGTTTGATTCATTTCAACAAACAACCGGAACATCGACCAGATCATTAAAGCAATTCATATGGGATCATCTATAACCCGCCACGGCCAGCCTCAACTTTCGGTGGGGATTCTCAAGCCGCCTCTCCGAGTCAACTTAATATTCGGGGGCTACAGACATGGCGAGACACATTTGGTCGTTTTTAACAAGAACCCCGGGTCTTTGCAAGAGAAAACCCAATCCCGGGGGCTACTGCATTATTGGCGGATGATTAAAAGTTGCCCAAGAGGACGAACTGCCATGATGAACCATTCAAACATAGGTGCCCGGATTTATTGGATCATCATAAAGTCGCTTGGAGCTTCTGCCGTTTCTTCTTATAAGATGGCGTTTTACGAGATGGCGGTTTACAAAGTTAATGTTGCTCTGCTATATGACCCGCCGAAGCTTTGCCGGTTAATCTCGCTTAGAGACCCTGAACAGGTTAAGGCTAAGGTGACCCGCTGAATTCTTACCAGTCAATCTCGCCTTAGAGACCCTGAGCCGTTACACAGAGTTGACGGCCAATCTTGCCTTAGAGACCCTGAACTGATATTACTCTTACTAGTCAATCTCGCTTTAGAGACCCTGAGTCGGTTCACAGAGTTGACAGCCAATCTCGCTTTAGAGACCCTGAACTGCTATAAGTTACACAATTAAGCTCTTATCAGTCAATCTCGCCTTAGAGACCCTGAGCCGGCTCACATAGTTGACGGCCAATCTCACTTTAGAGACCCTGAACTGATATGATGCATAGTTTGAGTACATTAAGCGATGTTGTTGATGGAGGCTTCTTACCTTTGGTATAGCTTAAAAAATTCCCCTAAGGCTACAACGTGTACATCAAATTCCAGTTGCTTATCAACTGCGGCCATCCAAGGGGGCTTCTTACCGACGGGTATCGCTTATCTCACCCTAATGGTCGGCTTTATGCCACTTCCGGTTACTTATTGACCGCGGTTGTCGAAGGGGGCTTCTTACCGACGGGTTCGCTTATCTCACCCTAACAACCGGCGTTTACGCCAAAAATAGTTGCGGAAGGAGGCTTCTTGCCCTTGGGTATAGCTTACATAAGCCCTTCACGCAGCCGGCTAGTACAATTACTAGTCGCGGCTGTCGAATGGATGCTTCTTACCATAAGGTATAGCTTACATAATACCATCGGCAGCCGGCCCTATACAACATTGGCTGATTGGAGGAGGCTTCTTGCCTTCGGGTATAGCTTACATCACCCTCCAACAGCAGGCTTTTTGAGCTGCGGTTGTCAGTAGAGGCTTCTTACCTTTGGTATAGCTTACATAAACCTATTGACAACCGGTGTTGGAATACAATGGATAAGTATTTGTTGTTAAAAGGAGGCTTTGTACCATCATGGTATAGTTTACATCACCCTTCATGCAGCTGGCTGTAGACCGCTTCAAATTTCATCAACGGTCGCCGTTGCCAATAGAGGCTTCCTACCGTCAGGTATAACTCACATATATCCTAAGACAAACCGGCTCTTAAAAGAAGTTATGTGCAAGGGCGACTCATGTTACCCAGAAAAGTTGTTGGCTTTAGGCCACTTCCGGCTCTTGATTAGTTTGGTTGTCCATAGAGGTTTCTTACATTGGAGTACGGCTCATATTACTCTATGGCAACCAGTCATCAAACAGAGCTTATAAGACTCGGAGTCATGCTACTCTGGTTGATATCTCAGAGGAGGATTATTCAATGGGGGCTTCCCACCTCCAGATTAACATGCTGGCTTATAAAACCCGGATCAGAGCAAGATTATGAGAAAGGAGCAATGTTATGCAAGGTATGAACATCTCCGGGTTGAGCTTCTTCAAGCCGCCCTCACAACAATGCATAATGTATTCTGTCTTGTTTATTTTTTGCAGGTATTATCTCTTAATATGAGCCGTTATTAAATATTTGGCAAGACCAAATGGATCTTTTAATAGCCAACATGGTTGGATCTTCATGGTTATCATAACCAGTGTTAAATGATTGGGGTTTTTAAGCCAGCTCGGAGAAGTTTATTATTTTTCAAGAGTCGCCCTATCAGATATAATGCCGTGTCATCTAATTGACCGGCTCTCGGATTTTTTCAAATGTGCTCTGTAGTAATCTACAACACTCATGGATTTCTCAAACTTATATTGGCCGGGTTGCACCGCAACCACGAACAGGAATTTCATATCAGAGACAAAGGAATTATTTCAGGATATTCATTCCGGGTTATATTACAACCGCGGTCAAAGATTCATTCAACAAATTATGGTGAGTCATATTCCTCTCACATAGTCCCAAGTCGCCGCAGGCAGACGACCCGGCACTTGGGGGCTACACTATTCAAAGTCCAGTTTATATCAATTATGCAAGTCCCATGTTGCTGCAAGCATGCACCACAGCACTTGGGGGCTAATGCAAGCCGGCTTTCAAAATTATTACATTGTCAAGCAAGACCCTATTATCTCAAAGAGATGACCCGGTCCTTTTATATTTTCTCAAGAATATGAGTCGGCCTTTCCATATTTTTATAAGTCCCAGCCCAGTAAATTCTTACTGACCCGGCACTTGGGGGCTACACCACTCAGATCAAAATTTTCTAAAAGTCCCAAGTCACCGCAGGCGTGCGACCCGGCACTAGGGGGCTACAGTATTCAGCCATTTAAATAGATTATAAGGTTCTCAATTGAAGACCCGGCACATCACATTCTGATGAGCCGGCCCTTGGGGGCTACACCCGCCGAAGCTTTCTGATGAGCCGGCCCTTGTGGGCTTCACAGTCCAAAATGTTATTTGCAAAGCACCAAGTTATCATGGATAATCTTGGAGCTTGGAGGATATAGGTAATATGGACATATCAAAACTTTTGAGGACAGTTTTCAAGATTTTAATTATGGAGTTGAGCTATTAGACCTGGTGTCTTCAAAATTTATTACTTGATATTATCAAAAGATCATAACCCGCCAGATTTTATAAGCCGCCTTGCTTCACAACAATGGAAGTCCGGCTTTACATCAGATGGATATTCATCTCAATATTTTTATCAAGTCAGCTGGATTCTATTTATTTAAACCCGGAGTCACCAACGATAATGACCCGGCATCATCAATGATTATAACCCGGCGGAGATCACCCGCCAAAGGGCATTGGAAGCCAGCTCAATGGCATATGGGTATTCTATTCTCAATATTTTTCAAAAGGACATTGACAATCAAGATTATCAAGACGGTTCATTCATATATAGAGAAGACCCGGATTCCTGAGAAGCCATTTTATAAGCCGGCCAAAGGAGCAAGCCGGCCACTTTACATATTTGCTATTCCTATTTCAAGAGGTTACCATGAATAAATTCAATCTAACCTGGGGGCTAATGTCGGGGATATACCCCGCGGCATGACCCGCCCTGGCGACTCACAGGAGACCCGGTCGTAGACATGACATTCTATTAAAGACCCGGCAGGCGAGTCACAGGATGACCAAGCCCAAGACCCGGCGGGTGAGCCGGTGCCAGGCGGCTCACGGGATAAGACCCGGTGGGTGAGCCGGCGCCAGGCGGCTCACAAGAGAAGGCTCACAAGATAAGGCCCACAAGAGAAGGCCCGAAGAGAGAAGGATTCCATTAAAGGAAATAAGACCTGGAGTAGGATTTGTGAGAGATGAGTCCTAATCCTACTCCTTGTAGGACTCTATTTGTAAGCCTACCCTCTCCACTTATATAAGGAGGGGGAGAGCACCCCTAGAGGGACAGATTCAGAAGAGACACAAGTCCACAAGTTTAGACAACACAAGATTAGAGATAGAGAGATTAGAGGCTCTCGTGATTAGAGGTAGCGATTAGCACCCTTGTAACCGAGAGATCTTCATCATCATCAATACCAGACAAGCAGGACATAGGCTTTTACCTCGGCTTGAGGGGCCGAACCTGGGTAAAACTCCGTGTCTTCTTGATTCCGACCAACCCCTTCAAGAGGCCACGTAGTTGCGTCTCGCCCCGAACCTAAGTCCGTGACCCGGACATCTGCCGTGACAAAACCACGATAGACACTGATGGTAAATGTTACCATTTGTAAAGCTTGACTTGTTGCAAAGTAGTTTACGAAAAGTTCAAAAAGTTGACTGCGATGAGACTTTCTCACTCGTAGCGATGCTGAAGTCTGTTGGAATTATGTTAGCAGTTGCTGCATTTTTCAATTATGAAATCTGGCAGATGGATGCCAAAACATCGTTTCCTTCCTTAAGGAAATGTTGTATGAGATACAACCAGAAGGTTTTGTCAGTCCTAAGGATGCTAAAAGATGTGAGAGCTTCAGTGATTCTTCTATGAACTGAAGCAAGCATCTCGGAGTTGAATATACACTTTGATGAGGTGATCAAAGTTTTTGAGTCTATACAAAGTTTACGAGAAACTTGTATTTGCAATAAAGTGAGTGGGAGCACTATAGAGTTTCTGATAAGTATATGTGGATGACATATTGCTATTCGAAAATGATGTAGAAATTCTGGAGAGCATAAACGGGTGTTTGAAAAGAGTTTTTCAAAGGAAGACCTGGATAAAGCTACCTAATTGTTGAGCATCAAGATCTATAGAGATAGATCAAGATACTTGATGAGACTTTCAATGAGCACATACCTTGACAAGATTTTGAAAGAGTTCAAAATGGATCAGTCAGAGAAAGAGTTCTTGGCTGATTTGTAAGGTATAAAGTTAATTAAGACTCAATGCCCAGTGACTGCAAAAGATAGAGAAAAGATGAGTGTCATCCCCTATGCTTCAGCCATAGGCTCTATCATGTATGCAATGCTGTGCACAAGACCCGATGTCAGCCTTGCCATAAGTATGGCCAGAAGGTTTCAAAGTGATCCTGGAATGGAGCACTGGATAGCGGTCAAGATTATCCTTAGTAACTAAAAGACTAAGGAGATGTTTCTCGATTATGGAGGTGATAAAGAGTTCGTCATAAAGAGTTACGTCGATGCAAGCTTTAACACCAATCCGGATGACTCGTAGTAGCAATCTGGATACGTATAGTGGAGCAGCCATTTGGAATAGTACCAAGTGGAGTGTGGTAGCAGTGTTTACGGTTTGACATAGAAATTTGCAAAGTACACATGGATCTGAATGTCGCAGACCCATTGACTATAAGACCTCTCTCACATGCAAAGCATGATCGAGCCCCAGAACTCATTGGGTGTTAGATTCATAACAATGCGAATCACATGGTGATGTGAACTAGATTATTGACTCTAGTGCAAGTGGGAGACTGTTGGAAATATGCCTTAGAGGCAATAATAAATTAGTTATTATCATATTTCCTTGTTCATGATAATCGTTTATTATCCATGCTATAAATTGTATTGATCGGAGACTTAGATGCATATGTGGATACATAGACAAAACCATGTCCCTAGTATGCCTCTAATAGACTAGCTCGTTGATCAAAGATGGTTAAGGTTTCCTAGCCATGGACATGCGATGTCATTTAATAACGGGATCACATCATTAGGAGAATGATGTGATGGACAAGATCCAAACTACAAACGTAGCATATGATCGTGTCAGTTTATTGCTACTGTTTTCTGCATGTCAAGTATATGTTCCTATGACCATGAGATCATGCAACTCACGGACATCGGAGGAGTGCCTTGTGTGTATCAAACGTCACAACGTAACTGGGTGACTATAAAGGTACTCTACAGGTATCTCCGAGGGTGTCTGTTGGGTTGGCATGGATCAAGACTGGAATTTGTTACTCCGTGTGACGGAGAGGTATCTTAGGGCCCACTCGGTAATACAGCATCACAACAAGCCTTGCAAGCAATGTGACTAAGTGTTAGTCACGGGATCTTGTATTACGGAACGAGTAAAGAGACTTGCCGGTAACGAGGTTGAACTAGGTATGGAGATACCGACGATCGAATCTCGGGCAAGTAACATACCGAAGAACAAAGGGAACGTTATACGGGATTGACTGAATCCTTGACATAGAGGTTCGACCAATAAAGATCTTCGTAGAATATGTAGGAACCAATATGGTCATCCAGGGCCTGCTATTGGTTATTGACCGTAGAGGTGTCTCGGTCATTCTACATAGTTCTCGAACCCGCAGGGTCTGCACACTTAAGCTTTGGTGACGTTTCGGTAGTATAGAGTTATGTATGGTGGTGACCGAAGGTTGTTCGGAGTCCCGGATGAGATCCAGGACGTCACGAGGAGCTCCGGAATGGTCCGGAGGTAAAGATTGATATATAGGAAGTCCCATTTTGGTCGCCGGAAAAGTTTCGGGCTAATCGGTAATGTACCGAGAGTGCCGGTAGTGTACCGGGAGACCACCGGGAGGGGTATTTCGACCTAAGAGGCTTCATGGGCTGTGGGAGAGTAAATACCAGCCTTTTGTGGGCTGGTGGAAGTCCCACACAAGGCCCATGCAGCTGGGAGAAAAAGCCCAAAGGGAAAAAGGTGGAAAAAGGCCAAAAAAAGGAGGAATCCTAGTCCTACTAGGATTGGAGGAGTCCTCCTCTCCTCCCCACTTTGGTCGACCCAAGGGCTGGATTTTTGGCAGCCAAGACTCCTCCTCCTCTCCTCCTATATATACTAGAGGATTTCAGGGTTTTGGCACAGAATTTTCAGCCACGTGCTACCCGTTCCTCTAGTGCATAGTTTCTCCTCTAGATCGGTTTTCTGCAGTGCTTAGGCGAAGCCCTGACGGAATTGCTCCACCACCATCGCCGGGGCGCCGTCACGCTGCCGGTGAAATCTTCTCTCTATCCACTTCCTGTTGCTGGATCAAGACGGTGGAGATCATCATCAAGCTACACGTGTGCTGAACGCGGAGGTGCCGTCTGTTCGGCGCTAGATCGGAAGGACCGTGAACAAGATCGCGAGACGGTTCGTGATGAGTTCACGGGATGGATCGTGATGAGATCGCGGGACGGATCATGATGAGTTCACGGGACGGATCGTGATTGGATCGCGGGACGGATCGTGATGTGATCGCGGGACGCTCGAAGATTTGGATCGCGAAGATTCGACTACACCAACCGCGTTTCTTAACGCTTCCCGCTTAGTGATCTACAAGGGTATGTAGATCCGCTCTCCCTCTTGTAGATGCTCATCACGATGGATAGATCTTGCGTGTGCATAGGGAAATTTTTGTTTCCCATGCAACGTTCCCCAACAACTTCAACGTTGCTTGTGTTTCTCACTTTCACATTTCTTTTTGAAAGAAAATTATGTTCCCACTTTATTTTTTTGTTTTTAAACTATATAAAAGCACACAAAAGAATAAAATGGCTCTCTAAAACTTCCGGGTTGTCTCCTTGGCAGTGCTTTCCTTAAATCCATTAACCTAGGTATAAAGTGTTCAAGTAGGGGATCCACCCGGATCCCAAGGTATACCAAAGCCAATTTTAATTAACAATGATTTGTAATTTAGTAGTGAGTACAAAGTAACATATATCATGCAACAACAAAGTCTAACTCCCTTCCTATGCATTGGCATGTCATACAAGAACAATTCATTCACACCAAGTAAAGGCCAATGCATATCATACGTAGTTTCTTGCAATTTTATGTATCAAAAACATAGAGAGGTGAAGATGTAGTTCCTCTCTCATAATAATTGCAAGTAGGAGTAGCAAGAACATGCATATTATATTTATCAACACTATCATGTGCAATAGTAGAAGGACACCCATCCATATATTCCTTAATAAGTGCAAACCTCTCCGATATAGTGTAGTTGGGAGGATTCAAAAAGATAATACAACTATCATGTGTGGGTGCAATAGCTACAACTTCATGCTTAACATAAGGAACTATAGCAAGTTCATCTTCATAAGCATAATTCAGGTTGGCATCATGGCCACAAGTATATCAAGCATCAAGTTCATCAAAAAGGGATATTTCAAATGAATCCAAGGGATCATAGCAATAAACTTAGCATTCATCCTTCGGTAAGCACGAAGGGAAATTAAACAATGTATGAGTTGAAGAGTTACCCTCATTAGAATGTGGGCATGAGTAGCTAATCCGCTCTTCCTCCTTTTGTTCTTCGTTCTCCTCCTCATCTTTTTCATCTAATGAGCTTACAATTTCAGCAACTTCCTCTTCCATAGATTCCTGCAAAATATTAGTCTCTTCCAAGGCAGCGATCATTCTTTCAATAAACTCTTTAACATAAGCATTAGAAGCATAGTTTTCATAGCAATATTTAAGTATGGCAAAATTTTCAGAATTGTAAAGAGTAGCATCGTACTTTTCAATGAAAGAAGCAATTTCATAGGCACCCTTAAAAGCAACAAATTCTTCAATTCATTCAACATAATTATAGCAATAGGCCTCCTTGGCATAAGAGGATAATATTTCATTATAATTAAACACACATTGGTAGGGAAGGTGTTTTTTAGCTTCTTTAGAACAACAAGTAAAATCATAAATTTCACATAGATTCCAAGCATAGCAACACAAAGTATTAATTTGATGCCACAAGAGTTTCCCTTTTCGAGATATGTGGTGTCGCACATAATGAGCATGCTCATTTAATGACTTTCCCTCAACTAAGCTAGTTGGGTTTTCAGCACGAGCACAAGTGGAACGAAGATGACCCAAGTAATATTCTTTGGTGGTACGGAACACTAGTGGTTCCTCAACTTTTGGAGCAGAAAGTACAACTATTTTTTGGTATTTTGCGTTTACTACCCATATCTAAAGGCAGAAAACAAGTTAATAACATAAAATAAAAATTACTTACTGATAATGAAAACAAGCACACACGAGAATATTCACCCCACGCTATTGCTCCCCGGCAACGGCGCTAGAAAAAGGTCTTGATAACCCACAAGTGTAGGGGATCAATTGTACCCTTTCTCGATAAGTAAGAGTGTCGAACCCAGCAAGGAGCTAAAGGTAGAACAAATATTTCCTCAAGTTCTATTGACCACCAATACAACTCTATGCATGCTTACTATTCTCTTTACCTAGAACAAGCATGAAACTAGAAGTACTATGTATGTGTTGTGGGATAGGTTAGCAAGATAATAAAGAGAACGTAAATAAAAACTAGGGGATGCTAAGATAAATTAACAAGTAAGTTAGTTTAACGAGTGTGGAAAAGTGGTGGTAGGATTTGCAGAATTGTCCCTAGGCAATCGATAACTAGACCGATAATCATTATTGCAATTTTATATGAGGGAGAGGCATAAGCTAACATACTTTCTCTACTTGGATCATATGCACTTGTGATTAGAACTATAGCAAGAATCCTCAACTACTAAAGATCATTAAGGTAAAACCCAACCATAGCATTATAAGGTATCACGTCCTCTTTACTACCATATGCAACAACCCACCTACTTAGATTTATGCTTATGTCACTCAAGCAACCCACCATAGGAGAATTATAAACACATTGAAACACCCTACAGGGAGGATCCCTCGCACTTGCGCGACACGAAGAGCACCATAGGACCACACCAATAATAAAACATGCAACTCAAACCAATCATGATCATCAATCAACCCATAGGACAACAAAAATCTACTCAAACATCATAGGATGGCAACACATCATTGGATAATAATATGTACATAAAGCACCATGTTAAAGTAGAAGGTACATCGGGTTGCGGGAGAGTGGACCGCTGTAGATAGATGGGAGAAGGTTATGGAGGTGTTTGTGAAGATGACGGAGTTGTTGGAGTAGATCGCCGTCACGATGATGGCCCCGACGGCATTCCGGTGCCACCGGGAGAGAGGGGGAGAGAGCCCCCCCTCCTTATTCTTCTTCCTTGACCTTTCCCTTATATGGGAGAAGGGTTTCCCCTCTGCTCCATGTCCTCCATGGCGGCGGAGGGGCAAGATCCCCTCCGAGATTGGATGTCTCTCTATTTCCTTCTGTTTCTGCGCTTCTAGATTCTGGCCTTTCACCGTTTCTTAAATATCTGGAGATCCGTAACTCGGATCAGGCTGAAATTTTGAGGGGATCTTTTTCCAAAAATTAGCTTTGTTGTGGCCAAAGTTGAGTTGCAGCTGACGTAAGGGGTGGCCACAAGACTGCAAGGCACAACTAGGGGGTGGGCCGCGCCTAGCAGGCTTGTGACCTCCTCGGGCATCGTCTCGCGTTGATTCTTTTTCCCAAATATCACATATATTCCAAAAAATCTCTGTAAGTTTTTATCGCGTTTGGACTTCATTTGATATGGATTTTCTACAAAACAAAAAAGATGCAACAAACAGGAACTGACACTGGGCACTGGATCAATATGTTAGTCCCAAAAATAGTATAAAATGTTGCCAAAAGTATATGAAAGTTGTAGAATATTGGCATGAAACAATCAAAAATTATAGATATGACGAAGACGGATCACCGTGCAGGCTGCCAAGGACGAGGTGGTGCACGCCAGGCCGACGCGGTGAGCCGGTTTGTTGGGGACGCTCCTGCGCTTTCGAATGTGTGCGGCGATGGGGCCTACCTTGAGTTCTTCCAGAAGGTGGTGGAGGCGCTGGAGACCGGCGTCTCCCGCGTGGATACGTACAACGCGTTTGACGCACGCAACCTTCTGGACCTTGCCCTGACACTCGTCTTCTCCAACCTCTGTTGTCTCGCCCCGTAGCTTGACCTCTGGCGCGTCGGGGAGCGGGTGCCCAACGGCTCCAGCGCCCCTTAGGGACGAGGTGCACCCGCACGTGGAGGCCATGGTGGAGCGGTTCATCCAGGTGCCCGCTGCCAGCGAGGAGGAGGACTCCGACGCCGAGCCGGCCGGCGGCGCGGGCGGTGCCGATGGCTTCTCCCCCTAGGTGTCCTCTATTATCCCTTCCCGTTCCCTATAATGTTTAAACAAGAACTCTGCCCTATGGGGTGTTAATCTTTTGCATGTTACCTTTGCTGTCTTGTTCTCCTTCCTCGAATCGCTGATCGTGGCATAGGTTGGCGCCGCCATGGTTGTGGTCCTGTGTCAGCCACCAGTAAGGCCCTCGCGAGGCTCTCCCCCTTGAGGGGCGACTCGCAACCGTCGCTCTTATCGGGTCCTGGGTCTTGTGGCTCGTCATGATCGAGCCCCTCCCCGTGTGTCGCCTTGTTGCTTCATTCCTCAGGGGCCTCGGCAACCGTGCGTGGTGACCGTAGTTCCTGCATCTTTATATTAGTGTGTGTAATCCTTATTCCATCCTCGGAGTCGTTATTAGGCCGAGAGGATCCTGATTGGTTTGGTAGTGTACTTAGCTTTGTATGACGCTGGCGATCCCGCGCGTCGCGATGCGTGATGGGCCATTCCATCGAGCTGTGACTCCATCCGGGATACTTCCTTCCTGTCTGCTAAAAGGTCCGAGGGCCCTTTCGGCACTCTGCGTGTGTAGGTCCTAGTCGTGCTCATTTCCCGACCGCCATGGCATATGCCCGAAGGGACGCAGCCGCGGGGTCAAGCCCCGACACCCTTGATGCTGACCGGAAAACCAAGGACGGCATCAAGGAGGCAAGTGGCTATATGACCGGTAAGGCCCGTGAGGCATGCTGCTCGGGAGCCCCCTTTTCGACACTCAAACCGCTCTACGTCGACAAGTCCCAGTCCCGCGCATTTCCCCACCACCATTAGGTACGACCGGAAACCAATGCCGCACTTCACGGGGCAAGGCCCCGACACTCATGATGCCGACCGGAAACCAAGGATGACACTAGGGGGTCGAGTGGCCTTATGACCTGTAAGGCTCCTGAGGCGTGCTGCTTAGGAGCCCCCTTTGATGGTCGAGCGATCCCCCATTCCGTTCCTCCGAGTGCCGCCTCAGGAGGCCCTGGGGCCTCCTAAGGCTCCACGCTATGATGTCATGTTGCCGTTGGAGCCCCCGAGTGGGGGTCGACAACTAAAAATGGCGTGATCCTGAGGCGACAAGTCCTCGCCATCTAGCTCTCTGGCGCCTTGAGGCGGCACAAAGCATTTGGCTCTTTGCGAAACACCATTTAGAAGGAGGAAACTCAAGTCTGGAAAATGAGGAAACAGAGATAGAAAAGTTCCTGCCCCCTTTTTTCTTAAATAGAAGGTCACGAAGTCCTCAGACTCTGTTCCAAAAAATAGCAGCTTGAACACCAAAAAGAAGCAAGCAAATGCCGCATCCGGCCCCTAGGCTAGTCTCCGTCTTCCCCCAGCACTGAGCGTACGACATCCACATTGCATGGGCATAGCCATTGATGGGCAGTGTTTTCTTCTCCGCCAGCTCCGGGCTATGGCTGCCACATTGCATGGGAGGAACCCCTCTGCGTCCTCGGGGGGCTCCGGGCGTATACAACCCGCTCATTATTACGTGAGAGTGTCACGACCGTATATAGCTAGGTAAGCCCCCAGGCGCACAGCCTGGTGATTCCCAACTCTGTTGAGGATCATCCCGTGCATTTCTGCCCGGTTGCGCACCCTTAAGACCCTAACACGAATGCATTGTTCCCCGCGTGACCACAGGATTGCGCTCCCAAGGCCCAAACATGAGCACGATGCACCGACGCGGCCATAAGGGTGTTTTGTTGGTGAAGAATGCCCTATGAGGCACCCTTGCGCCGCATAGACAAGGTCCCGAGGGCCTCGTGAGGCCCATCCTCCTGAGGTCGTGTCGACTCTGCAATTGCCGCAGGTGGACCGTGCTACCCTTGTCTTGCTGCTCCCTCCCAGACCATTACTCCCGTGGCCTGGGGGCTTGGCCCCGCGTAGCTTGCCAGCGGGGGCACCGACTCGCACCGCGCCCCATGGGCCCCGGGGCGCCCTCCCGCATGCTCCGCCCAGGACCGGTGCTCCACCGATGGAACCCCCAGGCCCGGCTTGGGGAGGACGCCCTGGGCGCCCCTTACTCTTGGGAGGTGCTGGCGCCCGCGGCGGGCGCTTGATCCAGCTCCCCGCTAGGAGGTACGACATAGCATGGTACGTAGGGTTCCATGTAAGTACTTGATCTCCCTCCTGAGTCGCCTGTCGGTGTGCTGGAGACGGTGCCTCTCGGCGGTGGCGGGAAAACGCCTTGCACGCATCGCTCGCAGACCCTCCTGCGTCGGGCCTTAGAGCGGAGTTGCTTACCTCTGCCACCGCCGTTGGGTGGGCCACGCGTTTCCTGGTGTGGGTTGCTTCCTTGGTGATCTGATGCACCTCCGCCGCCGTTGCTTGTTTGTTCGGACGCTTGCGCCGCCTGCTCACTATGCCGGATGGCGTGCTCCCGCTAGGTCAGCACTGCTTGCCGAGGGCCAGCCGGGTCGATGAGGTGCACGTCGTTGAGCGTGCGGGGCGCCCCATCGTTACCTCCATGTGCCTGGTGGGCGTGGCCGGTCTGCGCCCCAAAACCAGTCACCGGGATTTGCAGAAGGAGGAGCACTGCGTGCGGTGTGCTCTGCTTAGATCCGTCTGGTGCTCCACAAGTCCCCCTGCCGGCGGGCTAGGGAGCGGGCGCGACATGTGAGCCCCCCGCACCTGGCGCATGTGGCCTTGAAGAAGAGTGAGGGGAGATTCCCTCAACGCGACGGTGACCAGCTCCGCGATGTGATCAGTCCATGCGTCGAAGCCCCCATGCGTTGGTCGGTGGTGAAGCATGTAGCTTGCCAGTAGTAGTGTATCGTGCGCGTTGAGGTCTCCCACGTAGGTACAACGCGCCGCCGGGGCCAGGGGCGCCGCCTGCCCGCCGTGTGCTTGAGCATCACGAGAGATGGTGGCGGTGAAGGTGATATTGGCGATTTGGTACTGACTACTCGGTCGTCCTTCGATGGCCGCGGAGGGGTTCACGGGAGCCGACCCACCGCGACCGCGAGAAGCTTGTTGAGTGTCGGCCATTGGAGTAGCAAAGCGTGGGAAGGATGAAGCCTGGAGAAGACCTCGACACGCCCCCTACCTGGCGCGCCAAATGTCGGATTTCGGGCTCCACAAAACCCTTAAGATTCGAACACAGGGGCATGTGCAAAGATCCCCCGCAGCCTCGCCCAACCTAGCTTGTTACTCGATAAACACGACAAAGAACTCTCACAATGACAAGAAATAAGATGCACACAATAGTTTACCCAGGTTCGGGCCGCTACGAAGCGTAATACCCTATTCCTGCTTTGGTGGATTGCCTCTCGAGGAGGTGGTGTGGATGAATATGTACAATGTTTTAGGGCCTCATGAGGGCTCCCTTTGGTGTGTTCGAGGCTCTCTGTGGCTTGGTGGTGGGTGCATGATGGAATGGATTCGGGGGCCTCTCTACGGTGCAGCCTGCCCTCTATATATAGTGGTGGCTCGGGTCCTCTTCCCTTATCACAATGGCGGGAAGGGATCCCACAACGGCCAATTTTGAAGGGGGACAAGATTACATGATCGCCCTGTCCAAAGGCGGTCTTCGCCTACAAAGTACCTATCGAGGGCATAGGAATGGGCCTAGTGATGACATCTATCCTGCAGGGCGGGTGGTTGTGGTCTTGTTACACTAGAATGGAAACCTTTGGGGGTGCTTTGGGAACCCGCGCATGTCCTTGCTCCCTTTGCACCAAAGGGGAAACTGCATCGTCTAGCGCGCTAGCGCCCGCCTGTCCTTCGTTGCGTCTCCCTTGACTCCCGAGGCCGGGCCTTGCATAGAGATAAATGCCGCTCCGGAGGGGGCCCGAAGAGGCCCACCCCTTGCTGGTCCTGACGCTGTTCCTCCTCGCGAGGCAAGGGCCCTTGTCTTGAGTGAGACCACGCCTGGCCGCGTCTCGTCGATGAAGTGGGCCATGCCCTGGGCCACAGGCAGGCAGGTCTGGGCACCCCCATTCCTAGAACGCCGACAAAACTATTTTTTATGGGTCATCTGTATCCATATGCCACCATTGTACATGCCCTTAGTGGGTTTTCGGTCATCATATTTACTTGTAAGAAAGAGTCATTTGGCCTCTTAGTCTTTGCATTATGCCACACACAATTTATTGCAACTCAACATGCAAAAGACATAAAAGTAAAGAAATCAACAAAAATATACAATAACACACAAATTAACAATGAAGTGGCGGCTTTAGTGAGGCACCAGAACAAAGTAGGAGCACGGTTATCAAAGAAGATGTCGCCAAAACAACATCCTGAAGTAGGTCAAATACACTTGCATGAATAGTCAAATACAACAAAAGAAGAAATTAAAATCTGATATATATATATTTTGTTAATGAACTTCAGCGTATATTCTAACACCCTACAAAATTTTACCGCAAAAAGAAATCCTTAGTTGCATGTAAGAAACAAAATTCAGGGCAAAAATGTATTTCAATTACCTTTTTTTGTTCTTGCAAAGACCACGAGGCATCTTTAAGGCGGACTCTCAAACCACCTGCAACTGTCCGGACAACATGGTCCGGATGTGGTTTCACATCCAACGCGGACCTGTATCGGTCCGTTGAGCGGTCCAGACGTAATTTTTATGGCAAACCTAAGACAAATGTGGGGAGATTTTTGGGAGTGCGGACAACAACCATGTACGCCTCCAAGCCCTTCTGAGACCCCACATTTCCATCCTCCCCACTTTCTCTCCTTCCTTCTTTCTACCTTGCCTTCATCATTGCTCCACCACCTCGACCGCCACACCACACCCCTGTTGGAACTCTACGACTACAACTCCATTATCTCAAGTGTTCCAGCCAGGAACCACCCCGCTTCTCCTCCATCGTCGTTCAACCCCTCTCCTCTGACCGCCTCGCCAAGTATGATCCGCTACTGCTATACTCATCATGCCCGACAACTGTTCGATGAATTGCCGGAGCTAAAAAAGTTGTCCCTTCTTGTTTCAGGCAATGGATTCCAATTTGTCCTATATATATACGAGCAAAATGTTGAGTCGTCTGACGGCTCATTCGACGAAATGGACTACATAGATGAGACAACGATGATGTTGGCGGTCCATAAAGACGCGAAGCATGCAGAGGAGCATGTTCTAAATTTCAAAGGATCAATCAAGGGTCATAGATTGGTAACTACAACAATGCGCACGGCAATTTGACACTGATGGTCGACTAATTTACCCCTAATGCACTCTTCTCTGGCCATTTTCGACGGCGTTTTCGGATGCACAAGACTATCTTCGATCGTTTGTACCATGATGCCGGGTTCTCTGATGACTACTTTGTCTTGAATAAGGATGTCGTGGAATGATTGGGTTCTCTGGTTACCATAAGTTCACAGTCGCACTCTGAGTGCTTGCATATGGCACGACTGCTGATTCGTGGGACGAGTACATGTGGATGTCTGAGAGCATACACGAAGATGCCATGGTTAGATTTGCAAAAATTGTGGTCAAGGTGTTTGGATCTCAGTATCTAAGAGAACCAACTATGGAAGACACCGAGAGTCTATTGGCAATCTCAGAAGCAAGAGGGTGGTCAGGTTTGCTTGGATCTTCTCACTGCATGCATTGGAAATGGAAAAACTGCCCAAAGACTTTACAAGGGTGATAACCCACAAGTGTAGGAGATCATTTTTAGCCTTTTTTGATAAGTAAGAGTGTCGAACCCAATGAGGAGCTAAAGGTAGAATTAATATTCTCTCAAGTTCTATCGACCACCGATACAACTCTACACACGCTAATGCTTGCTTTACCTAGAACAAGTATGAAACTACTTTGCGGGAACAAAACTAGAAGTAGTTTGCAAGATAATAAAGAACATGGAAATAAAAGTTAGGTGTTGTTTTAATGAAAGTAAAATAAAAGGAAATAGTTTTGTAGAAAGATTTTTGTGTAATGCAAGAGAAATATTGTCCATGGCAATTGCATATAATACGATAGATACTTGTTATATGTAATGAGGGAGAGGCATGGGCTAACATACTTTCTCTACTTGGATCATATGCACTTATGATTGGAACTCTAGCAAGCATACGGAACTACTAAAGATCATTAAGGTAAAACCCATCCATAGCATTCAGTATCAAGTCCTGTTTACTCCCATACGCAACAACCCACCTACCCGGGTTGATGCTTCAGTGACTCAAGCAACCCACCATAGGCAAATCATGAACATATTGCAATACCCTACAACGGGGATCCCTCATGTTCACACGACACAGAGGGCATCATAGGACATCACCATATCAACATACAACTCACATCCATAACATCATACCACAATTAACCCATTGGACAAAAGAGATCTACTCAAACATCATAGGATAACCAAATATCATTGGGAAATAATATATGGATTTGAGCACCATGTTTAAGTAGAGATTACAGTGGGGAAGAGAGGTGTTACACCGCTGCATAGAGGAGGAGAGAGTTGGTGACAAGATTGTTGATGTAGATCGTCGTCACAATGATTGTCCCGACGGCGTTCCGGCGCCACCGGGAGAGAGGGGGAGAGATCCCCTCCTTCTTCTTCTTCCTTGGCCTCCCCTATATGGGAGGAGAGTTCCCCCTACGTTCCATGGCTTCCATGGCGGCGGAGGGGCGGGAGACCCTTTGAGATTGGATCTCCCTCTCTGCTCTCTTCTGTTTCGCGTTCCTGTTTTCTGGCCAAAACCATTTCTTATATTCCCGGAGATCCGTAACTCCGATTGGGCTAAAAGTTTGAGGGAATTTTTATACAAAAATTAGCTTTATTTCTCCCGATGGAGAGCTTCAACTAGCTTATGAGGTGAGCACGGTCCACCGGGCCGTGTTTGGGCCCCGACCCGTGCCCTGGTGGACCGTGCCCGTTGTTGGCCTCGGTTTGCATTGATTTCACTTATCAAAATTCACAAATAACAAAACACACACAAAAAACATGAACTGGCACTAGGCACTGGATCAATAGGTTAGTCCAATAAATCATATAAATTGTTGCCAAAAGTATGTGAAAGTTGTATAGTATTGGCATGAAACAATAAAAAATTATATATACGACAAAGACGTATCAAAGGGCAATATTAGGCTAATGTTAAGAAGCCCACTATCATTCTTGAAACAGTTGCACCACATGATTTTTGGATTTGACATTCTTTCTTTGGCATGCCCGAGTATCACAATGATATCAATGTGACATAGCAATGACCGTTGTTTACGAGGGAGATTGAACAAAAAGCTCCTCCTTGGACATGAGTACAACATGAGCTACTATCCTAGTTGACGATATATATCCTTCGTGGGCTACCTTTGTCAGCACCATCTCCAACTAGTTGGCCATAAAAACTCCCACCTTGCCGAAATACAATAAGGAGAAAGAAAGGATGTGACGGGCCATTTGGAGTTATGTAGGCCAGTATTGCATTTGTTCGTAGACCTGCTAAACAATGGATCTGGAGACCCTGTGGGAATTGATGATATGTTGTGTGATCATGCACACCATGATTGTCAATGATGAGGGTGATGATGTTGTCGTAGCTCTAGAATTCGAGAGCATGGGTGATCCTATCGAACTTGCAGATCAGAATCGGTCACATTTGAAGAGTTTATTCAAATGCATCAACAAATTCAGCATCGACCAACTCATGAGCAGCTGAAGGAATATCTGATTGAGCATTTGTGCGTCGTTACAAAGAAAAACAATGTTGGAATGTAGTATTGGGACTTTTTTAAATCAAAACTACTAATACATGCGACTATTTGAATGTTTGAACTCTATTTATACAGCAATTTGAACGTCCAATTTTTCAAAAAATATAGCAGGCTCAGTGTACGCGGGCAACGTTGGATGGCGGCCTCTTGCTCCATGTCCGCAACCTGGTCCCCATGTCCATGGACGGGTGCGGAAGGAAATTTGTGAGTCTGTGCTGGAGATACCCTAAGCCTTTTTATCATAATGGTACAACTCACGAATTAGTGGGTTTTATGTCATCGTATTGACTTGTAAGAAAATAGTCATTTGGCCTATTGGTCTTTGCATTATGCAACCCATAATTTATCGCAGATCAACATGAAAAAGACATATCAGTAAACAAATCAACATAAAAGTACAATAACAAACAAATTAATAATGTAGTGGGAGCTTCATCGTGGCAATGGAACTAAGTGGAAGTACTGTTATCGAAGATAATGTGGCCAAAACAACACCCCGATGGAGCTCAAATACACTTGCATGAATAGTAAAATCCTAAAAAAAGTGAACATATATATATATATATGTATATATATGTATATATATGTATATATATGTATATATATGTATGTATATATATATATGTCATGAACATTAACGTATGTTCTAACATCCTACAAAATTCTACCGCAAAAAGAAATCCTTGGTGGCATGCAAGAAACAAAATCCAGGGCAAAACATATTTGAAATATTCTTTTTTTTGTTCTGGCACAGACCACGATGGTTGTCTTTTGTCGTCAAAAATGTAGATTATCAGAACACTTGTTGATTTTCATGGACATTATATTTTTTTTGAATTTATTGCTCATGTGGATGTGTTTGAGCTAAGGATTAGAGCAACACTTTCATCCCCACGGATCTTTATCGAGTCTAACTAGTAAGATGAAGGTTCAGGTGAGGTATGTCACCACGGAGTTGCTGCTCCAAGACAACGTGTTCATGAATTGTATGGCACACACACTTCCATGACGAGACGTAGGTGATATTAACATTAAACTCAAAACCTGAAAATTTCAATAAGCCAAAGCACAAGAGTAAGATCGAAAGTATGTCTAGAGAGGAGTGATTAGACTACTTGACCAAATAAAAATTCTAATTTTTCCAAATTTGAAGTGTTGACAGATTTTAACAATCATAGCAAGTCAAGCACAGCCTACACATGCATGTTTAAGAGTATAGCAACGGAAAGTAAAGACAATCATATGTAGTAGAGGATGGGTAGGAAGATCAAACGCAATTTGGAGACACGAAGATTTTTCCCGTGGTTCCGATAGGTGGTGCTATCGTACGTCCACGTTTATGGAGACTTCAACCCACAGAGGGTAACAGTCGCGAGAGTCCATGGAGGGCTCTACCCACGGAGGGTTCCATGAAGAAGCAACCTTGTCTCTACCATGATGGCCTACGTTCACGGAGGACTAGCCTAAGTCGGGGTAGATCTTCACGAAGTAGGCGATCTCCTTGCCCTTACATACTTCTTGGTTCAGTCCACAACACAAAGTAGGAGGCTCCCAAGCGACACCTAACCAATCTAGGAGGCACCAGCCTCCAAAAGGTAATAGGCTCAATAATGTCGATGAACTCCTTGCTCTCGTGCTTCAAGATGATAGACTTCTCAACACTCAATCACTCTCTCATAGATTTGACTTTGGTGGAAGAGATTGATTGGGTGGAAAGCAACTTGGGGAGGCTATAGATCAAGATTCATATGGATGTAATGGAATGGCTTGATATCAACACATGAGTAGGTGGCTCTCTCTCAGAAAATCTGATGGGATAAGTGGGGATCTGTTCTGAGTGCTTCTCTTGCGAGTGAGTGGTGGTGGAGGGGTATATATAGGCATATCCAAAAATCCAACCGTTACACCTAAAGTTACTAACTCGGTGACACCAAAGTATAAAACTCGGTGCTACCGAGTTGCTCCAAAGGTAGCAACATTTGAATCTCGGTGAGATCGATACAAAGATCTTGGTAGTATTGATAAGGTGACCAACAGTCAGAATCCAAAACTCGGTGACACTGATACAAAAACTCAGAATTTCCGATTTTGAGAATTGAGGTAACCGAATGTTGGCAAGCTGAACTTGGTGGCACCAAAGCATAATCGGTTGCATCGGAGGTCTAGGGTTTGGTAGGGTTCTGCCTAAGTGGGAAATCGGTGGGACCGAGTGGGAATTGTTCGTTCTTCCGATTTTCATGATAGGCTTGGATAGACTTTTGTGGAAGAGTTTGTGGGTGTTTTTGGTGACTATCACTTGTACACGTGGAGCATTTTGATCACCAACAGTACCTTAGCCCCTTTTAATAGTATTGGCTTTCCTATGGACTCAAAGTGATTTCTCACAAAGTAAAATGTAGAGTCCTCTTGCTTGAAGCTTTTCCAATCCAATTCCTTGCATCTAGGGGTTTCTCCACAATCCTTTTGCCAACCCAGCATTGAACTTTTCCTGAAACATACTTAGTGGAAACAATAGTTCAATGAGATATATGTTGTTATTAATTACCAAAACCACCAAGGGAGCAAATGTGCTTTCAATCTCCCCCTTTTTGGTAATTGATGACAACATATAGATCAAAGCTTCGACATATGATATAATCAATGAATATAACCGTCACTTTGAGAAGTATGTGATAAGCAAGAGCTCCCCCTAAATTTGTGCATTATTTTGAATTTGCGTTTGAATGCAAATGCACAATCGATTAGGTACATGAGGCACTTGTTCCATGTCACATACAACTTGGTGGTGTGCGAGAATAATATGAATGAATATCATAGCGCAACACAATCAAGCAAAGTGATTGATCATCTCATAAGCATCATAAAGACAGGAAATAGTAGTAACACACATCAAGTGTATGATCAAACACCAACAAAGTTTAACACAACCAAACGAAAAGATATCAATGTTTTGAAAAATGATAAAAAGCAACGCTCTCTCTCTCAAAGCCCTAATGATATATACAACTTCTCCCCCTTTGGCAACAAGTTACCAAAATGTTCAAATGTATCGAACTAAACGCTCTTCTCAGGTTGTTCTCCTCCAATAGCTGGTGTGGGAGTCGAGAGAATGGCATCAACGAAGACTTCTGCAGATGTCAAGGACAGAGTTGGAGTAGCCACTGGAGGTGTGGATGGAGCTGAAGGAGCTATATCAGGAGCCGATGAAGAAGGCCTCAGCTCTGGAGCTGTCACTGTAGGAGTCCTGGCTTGAGTCCTGAACTGAGTGTCTGTCGTGAGAGGTGCACTATCCTCATCATCATCTGTAGTGTGGGGACTGGGCTCGGCATCAACTTCCTTCTTGAGCTCATTCACTGTCACTGTGAGCCCATCCATCTTAATGTTGAGAATATGAAACTTGTTATCAACAATCCTCGCAAGGCTATCATGGTTCTTCAAAATGTTCTGATGTCCTTCCATACGTTGAGCACAGAGCTAAGGAGAATATCCATTTGCTCACTCTGAGTCTTTGGCGCCTGAGCACTAGTGTCTCTGGCTGCCTCTGCATGTGCTTGTGCTGCAACTGATGTGGGATGATGTGGGTCCATCACCACAACATTGTCTTCTAGCTCTAGCAAGAGTGGAAAATGTGGTCGATCAAGTGCAAAAATGTGCTTCTCCAACTGAGAGTTGATAAGCATCTGAATATAAGGTGCATAACCACATGATCACTTATGATCTGCAGCAATCATCTTCACTATTTCAACTATCAAGTCCATCACTCTGAATCTGGTGTGTTGATCAAGATGGAGCAACATGTTGATAGAGTAGCCTCTAACCATTTTCTCATATCCATACTTAGACAACAAGGTGTGCCTCAAGATGGTGTTGATGGTGCGTAGACCATCCTGGAGGAAGTAAATGGATCCAAGCTTGTGAGATTGCAGATTTGCAGCTGGGATCTCCTTGTACATGTTTTCATGGCATTGTGGCTTGCCTTGGGCTCAAAGTAAACATCAAGGTCACCTTCTTGCACCTGTGGGACTCCTAAGATGCCAGACCACTTCTCAACTGTGCATTCATACCTGGTGCCTTCTGTCATCCATACAATCCTACCATCTCCATAGAAATGAGCAGTGGAGTAGAATTGCATGATCATTTCATCATTCCAAGCAGTGAACTCCTTACCAACAATCTCATCAAGAACAATGCAGTGGAAGTTATCTTGCACACTTGGGAAGTAGTCTTGGTTCTCCTTGATGTAATTCCAGTCCACATAGTTCATGTCACTCACTAGAGGGCTCTTGTCAAGCAGAACTGTTTCTAAAAGTCTTGTTGTTCCTTTGTCTAGAACATGTAGTCTACATCAGTCTTTCTCCTATGAGAATAGGGATGAATGGCTCTCCAATCTCTCAATCATTTGTCGTTCCTCTTCTTCATGTCCTGGCTAGCAAATGGCTGGTATTATGCTCTAGAAGGTGTGGCCTCAGCTTCATAAACACTGACATAACATCCACCTCAGCATCTCTGGAGGTAGAACCCTTGTTCTTGTCAGCAGCTAGAATCTCTCTGGAGAACCTCTTAGGTTTTGGAGCAGTGGGTTTCTTGGGAGCAGCTGGCTTGCTCTTGGATGGATCTTCGATTGGAATAGCATCAGAAAGCAGCTTCTTCTTCTTCTTGGGAGGAGCCTTGGGAGCTGGATCTTCCTCCTCCTCCTCAAGAGCAGCCTCTGCTGGGTCCTCATACATAGAGATAGGTCTTGCCACAACATGTATAATCCTCTTTCTGCTTTTCTTCTCTCCAGCCTTCTTGGGCATGGACTTCCTTGGGGACTCAACTGACATAGAATCCCTAGCACTCTCAAGTGCTTTTACTGCCCCTGAGCTAGCATACTCCTTCCTGACTACCTTCTTAGAAGAGGTAGCCTCAGTTATAGGCTTCTTGGCAGTTTTCTCAGCCTTGTCCTGCTTAGCCTTGGCAGGAATCTCCTCAGGCACAAAATTAGATTCTTCTTCATCTGAGTGGAGCTTCCTCCTTGCTCTGGTTGCTGCCTTGGTCAGGTCTTGAGAGCTAGGAACATCATCATAGGAAGATGAGCTCCTATCAGGACAAGTGCCTGGATCTGTATCCACACTGAGCTCTCTAAGATCATTCTAGCTATCACCTCAAACTGACATCTCTAACCCTGTGAATAGAGCATAGAAGAGGAGATAGGTTGAGTCATCACAAAATACGGAAATTTTCTCAAAGTTTGAACTTAGAATTCTCAAGATTTGCATTCTACAAATGGAATGTCGGTACAACCGAGGCAAAAAAATTGGATCCACAAACCGAGGCACCCATTTTGGTGACACTGAAAATGGACACTCGGTTTCACCGACGCTGTTCTTAGTTGACCTAAAACAGAATCTGTGTTGTCGATTCTTTCGCTTCGGTTTCACCAAGATTCATATTGCGGATGGCAAAACCCTAAAAATTAATCATTCGCTATTATAACAGTGAATTTTCGTGCATAGATCAATCTCAAATATTGGCTTATTGATGTAAAAACCCTAATGCGCATGAGTTGGTGGGAGGAGCGCACAAGGGGTGGAAATCGTACCCTAGCTCGATGACGATTCCACTATGGCAGCGACGGCGGTGAGGATTCCATAAACAACGATGATTTCCTACGGCGGAGGCGCTCGGGAAGACGAAGGTGATGACCAGGGGTCCTCGGGCGGCAGCTAGGGTTTTGGAGGAACGGACGTTTGAAGGAACAATTTCAAAAGTCGGGTCCACCTCTATAAGTACCCATCGCTGTCGGTGACAGCGGTTCAAATTTATCGGTGCCACCCAGTTTCTCAACTGTCAGCTGACAGGGAAACTCGGTGAAGCCGACAAGATGGAATTGGTGTTACCAATATTGAAAACTAGATCAACCCTAGGCATCAATGAGACCGAGAATTTTGTGTTGGTTCCATCGAGATGCACTTGGGAGGTTTTAATGGTCAGTCCTTGTCGATACGGAACTCCGAGTGCTCCTCACACAAAGAGATCGAAAAGTACTTGTTCAAATTTTGTGATGTAGCAAGAATGGAATATGAGACAAGAAATCATAGATAGCTAGGGATGTATCCTAGCAATTCTTGTCCATCCAATTGGCAAAACAAGACCAAAGTCCAAATAACAACAATTGGATGTCCTCGAATGGATAAAGAAATGCATACCAACATGCTCACACAATAAGATGTCAAATAAAATCATGGCAATCATGCACAAACATACTAGAATTTTGGCGATAACATAGTCATCTATATATGAGCATATTAACTTAGGATCCAAGTAGGAATACTTGATCATAGGTCATACTTATCATTTAAGCACGAGTGGGGTTAGCACTTTTACATAAAGTTTGTTAATGTTGTCACATGATATGAGATGCTTTGACTCAAGTCTTAGAGTAAAGCTCCCCATTAATGTGACATTCCCCCTTGGGAGGGATAAACTAACCTTGAGTTTTGTCGATGAAAACTTCATGTCGGTGAAGTAATGATGGATGCTCAAAGTTGATGAAGATCACCATGAGTTGGGAGCATCCTTGTTGTTTCTTACTCTTCTCACCTACATGGGTTAGTCCCAACACACAAGAGACAAACTCAAGGATATTGATACGTATCCAACATATATATAATTTATGAAGTATTCATGCCATGTTTACAATAATTCTATATTGTTTTGGTATGATTTTATTAGAACTAACCCGGACTGACGATGTTTTCAGCAAAACTACCATCGTGTCGTTTTTTGTGCAGAAATAAAAGTTCTCGGAATGGGATGAAAATTTACGGAGAATATATTTGGAAAATATATAAAATACTAGAGCAAACAGATACACGAGAGGAGTCCCGAGGCAGCCACAAGCCTAGGGGCGCCCCCCTAGGGCGCGTCCCCTTTCTTGTGGGCCCCTCGGGAGTCCCCTTGACGTGAGACCGACGCCAAAAATTCCTATAAATACCAAAACCCCCAGAAAGAAACCTAGATCGAGAGTTCCGCCGCCGCAAGCCTCTGTAGCCACGAAAAGCCAATCGAGAGCCCTCTTCGGCACCCTACCGGACGGGGCCATCATCATCGGAGACCATCTTCATCATCCCGGCGGTCTCCATGGCGAGGAGGAAGTAGTTCACCCTCGAGGTTGAGGGTATGTACCAGTAGCTATGTGTTTGATCTCTATCCCTCATGTTCTTGAGATAACACGATCTTGATGTACCGTGAGCTTTATTAATATAGATGAATCATATGGAGTTTTCCCTCCCTATCTTCTTGTGATGAATTGAGTTTTCCCTTTGAAGTTTTCTTATCGGATTGAATCTTTAAAGGATTTGAGAACACTTGATGTATGTCTTGCGATGGGATATATGTGGTGACAATGGGATGTTCTATTGATCCACTTGATGTATGTTTTGCTGATCAAATTGCGGGTTCCGTGACCTTGGGAATCTATGCATAGGGGTTGGTACACATTTTCGTCTTGACTCTCTGGTAGAAACTTTGGGGCACTCTTTGAAGTTCTTTGTGTTGGATTGAACATGATGAATCTGAAATTGTGTGATGCATATCGTATAATCAAGCCCATGGGTACTCGTGGTGACATTGGAGTATCTAGGTGACATTAGGGTTTTGGTTGATGTGTATCTTAATGTGTTATTTTAGTATGAACACTAGGGCTGTTTGTGACACTTATATGGATAACTCATACGATTGATCGAAAAAGATATCTTTGAGGTGGTTTCGTATCCTACAATAATTTCTTCGTTTGTTCTCTGCTATTTCTGACTTTGGAGTGAACTCTTTGTTGCACATGAGGGGTTTACATATGATTCAACTATGTCAGTATTGTTGAGAGAACTTGCACTAGTGAAAGTACGAACCCTAGGCCTTGTTTCTAAGTATTGCAATACCGTTTTTGCTCACTTTTATCATTAGTTACCTTGTTGTTTTTATATTTTCAGATTATAGAAACCTATATCTACCATCCATATTACACTTGTATCACCCTCTCATCGCCGAACTAGTGCACATATACAATTTACCATTGTATTGGGTGTGTTGGGGACACAAGAGACTCTTTGTTATTTGGTTGTAGGGTTGTTCGAGAGAGACCTTCTTCATCCTATGCCTCCCACGGATTGATAAACCTTAGGCCATCCACTTGAGGGAAATTTGCTACTGTCCTTCAAAACTCTACGCTTGGAGGCCCAACACGAGTCTACAAGAAGAAGGTTGCATAGTAGACATTAGATATCTGTGGACATGGAGTGCAAACCATACATGATGATATCCATGGATTTGTTGATTACCTTATCCCTTGCTTACCTTTGATGGAATGTGTGGCTCCTTGAACTATTGCATGGTGTTGATGTTGATTGCAACTAGTTCTTGCCAATAGTGAATGTGAGTGAATTTCATTGGTGGAGTCACCCCGCAAGAACTTCTCTAGTCCTTATTGGGGACCCACATCAATTTGATGGGGATCCTTGGTTTTGAAGTGTCACTTGTAGAAGTTGAGCTTAAAGTAGCCTTGGGAACCCACTTCACCAAAGCTTGGGATTCATCTTCATATGAGTCAATGTCCTCTTGAAGATTGTCCTTGCCCTTGAGCTTGTGGTCTTGTGGTGGAAGGTCATCTTGAGCTTTTGTTACCTTGGGAAGAGTATGTTCATGCTTCTCCCTTTCAGGAACAAACTTGGGCTTGGGGTATTGACCTTCTTCCCATTCAACTCCATTAGCATTGAAGTAGCCAATGCCATGGTTCTTCTGGTATCCTCCGTGCTTGCGTACAATTTCCTCAAATTGCTTACACCCAACAAGACTCTTGTATATACATTTCTCTATAATCCCTTTCAAAAGTTCATTTTCTTGCTCAAGTGTAACTTGGCTAAGAGAAGTGTTAGTGGGATAAATGGAACTACTAGAAGCAATATCATTGGATTTATCATTTTTGTTGCTACTAATTGAAGAACCTTTCTTGCCTCTGTTACTAGTTTGCTTAGCCTTAACTTGTGGAATGAATGTAGACAAGAGAAGTCGTTTGGCTAGATAAGAGGAATTCTTCTTTCGAAGATCGACATTGATAGATTTAAGGAATTCATACTCTTGCTCCAAATTGAGCTTCTCGAGGCGGAGCTACTCATGTGTCCTTTGAAGCTCTCTATGATCTTATAGACTATACTCGTGGGCAAACTTAAGAGTGTTTAGTTCTTGAGTGAGTCACTCTATTTCCAACTTATCATCATCACACGACTTATCTTGACTAGAGTGATTACTATCAAGTTTATTTTGACTAACATCACTAGATATGTCAAATATCAAGTCATCATCTCCTAGCAAGTCATCCTCATCACTATTGAAATCAAGATACTAGGGGTGTGATACCTTGCGGCCTTTAGCCATGAAGCAACTTCCACTCCCTTCATTTGGTGAATCAAATATGTCGTTGGAATTGGTAGTCACTAGTGCAAGTCCGATGACACCTTCATCTTGACTATAGTCGGAGTTGGAGTGATAGCTTCTCTCGGAGTGGTTGTCAGATTCGGAGCCGGAATCCCATTCACCAACATGAGTTTCATGTCTTCTTCTTGAGCAGCTCTTGCTGTACTTGTCCTTCTCCGAGTCCCTACTTCTCCTTGAGGGTCTTCGTTCATAACGATCATCTCTACTCCTTATCTCTCTTCGAGGTGACTCATCTCTTGAGCTTCGTTTTCTTGGTGACTCTTCTTTTCTTTTGTAGAGAGTCGTGCACTCATTGGAGTAGTGTCCGAGCTTCCCACAATTGTAGCAGTTTCGGTCATGACTTGACGAACGCTTCTCTTCATATCTTGAGTTGCAGCTTTGATCTTTGCCTCTATTCTTGTAGAATTTTTTGAATTTCTTGACCATGAGGCTGATCTCTTCATTGGTGACAAGGTTGTCGCTTGAAGTTGCAGGAGCATCACTTGTGGCTTTGTGAGCACAGCTAGACTTGTTGTGAAGCTCTTCCTTTCCTCTGAGTGTCATCGCATGAGCAACAATCCTTCCAATCACTTCCGTAGGCTTGAGATCTTTGTAGTTGGGCATCATTTGGATCAATGTGCACACGGTGTCATATCTATCATCCAAAGCTCTAAGTATCTTTTTGATGATGAATTTGTCGGTCATTTCTTCGCTTCCTAAGATGGCAATATCATTGGTGATGGGAGCTAGCCTAGAGTGCATCTCTGTGACTCCTTCACTATCGTGCGAACGAGCCTGACAGTAGAAGGTAGGGTACAAAAGGAGAGGGCAGTGTCCTAGCTATGGCGAGGATGTACACACGGATGTATGAGTTCAGGCCCCTCTCATGGAGATAACAGCCCTACGTCTTAGTGCTCTAGAGCTTTGTCGTGTGGAGAATAGGGATTACAAAGGTTGTGAACCCTTGTGCAAGAGGGGAGGGGCGGCTTATATAGAGTTTGCTGCCCTTAATAATTTCCAGGCATCCAAGGGTCCGATCGTGGGTATAAAGGCTAGCGTTACTAGTAACGTACAACATAATTGCTATTAACGACAACTGGCCTAACGCCTGTCTGTTGTTCTCTTAGGCGCGACTTCTGGTCTCCTGGTGTCGACTAGAAGCGAGGTTGTCTGAGCGACAGGTGACTGTCGAGTGGAGGAAGGAGCTACCGAATGGATTGATTGTCGAGTGACTTGAATGCCATGGTGAATCCAGTGAGAATCTCTCTTGTGGTCCTTAAGCCTTCTAATGCAATGTCTTTGGGTAGGGTATATAGGTAAGTCTAGGACCCTACTGATAGAGGCGAGGGTCCGATCTTTCGATGATATGATAACTATTGATTTGGTGGATACGAATTTAACGATCCGACTACAAACATGCACGACGTTGCGCCTTAGCAATCGCTAAACCAATCTCCAAGAGGTTATTGACCATGTCAAAGCACGGTCAACCTAACCACGAAGGTCTTTTCCTGCAAGCAATCAAAGAATAAGCAAGAATATGATATTGCAATCTGAATATTGGAAGTATAGATGAAGTATTGATAATGGTGGGGTTCCGAAAGCGGTCTTGGTTTGGTCGTTGGACACAAACGAAGTACATGAAGTTGCAATTGCTAAATTTTAACTAAACAAAACCCAAAGAAAAAGCTACTAGATTGATCTACTTATATAGGATCAAGGGGTGGTGGCCACGGAGGTGGGAGGACATCCCAAGACACCCTAAAACCAACCCTAGGTCATACAAGGCCCATGGGCCCAAGTGGAGGTGATGCAACACCTTTGGACTTGTAGTTTGACTCAGATTCTGCTGCAACGTCATATTATTTTGTCGATATCTCCGCGATCCCAGCGAATGTTAAGGTGATTCCAACTGGGCTAGAACTCATATTAAATTTAGTTTTCAGCAAAAAAATAATCACCCAATTCCGAGTCCGTATGAAAAAGTGGTTGGTGTTTTGAGACAGGTGTGTCTGTGGAGTCCGAATCTGAGTCCAGAACGTGAGAGACTTGGATTCTATCTTTTCTTGGGGTAAAAGAGACGTGAGAGAACTTGTTGAACAACACCTAATTGTTTCCTTTGACATTAGAGGACCTCTTGAATAGCACCCAATCATTTCCTCTTCTTTTGTCATCACACGTGGTTCATACAAGTGTTCGACCATTCTGCATTTAGGCATAAAATAAAAATAGGTGAAGTATTTTTGTTCCCGATAACATAAATAAATTATTGCATAATTCTTATAAGAAATCACCTCACAAATATGCATGTATGCAACATTTTTGGTCGTATCCAAGGTAGTCATGTCCTCATCATCCTCCCCTTTTTGAAAACAAAACCGTCCTCGGCGTTGCTTAATCTGAAATGTGGCTACCAAAAGAGAAAAGCCGTACACATTGTATATGTATATGTCATCCATTTTTATTGTTCTTAGTTGTGACACATGTGACACATATATGCAAGGGCACTCATCACATGTCATGAAATATGAAGCCAAAAAATCATGATAAGAAGTAGAAGGCATGACAATATTACAACTCAGTTTGCACATATAAGTGAAGTCCTTATTCATATCAAAAGATTCATAATGTTCATCATTAAACTATCCCAATATTGGTAGATAAACGTGAATCGTTTCAAATTTAGATGCTACAAAATGCTTAAATAAGCAAACATGCAACATGTCATTAGACATAGAATTATCACCAAGATTGGAGGTCATATCAAAATTGTTAAACACCGACAGAATTATTTTCAAACATATTTGACCCAAATTTGATTTATTTCCTGATTCACACGATTCTTGCTCATCAGTAGTTAATTCAATGGGTGCACTCACAATTGCTGATATTGTAGTTATTTGATCACATGATGAAGTAAAATCATGAACATAGTCCTCTAAAATAGGTGGTGTGATCAAAGTAATGGGTAGCTCATCACAAGGTACATTGGAATTGACAGGGCATTCAACATACTCATGTGGAGGTGGAAGATCAATACCTTTGCCATTACCTCTTATGATCAGCTCAGATGATGTAGGCACTCTTAGTGGTGACGTGTTACATGGTGGAGATGATGTAGCCCTCACAAGAATTTATGTGGTTGTCACAGTACGCCTAGTAGTTGAAGGAACAACTGTATCAACTCTTGGAGTGTGCACCTTGCGCTCTATCTCCTTGTGGGCAACACGTTGATTTATTTCATGTTCAGCTTTGCAAGCAAGACGAAACAAATGATCCATAGAATAACAATTTTCATGAATTAGTATCTCCTGAATATCACGGTTTAATCCTCCCCAAAATCTATCCATAAAATCTTCTTCACTTTCTTCTAATGAGGAATGCAACAAGGTCGTTTGTAAATCATCATAATATCTCGTTACTGTGTCACTACCTTGTTTTAAGTATTGTAACTTTTTAAGCTTGTCACGAGTATAATAAGAAGGAATGAATGTGTGTATCATGGCAAGATTCAAATCATCCCAAGTAGTAGGTATAATATCATGGTGTAACCGACAATATTCGCTCCACCAAACTGAAGCATAACCAGTGAAAGAACCAACCGCGACCTTAACTTTCTTACGTTCAGCAAAATGATGGGAATCAAATATATCATTTATTTCAAACTCCCATTCAATATATAAAGCAGGTCTAAAACGACCATTAAATGCTGGTATAGAAACATTAACCCGATCGTGTGTATTGGGATGTCTTTGCACTTCTCGTGATGGTTGTGGCATTTGCTTAGGTGGTGGCACATCTCCCACGATCGACAAGGCCCACAAACTGACAACTCTGGATCGTGTCGTGATTAGTAAAAAGAAGAAACAAAATCCAAGAATATTGTTGCTATGAACTACTGTGATGTGGTGGTAAAACACTCACAGTAAAGCAAATACCAATGTCTCACAAATTCTTACCATGCAGCAGGTGGCGACCGGCAACCGACGGTGTCAATATCTACGAAGATTAGGTAAAGCGATTACCAAGTGAACGTATGTGTACATGATGTATAAATATGTGGAGCTTGGAAGGCTTAATATCTGGTAGCAAAAGATTAGCACTAATCAATTCAGAGATGCAATGTTGAATAAACGCTCAACGACGGTACTCTGCTGGTCCTAGGCTAGACCGTACTAGAGACGCTATTCTAAAATAATAATGGAGTCACGGCGTAGGACAAATAGCAGCAACGGATGGTATGAATTAGCACTCGATAGCAAGATATAAGTGAAGATCAGAATGGCAGTAAAGACAATGATGATAAATGCCCGGCAAGCAAGATATACAAAATTATCTCTGCAGATTTCCTTTAGAAAATATCATGTTAAATTTCTGATATTTTTTCTCAATAATGCTACTGACTCAAGCTTTCGTATGCAAAAAGAATCACTCAATTCCGAGTTCGTATGAGGAACATACACTTGTTTTACTAAACACTGCGCAAAATAGATTTCAATCCAAATTCACATACGAGATTGAGTCTAGGTAGATCCGAAATTTTCTTTTTTCCTCTTCTCTCTATTTTTTCACAAACTTTTATTATTCTCTCTCTCTCTCTCACTTTTTTTTCTTTTTTTTCTCTCTCGCTTTTTTTTTCTTTTTTTCTCTCACTTTTTTTCTTCTATCAACAAATCAGATAAGATGCAGATTGGATCAAGCGTAGATGTGAATGACCTCAAGTGTGATAATGACAATTACCGAAACAGGCGACGGAAAATTATGGATGGTGGTGGGCAACAACGGAAGGGATGACGGTTGTGTGGTGGTGATATATGGCAGCAACGATGAAGATGGTGCGGCGGCGGCATGACAATTAGTGGACAGAACTCAAAACTCGAAGGGACTAGATGCTAAGACCAGCAACTCGACACGATGATGCAACCGATAATTCAACTATGCAAGCACTAAAAAGAAAATTGCAAAGGCTTAGACTGGCTTGGACAAAGATGAATAGATCTAACTTTTTTTGTGGCTTTTCCTTGGGCAATAGGTAAGAAAAATAAATCTAATATAGGAATAGCTGGAAGTTCTCACCGAGCAACCTGAAAACTGATACCACTTGATAGAGGCGAGGGTCCCGATCTTTCGATGAGATGAAAACTATCGATTTGGTGGAGATGACTTTGACGATCCGACTACAAACATGCATGTTGTTGCGCCTTAGCAATCGCTAAACCAATCTCCAAGAGGTTATTGATCACGTTAGAGCACGATCAACCTGACCACGAAGGTCTTTTCCTGCAAGCAATCGAAGAACAAGCAAGATATGATATTGCAATCTAAATATTGCAAGTATATATGAAGTATTGATAATGGTGAGGTTCCGAAAGCGTTCTTGGTATGGTCGTTGGACACAAACGAAGTACACGAAGTTACAATTGCTAACTTTTAACTAAACAAAACCCAAGGGAAAATCTATTAGATTTATCTACTTATATAGGAGCAAGGGGTGGCGGCTAAGGAGGTGGGAGGACGTCCCAAGACACCCTAAAACCAACCCTAGGTCGTACAAGGCCCATGGGCCCAAGTGGAGGTGATGCAACACCTTTGGACTTGTAGTTTGACTCGGATTCTGCTACAATGTCAGATTCTTTTGTCGATATCTCCGCGACCCCGACGCATTTTAAAGTAATTCCAACTGGTCTAGAATGCATATTAAATCTAGTTTCCAGCAAAAAAAGAAGCACCCAATTCCGAGTCCGTATGAAAAATTTGTTGGTGTTTTGAGAAAGGTGTGTTTGTGAAGTCCGAATCTGAGTCCAGAACGTGAGAGACTTGGATTCTATCTTCTCTTGGGCTAAAAGTGACGTGAGAGAACTTCTTAAACAACACCTAATTGTTTCCTTTGATATTATAGGACCTCTTAAATAGCACCCAATCATTTCCTCTTCTTTTGTCATCACACGTGGTTCATATAAGTGTTCGACCATTCTGCATTTAGGCATAAAATAAAAATAGGTGAAGTATTTTTGTTCCGGATAACATAAATAAATTATTGCATAATTCTTATAAGAAATCACCTCACAAATATGCATGTATGCAACATTTTTGGTCATATCCAAGGTAGTCATGTCCTCATCACCTACCCTAGGTACATATCCTCGTCATTAGCCCCCGAATGGATCAGGGTTCGAGTGGTGAAGGGGGGTATCAATGCTAGTTCAAAACAGGGCACCAAATCTTCCGAATGACTTTCGGGGCTTCAACGAAACTTGCGTCGACTGAATTCTTCGTGATTCACCCGTATCGATTCTGTCCTAAAAGTGTCTGAGTGAATGTTCAATGCCAATTTAATTCGAAGTGACTTGAAGGGATTTTTGGATGTGACAGGTCGCTCTATCAGGCCCGGATCTTGCGGGATACGAAAATTTGGGAAGCATGCGCGTCTGCCATGATGACGCCACGATCAGGGAAAGTGGGAGCATGACGCCTCGATTTGCGCACCGCTCATTTCGCCACGTATAGGGCGCCGTCTGCAGTTGGGATATGTGGGGATCTCGCAGGCCCACACATCAGTGAGGCACTCGGCAGGGTATAAACCCCGAAGCGCCACAGCTCGCACAGTGCTTTTCCCCCGAATCTCCTCTCTCCCTCCGCCTCCCTCGTCTCCAGCGCCCAACTTTAGTATGCTCTAACGAACTTCGCCGCCGCGATGACGAAGGGAGCCCCGAAGAAGCCGAAGCGCGCCAAGAAGGGAGCTGCGAAGGGCAAGGCCAAGAAGCCCTCGACTGCCCAGTTCACCGTGCTGGCGGGGTGGATCTTGGGGGACTTTCTCCCATTAACAGTCACCACCGTGGACATTGAGAACCTTATCGTCGATGGGCTCGTGGCGGACGGTGCTTGGAGGCTATCGGAGGGGGAGCGCAAGCCGGAGCCGTGCAAGGGAGAGCGGGTTCTTCTCCTCTCCCACGTCGAAAGAGGTTTCTCCATGCCTCCCCATCCGTTCTTTAGAGGATTTTTGAACTTCTTTGGAGCTCGTCTCCATCACTTTCCTCCAAATTCAATTTCCTACTTGTTTGTCTTCATCATGTCGTGCGAGTGTTTCTTGGGCTGCTCCCCCCACTAGGGACTGTTCAAGCACATTTTCATAGTCAGATCTCAGACGGTAAAAAAGGCCCACCCTGAGGATGGAAAGACTCATGTAGTCCAGCTATGTGGGGGTTTAGGAATCCAAAAGAGAGCTCGTAGTTCTTTTCCTTGCAATACTTTTCCCGAATCGGTTAGAGGTTGGCAGTCGACCTAGTTTTATTGCAAGGACGTAGCTTCACCGAATATGTCAACTGGCCTTTATCCCTTCACGTTAGATCATCCAGACGTTCCCAAATCTTTGAAGGTGTTGGAGGGGAAAAAAGTCCAGGTCGGGATCTTGGTGGATGTTGTAGGGGCCCTTATCCGTGGTGGAGTCACTGGTATGGATCTCTTAGAGACATTCCTTAGTCAACGGATCCAGCCTCTCCAAGCAAGGGATCACACTATGTGGCATTATGCCGGTCCTGAGGACTCGACCAGGACACACCCGGAGGAGGATTCAGAAAACACTGTCGAGCAGTAGCTTCGTAGTATCACCGGAGCTTGTGACAACCCCCTGGGTGCCAAGAGGATCCAATCCTACTTTGCTGCAAATCCGCCAAAGAATCTGGTAACTCTTGTCTTGTCGACTGTCATTCTATTCTGGAGTGATTGATTGATCTGTTGACTGACTTCACTGTTTGAATCATGCAGGAGTGGATGCACATGCACTCGCCTGTACCCAACGGGAGCCAGCCTGAAGACGGTGGGGAAAGCGAGGGTGGCAGTGTGGACATCGACTATGTTTATGATAGTGAAGATGAATCTGAGGACTTGGGCGAGAACGAGGAGGAAGTCGAGTCTCCACCATGAACCGAACGTCGATCCAAGTCACGTCAAGACCCTGCCACTGCTGTGGACAAGGCCCCGATCCTGAGTGAAAGGAACCCGAAGCGGGACCGACCCTCGACCGTCGAGTCGGGTGAACGATCAACGAAGCAGCCCAAGCCCAATACAGGAAAACCCCGCAAAGCTCTGCCCCGCATGAAGATGGTTGTGCGTGTCGTCTCAACGTAAGTGTTTGCTTTCATCTTTCATTGTCAATTGCAACTTCTAATTCTTGTTGACCGAGTGGGATTTGATTTACCAGTACCGCTACCTCAATGACGTCGCCTCCACAGGACGGAGAGGAGCAAATGTATGTGGATACTGCTGATGCGACCACTTGCCAGAGAGGTAAACAAATCCTTACTCAGCTCTGATTCTCGAAATTCATTGATTGCAAGAGTCAATATTGTCGATTGGTATTTTGTAGAAATCATTCAACTCGAGGATGATGAAGAACAAACTCGGGGTACAGGGGGTGAAGGTGAGACCTTAGGCGCCCCGCGCGTATGCGCCCGAAGAACTCAATCGGCACAGACGCTTCAGCGATCGACTGCTGGATCTTCCCATGGGATAAGCGACTCGACACGGGTCAGAACCGATCCTGCGGTACCGCTCTTGAGTGCTCCACCCGCTGTTTCAACCATCATGACATCGACTCCAACCGGACCACCTCAGACTACCATGACTGTCCCAGCGGCAACATCGATCCCGCCGGTGATTCCTTTCCTCTGCATCGCGTTCCAGAAGATCAGACTGGAGCTGCAAAGGAGGCCATGATCCAGGCGGAACAGATGATGTTGCGCACCAAAGAAGTGTACGAGGCCAGCAAGTTGGCTTACGATGCCAGCACGGCGCTTCCCACCAATGTCCGAGTAAGTTCGATCGTAAGTATATTTCCGATTGAATTCCTGTCTTCTTTGATTGTACACCGACTAGGTGTTTTCCACTTGTATGATATTTGTAAGTTCTCCACTCGAATAGATCAGGTCTTAATCGAGTAGATTTTGGTCCAGTGGGGGCATGCTGAGTGCACTCATTGGGTGTAATCCCCGAGACCCCTGTCGAGTGCTTGCACTGGCAGGGGTCTTAGAGTTTGTCATATGGGAATACCTTTGCTACTCGACATGTCGAGCAAAGTTCTTGTCCTGGTCGCACCACTCTAAAGCTTCCTTGTATGTTTCATGGATATCATTTCATTAACCATGATATGACGCTACTTCAAAGGTGCGGGGTGGGGTGGCGGATCACTTGACAGATCGAGTGTTAGCAGGTCCAGTGCGGGCACTCTGAGTGAACCCACTGGGTGTAGTCCCCGAGATCGTTGTCGAGTGCTTGCATTGGCAAAGGTCTTAGAAGAGATGATATTCATATGCTTGCGCATGTTTTTTTATTCTCTTCCACTTGATAGATCGCGAGTTAGCAGATCCAGCGGGGGCACGCTGAGTGCACCCACTGGGTGTGGTCCCCGAGACCGCCATCGAGTGCGCGCACTGGCGGGGGTCTGATAGAGACCGTCGAATGCTCAGACATGGCAGACCTTATCAAATGTTGTAGGAACCAGTGGGGGCACGCTGAGTGCACCCACTGGGTGTTGTCCTCGAGGCTACTATTGATCGTAGGCGATGAGCAGTAGTCTTAAAAACTTAAACTCAGGACTTTTGTCGTACGCGGAGTATGCTTACACTCGACATATCGAGTGTACTTTTTTCTTATCCATCCCACACTGAAGCTACCTTGTAGGTTTCATGGACATCATTTCATCAACCATGATATGACGCTACTTCAAAGGTGCGGAGTGGGGTTGACGGGTCACTCGATAGATAGAGTGTTAACAATTCCAGTGGGGGCACTCTGAGTGCACCCACTGGGTGTAGTCCCCGAGACCATCATCGAGTGCTTGCACTGGTGGGGGTCTGATATAGACCATCTTGAACATAGGGTTGTTTACGGTACGCGGAGTACACGAGCCACTCGACATGTCGGGTGGACTTTTTGCTTGAATTTTTCCTCTCCTGAACGTAGGTTTCATGGATGTTATTTTCATCAACCATGATATGACACTACTTCAAGGTAGTGGGGTGGGGTGGGGTGCGCCATCCAGTCAACTGTTTTTGACCTTCTACACTCGGGAGTGAAGGTGTTTCTTGTTGACTGAATTTTTTCTTTGTTGATTTCAGAGAGCTTGCGAACTTGGCGCACAGTACAATGACCTCGAGGAGGAAAGGAACCAGCTGCGAGTGGACTTGGAGGTCTCCAACAGTAGTTTGGAGCGAGTGCGGACTGAACGGAAAACTCTAGGAGGTAACTTTTGTCGACCCAATGCATTCTTATCCTCACTTTCCATGCTTTGAACCGAGTGTTTTCACTCGAACAGATGTACGCGATGAAAATCGTCGACTCCAAGCACGACTCAACAATGCTATTTCTTTAGGTACCATGAAGAAGGCTCTGGAGGACAAGGACAAAGCGCTTGCTGATGCCCAACGGGTGGCGAGGGAGAAGACTGAATCTGCTAAGCAGAAACTGGCTACCGCCAAGAAGATGGAGGTGGAAAACTCCAAGTTGAAGCTGGAACAGGTGGAACTCATCAAGAAGACTAAGCAGCCGACCAAGAGGAGCAATGGCTTGGAGAAGCACTTGGGGGAGTTCACGAGAAAGATGTACATCATGCTGGACGGTAACCATCACTGTCGACTGAACTTCATAAAATCCTTGATGACTGTATTTCATTAAACCTCCTCCCATTCCTTCTTCCCAATAGAATTCTACGAGGACTTTGAAAACAAAACCGAAGAAATCAAGCCCAATTTGGATCCAACCAAGTCACCTGTTGGTGATGGAGTGGCCATGAACATGTTCCGTCTCAACGTCAGACTCTAGGGTGTTCAAGCATATGTCCTCCGACTGAAAGCTGTGATGGAGAAGATCGACAAAGAATTGTGGCCCGAAGATACCCTTCAGCTTGATCTTACATCCATGATGGCACGCCTTAATGACCTTCCTAGTTGAGTGCAGGCTTGGAAGAAATCTGCTGCCCGCTACGGAGCCGATGTGGCGCTCTCCCTCGTAAGATTCCATTGCAAGGAGGCAAGGGAGGACAAGTTGAAGGATCTCTGAGTAATGAATACGAAGAAGCTTCAGTTTGAAGACTTAACGGAGACCTTCATTGACGCAGCCACAAGGATCATGGATAGGATCGACTTGGACACATTCGTGAAGCCAGCAAGCCCGTCGGGTGCTTGAAAAACTTGATTCATGGGAAAACTTTATTTGCCTCGGTATGCCGAGTGGAAATGTATCAACCTAAAAACTTCATTCAGGCCTTAAGCCTGAGCAGGTTTGCTTGCGTGCAAAACATTTATTCGCGACAAAACCTCTGAATTTATTCGTATTTGGCTTTCAGTCATTTGTTCGACTGAATTTGTTTTTAACTTAGGCGAAAACTGGCTCGCAGCTAAGCCCCCGAGTGAGAGGATTGCTCAACACTTGGAATAGTTTAGAACTTAGGCGAAGACTGGTTCGCAGCTAAGCCGTCGAGTGAATGGAACGCTATCCACTCGGCAAGGTTTTAATCTTAGGCGAATGCATGTTCGCAGCAAAGCCCTCAAGTGTGAGGATTTCTCAACACTCGGTGTAGTTTTGGATTTAAGCGAAGACTGATTGGTTTTTAACTTAGGCGAAGGCATGTTCACAGCTAAGCCCCCGAGTGTGAGGATTGATCAATACTCGGAGCAGTTTTGAACTTAGGCGAAGACTGATTCTTAGCTAAGTCGTCAAGTGAATGGACTGCTATCCACTCGGTAGGGTTTTTAACTTAGGCAAAAGCATGTTCGCAGCTAAGCCCCCAAGTGTGAGGATTGCTCAACACTCGGAGCAATTTTAATCTTAGGCGAAGACTGATTCGCAGCTAAGTCGTCGAGTGAATGGACTGCTATCCACTCGACATGGCTTTTAACTTAGGCGAAAGCATGTTCGCAGCTAAGCCCCCCGAGTGTGAGGATTGCTCAACACTCGGAGCAGTTTTGAACTTAGGCAAAGACTGATTCGCAGCTAAGTTGTTGAGTGAATGGACTGCTATCCACTCGGCAGCTTTTTTTAACTTAGGCGAAAGCATGTGTGCAGCTAAGCGCCCGAGTGTGAGGATTGCTCAACACTCGGAGTGGTCCCAAGCGAGAAATTACTTGATCGGAATTGACGAAAAGACTGCAGAAGTCAAACTTGCATATATGACATGCTCTGAAATATTTGTATTACATCAAAACCACTATGTTCCTAAGTATAGAAACACCGAAGCAAATCTGCGTTCCAGGCTCGCGGCGCGTCAATCTGCTTCTTGAGAATGTATAGGTGATCAGCTCCGTTGTTCAACACCTTGGTGACGATGAAGGGACCCTCCCACACAGGAGCGAGCTTGTGGGGTCGCTGTTGATCCACTCGAAGCACCAAATCTCCCTCATGAAATGATCGACTCTTAACATTTTTCGCATGGAAGCGTCGCAGGTCTTGCTGATAAGTTGTGGTCCGGACTAGAGCCATCTCTCGCTCTTCCTCCGAGAGGTCTAAGCCATCCTGTCTTGCTTGTTTAGCTTTGGCTTCAGAATAAAGTTCCACTCGGGGAGAGTTGTGAAAGAAATCGCTCGGCAGGACAGCTTCGGCTCCATAAACCAGGAAAAAAGGAGTTCATCTAGTCGACGGATTAGGCGTTGTTCTCAGGCCCCATAAAACAGATAGCAATTCTGACACCTAGGCTCCGGTAGCATGATCCAAGTCGTGCATGAGACGAGGCTTCAAGCCTTGCAGGATGAGGTTCTTAGCTCGCTCAACTTGACCATTGGTTTGGTGGTGTGCAACAGAAGCATAATCCACCCGAGTGCCTTGGGAGGTGCAGAAGTGTCTGAATCCTAGTCAAAGTTGGTGCCATTATCCGTGATGATGTTGTGGGGAACACCGTACCGGAAAATTATTTCTCTCATGAATGTGACTGCCGTACGAGAGTTCAATTTCTTTATCGGCTTGGCCTCAATCCACTTTGTAAATTTGTCGACCGCAAAGAGCAAATGAGTGAATCTGCCTTTTCCAGTCCGAAAGGGACCAACCATGTCTAAGCCCCAGACAGCAAATGGCCAGACAAGGGGGATTGTCTTTAGAGCATACGCCGGCTTGTGAGATAAGTTTGCATAGAACTGGCACCCTTCACAATGATCGACGATGTCTTTGGCCATCTCATTGGCCCGTGGCCATAAGAAACCAGCTTGATGCGCTTTAGCGTCGATTGTCCGTGAGGACGCATGATGACCGCAATTTCCTAAGTGGATTTCATCCAGGATCACAAGACCTTCTTCAGGGGAAATGCAACGCTACATCATACTGGTCGCGCTTTCTCTGAACAGCTGATCCCCGATCACGGTAAAAGCTTTTGACATGCGCATGATCTGCCATGCTTCTGTCTCGTCTTCAGGGAGTTCTTGTCTAAGGATATATGCAATATAGGGCACCGTCCAGTCGGGAATGACGACCAGAACCTCCATGACTAAATCAATAACTGCAGGGACATCAACTTCAATTGGATCGGTGGAGCTGATAGCTTGCGGGGGCTCTTCGATGAAAGGATCTTCCTGTACTGAAGGAGTATGGAGGTGTTCTAAAAACTCATTGCTGGGGACAGGTAATCGAGTGGATCCAATCTTTGCCAGCTCATCAGCTGCTTGATTCTTCACTCGGGGAACATGATGAAGTTCCAGACCTTAAAATTTTTTCTCGAGCTTTCTAATGGCACTGCAGTATCCAGTCATAGCGGGGTTTCAAATGTCCCACTCTTTCATCACTTGATTGACCACCAGATCTGAGTCGCCATAAACCATCAGGCGCTTGATGCCGAGTGAGATAGCCATGCGCAACCCATATAAAAGTGGTTCATATTCTGCTTCATTGTTGGAGGAATCGAAGTTGATTTGCAAGACATAACTGAGTTTGTCTCCCTTTGGAGATACTAAGCCAACACCAGCACCGGACCCATTCAACATTTTAGAGCCATCGAAGAACATGGTCTAGTGTGCCGAGTGAACCTAGATTGGTTGTTGCTGTTCAATCCACTCGGCCATAAAATCTGCAAGTGCCTGAGACTTGATCACTTTCTTGCCTTCAAACTTGATGTCAAAGTATAGGAGCTCGATTGCCCACTTAGCCACTCGACCAGTTGCATCCCGATTGTTGAGAATCTCGTATAACGGAGCATCACTGACAACTGAAATCGAGTGGTCCTAAAAATAATGTGCCACCTTCTGTGCTGACAGATAAATACCATAAACCAACTTCTGGTAGTGAGGATATCTTTGTTTCGAAGGAGTCAATACTTCAGAAACATAATAGACTGGATGTTGGACTTTGTAAGCCTTGCCCTCCTCTTCCCGCTCGACAGTTAACACTGTACTGACGACCTGATTAGTGGCTGCAATGTATAGGAGCAAGGGCTCTTTGCTACGAGGAGCAACAAGCATCGGCTGAGTGGAGAGCAGGGCTTTGAGCTCGACAAATGCTGCTTCGGCCTCTGGAGTCCACTCGAACGTGTCCGACTTCTTCATCAGTCGGTACAAAGGCAATGCCTTCTCACTGATACGAGAAATGGATCGACTCAATGCTGCCAAGCAACCTATGAGCTTCTGAACATCATGCACTCGCACGGGAGTCCTCATTCAGGTAATGGCGCTGATTTTCTCATGGTTGACGTTGATCCCTCATTCAGAAACGAGAAAACCGAGTAACTTGCCGCCAGGGACAGCGAAAGTACACTTAGGCAGATTCAGCTTTATATCGTACCTCCTCAGATTGGCGAAAGTTTTGGCCAAGTCAGCCAGCAGGTCGGAACCTTTGCAGGACTTGACAATGATATCATCCATGTCCGCCTCGACATTCCGAGGGATCTGGTCGAGTAAACACTTCTGAATCATGCGCATGAAAGTAGAACCGGCATTTTTCAAACCGAATGGCATGGTGATGTAGCGAAAACACCCGAATGGGGTGATGAAGGATGTTTTTATTTCATCCGGGCCAAACAGACGGATCTGATGGTACCTGGAGTAAGCATCTAGAAATGATAAACACTCACATCCCGCGGTCAAGTCAACAATCTGATCTATGCGGGGGAGCAAAAAATGATCCTTTGGGCAAGCCCGATTAATATGCTTGAAGTCATTACACATGCGTAGTGACTTGTCCTTCTAGGGAACCATGACAACATTCGAGAGCCACTCAGAGTGGTAAATCTCCCGAATGAACTTGGCTTGCAAGAGACGAGCCACCTCTTCACCGATTGCTTTACGCTTCCCTGTCACTGATCGGCGCAACTGCTCCTTTATGGGCTTGGCCTTTGGGTCAACTCTCAGTCGGTGCTCAGCCAGCACCCTGGGAACCCCCGGCATGTCAGCAGGCTTCCATGCAAAGATATTCCAGTTCTCACGAAGGAACTGGATGACCTCGGCTTCCTATTTGCTGTCGAGTGTTGATGATATATTGGTCAGCACGGTAGTTGAATCTGTCGGGTGGATGTGTACTTTATTCACTTCCCCTGCCGACTGAAATGCTGACTCAGAAGCAGGCTTCTTAGCGCGCAGCAAATCAGCGGGATCAACACTCTTCTTGTATTCTTCTAGCTCAACCATAGACATCTGGTGATCGGCGATTTTGGAGCCTTGATGGAGGCACTCCTCAGCCCGCTGTCGATTGCCAGTGACCATGATCACACCTTTGGGCTGTGGCTTCTTCAACTTGAGATACACGTAACATGGACGGGCCATGAAACGAGCATACACGTGCCGACCTAGAATGGCATGATAAGCGCTCTGGAAATCCACGACTTCAAACGTCAAATTTTCCTTTCAAAAATTTCTATCTATTCCGAATGTCACATCCAATCCAGTCTGGCCGAGTGACTTGGCCTTCTTCCCTGAGATGACTCCGTGGAATTGCATGTTGCTCTCACTGAGTCGGGACATCAGAATGCCCATCCCTTTAAGGGTATTTGCGTAAAGGATGTTCAGGCCTCTGCCACCGTCCATGAGGACCTTGCGGAGTCTAGTGCCCCCCACAACCGGATCAACCACCAAAGCCTGTCGACCAGGAGTGGCCACGTGGGCAGGATGATCCGACTGATCAAATGTGATGGTAGTCTGAGACTATTTGAGGTAGGTGGGGGTGGTAGGTACAACAATGTTGACCTCCCTATTGATGAGCTTCAATCCACTCTTGCTTTCAACATCACTAAAAATCATTAGTGTAGTGGTGACATCAGGGAATGTTTCTTTGTCTTCATCATCCTTCTCAGGAGTTTTCTCACTCGATGGAGTCTCTTTGAACTGTTGAATGAGCAGTCGACACTGCCGAGTGGTATGCTTGGGCAATATCAGGTTGCCTTCTTCGTGTTTCCTCGTGTGGATTGCACACGGTAGATCCATTACATCAGTCCCTGACTGATTCTTTCCTTTCTTGGGGTTAAACTATCCTTTGGACTTTTCCTTGTTCTTTCCTTAGGCCGCCAGAGTGTCCGCCTCTGCCTGGACAGGGCCATCACCCTTCCGCTTCTGCTTTCGACTGGAATTGCCACCGGCATCGTTGTCGACTGCTTTTCCTTTGCCGTTGTAGAGGAGGTCTTCTTCTTCGCCATTGGCATACCGAGTGGCGATTTCCATCATTTTACTCAGTGAGATGTCACCTGTTCGGACAAACTTCAAATAGAGATCTTTGTATTTCACTCCAGCCTTGAAAGCACAAACAACCTGATGTTCAGAAACATTTTCCACTATATGATGCAGAGTGGACCAGCACTGAGTGTAATCCCTCAAGGTCTCATTGGTCTTCTGAACACAATGCTGCAAGTCAATCAGACGGACATGACGCTTGCAAGTACCCTCAAACGTTCTGACGAACACTCAGCCGAGATCCACCCAGCAGTGTATGCTAGATGGAGCCAAGCGATTTAGCCATGCACGAGCCGAACCATCCAACATCAAGGACAAATGTTTCATCGCGACGTTATCATTGCCACCACCAATCTGAACAGCCACTCGGTAGTCGTCCAACCAAGTCTCTGGCTTTGACTTGCCAGAAAACTTCCCGATCCCAGCCGCAACCTGAAGTTGGGGGGAACCTTCGCAAAACGTATGGCCCTGCTATAGCACTCAGGGCCAGAAATAACAGCTGTGCTGCCACTCAGAAAATCTCTGTCATGCCCATCTCTATGGGATCTGCCTCTGTCGATCCGCTTCTGAGTGAGGAGATCACGAGCATCAAACCCTGCATTCTGCTCATCACCGAACGAGCACCTTTCATCCTAGTGCCGGGGCACATGCGTACCACCCTGCGGAGGAGTGGGCACTCGACGGTGGTCATCATGGTGAAACTAATCTTCATGAAAACATCCGCCCCTTCGCTGCAAAGGGTGATCCAGGACTATGCACCGACTAAACGGTCTCTGCCTTTGGTGAATTACTGTGAATCCTGTTGCGCGACTACGAAACAACAGAATTTTGACGCTACGCTGCATCCAGCAATGCTCTAATCTGCATTAACCCTCTACCAGCCTCTGACCGTGACGGCTCAATGGAATCTTCTATCCTAGCTATAGCTGTGACGTTCAACACAGGAGTACGGTATACCTCAACATTGTTGTGAGATCCAGTCAAAAATAGTTGTCGCTGACGTCGACTGAAAACTGGTGGGCGCTGGCGAGCGCGCTCGTCGAGTTATCTTTGGAGCTCTTCAAGCCGTATGCATGTGGCCTCCAAGGCCTGGGCCTCGGCGGTCATACCAACGATGGGAGTATGAAGGACTTCCCCATCGTAGTGCGGCTGTTCACTCGACGGTCCGCCAGCTTCCCGCTTGCCGCGGCCGAAGCCCAGCAGCGTGCTTTGATGGGAACCAGCCATAAGGACCTCCGCTGCAGGATTGCAGCTCTCACACTCAGAAGGAACGTCAGACTGATCGGAGTTCGACTCGAACACGCCATGAAGGGACTCGACGGGCTCGATCGCCGCAATCTGCCGAGATGAAATTTGGCGGGCCGCTGCATGCCTGACCCAGCGCTGGAGTCGTGAGCGACCGGGTCGCTTGTGACGACGAACAGTGGGGAAAGCCAATGAGTACGGAGTCGACGGCTACCGCAGAAGCATGCCACAGGAACTCGCATGGAAGTGTGCAACCCCACGAACTGGGAGCGCCTCAACGTCAAGTGGTGCTTCTTGTAGCCATGCCGAATCATCGGCGATGAAGGTGAGCGCTCCAAAACGGATCTCGTGGCCCAGAGCGAAAACACTACCGGAAGACATGACGAAGGGAGAAAAATGCAACCTCGCTGGAAGTCGCTTAGACGCTTGCCCTACGGTGGGCGCCAATTGTCGTGGGAACGAGCCTCACAGTAGAAGGTAGGGGTATGAAAGGAGAGGGCAGAGTCCTAGCTACGACGAGGATGTATAGACGGATGTATGAGTTCAGGCCCCTCTCGTGGAGGTAACATCCCTAAGTCTCAGTGCTGTGGAGCTTTGTCATGTGGAGAATAAGGATTACAAAGGTTGCGAACCCTTGTTCCAGAGAGGAGGGGTGGCTTATATAGAGTTTGCTACCCTTCATAATTGCAAGGCATCCAAGGGTCCAATCGTGGGTATAAAGACTAGCATTACCAGTAGCGTACAACATAATTGCTATTAATGATGACAGGCCTAACGCCTTCCTGTTGGTCTCTTAGGGGCGACTTCTGGTCTCCTGGTGTCGACTGGAAGCGAGGTCGTCTGAGCAAGAGGTGACTGTCAAGTGGAGGAAGGAGCTACCCAATGGATTGATTGTCGAGTGACTTGAATGCCATGGTGAATCCAGTCAGAATCTCTGTTGTGGTCCTTAAGCCTTCTAATGCAATGTCTTTGGGTAGGGTATATAGGTCAGGCTTAGGACCCTACCCTAGGTACATATCCTCGTCATTCACCATCCTTCATCTTGAACTTGTCAAGCTGACTCTGAAGAACATCCAACTTGGATTGTCTCACGGATTCGGTACCTTCGTGCATATCAACCAAAGTGTTCCAAATTTCCTCGGAATTCTCAAGACGACTGATTTTGTTGAATTCTTCAAGGCATATGCAGTTTAAGAGAATGTCACATGCTTGAGCGTTGTATTGCAACATCTTCAATTCATCTGCGGTTGCTTCATGATCCGGTTCCCTTCCATCGGCGAAGAATTCACCTTGCAATCCAACACGAACTACAGCCCAAGTGGCGGGGTTATAACCAAGAATATGCATTTTCATTTTGTGCTTCCAACTAGCAAAATTTGTGCCATAAAAGTATGGACCTCAACAGTGATAATTTCCCTCACTAGACACCATACTCTCCTAGGTTGTGAAACCAATGCAATGGAGACCAAAGCTCTGTTAGCACTTGTAGGATTTAAAGTATGTCTAGAGGGGGGTTATTAGACTACTTGACCAAATAAAAGTTCTACCCTTTCCCAATTTTAAGTGTTGCCAGATTTTAACATTGATAGCAAGTCAAGCACACCCTACACGTGCATGTCTAAGAGTATAGCAGCGGAAAGTAAAGACAATCATATGTAGTAGAGGATGGGTAGTAAGATCAAACGCAATTTGGAGACACGAAGATTTTTTTCATGGTTCCAATAGGTGGTGCTATCGTACGTTTATGGAGAATTCAACCCATGGAGGGTAACGGTTGTGAGAGTCCATGGAGGGCTCTACCAAGGTTGTCAGAGTCGCGAGTCAAGTCTTAGAATCCTATGACCTTACGATCCAAACTAGCCCCTCCGATTCTATGATTTTTTTCATAGAATCTAAGTTTCTACGATCCTGATAGTTATGATTCTACGACTCACGATCTTATGAACAGAGCTCCAATCCGATTCAGAATCTCGATTCTGACAACTTTGGCTCTAACCACGAAGGGTTCCATGAAGAAGCAACCTTGTCCATATCATGATGGCCTACGTCCACGGAGGACTAGCCAAACTCGGGGTAGATCTTCATGAAGTAGGCGATCTCCTTGCCCTTACAAACTTCTTGGTTCACTCCATAACATGAAGTAGGAGGCTCCCAAGCGACACCTAACCAATCTAGGAGGCACCACCCTCCAAAAGGTAATAGGCTCGATAATGTCGATGAACTCCTTGCTCTTGTGCTTCAAGATGATAGACTCGTCAACACTCAATCGCTCTCTCATAGATTTGGCTTTGTTAGAAGATATCGACTGGGTGGAAAGGAACTTGGGGAGTCTAGAGATCAAGATTCATATGGATGGAATGGAATGGCTTGATCTCAACACATGAGTAGGTGGCTCTCTCTCAGAAAATCTGATGGGATGAGCAGGGATCTGTTCTGAGTGCTTCTCTTGCAAGTGAGTGGTGGTGGAGGGGTATATATAGGCATCTCCAAAAATCCGACTGTTACACCTAAAGTGACCAACTCGATGACATCGAAGTATAAAACTTGGTCGTACAGAGTTTCTTCAAAGGTAGCAACTTTTGAATCTCACTGAGACCGATACAAAGATCTCGGCGGTACCGATAAGGTGACCAACGGTCATAATCCACAACTCGATGACACCGATCCAAAAACTCAGAATTTTCAATTTTGAGAATTGACGTAACCGAATGTTGGCAAGCTAACTTGGTGGCACTGAAGCAAAATTGGTTGCATCGAAGGTCTAGGGTTTGGCAGGGTTCTGTGTGAGTGGGAAATCGGTGGGACCGAGTGGGAATTGTTGGTTGCACCGGTTTTCATGATAGGCTTGGACAAACTTTTGTGGAAGAGTTTGTGGGTGTTTTTGGTGACTATCGCTTGTGCACGTGGAGCATTTTGTTCACCAACAGTACCTTACCCCCTTTTAATAGTATCGGATTTCCTATGGACTCAAAGTGATTTCTCACAAAGTAAAATGTAGATTCCTCTTGCTTGAAGCTTTGCCAATCCAATTCCTTGCATATAGGGGTTTCTCCACAATCCCTTTGCCAACCCATCATTAAACTTTTCCTAAAACATACTTTGTGGAAACATTAGTTCAATGAGATATATGTTGTTATTAATTACCAAAAGCACCAAGGGAGAAAATGTGCTTTTATCAAGCTCCAATAGAGTGGGAACTTGGTGGTATCAACGAGAAATCAGAAGCTTCAAGAAAACAACATGCGATAGTTTGTTCGGACTGAGTGGGGACTTTATGGTATCAATGCAGAAATTAAAATGAAAGATTAAAAATGTTTGGTTGGTTGCTTCTGATGGACAACTTGAACACCAAAGAAACTGATGCAGAGAAAACACTGGCATGTGGATTATGGTACCTATGTGTTACACATTAATTTGATTCAAGAGGATATAGCTCATCTATTCTTCACTTGCATCTTTAGCCAAAGAATATGGAATTACTTGCAAATCATCTAGGTGGCTCAACTAGATATGCCTACATATCAAATGGTTGTTGCTTCTAGGAGAGACTTTGGGAAACCTTTCTTCACTATGGTTGTATCACTGCTGCTTGGAACATCTGGACCATAAGAAACTCAAAGGTTTTTAGGACACGATTTTTTAGGCAATCTAGACACAATCTCATGCATGACGTCACCCTCCTCTCTCATAGGATTTAATGTAAATATAAGGATAGTTTGTTACCTTGGATTTCTTCTTTACCTTAGTTGTATAGTAAGACTCACCACTGTAAGCAAGGGAATCCATGGTACTAACATCAAATTCTACTCCAAGATTTCAGTAAAAAGGAACATCCTCTAACAAGTCAGCAACTTTGTGGTTACGACACGTAGTCTGAGGCACCTAGGCATACATGTGATGACACTAGGTGTCCCGAGAAGAAAGTTGGCACAGACAACAAACTTGATAGTTCCAATAACAGATGCTTGGACATAGGCGGCCATAGAACGGGAACTAGCCAATGCCAACTTCAATCCAATAGACGCTGATACCTAGTGACTCATAGCTATGGGGAACTGAGAGGAGGAGAATTCCCTAAGTCTCACCACTAGAAGAAAACTTGGCACTATCGAATTCAACCTCAATAGTTTGAACTTATGAAGATATAAGGAAATTTGGAGAGCTTTTCAACTTGCATTTTCGCTTCCTAACTGAGCATAGCAAACTATGTACGCACGCATCCTAACGGGAACCGATGAGGAAACCTTTTAGGTCTGAAGATTTGCTAGTCGAATTGCTACATTTGCTACAAATACATGCTCACACTTTTTTGAGAAGACCATCAATGCTAGCTTTATTAACTCAAAATAAAATTATATCACCCACAAGTATCGACTTGGAAGCCTAGGGCTCCTCAACACGATTAATGGAAGGCTTACTACAATATTTCTAGCTAGCTAGTTCATGAGCCGCGATATTAGTCGCTAGAACACATTGTTTGAGTTTGACATTTTCAATTACAATATCCATGTTCAATGCTTAAACACATGTTCATACCAAATATCACATTAATCACTTTTTTGTGTAATAATCAAAACTCGTTCAATGGGGACTAGATGCACTTCTGTTGTGGATGGGTTCAGTAAGTGATAGTCCAACATAGGGGGTGACCAAGAAACATGCTTGCGATGACCCATTGGGGGAGGGAGGGGATGACAATCATGCAAATAAGCTAGAGCACTTGAGATGCAAGCTTTTATTGACAAAAGGTGAATTTTATTGACTCAAAATGAAATAACAAGAGAATACAACCACACTGAACAGACACTTGACCGTTATATAGCTAGGATGCACACGGTCAACACAAACACAAACACAAATGCACGCGCTCACACACACACATACACACAAAACTAAACACACCAGCAAATAGCAAATCCATACAAGATCAAAGATATGCCTAAGCATAGAAAAGAAAAAACTCAAAGCGGTTGACACAACGATCTACAAACTATAACAATGACCATCTCCACAGCAATCATGTATTGACACCACAAGGACTATGATGTTCTTCAACAGCTACACCTTCAAGAAGAGAACGACGCTCAAGCATCACCGTCATCAAATCTAACAACCGAATATCAGGTTCTAAGTTTTCACCCTAAGGAACAAGTTTGAGCGTATCTGAGCAATGCCTTCAACATGTTCACGACACAAAAACATCGCCATTTCCACGTATACCCAATTCGTGTCCGACCTAGGATTTAAATTCTAGAGCTCGAGACTGGGTACTTGAAAAGCATAACCAAATTGAAGTCAATCATGTGTTGTCGTCACCACTTTTCCACGATCTGAGAGCTACATGTGTTGGGATAGATATCTCATCATTGCTAGTGCATCACCATAACCTCTACATCAAGCCACCATCCATAGATGGGATTGTACCGTAAAAGGAAACTAGCCTGAGTGAGAACCGTCAAAACTTAAAGTCGAGTCTTTCGGCTATCCCGCAATCTTGGGTGTATGTGTTGGGGAATGTTGCATGGGAAACAAAAAAATTCCTATGCACACGCAAGATCTATCCATAGTGATGAGCATCTACGAGAGGGAGAGTGGATCTACATACCCTTGTAGATCGCTAAGCGGGAAGTGTTAAGAAACGCGGTTGGTGTAGTCGAACGTCTTCGCGATCCAAATTGCCGAGCGTCCCGCAATCTCATCACGATCCGTCCCACGATCCAATCACGATCCATCCCACTAACTCATCATGATCCATTCCGCGATCTCATCATGATCCGTCTCGCAATCTTAATCACGGTCCTTCCAATCTAGCGCCGAACGGACGACACCTCCGCATTCAGCAGACGTACAGCTCGATGACGATCTCTGCCTTGTTGATCCAGCAAGAGGGAGCGGAGAGGTAGATGAGTTCTCCGGCAGCGTGACAGCGCCACGGCGATGGTGGTGGAGCAATTCCAGCAGGGCTTCGCCTAAGCACCGCAGAAAAGCGATCGCGAAACTATGCACTAGAGGAACGGGTAGCACGTGGCTGAAAATCTTGTGCCAAAACCCTCAAAACCTCTAGTATATATAGGAGGAGAGGAGGAGGAGGCCTGGCACTCAAGGAGCCAGCCCTAGGCTTCGGCCGAACCAGGAGGGAGGATTCCTCCTCCTCCACTCCTAGTAGGATTAGGACTCCTTCCTTATCTTAGCCCTTTTGCCTTTTTCCACCTTTTTCCTTTTGGGATTTTCTTACCAACCGCACGGGACTTGTGTGGGACTTCCACCAACCCAAAAAGGGCTGGTATTCATACTCCCACAGCCCATGTAGCATCTTGGGTCGAAATACCCCTCCCGATGGTCTCCCGGTACACTACCGACACTCCTGGTACACTACCGATGAGCCCGAAACTTTTCCGGCGACCAAAATAGGACTTCCTATATACCAATATTTACCTCCGGACCATTCCGGAGCTCCTCGTGATGTCCAGGATCTCATCCCAGACTCCGAACAACCTTCGGTCACCAACATACATAACTCTATACTACCGAAATGTCACCAAACCTTAAGTGTGCAGACCCTGCGGGTTCGAGAACTATGTAGACATGACCGAGACACCTCTACGGTCAATAACCAATAGAGGGACCTAGATGTCCATATTGGTTCCTACATATTCTATGAAGATCTTTATCGGTCGAACCTCTATGTCAAGGATTCAGTTAATCCCCTATGATGTTCCCTTTGTTATTCGGTATGTTACTTGCCCGAGATTCGATCATCGGTATCTCCATACCTAGTTCAACCTCGTTACCGACAAGTCTCTTTACTCGTTATGTAATACAAGATCATGTGACTAACACTTAGTCACATTGCTTGCAAAGCTTATTGTGATGTTGTATTACCGAGTGGGCCCTAAGATACCTCTCCGTCACACGGAGTAACAAATCCCAGTCTTGATTTATGCCAACCCAACAGACACCCTCAGAGATACCTGTAGAGCACCTTTATAGTCACCCAGTTACGTTGCGACATTTGATACACACAAGGCACTCTTCTGGTGTCCGTGAGTTGCATGATCTCATGGTCATAGAAACATATACTTGACATGCAGAAAACAGTAGCAATAAACTGACACAATCATATGCTACATTTGTAGTTTGGGTCTTGTACATCACATCATTCTCCTAATGATGTGATCCCGTTACCAAATGACATCTCATGTCCATGACTAGGAAACCATAGCCATCTTTGATCAATGAACTAGTCTATTAGAGGCATACTAGGGACATGGTGTTGTCTATGTATCCACACATGTATCTGAGTTTCTGATCAACACAATTATAGCATGGATAATAAACGATTATTATGAACAAGGAAATATGATAATAACCAATTTATTATTGCCTCTAGGGCATATTTCCAAAAGTCTCCCACTTGCACTAGAGTCAATAATCTAGTTCACATCACCATGTGATTCGCATTGTTATGAATCTAACACCCAATGAGTTCTGGGGTTCGATCATGCTTTGCATGTGAGAGAGGTCTTTTAGTCAACGGGTCTGCGACATTCAGATCAGTGTGTACTTTGCAAATATCTATGTCAAACTATAAATACTGCTACCACACTCCACTTGGAGCTATTCCAAATGGCTTCTCCACTATACATATCCGGATTGCTACTAAGAGTCATCTGGATTGGTGTTAAAGCTTGCATCGACGTAACTATTTACGACGAACTCTTTATCACCTCCATAATCAAGAAACATTTCCTTAGTATTTTAGTTACTAAGGATGATCTTGATTGTTGTCTAGTGATCCACTCCTGGATCAGTCTTGTACCCCTTTACGGACTCATGGCAAGGCACACACAGGTGCGGTACACAGCATGTCATACTATACAGAGCCTATGGCTAAGGCATAGGGGACGACATTCGTCCTTTCTCTTTCTCCTGCCGTGGTCGAGCTTTGAGTCTCACTCAACTTCACACCTTACAAAGCAGGCGAGAACACTTCTCTCTGACTGATCCATTTTGAACTCTTTCAAAATCTTATCAAGGTATGTACTCATTCAAAGTCTCATCAAGCATCTTGATCTATCTCTATAGATCTTGATGCTCAACAATCAGGTAGCTTTATCCAGGTCTTCCTTTGAAAAACTCCTTTCAAACAACCATTTATGCTTTCTAGAAATTCTACATCATTTCCGATCAACAATATGTCAACCACATATACTTATCAGAAACTCTATAGTGCTCCCACTCACTTTATTGTAAATACAAGTTTCTCATAAACTTTGTATAGACTCAAAAACTTTGATCACCTCATCAAAGTGTATATTCCAACTCCAATATGCTTGCTTCAGTTCATACAAGGATCACTGAAACTTGCACGCCTTTTAGCATCCTTAGGACTGACAAAACCTTTTGGTTGTATCTCGTACAACCTATCCTTAAGGAAACCATTAAGGAAACGATGTTTTGACATCCATCTGCCAGATTTCATAATTGAAAAATGCAGCAACTACCAACATAATTCCAACAGACTTTAGCATTGCTACGAGTGAGAAAGTCTCATCGCAGTGAACTCATTGAACTTGTCGTAAACTTCTTTGCAACAAGTCGAGCTTTATAATTGGTGACATTCACCATTAGCGTTTGTCTTCATTTTAAAGGTCCATTTGTACTCAATGACCTGCCGTCCAACGAGAAAGTCTACCAAAGTCTATACTTGGTTTTCATACATGGATCCTCTCTCGGATTTCATGGCCTCTAACCATTTGTCGGAATACGGGCCCATCATCGCTTCTCCACAGCTCGTAGGTTCATCGTTGTCCAACAACATGACCTCCAAGACAGGGTTGTCGTACCACTCAGGAGTAGTACACATCCTTGTCGACCTACGAGGTTCGATAGTAACTTGATCCGAAGCTTCATGATCATCATCATTTACTTCCTCTTCAACTAACATAGGTTCCACAGAAACATCTTTCTATGCTGCGCTACTCTCTGGTTGAAACAAAGGTTCAACAACCTCATCAATTTCTATCTTCTTCCCACTCAATTCTTTCGAGAGAAACTTTTCCTCGAGAAAGGACCCAGTTTTAGCAACAAACACTTTATGCTTGGATATGAGATAGAAGGTTCACCCAACTATTCTTAGGGTAATCTATGAAGATGCATTTGTCCACTTTGGGTTCGAGCTCATTAGGTGAAAACAATTTTCCACACAAGCGTTGCAGCTCCAAACATTAAGAAATGACATCTTAGGTTTCTATCAAACAATAATTCACACGGTGTCATCTCAACAGATTTAGATGGTGCCCTATTTAAAGTGAATGTAGTTGTCTCTAATGCATAACCCCAAAACTATAGTAGCAAAACGATAAGAGACATCATAGCCCGCACCATATCCAATAGAGCATGACTATGACGTTCAGACACACCATCACACTATGGTGTTCCAGGTGGCGTGAGTTGTGAAATGACTTTCACATTGTCTAAAGTTGTATGCCAAACTTGTAACTCAGATATTCACCTCCACGATCATATCGCAGACATTTTTATCTTCTTGTCACGATGGTCTTAAACTTCACTCTGAATTTGCTTGAACTTTTCAAACGATTCAGACTTGTGTTTCATTAAGTAAACATACACTATATCTACTCAAATCATCAGTGAAGGTAAGAAAATAACGATATCCACCGCATGCTACAAGACTCATTGGATTGCATACATCAACATGTATCATTTCCAATAAATCACTTGCCCGCTCCATCGGAAAACGGGGTCCTTAGTCATCTTGCCCAAGAGGCATGGTTCGCATGTGTCAAGCGATTCGATCGAATGAGTCCAAAGATCCATAAGCATGGAGTTTCTTCATGCGCTTTATACCAATATGACATTTAGCGGCAGTGCCACAAGTATGTGGTACTATCATTATTAACTTTGTATCTTTTGGCATCATATGTTATGAACATGTGTATTACTACGATCAAGATTCAACAAACCATTCTTACTGGGTGCATGTGTTGGGGAACATTGCATGGGAAACAAAAAATTTCCTACGCACACACAAACCTATCCGTGGTGATGAGCATCTACTTTTCCACGATCTGAGAGCTACATGTGTTGGGATAGATATCTCATCATTGCTAGTGCATCACCATGACCTCTACATCAAGCCACCATCCATAGATGGGATTGTACCGAAAAGGAAACTAGCCTGAGTGAGAACCGTCAAAACTTAAAGTCGAGTCTTTCGGCTTTCCCGCAATCTTGGGTGTAAATGTTTGGGAACGTTGCATGGGAAACAAAAAATTTCCTATGCACACGCAAGATCTATCCATAGTGATGAGCATCTACGAGAGGGAGAGTGGATCTACATACCCTTGTAGATCGCTAAGCGGGAAGCGTTAAGAAACGCGGTTGGTGTAGTCGAACGTCTTCGCGATCCAAATCGCCAGAGTCCCGCGATCTAATCACGAACAGTCCCGCGATCTCATCACGATCCGTCCCGCGATCCAATCACGAACGTCCCGTGACCTTGATCACGATGCTTCCGATCTAGTACCGAACGGACGGCACCTCCGCGTTCAGCACACGTGCAGCTTGATGACGATCTCCACCGTCTTGATCCAGCAAGAGGAGGTGGAGACGAGGAAGAGTTCACCGGCAGCGTGACGGCGCTCCGGCGATGGTGGTGGCATGATTCCGGCAGGGCTTCGCCTAAGCACTGCGGAAAAACGATCTAGAGGAGAAACTATGCACCGGTGGAACGGGTAGCACGTGGCCGGAAAAACTGTGCAAAACCCTAGCAATCCACTAGTATATATAGGAGGGAGGGAGGAGGAGAGGCAGCCTTGCCTCAAAGCCAAGGAGGCTTCGGTCGAAGCAAAGGAGGAGGAATCCTACTCCTTCTCCAATCCTAGTTGGACTAGGATTGCTCCCTATTGGCCCTTTTTCCACCTTTTTCTTTAGGCCTTTCTCCTCCTGGCGCCATGGGCCTTTTGTGGCTGTTCCACCAGCCCACTAAGGTCTGGTTATTAATTTCCCACAGCCCATGGACCCTCTAGGGTCGAAATACCCCTCCCGGAGGTCTCCCGTACACTACCGGCACTCCCGGTACACTATCGATGAGCCCGAAACTTTTCCGGCGACCAAACCAGGACTTCATATATATGAATCTTTACCTACGGACCATTCCGGAGCTCCTCGTGACATGCAGGATCTCATCCGGGACTCCGAACAAACTTCGGTCACCACCATACATAACTCTATACTACCGAAACGTCACCAAACCTTAAGAGTGTAGACCCTGCGGGTTCGAGAACTATGTAGACATGACCGAGACACCGCTACGGTCAATAACCAATGGAGGGACCTGGATGTCCACATTGGTTCCTACATATTCTACGAAGATCTTTATTGGTCGAACCTCTATGTCAAGGATTCAGTTAATCCCGTATGATGTTCCCTTTGTTCTTCGGTATGTTACTTGCCCGAGATTCGATCGTCGGTATCTCCATACCTAGTTCAATCTCGTTACCGGCAAGTCACTTTACTCGTTCCGTAATACAAGACCCCGTAACTAACAATTAGTCACATTGCTTGCAAGGCTCATTGTGATGTTGTATTACCGAGTGGGCCTTGAGATACCTCTCCATCACACGGAGTAACAAATCCCAGTCTCGATCCATGCCAACTCAACAGACACCCTCGGAGACACCTGTAGAGTACCTTTATAGTCACCTAGTTACGTTGCGATGTTTGATACACACAAGGTACTCCTCCGATATCTGTGAGTTGCATGATCTCATGGTCATAGGAACATAAGCTTGACATGCAGAAAACAGTAGCAATAAACTAACACGATCATAAGCTACGTTTGTAGTTTGGGTCTTGTCCATCACATCATTCTCCTAATGATGTGATCCCGTTATCAAATGACATCTCATGTCTATGGCTAGGAAACCTTAACCATCTTTCAATCAACGAGCTAGTTTACTAGAGGCACACTAGGGACATTGTGTTTGTCTATGTATCCACACATGTATCCATGTTTCCAATTAATACAATTATAGCATGGATAATAAAAGATTATCATGAACAAGGAAATACAATAATAAACACTTTATTTATTGCCTCTAGGGCATATTTCCAACAGTCTCCCACTTGCACTAGAGTCAGTAATCTAGTTCACATCACTATGTCATTTACATTGTAATGAATCGAACACCCATGCAGTTCTGGTGTTGATCATGTTTAGCCCTTGGAAGAGGTTTAGTCAACAGGTCTGCAACTTTCAGATCCGTGTGCACTTTGCAAATATTTATGTCTTTCTCCAAGATGTAATCGCGGATGGAGTTGAAGCGTCGCTTTATGTGTCTGGTCCTCTTGTGAAACCTTGGTTCCTTGGCCAGAGCAATGGCACCAGTGTTGTCACAGAACAGGTTCATTGGATTCAGTGCACTGGGCACTACTCCAAAATCTGTCATGAACTGCTTCATCCAGACACTTTCCTTCGCCGCCTCCGAGGCTGCGATGTATTCCGCTTCGCACGTAGAGTCAGCTACCACGCTTTGCTTGGAACTGCACCAGCTTACCGCTCCCCCCGTTAAGAATAAATACGTATCCGGTTTGCAACTTAGGGTCATCCGGATCAGTGTCAAAGCTTTCATCGACGTAACCCTTTACGACGAGCTCTTCATCACCTCCATAAACGAGAAACATTTCCTTAGTCCTTTTCAGGTACTTAAGGATATTCTTGACCGCTTGCCAGTGCTCCATTCCAGGATCACTTTGAAACCTTCCGGCCATACTTATGGCAAGGCTGACATCGGGTCTTGTGCACATCATTGCATACATGATAGAGCCTATGGCTGAAGCATAGGGGATGACACTCATCTTTTCTCTATCTTCTGCAGTTACTAGACATTGAGTCTTACTCAACTTCACACCTTGTAATACAGGCAAGAACCCCTTCTTGGACTGTTCCATTTTGAACTTCTTCAAAACTTTATCAAGGTATGTGCTCTGTGAAAGTGCTATTAAGCGTCTCGATCTATCTCTATAGATCTTAATGCCTAATATGAAAGCAGCTTCTCCTAGGTCCTTCATTGAAAAACTCTTGTTCAAATATTCCTTCACGCTTTCCAGCATTTCTATATTGTTTCCAATCAGCAATATGTCATCCACATATAATACTAGAAACTCTATAGAGCTCCCACTCACTTTCTTGTAAATACAAGCTTCTCCGTAAACTTGTATAAACTCAAACGCTTTGATCACCTCATCAAAGCGCTTATTCCAACTCCGAGATGCTTGCACCAGTCCATAAATGGATCGCTGGAGTTTGCAAACTTTGTCAGCATTGTCTGGATCGACAAAACCTTCGGGTTGCATCATATACAACTCTTCCTCAAGGAAACCGTTGAGGAACGCTGTTTTTACATCCATCTGCCAAAGTTCATAGTCGAAATAGGCAGCTATTGCTAACATGATTCTGACAGACTTAAGCATCGCTACGGGTGAGAAAGTCTCATCGTAGTCAACTCCTTGAACTTGTGAAAAACCCTTTGCGACAAGTCGAGCTTTATAGATGGTGACATTATCGTCCGCGTCTGTCTTCTTCTTAAAGATCCATTTGTTCTGAATGGCCTTTCGCCCTTCAGGTAATACTTCCAAAGTCCATACTTTGTTTTCATACATGGATCCCATCTCGGATTTCATGGCCTCTAACCATTTCTCAGAATCCGGGCCCATCACTGCTCCTCCATAGCTCGTAGGTTCATTGTTGTCCAACAACATGACCTCCAAGACAGGGTTGTCGTACCACTCAGGGGTAGTACGCGGCCTTGTCGACCTACGAGGTTCAATAGATGCTTGATTCGAAGCTTCATGATCATCATCATTAACTTCCTCTTCTACCGTTGTAGGTTCCACAGAAACATCTTTCTGCGCTGCGCTACTTTCTGGTTGAAGTAAAGGTTCAATAACCTCATCAAGCTCTATTTTCCTCCCACTCAATTCTTTTGAGAGAAACTCTTTCTCAAGAAATGTTCCGTTTTTAGCGACAAACACTTTGCCTTCGGATCTGAGATAGAAGGTATACCCGACTGTCTCTTTTGGGTATCCTATGAAGATGCATTCCTCCGCTTTGGGTTCCTGCTTTTCAGGCTGAAGCTTTTTGACATAAGCATCACATCCCCAAATTTTAAGAAACGATAACTTTGGCTTCTTGCCAAACCACAGTTCATATGGTGTCGTCTGAACGGATTTTGATGGTGCCCTATTTAAAGTGAATGCAGCTGTCTCTAATGCATAACCCCAAAACGATAGTGGCAAATCAACAAGAGACATCATAGGACGCACCATATCTAATAAGGTTCGATTACGACGTTCAGACACACCATTACGCTGTGGTGTTCCGGGCGGTGTCAACTATGAAACAATTCCACATTGTCTTATGTGACTGCCAAACTCATAACTCAGATATTCACCTCCTCGATCAGATCGTAGGAACTTAATCTTCTTGTTACGATGATTCTCAACTTCACTCTGAAATTGCTTGAACTTTTCAAATGTTTCAGACTTGTGTTTCATTAAGTAAATATACCCATATCTACTTAAGTCATCAGTGAAGGTGGGAAAATAACGATATCCACCACGCGCTGCAACATTCATTGGACCGCACACATCAGTGTGTATGATTTCCAATAAGTCACTCGCCCGTTCCATTGTTCCAGAGAACGGCGTTTTAGTCATCTTGCCCATGAGGCATGGTTCACATGTGTCAAGTGATTCAAAATCAAGTGACTCCAAAAGTCCATCAGCATGGAGCTTCCTCATGCGTTTTAGACCAATAAGACCTAAATGGCAGTGCCACAAGAAAGTGGTACTATCATTATCAATTCTACATCTTTTGGCATCAATGTTATGAACATGTGTGTCATTACTATCAAGATTCAATATGAATAAACCCCTCACATTGGGTGCATGACCATAAAAGATATTACTCATATAAATAGAACAACCTTTATTCTCTGATTTAAATGAGTAACCGTCTCGCAATAAACAAGATCCAGATATAATGTTCATGCTTAACGCAGGCACTAAATAACAATTATTCAGGTTCATCACTAATCCCGATGGTAATCGAAGAGAGAGCGTGCCGACGGCGATCACATCAACCTTGGAACCATTTCCCACGCGCATCGTCACTTTGTCCTTTGCCAGCCTTCATTTATTCCGTAGTTCCTGCTTTGAGTTGCAAATGTGAGCAACCGAACCGGTATCAAATACCCAGGCACTACTACGAGAGCTAGTAAGGTACACATCAATAACATGTATATCATATATACCTTGTTTGTCGTTGGCCGCCTTCTTGTCAGCCAGGTACTTGGGGCAGTTACGCTTCCAGTGACTAGTTCCTTTGCAATGAAAGCACTCAGTTTCTGGCTTGGGTCCATGCTTAGGCTTCTTTGCAGGAGTAGCAACTGCTTTGCCAGACTTCTTGGTTTTACCCTTCTTTCCCTTGCCTTTGACTTTGCCATTTTTCTTGAAACTAGTGGTTTTATTGACCATCAACACTTGATGTTCTTTCTGGATTTCAGACTCAACGACTTTTAGCATCGCAAACAGCTCGGCGACTGACTTGTTCATCCCGTGCATGTTATAGTTCATCACAAAGCTCTTGTAACTAGGTGGTAGTGATTGAAGAACTCTGTCAGTGATCGCCTCTGGCGGAAGGGCAATTCCCAACTCCGCTAGATGAGTTGAATACCCAGACATTCTGAGTATATGTTCACTGATAGACCCGTTCTCCACCATCTTGCAAGCATAGAACTTATTGGAGGTTTCATACCTCTCGATCCGGGCATTCTTCTGAAAGATAAACTTCAACTCCTGGAACATCTCATATGCTCCATGACGTTCAAAACGTCTTTGAAGTCCCGGTTCTAAGCCATACAATATTGCACACTGAACTATTGAGTAATCTCCAGTACGTGCCTCCCAAGCGTTCTTAACGTCTTCGGAGGTCATGTCTTCTAGTTGGTCACCAAGTGGTGCATCAAGGACATATGATTTCCGGGAAGCCATGAGGATAATCCTCAGATTACGGGCCCAGTCAACAAAGTTACTTCCATCATCTTTCAGTTTACCTTTCTCTAGGAACGCATTAAAATTCAGGGGTGCTACTGCGCGAGCCATTGATCTACAACATAAATATGCAAAGTTCACTTAGACTATTGTTCAAGATAATGAGTTTAATTAATCAAATTACTAAAGCTCCCACTCAAATTGACATCCCTCAGGTCATCTGAGTGTCACATGATCCAAGTCCACCAACTCAAGTCCGATCATCACGTTGTGGTCATATGAACATCATTATGTTGATCATATCTACTATATGACTCATGTTCGACCTTTCGGTCTCTTGTGTTGCGAGGCCATGTCTATACATGCTAGGCTCGTCAAGTTTAACCCGAGTGTTCTGCATGTGCAACACTGGCTTCCACCCGTTGTATGTGAACGTAGAGTCTATCACACCCGATCATCACATGGTGTCTCAACACGACGAACTTTGGCAACGGTGCACACTCGGGGAGAACACAATTTTATCTTGAAATTTAAGTGAGAGATCACCTTACAATGCTACCGTCGTACTAAGCATAACAAGGTGCATAAAAGGATTAACATCACATGCAATTCATAAGTGACATGATATGGCCATGAACTCGTGCTTTAGATCTCCATCTTGAAAGCACCAGCATGATCTTCATCGTCACCGGCACGACACCATGATCTCCATCATCTTGATCTCCATCAAGGTGTCACCATCGAGGTTGTCACGCCCTGCATGCTTCTACTACTATTGCTACCGTTTAGTGATAAAGTAAAGCATTACATAGCGCTTAATGATTGACACGCAGGTCATACAATAATTAAAGACAACCCTATGGTTCCTGCCAGTTGCCGTACTCATCGACATGCAAGTCGTGAAATTCTATACATCACATGATCATCTCATACATCACATATATCACATCATGTAATTGGCCATATCACATCAAAACATACCCTGCAAAAACAAGTTAGAAGTCCTCTAATTGTTGTTGCATGTTTTACGTGGCTGCTACGGGCTTCTAGCAAGAACGATTCTCACCTACGCATAAACCACAACGGTGATACATAATTTGCTTTTCAACCTTCTCAAGGACCGCCTTTGTCGAATCCGATCCAACTAAAGTGAGAGAAACTGCCACCTGCAAGCCATCTAGGCAACAACTTGCGTCGAGGGAACCGGTCGCTCGTAAGCGTACGAGTAATGTTGGTCTGGGCCGCTTCATCTCACAATACCGCTGAACCAAAATCCGACCAAGGAAGGAAGCAATCTAAGCATCAACGCCCACAAACCTTTTGTGTTCTACTCGAGATCTCATCGAACCATCAACCTAGCTCATGATGCCACTGTTGGGGAACATTGCATGGGAAACAAAAAATTTCCTATGCACACGCAAACCTATCCATGGTGATGAGCATCTACGAGAGGGAGAGTGCATCTACGTACCCTTGTAGATCGCTAAGCGGGAAGCGTTAAGAAACGCGGTTGGTGTAGTCGAACGTATTCGCGAATCAAATCGCCGAGAGTCCCGCGATCTAATCACGAACAGTCTCGCAATCTCGTCATGATCCGTCCCGCGATCCAATCATGAACGTCCCGTGACCTTGATCACGATCCTTCCGATCTAGTACCGAACGGACGGCACCTCCGCGTTCAGCACACGTGCAGCTTGATGCCGATCTCCACCGTCTTGATCCAGCAAGAGGAGGTGGAGAGGAGGAAGAGTTCACCGGCAGTGTGACGGCGCTCCGGCGATGGTGGTGGTGTGATTCCGGCAGGGCTTCGCCTAAGCACTGCGGAAAAACGATCTAGAGGAGAAACTATGCACTGGTGGAACGGGTAGCACGTGGCCGGAAAAACTGTGCAAAACCCTAGAAATCCACTAGTATATATAGGAGGGATGGAGGAGGAGAGGCAGCCTTTCCTCCAAGCCAAGGAGGCTTCGGCCGAAGCAAAGGAGGAGGAATCCTACTCCTCCTCCAATCCTAGTTGGACTAGGATTGCTCCCTATTGGCCCTTTTTCCATCTTTTTCTTTAGGCCTTTTTCCTCCTGGCGCCATGGGCCTTTTGTGGCTGTTACACCAGCCCACTAAGGGCTGGTTATTAATCTCCCACAGCCCATGGACCCTCTAGGGTCGAAATACCCCTCCCGGAGGTCTCCCGGTACACTACCGGCACTCCCGATACACTACCGATAAGCCCGAAACTTTTCCGGTGACCAAACCGGGACTTCCTATATATGAATCTTTACCTCCGGACCATTCCGGAGCTCCTCGTGACATCGAGGATCTCATCCGGGACTCCAAAAAAACTTCGGTCACCACCATACATAACTCTATACTATCGAAACGTCACCAAACCTTAAGTGTGCAGACCCTGCGGGTTCGAGAACTATGTAGACATGACCGAGACACCTCTACGGTCAATAACCAATGGCGGGACTTGGATGTCCACATTGGTTCCTACATATTCTACGAAGATCTTTATCGCTCGAACCTCTATGTCAAGGATTCAGTTAATCCCGTATGATGTTCCCTTTGTTCTTCGGTATGTTACTTGCCCAAGATTCGATCGTCGGTATCTCCATACCTAGTTCAATCTCGTTACCGGCAAGTCTCTTTACTCGTTCCGTAATACAAGATCCCGCAACTAACAATTAGTCACATTGCTTGCAAGGCTCATTGTGATGTTGTATTACCGAGTGGGCCCTGAGATACCTCTCCGTCACATGGAGTAACAAATCCCAGTCTCGATCCATGCCAACTCAACAGACACCCTCGGAGACACCTGTAGAGCACCTTTATAGTCACCCAGTTACATTGCGAAGTTTGATACACACAAGGTACTCCTCCGATATCTGTGAGTTGCATGATCTAATGGTCATAGGAACATATGCTTGACATGTAGAAAACAATAGCAATAAACTGACGAGATCATAAGCTATGTTTGTAGTTTGGGTCTTGTCCATCACATCATTCTCCTAATGATGTGATCCCGTTATCAAATGACATCTCATGTCCATGGCTAGGAAACCTTAACCATCTTTCAATCAACGAGCTAGTTTACTAGAGGCACACTAGGGACATTGTGTTTGTCTATGTATCCACACATGTATCCATGTTTCCAATTAATAAAATTATAGCATGGATAATAAATGATTATCATGAACAAGGAAATACAATAATAAACACTTTATTTATTGCCTCTAGGGCATATTTCCATCAGCATGACCATTGAAGGTATCATTCATGTAAATAGAATAACCATTATTCTCTAACTTAAATGAATAACCGTGTTGCAATAAACATGATCTAATCACGTTCATGCTCAACGCAAAACACCAAATAACATTTATTTAGGTTCTTCACTAATCTCGAAGGTAGAGAGAGCATGCGATGTTGATCACATCAACCTTGGAAACATTTCCAACACACATCGTCACCTCACCCTTAGCTAGTTCTCCGTTTATTCCGTAACTTTTACTTCGAGTTACTAACATTTAGCAACCGAACCGGTATCCAATACCCAGGTGCTATTAGGAGTACTAGCAAGGTACACATCAATAAGACGTATATCAAATATACTTGTGTCGACTTTGCCAGCCTTCTTATCTACCAAGTATCTAGGGTTGTTCCGCTTCAGCGACCGCTCACCTCATAATAGAAGCACTTAGTCTCGGGTTTGGTTTCAACTTTGGTTTGCTTCACTGGAGTAGCAACTGACTTGCCATCCATGAAGTTTCCCTCCTTGACCTTGCCCTTCTTGAAACTAGTGGTTTTACTAACCATCAACACTTGATGCTCCTTCTTGATTTCTACCTTCGTGGTGTCAAACATCGCGAACAGCTCACGGATCATTATTTCTATCCCTCGCATTTTATAATTCATCACCAAGTTCTAGTAGCTTAGTGATAGTGACTTGGAGAACTATATCAATCACTATCTTATCTGGAAGGTTAACTCCCACTCGATTCAAGCGATTGTAGCACCCAGACAATGTGAGCACATGCTCAACGATTGAGCTATTCTCCTTCATCTTGCAGACAAAGGATCTTGTTGGAGATCTCATATCTCACAACACGGGCACGAGCCTCAGATCCCAATTTCAGCTCTTAGAACATCTCATATGTTTCGTGACGTTCAAAATGTTTCGGAGCCTCAATTCTAAGCCGTAATGCATGACGCACTAAACTATCAAGTAGTCATCGGAACGTGCCTGTCAGATGATCACAACATCTACAGACAATGGTAGAGGGGGTGGCGCACCGAGCGGTGCATTAAGGACATAAGCCTTTTGTGTAGCAATGAGGACAATCCTCAGATCACGGACCCAGTCCGCAATATTTCTACCATCATCTTCAACTCTATTTCTCTAGGAACATATAAAAAATACAAGGGAGCTACAGCGCGAGCAAGTAATCTACAACATAATTTGGAAAGACACTACTAACTATGTTCATGTTAATGAGTTCAATTAATCATATTACTAAGGAACTCCCACTCAAATTGACATCCCTCCGGTCATTCGAGTGATACATGATCCACATTCACCAACTCAAGTCCAATCATCACGTGAGTTGAGGTGGTTTCAATGGTGAACATCATCATGTTGATCATATCTACTATATGACTCATGTTCGACCTTTTGCTCTCTTGGTTCCGAGGCCATGTCTGCAGATGCTAGGCTCATCAAGTTTAACCCGAGTGTTCCACATGTGGAACACTGGCTTGCACCCGTTGTATGTGAACGTAGAGTCTATCACACCCGATCATCACGTGGTGTCTCGACACGATGAACGTTCACAACGGTGCACACTCGGGGAGAACACAATTTATCTTGAAATTAAGTGAGGGATCAGCTTATAATGCTACCGTCGTCCTAAGCAAAACAAGGTGCATAAAAGGATTAACATCACATGCAAATCATAAGTGACATGATATGGCCATGAACTTGTGCTTTTGATCTCCATCTTGAAAGCACCGGCATGATCTCCATCGTCACGGGCACGACACCATGATCTCCATCATCTTGATCTCCATCAACGTGTCACCATCGGGGTTGTTGCGCACATCATGCTTGTACTACTATTTCTACCATTTAGCGATAAAGTAAAGCATTACATAGCGCTTAATGATTGACACGCAGGTCATACAATAATTAAAGACAACCCTATGGCTCCTGCACGTTGCCGTACTCATCGACATGCAAGTCGTGATATTCTATACAACACATGATCATCTCATACATCACATATATCACATCATGTAATTTGCCATATCACATCACAACATACCGTGCAAAAACAAGTTAGACGTCCTCTAATTGTTGTTGCATGTTTTACGTGGCTGCTATGGGTCTCTAGCAAGAACAATTCTCACCTATGCAAAAACCACAACGGTGATACATAAGTTGCTTTTCAACCTTCTCAAGGACCGCCTTTGTCGAATCCGATCCAACTAAAGTAGGAGAAACAGACACCCGCCAGCCATCTTTGTGCAACGAAGTTACATGTTAGTCAATGGAACCGGTCTCTCATAAGCGTATGAGTAAGGTTGGTCCGGGCCGCTTCATCCCACAATACCGTTGAACCAAAACATGACCAAGGGAGGAAGCAATCTAAGCATCAACGCCCACAAACTCTTTGTGTTCTACTCGAGATCTCATCTACACATAGACCTAGCTCATGATGCCACTGTTGGGAACATTGCATGGGAAACAAAAAAATTCCTATGCACATGCAAGATCTATCCATAGTGATGAGCATCTACGAGAGGGAGAGTGGATCTACATACCCTTGTCGATCGCTAAGCGCGAAGCGTTAAGAAACGCAGTCGGTGTAGTCGAACGTCTTCGCGATCCAAATCGCTGAGCGTCCCGCGATCTCATCATGATCCATCCCGCGATCCAATCACGATCCGTCCCGTGAACTCATCACGATCAGTCCCGCGATCTCATCATGACCTGTCTCGCAATCTTAATCACGGTCCTTCCGATCTAGCGCCAAACGGACGGCACCTCCGCGTTCAGCACACGTACAGCTCGATGACGATATCCTCCTTCTTGATCCAGCAAGAGGGAGCGGAGAGGTAGACGAGTTCTCCGGCAGCGTGACGGTGCCACGGCGATGGTGGTGGAGCAATTCCGGCATGGCTTTGCCTAAGCACTGCAGAAAACCAATCTAGAGGAGAAACTATGCACTAGAGGAACGGGTAGCAAGATGGCAATAATTGTATCATGAAGCACTCTTGTTTTCATAATATTATTATGTAACAGAAGTCTCAGAGTTTGTAATAAATTCATGAGTCAATGGAATTATGGTTCTCGAATGTTGAATTATAAGAATTGTTACTCTATGAACAAAGATCACTGACCATTTTCGAGGATATGAGAAAATATGGTCTATGCAGGCATGTGTAGATTTCATTTTAAGTGTGGTAGTAACCACAGGGACCAATGAATGAAGAAAGTACCATTCTTGTTAAGGAGTTTGGATAAGTGAATACAGATGAAGAGAATGTGGAAACATATCCAGCTATGTGGATGGCAACACCTGAAATAGTATACCTTGGATTTGAATATGATGAACCAAAACTGTTATTGGTAAACAGACCAATGGAAAGGAAAAACATATTCAAGGAATAGAACGTGTATCAAGGATGGATCTCATGGTTTCATGAAGGTTACCCCAAGATCTTGAAGCAAGAAGGTGTGATTGGATCAACAAATGTTTTCTTAGGAGTATACGATAACCTGAGAGTTGTGGAGGAACGCTAGACCATTTGTTTAGCTTGCAGAATCAAAGGATTTATTCAAACTTCGTTCGTTGACAAGAGAAATTTCTGCAATGCTTGCGAGGAAGCCCAAGTGTTAGAATACGAGATTCACTGAACCTTATACAAGGAAATGATTTCAGTGCGGCATGGATTGATCACCATGACGACTTACTCTTATCATTTCTCTTGCTATTCGGAATGGTAAATCTGAGTGACTTACCCATAGTAAAGAGACGACGTTCCTTGAAGCTTTTGTTTAAGCCTTAGAATGGTATGATGAAAACCCCTTGTACATGGCAGTTGCTGCCACACGTAGGAATTTTACGGTGAGGAATGAAGCCAAGACCCATTTCACTGCAGGATACCCACAAATGGTAGACCACCATGAGGTATTCGATAAGTTATTTAGAATGATCACGAGACCTGTCAGTTAAGAAGACCCAGTATCGGAGGAAATACATTTTGTTATGAGAACACGAGATTTTGATTAAACGGAAGAGCATCACCGAAGGAGCTATCGTGAAGTAAGTGAAGAGACAGATGCACCCAGAGGACTGCCATGATTTTGAAGGACTAGTAACTCTCATTTTAAGTGTGGTAGACCCCATACTTCCAGGACAATGGATTTGTTAGAAGACCCCAAACCCTAACCTTTTCTTTCTAGACCTTTTGAATCTCGAGGACGAGATTCATTTTAAGTGTGGTAGGTTTGTAACATCCCAAATTTTGGAATGTTATAATAAATATTAGAATGATTGTTTGTTTGATTGAGTGAAAAATTTGAAACTTTTTCAAAACTTTTGAATGAGAGGGAATGACATGACTTTCCCATATGCTTTTGGAATTCAAAATTCCTACATTTCAAATCAGTGAGAGAAGATGACATGACTTCTTCAATATAAATGAAGAGTGAATTTGAAAGCATTTGAAATTTTCTGATATGGAATTCATTTCATATTTGTTTCCATTTTAAATTTGAAAGAATTCAAATACCCTTGACAAGATTTTGAGAGGAGTAACATGACACTCCACACCAGGGTTATTTTTGTGAAGTATTTGAACCATAAAACCCAGGGGTTATTTGAAAATTTCTTGCAAAAGGATTAAAATCAAATTAGGCATTTTCTGAAAATAATTTTTTTAAAGTATTTATTTTGGCCGTGGAATTTTTTTCATTAAATAGCATTTATTCCCCTGGTCAATTTGATATATATATATATCTTCAATTTTTGGAAGTGTTTTGAATGCCATAAATGAGTTTTCATTTCACTGGTAATTAGAAGAAAAAATAGAAACGAATTAACGTGTATTAAAACCAGCCGGCCCACCTGCCCTAAAATCCCTCCCGAATTTACTCCGAATCGGCCACCGACGCCGCGCCCTCTCTCTCTCTCTCGCTGACCGCGCGGCCCCACTGACCGCTCGCGCCATCACCGCGGTCGCCTCCCTCCTTTGTCTCCTCCCCTTTCCACGCTAGCGTCCATCGGATCCGTTGCGGTCTCCCCTCTCCTTCCTTTCAGACAACGCCGAGGCCACCTATAAAACCCCGCCTATGCCCGCATCCATTCCCCTCCAAACCCCCAACTCCCGTGTGCTGCCCTCGCCACAATCGCTCGCCGGAGCCCGAGTGCCGTCGCCTCGCCATTGCCCCACCCTGCTCGCTCATGATGCCTCTGACCACCATCGCCACCACCAACCAGTTTGCCTCGCTCTCCTGCACCTCCCTATGCATTCGCCCGTGCTCCAGAGCCACCAGAGCCACCCCTCCGTCGACCACCCGAAGACCTCCTCCACTCACGAGCTCGCCGTCATCGACACCGTCGTCCCCGAGCCATCTCAGCGCCACCAGACGGATCCCCGTCCTCGCCTGCGTCGATTGGTGCCGTCGCCATCGCTAGAGAACCACCGGAGCACCGTCCCCGTCGACCACGCTGCCTCAGACCTCGTCGGAGCTCTCGCCGGACTCCACCACTACCGCGGTGAGCTTCCCCTTTTTCCCCTCCGTTCGATCTTACCCCAACGGCTCAGATTAGAAGGCTCGTACCCCTTCGTTTAGTCTGGTTTTTAGTTTAGTAAACCGGCCGGTTTTTCCTATTTAATTTTAGCTGAACCATTTTCTTTTAAGTTGCGGCCATTCGCTCCATTGTATCTAGTGCACACCGTATCGGCCAATCAGAGAACGCCACGTAGCACCCCTGTCCGTTAGTTAGATTTTTCTTTTTTTCTTTTTCTGTTTTAAAAACAGAATAGTTCTGTTTTTGTTTTCTTTATAAATGTTATGTTTTTAATTTTTTTAATTTGATTCTTTTTGCATTGTGTCACAAATTTTACGTAGTTTCTGTAGATATAAAGTTTGACCATATTAGAAGAACTTAAAACTGACTTCAAACAGATTTGTTTCAAATCTTATTTTCTGAATATCTTGAGTTTAAAAATAGATTTTTGGTTGATTCTTTTTGCTACTGGTCACTAGTGATGTTATTTATCATTAGGTAAAATTTTAGAATTTTTAGAATATTTTAAGTTAGTATTTTTTAACAAAACAGATTCTGTTTTAGTTCTTTTAGGTTTATTTCTATTTCTCTTGTTTTAAATTATTTTTCTTTTATATTAGTTGGTAAATTCTACTTTGTTTTCTGTTAGTTAGCAGTAGTATTTTCAACCAAGTTTATTTTATGTCATTTATTATTTTTATAGCATGAAATCAATTCTAGTTTCATAATAACTTGCAAATTGATTTCATTGCTAGTTGGATTTCCTATTTGAAATTATTTTCATAAACTGTTTTATAAGTTTTACTCTCTGTTAACTTAGATTTTATATATTTTGTTTTCTGTTGTTTTAAAATTTTATTGTTTTTACTTGTTGTTAACTTATGGTGTTTAGTGTGTTGTTTTCATAGTTCTTACTTGTTCTTCAAAAGTAAGTCTTTTTACTAAGTACAATATTTACTAAAATACTTTTGTTATATTTGCTTTGTTTTTGTTTTGTTACCTTTGAAAATAAAATCATTTGTAGGGGAAAACCACTTTTGGTTGATTTGATGAAGTTTTGTTGATTTTAACTTTTGTCTTAAGTATTTCCTTCATCACAACCCTTTTGTGTTTGGTTTTGTATTACTTATTGATTGTTAGTATTGATTGCTAGTATGATTGCTTATATGAATGCAATGTTTGATTGTATAGATTTTCATCGGAGAGTGACGAATAGTCTATCAAGTTATTTCTGAGAGCGATATTATCCTTCATCAATAGTACAGGCGAGTTCACTTTGACCATCTATTTCATACCTATGTTTTATTGCATGTAGTGATATCCTTCAACAAATCCCTCCAGTAGTGTTATTGAAAATTCTTGTAGTCAAGTAGAATGCATGAGGTAGGAACCCACCACTTGTTACTAAAGCCCCGGGAACGTTAGTCATTTTAATGCTATGCTAAAGTAGACGGGGTCTGGTATGAGTGTTCGTGAGTGGTGTGAGAAGGAGGACTCTACGTCAAGACGACAACTTCATGGGCATCTTCAAGTCCTACATCTTCAAGACCTCAAGACTTCGAGACTGGAGAAACAAGTTTTCAATACACACTACTGGGTGAAGGATGGTTGATTGGGCATCCCTGGAGTAACCAGTGGATGGCCGGGATGCATGGAGAAGCGCCATGACATCTTGTGGAAAGCTTCACCCAGACTCAAAGAGACGGAAGAATACTTCATGCCCGGAAGCTTACCTGTGTAGCCACAAGTCATTATGGGCTCTAGCTTGGTTGATCTTTGCTGTGACTCTGGCTGGGCAGTGCTACGAGATGTAGTCGACGTTCGGATTGGATGGGCACTGACAGTAGTCAGGGAAACACTCTGAAAGACCATGTTTTGTTCGTCCTGTTCTCAAACACCATGCAGTGCGAGGACTTACAAGGAGGGAACGAATCTTGTGGGTAAAGTACACAACACTCTGCAGAGTTAAACCTAATCGATTAGCCGTGTCCCCGGTTACGGACAATTTGAGCTTCTGTACTTGGATCTATCTCTGAACTCTCAACACTGGACTGATAATTAATTGTGGGCAACTTATGATACTTGTGGGCATTAAGACATCGGTTGGCGGAACCATGTCATGTTAGGTAACTCTGTCGTGAAAATTCCTGATATTCCTTTGTTGTAGGAAAAGAAATAAAATCAGCTTTTATGCAAAAAAACTCAGACACAGAGCCACAAAGCCTTACTGCATATAGAATAGTTTTTATCTTCTGTTCTACTATGGTGATCTTGCCGGTACATTGAGTGTACTGACCTACACGGCTGCAACGTCTCATGTTGCAGATACTCTTCTTCGACGAGTAAGAGTACGATTCAGGGTTACGGCCTACACTCAACCTGCCGTTGGTGTTTATTGGGACTCCACTCCCATTGATTGTTTTCGCTGAGATTTTAAGGTATATATCAGTTTTACGTTAATTACATGTGATTGCACTTTGATATATACATTGATGTACTGTGTGTGCCAGCATACTGATCCAGGGATGGCACAGAACACACAGAGGCTTGACTCGTTTTGAGTCGGGTCGCTACAATGTAGCCTCTTGGGTCGAAATACCCCTCCCGATGGTCTCCCGGTACACTACCGACACTCCCGGTACACTACCGATGAGCCCGAAACTTTTCCGGCGACCAAAATAGGACTTCCTATATACCAATCTTTACCTCCGGACCATTCCAGAGCTCCTCTTGACATCCGGGATCTCATCCGAGACTCCGAAGAACCTTCGGTCACCACCATACATAACTCTATACTACCGAAACGTCACCAAACCTTAAGTGTGCAGACCCTGCGGGTTCGAGAACTATGTAGACATGACCGAGACACCTCTACGTTCAATAACCAATAGCGGGACCTGGATGTCCATATTGGTTCCTGCATATTCTATGAAGATCTTTATCGGTTGAACCTCTATGTCAAGGATTCAGTTAATCCCGTATGATGTTCCCTTTGTTCTTCGGTATGTCACTTGCCCGATATTCGATCGTCGGTATCTCCATACCTAGTGCAACCTTGTTACTGGAAAGTCTATTTACTCGTTCCGTAATACAAGATCCCGTGACTAACACTTAGTCACATTGCTTGCAAGGCTTATTGTCATGTTGTATTACCGAGTTGACCCTGAGATACCTCTCCGTCACACGGAGTAACAAATCCCAGTCTTGATCCATGCCAACCCAACAGACACCCTCAGAGATACCTGTAGAGCACCTTTATAGTCACCCAGTTACTTTGCGAAGTTTGATACACACAAGGCACTCTTCTGGTGTCCATGAGTTGCATGATCTCATGGTCATAGAAACATATACTTGACATGTAGAAAACAGTAGCAATAAACTGACACGATCATATGCTACATTTGTAGTTTGGGTCCTGTCCATCACATCATTCCCCTAATGATGTGATCCTGTTACCAAATGACATCTCATGTCCATGACTAGGAAACCATAGTCATCTTTGATCAACGAACTAGTCTATTAGAGGCATACTAGGGACATGGTGTTGTCTATGTATCCACACATGTATCTGAGTTCCGATCAACACAATTATAGCATGGATAATAAACGATTATTGTGAACAAGGAAATATGATAATAACCAATTTATTATTGCCTCTAGGGCATATTTCCAACAGTACGAGCCATTGACTGGTGTCACCACGATCAGGTCTGAAGGATAAATCCTCCCAAATCAAACACCTAACCAACACGTTCGTCAATTTGATCAGATGCGAACACCAGCGAGAAATCAAGCAACCAACCTCGCCCCTCACTACCAACCGTAATTGGGTGCACCGCATGCACCCCATCTAGCACTACCCCTATTAGGCTAGATCCGACGCCCGCGCCACCGCATAGCAACACGATATCCACGAGTAACACGAAGCAGCAGGGGATGGACTGCACTACATGGGGAAGGAGCGTTGAATGACCGAAGGAGCAACATCTGCGACATACCTCGACATGGGTAGGGAAATGGAGGGCGTGCAACGCCGCTGAGCTGAAGAGCCTCACAACCACTATCTTGGGAGCCGACGTGACTTTGCCGACGGCTCCTCTAGTGGCGGCGAGACATGAATAAGGGAGGAGTACACGACCAGGGCGTCCGGGTGCCCGTACGAGCTGCCCAATGATGGCGACACGGGGTGTGGGGTCCCTTTTCAAGTAAAATAGTAGTATCGATACGGTACTTGACATTGCAAGGTAAAGAACCAGTTTGATCAGTCATCTGTGTCACTCTATGAATCGCGTTGTGTGCTAGGTAAGAAAACCCCAATCAAAAATACACTTTGGCCTTGACACCTGATAAGTAACCAATTCAGCCTGACATGTAGGCAAATCTGGCATGTTTGGTCATATTATTTGACTCGATACAAAGTGCTAAGTTAGATCATTAATTTGTTTAGCACATGTATGATCATTAATTTTTGAAGAGTTATCCATGGTATACTCCCACCTAACCAATTCTAAGGCGTTGCGAATGTCAAGTTTGAGGAGGAGGGTTTCCCGAGCAAGGGGTGGGACTAGATAAGAGCATCTACAGCCGGATATGACAAATCCGGCCCCTCAAATGCCCACGGACGCGCCCGACAGCGTCCGTGGGCACTGCTCAAATTACTCAATATGCATCCGCATCTCTCATATTTCATCCCCTACATCCATACAAAAGCATGCAAAGTAAATCCTACGTACTACCCTAGCTAATCTTTGTCGTCGGTGATGTCCACGACGACGGGGCCGGGCGCCGGCTGGACGGGCGGGGAGGAGGGCTCCGGTTCATCCTCCTCCTGCTCCATCGCATCAATGTAGGCCAAACACTCCGCCTGTTCCACGGCTTCTTGCGCCTCCATCTCCTGCCGGCGATGGTGTCTTGCATCCGTATTCGGCTCCCACCGGAGGGAATCGAGGATGGCATGCTACTCTGCCCGGAGATCCCCATCGCTAGCGTACCCCACTTCCTCCTCCTCCTCCTCCTCCTTCTCCACCTCCTCCTCCTCCTCCTTCTTCGACTCCGGATTCACTACATCCGGAGGTAGGCCCGCGGCAATCTGGGCTTCGCGCCTATTAAGGATCCTCTCAAGGAGATCAAGTCGATGCTCCGGCGTCAGGAACGCCTGGTTCCTCACCCGGCGGTGTGGGGGCATGGTTGTGGATGGGTGGAGTGGAAACTGGCGGCGGTGGCGGATAGGATGAGGAAGAAGATGTGGATGTAGGGTTTCGAGGTCCGTCGGTGCACTTAAATAGCCATGCAATGCACTAAGGGCCAGTTCTTTTGAGTCATGCTGTGAAAATAAGCTCCGGTGAAAATAACCTATAAATAAGCCCCTGTGGAAATAAGCTCCAAATGATAAGCTAGCCAGTTCTTTTCAATGCCTGTTTTTTCAGCTTATATGCGGTATGGTCTATGAAAAGTCTGTAATACCCTTGAATATATGGGGTGCTCTGCCGTGAAAGCTATTGTTGTTTGGGTTGGCGTGGTAGGCCGCCGGAGTGAAGTGGAACAACAAGGGCGGCTGATGGAGGAATGACGACGAGAGTGGGGAACTGGAGAGGAGCACAGGGGGGAGAGTGGGCCGCCGTCTACCGGATTGGAGCCCTGTCGGACCGGCCATCAGGCACTGCAGGACAAGGGGGAAGGGGTTGCGCCAGGGGTCAGGCGGCGGGGGCAGGCGGCGGCGGCGGGAGGCGAGGCGGCGGCGGCGGGTGGCGGCGGCGGAAGGCAGGGGTAGGCAGCGGCGGCGGGAGGCGAGGCGGCGGCGGTGGCGGGAGGCGAGGCGACGGAGGAGGCAGGCGGTGGTGGCGTGTAGAAACCCTAGCGAGCGGGGGAGCGAGAGCGAGGGTGGTGGGCGTCGAGCGTGTGGGGTGGGGGTCGAGCGAGCGAGCGGGTCAAGCGGGGTGGCTGGTCAGTGGCAGTTTCACGGTAATTTGTTTAAAAAACAAGGTCCATTCGCTATACCCCTTCGGGGTTAAGTCAAAAGCTACGGGAAGCTCCTCACCCCCAGCTTTTTTCCATTGCACTACAACCTCCTATGGAAATAAGCTGAGCTAGCTTATACAAAACGAGTTCTTTTGAGCTTCTGGCTTATTTTGACAATAAGCTCCCAGAAGCTACAAAAGAACTGGCCCTAAGTAGCCCGCCGGAGCTGCGACACGCGCCGCGGCCGGTCCGGCGAAGGAGATGACCTTCGAACCGCCAGGTTGACGGGCGTTTCTGGCTGGGCCCCATTCGTTAGTCTGACGTGGCGGGCGTGCTCGGGCGCCCCCATATCCGCCCCATATTTGAGCTGGATATGGGGGGTTCCAGTCAGCCCAGGCGTTTGAGGGTCGTTTGAGAGGCCCGTCTGGATCAAAAAAAAGTGACCGGGCAGTGACCAGGCGGCCTGCCCGGGCGTTTGAGGCGGGTTTAAGAGGTCCGGTTGTAGATGCTCTAACCGCCCTTGTGCACGTCATCCTTGCGCATCCTCCTCAATGGGGTGGCCGGCCCACCCATTACCCATGGATGTGGATTCCGACAAGGGGCATTTCCCCGTTGCTCTTCGTAATCGTGATTGACCCTCTTCATCAACTTCTTGATTTGGCAACTCAGAAAGGCCTTCTCCACAAGATACGTGGTCGTGGCACTATTGTGAAAACGTCACTCTATGCGGATGATGTGGCCGTGTTCGTGGCCCCAATAAAGAGGGACGTTGAAAACCTTGCATCCACCCTAAAGGGTTTTGGTGAAGTCGTGGGTCTTCACACAAACTTTCAAAAGAGCCCTGTCATGCCAATTAGGTGCAATCAACGAAACTTGGACCACATTCTTTAAAATCTGTCAGCAAAGAGAACCAATTTCCTAATGACTTACTTGGGTCTATCACTTTCGGATTGGAAATTAAAAAAGTGGAATTCCAATATCTTGAGGACAAGGCGTCAGGAAAATTGGCACCTTGGGAGGGCCAAAACATCACCGCCATAGGGCGTACGACGCTCGTCAAGTCCGTCGTCACCTCCCAAGCGATTTACTCTATCATCCCTTTACTCATCCCCAAAGCACTTTTCATAACCTCAATAAGTTAGGGACGGTTTTTTCTCTTATTGGCATCAGATAAGACCGTCGATGCCAAGTGTAAGATCAATTGGAAGGTTGTATGTCGTTCCCTAGAATATGATGGGCTGGGAAGTACTATCCATAGCTGTCGGCTGGTAGGTACACAACATGAACCCAGTACCATGACAGCTTCCATTGAGCGAGCAAAGGACTAAACATGAGCGAGTGCTTTGGCCTCGTCATCAACGACCTCAGATGAGTCAAACGTGCAGAATTGCTGCAGCTACCCTTTTTCCGCGGCCAGATCACTTTCAAGTCTCTTTTCGGGTAGGCTCGAGTCGACGAGCGTTTTCTCCCACGCAGACGCACGGGAGATTGGGAACGGTATTGTCGGCTTCGTAGCTCGAGCAATGGTGCGAGTGCTCGGTCGACCAAGAAACCGACGTCTCGGATCCGCGTTGCATCTTCCAGTGCAAGCGCATCTCCTGCCCACACTAATTCCATGCTACTTTGTTTAATTTGCAGTGAATTAAATTCCATGCTACTAATTGAATCAGCACAAGAAAAGGAAACAGCGGCAAATGCTCTGCTCCATGGGTGTACAAACTACTCACTGAGAATGAAATTTGGCATGAAATCATTCATAATAAATACGTGTGTTTCAAAGCTATATTTAAGTCTATTGGAAACCTGGTGATTCATAATTTTGGAGTGGGATGATGAAAGCTAAAGAATTCTTTTTTCATTTTAGCACGTTCTCCGTCAAGGACGGTCCCAAGTCCGCTTCTGGGAAGATACCTAGCTAGGAACCAACCCTCTTAGCGTGTAATACCCAAGTTTGTATCGGATTGTTAGACATAAATTTGTAACGATCAAACAAGCTTTGGGTCAGGCAAACCCTGACATTTCTTTTCGTAGGGATCTTTTAGGACCTCGTCTGGCAGGCTGGAATGAATTGCTCAGCCGTTTGGAGGTCCTTCAGTTGTCGGATGAATCAGATATCTTTAGATGGAAATTACACTAGAATGAAAATTCTCAGTCAAATTCATGTATGATGCAATGGTTCATAACGAGGTTTCGATTGATAACAGAAAATTGTGGAAGCTCAAAATTCCTCTAAGAGTGAAGATATTCCTCTGGTTTATGAATAGAGAGGTGATCTTAACTAGGGATAATTTAGCACGACGCAACTGGAAAGGATGCAAAAGATGTGCCTTCTGCCATCAAGACGAGTCTATTAAACACTTATTTTTAAAGTGCAAGTTTGCTCGGTCTGTGTGGGCCATTGTCCAAATAGCTTTAAATCTTTATCCCCACGTAGTGCACGGAACATGTTCGGCAATTGCTTGAGGGGAATAGATAAACAATTCTCTGCACACATTCTAGTGGGGACGGCTGCCTTATGTTAGGCATTGTGGCTCACCAAGAATGATATAGTTTTTAACAACAAATGTGTTTCGTCTCCTATGCAGGTTATTTCGCGATGGCTCTGTGTGTGGTCTATCGTGCAGAGGCTAAGGACATAGACCTTTTTATGATGGCGTCTACTCGGCTGGAGCGTACGGCCCGGGAGGTTTTCTACCCCATGGATGGTGGTGTGATCTCTGGATAGGATCCGCCACGTCTTAGGCTGGCTTTATGTTTTTTTTCGTCCTACTGGTTGTTCGAGCCTTTGCTATTCCTTTTTTGGTTTGTGGACTTGTTGGCTGTGTGCATCTAGTTATGCAGAGGCCGGACGTTCTATTATGCGATTGTATCAACTCGATATTTTAATTCAATGAAATGCTCTTTATCGAAAATAATAATAAACAAAGCAATTGAGAGCACAAAATCCACACAACACACACTCACGGTATCAATGATCTCAAATGCTTATCCGGATTGGAACAAGTGCATTGTTTTGAGTTATATGAAAGACTAAAAATGATATGGTATTTAATGGTAATAACTTTAATCCTTTTTTGCATGTTATCAATAGAACCATGGTTTGGATCCACACGTGGTCTTTATTCGATCATACGGACTCCAGGAAGCATATGATTATTGAGTGCATCGTACGGGTTATCTTTAGCTGATTTGGATGACGAGCTAATAATAGACTAGTTGTATAGACATCGTAGTCTACTTTTGGTTTCGTAGGATGTGGTAGCTTTTTTATCTTTTCTTGCACTTATTTTTTTACTCGGATTGTGAGCACTTTGCGAATCTAAAACTTTGTACTTTATTTTTTTAATAATATTGATGCATGCATCGATTGATGTAGAGTCTGAAAACTCTGTTCCTTCTTTTTCAAAAAAATATGCTTAGTACCAGCTATGCCACAAGTTAGAAGCTTCGTGCTTGATCTTGGCCAAGACAGAAGCATGCATAGGCAAAGTATTGTTACTCATTGCCTGGTTTGGGGCCTTATTAGTATAATGCCTGATGTTGCTTGCGCCTTCGTTTAAATATAAATTATAAAATCTGCAAGTTTTCTCAAAATGGAGGAAGACTCAACTGCAATAAATATCTCCAACCTGAGTTGTATATGTTATGAATTTTGCAAGATTTTTTTTCCAACGAAACATGTCAGCCAATCGCAAATAAATATTACTCGTCAACTCGTGTGTATACCCAATTTGGATGTGCTTTGGCTGTGTCCACCCAACTCATGTATCAGAGTCTTAACATTATCTACACTGACATCCAAATAGGGTGGACACAGTCCACGCTAACGTCTATTCCTTCCAGTCTAAATTTCTTGTTTCTTATTTTTATATGGAGACTTTTCAAAAAAAAAGTTGTATCTAGACAAACCAAAGACAAATATTTTGTGACGGAGATAATATAATCTTTTAGATGCAAATTAGGTGTAAACATTTTTTTGTATATGTTAAGTACTTCATGTGTAAACTTCTGGAAAATCATTTAAATCACTAAAGTTTTTAGAGAGAGTATAAACTAAAGTTGTTTGTTCAGTGTTTAATAACAATGGTCTGTCCAGTATTCGCCCTGAAGGCAATACGCAATCATGGGTGTTACGGCATCTCCAACGTTGACTCATAAATTTGTTCCTGTATCTTTCTACACACAGCGGAAATTAGATCGCAGACATGAATGCGGGAGTTGGCCATCCAATTTACTTCTTCCAACCTAATTTATTGGTCTTTAATTTGTCTAGATAAATCAACTTTTTGTTTTGCTAATATATCAAGTACTACCTCTTTTTTTTTGCTTGGTTATTAAGTACTGCCTTTTTAAACTTTATAAAACCGTTTAGATCCATCGAGGAAGTACATAATAAAGTTGTTTGTTCAGTGATTACTAACAGTCGTGCGCTAGTATTCGCCCTCGAGGTAATATGGAATCATGGGTGTTAGCGCATCTCCAACATTGGCCCCGTAAACTTGCCCCCGTTGGCTGATATGGATGTAGGAGCCGGCCGTACATTTCAAACCGCATTTTAATAGTCGAGGCGAAATTCATGCAAACCCAACGGAATTTATCAAAGTTCAGATATAAAATAGCATAGATCATCCATACATAGCATGCAAACAAGTCTAGTTCAACAATAATTCAAATTAGATGGGATTAACCGGATATTTAACAAGTTTTTCATGAACGGATCATGTTGTCCCATACATACTGTCTCTTCAGCTTCATCCAACAGTGTATGTACGCTAAATGATCGTCCCTCTATCATGTGATGCATCATGGCATCGTATATGGGCTACACAATGTGTAGAGCAACATTAAGTGAATGAATGATTCAATTGACAAGTTGAACAAGAAGAATCAAAACTTACGATCTCCTTTGTTGCCGCGCGCAATAACCACCTTGTCTCTAGCCTAGCAACCGCGTCACAAAACTTAGTGACGGTGGTTTGGATGGCATATCATCAATACGATAATGACCTCACATTGTGTTGTTGCATGATGTGCATGTCGTAGGCCGTAGTGCGCTTTCGCGCGTGAAACAAATCATGTACGTCCTGCCAGAAAGAGCCACCAGTTGTGTCTGCCTACGAAATTCATGGATAAGGCCAACCATGCGTTGCACAACAACTCATGTTCCATGGTTGAGTACCCGCCATCCTTCGTACTCTAAAGTATGACATGGCGTTCAAAAATTAGCGTAATGGCATTTGACCGAATACCTGCCAGGAGTGTTGTGCGTCATGGACGTCTTGGGCAGGGAAGGAGGAGTGTACCTGGCTACGGACGGGTCCTGCGTGGGCGAGGCCAACATAAAAGGCGGGCGGTTGTGTCAATGCTGGTTATGGAGGTCCAACAATGTTTGTGTGGTAGGCGGAGAGGTACAGTGACAACATCGGAGAAGGAGGGTGAGAAGGCAAAGCAAGAGGGTGAGGGAACAGATTGAATGAAAATAGGACTAGAAGGAAGGATTTAATGGGTCGGTGGTATCGGAGTCCTAAATGACTCCTGGCCGAACACCCATAATGGTCCTTCCTCCTTCACTTTGCTTCTAATGTATAAAAGAAATATGATTGAACTGATCGACGGATCGATACATTTCTGGTTTTACCGATCAAGCTATTCGCCCCACCCCCACCCCCACGTCGCCTCATCTGAGGCGACTCGGGGGAAAACCCTAGCTTCCCCGTCGCGTTGCGCCCTCATCCCTCTCCTCTCCGCCTCCGCCAGAGGTGCTCACCGGCGCGGCTGCGTGGCACCGGTGAAGGTGGCGGCGGGGATCCAGGCGGCTCCATCTGTTGGGGAACATTGCATGGGAAACAAAAAATTTCCTACACACACGCAAGATCTATCCATGGTGATGAGCATCTACGAGAGGGAGAGTACATCTACATACCCTTGTAGATCTCTATGTAGGAAGCGTTAAGAAACGCAGTTGATGTAGTCGAACGTCTTCGCGATCCAAATCACCGAGTGTCCCGCGATCCAATCACGATCCGTCCCGTGATCCCATCATGATCCGTCCCGCAATCCAATCATGAATCGTCTCGCATTTTGATCACAGTCCTTCCGATCTAGCGTCGAACGGACGGCACCCCCGCGTTCAGCACACATACAACTCGATGACGATCTCCGCCTTTTTGATCCAGCAAGACGGAGCGGAGAGGTAGATGAGTTCTCTAGCAGCACAACGGCGTGGTGGCGGTGGTGATGAACTAAACCTGTAGGGCTTCGCCTAAGCACCGCAAAACTAATCTAGAGGAGAAACAGGTCTAGAGAAAGAAGAGGGCATCATGTGGCAATTAGGGTTAGCTCTTCCCTCTAAATCCTCTAGTATATATAGGAGGGAGGGAGGGGAGGAGCCAGCCTCAAACCCTCAAGGTTTGGTCGAAATTGAAGGTGAAGGAGTCCTACTCCAATCCTATTAGGAGTAGGATTCCTCCTTTCCACTTGGAAACTCTTTCCATCTCTTCACATTTTGGGCTTTCCCATCCCTAGCCGCATGGGCCTTAGTGGGGGCTTATTCCAGCCCACCAGGTGCTGGTTTGACTCCTCCCACAGCCCATGAGGTCCTTTGGGTCGAGACACCCCTCCCGATGGTCCCCCGACACCCTCCTGGCACTCCCGATACACTACCGATGAGCCCAAAACTTTTTCGGTGACCAAAACAAGACTTCCTACATATATCAATCTTTACCTCCGGACCATTCCGGAGCTCCTGGTGAAGTCCGGGATCTCATCCGGGACTCCGAACAACCTTCGGTCACCATCATACATAACTCTATACTATCGAAACGTCATCGAACCTTAAGTGTGCAGACCCTGCGGGTTCGAGAACTATGTAGACATGACCGAGACACCTCTACGGTCAATAACCAATAGAGGGACCTAGATGCCCATATTGGTTCCTACATATTCTACGAAGATCTTTATCGGTTAAACCTTTATGTCAAGGATTCAGTTAATCCCTATGTTGTTCCCTTTGTTCTTGGTATGTTACTTGCCCGAGATTCGATCGTCGGTATCTCTATACCTAGTTCAATCTCGTTATCGGCAAGTCTCTTTACTCATTCCGTAATACAAGATCCCGTGGCTAACTAGTCACATTGCTTGCAAGGCATGTTATGATGTTGTATTACCGAGTGGGCCCTGAGATACCTCTCCGTCACACGGAGTAAAAAATCCCAGTCTTGATCCATGCCAACCCAACAGACACCCTCGGAGATACATGTAAAGCACATTTATAGTCACCCAGTTACGTTGCGACGTTTGATACACACAAGGTACTCTTCCGGTGTCAGTGAGTTGCATGATCTCATGATCATAGGAATAGATACTTGACATGCAGAAAACTGTAGCAATAAAATGACACGATCATATGCTACATTTATAGTTTGGGTCTTGTCCATCACATCATTCTCCTAATGATGTGATTCCGTTATCAAATGACATATCATGTCCATGGCTACGAAATATTAACCATCTTTGATCAACGAGCTAGTCCATCAGAGGCATACTAGGGACATGATGTTTTTTATGTATCCACACATGTATCTGAGTTTTCGATCAATACAATTCTAGCATGAATAATAAACGATTACCATGAACAAGGAAATATTACCTAATAATAAAGCAAATAGTGCTTCTGGTCGTACGTCATTAAAATTGCTCTCAATGTTGCCCTAAATTACCTACCATGCCATCCATAAGTGAGGGAAACTATTCTATTTTTGGATCAAAAGTCATCGTTTCGCTTCGTTATTTTAAAGAGGCGACACAGATATAAGCCATAGATTCTCAAGCAGCACAGTGGTTGAGGCGTAGCTCCTCTAGCGAGGAGACCTGGGTTTGAACCCTAGCAACCCACCGTTTTTAACTTCATTTTCTCACGCTCGTCCTCCCTATGTATGTGTTCATGGGCCAGCCCATATGCGAGGCTTCACTCCCCTTTTTTTTGTTCTTTAAATTAATTCAAGATTTTTAAATTATAAAAGTTGCATGTTTACAAAAAACGAATGTTCGAGAAATCATAAAATATACGTGAATTAAAAAAATGTTTAGGGAATCATAATAATTTCGTAGATTCAAAAAATGTTGGCGGTTTAATAAAACTTTATGCTTTATAAAAAAATTCGATAAATGGTCAGGAAATAAAATCATGTTCAGAATTTTGGAAAATGATCATGTCTTCAAAACATATTCGGGAATCTGAAAAAGAAAATGTCCATGAATTTAGAAAATGTTCACAAAAATAAAAATAAGTATAAATAAGTAAATTTGTTCCCCAATTTTTTTAAAAGTTTATCGATTCAAAAAATATTTGTTGTGTCAAAAAATGTTAATAAATTCATAAAATGTTCACGCATTTAAAAAATATGGTAAGAAAAACTAATATTTGTGTTTTTTTTGAGAAAGTCCAAATTTAAAAAAAAAATGTTTGTCGATTCCAAAAACTATTCACGATGAAAAAGTCACTTATGTCTAGGATTTGATTAGTTTTTCAAAAGTCTTTATATATCTTGACATTGGGAGTAGTTCGTGGTCGATGATATTTGTTTTAAAAGCCCTTGCGCAACATAATGACAAATGTGGCATGCACTGGCAAGCTCATAGCCCTGAGATTTATCACGTCAAATGCATTGATCACATGGAGATCACGACCATCATCGACGAGGATGAGAAAAAAAGTAAGTGGCAATATGGTGACCCACAGTGTTAAAATAGAGTACGCTCATATATTAGGGTATTGAGTCATACTTATTTAGTTAGGACATAATTCTTTTGTCTTACCGTTACAACGCACGGGCATATCATGGACAAATCTTTACCTAATAATAAAGCGTTGATACCTCTGGTCGTACGTCGTCAGTAAATTTGCAAAAAAGTCCCTATGTTTATGGGAATTCAACCCGCGGTCCAGAAAATAAGTAAAAAAACGTTTCGTCTTTTTGTCCCACCGTGGACGCGTTTGAAAAAAGAAAAACCAAGTCAAGCGATCGCCTCCCACCCGCATCTGGATCCGCCGCCGGCCCGCATCCTTCGCCGTGTCGTCCTCCCTGCACCCCGACCAGCATACTCTCCGCCGCGCCCTCCTCTCCGTGCCGTTTGGATCCTTCGCCGCGCCCTCCTCCTCGCGTCGTTCGAATCCTCCGCGTATGGTTCTCCGACGCCAAGCTCCAGGCCGCCGTGCTCCGCTTTGGGCCCGCGCTGGCCGGCTCGAACGCACGTCACCGACCGCGACGGGCTGCTCAACACACTCCTCACCGCCACAGGAAAGGGTCGGGAGGAGGAGGACGCGCTGAGACGTGGCAGCGTTAGAGCCACCAGCGGAAGAAGGTCGGGCAAGGCGAGGAGGCGGAGCGCGGGGCTGGAGGAGAAAGACGCGGGGTGAGACAGCTCAGCGAGGGAAACACCCGGTGGATGGCAGCGCGGGGCCGGACGTGTTGCGGGCGGAGATGGCCGGGGGTGGAGGATCCGACGAGGGGAACCCGTTCCCGACGTTGGAGGCCTTGGGCGGAGCTCCGAGCGGCAGTGGCTCCGTGCGGCGCGGCTCTGGGTAGCTCTCCCTGGTGCAAGCGTACGGGAAGGAGGAGGACGAGGGAGCACATGGGTCCTGTCGGCCGAGGGTTACGACGACATGAACGCGGAGGCTCTGGCCATGGCCGCCGCACTCTGTGCCCTGCTCCTTCTAGATCTGCACGCTAGCGATGGAGGATGAGTCGCGACACCACGAGGCCGCCTTTGGGGCGCAGCTCGATTTGTTTCAATTATGCAGACCACGAGGTCGCCTTTGGGGCGCAGCTCGATTTATTCCAATTATGCAGTCGTCGTCCTACAAGCTCAACAACGGCCAAGTTGAGGCTCCTTGACGACCTCATCCTCGGAATCATCAAGTGCCCTCATCCTTATCTTCAGTGTTCTCCATGCCACCAGCGACAAATTGGTGATCTGCATGCTACATACAATTGTTTATTACAAACTAGATCTCCTTGAGAGCAATATTCCAACACCATACGATTGATTCTTGCAGTATATAAAGATTGCTTGCTTGCATTGAGAGCTTAGTTATCCTTGATCAACCAGTCCGCCGGAGCATGCAAAGGTATGATGCATGTGCCTAGAATCAACACTTTAATTTCTTTGAAATTGTCTTCATAATTCATACTGTATTAGAAAGATCCGAGTTAGGCCATTAATTTACCTTAGTTATGTCCACACAGACATACTTTAGAAGTTAGTTTCCATCGTCTTGACGATTCAGGGTTGATTTGAGATGTAGCGACAAAAGAACAACATATCCAAATTGTAAACTTTTTGCCATATTACAGACTTTATGGTTTGAAGATGGCATGTATGCAGTTCATGCTCTGTACACAACAACGTGGCACAAAATCAGGACTGCAAGAATCCAATATGATAAACAACTCGGTAATTCTCCTTTTAGTTTATTTTCATGTTAATCCGTTCTAAAAATGATAGATTAAGAGCAAGTGGAATTTTTATGTCAAAGGTCTGCACAACGGGTATTTGACGCATATTGTAGGCTGATAAAATAAAAACATTTTCGATACTCTATAGACTAGCTAGATAATTGTGTTGATAACTGAATAATAAATAATAGAAAATTGTTTTGGTTACTGGATAATACGAAGTATTTTAGTTCTCATGGTAAAAGAAAAGGCCTTAGTTGTATTTTACTTGGGTTTTCATTTTCATTATATGCTTGGTCAAGAAAATTGTTTCATTTTTTGTTTGCCTAAACATCGGTCTTAGTTTCACTTTTTATTTTGCCAAAAAATAGGTTCCGAAAGTGGGAGATGGCTCGTAGAAGAAAATTCTTGGTTGTGCTGAACGTATAGCAGAAAGCGTCATGGTGTGGTGGCATGGCGCTAGAACCCTAGAACAACACTGGTACGTGGATATTCCTATTTAACTTTGTTACTTGGATCATACAATTGTCTTCTGTAGTACTGTAGACGAACATATAATTGGGGATTTATTCTAGCTTAAAATTTCTAATCAGGAATGGTTTGCTTCACATTTCAACTGGCAGTACTGCTACCGTGGCAGTACATGAACCTGGGAGTGAGCCGATGTTCTACTCCAAGTGGTTGAAGGCGGCGACCCCGCTGCCTACAGCTATATCTATGACAACCTAGGAGCGTATTCACCCACGACCAGTCACCCAACTATCATCACCTTCTGCTCCAACAAGTAGTAGTCTTATATTCCTATTCTCTCTAAAATTCCTTGATGTTTGGGTATCTTGTGGTTAAAGAATTCAATTCCTGACAAAATCATATGCTTGAGCTTGTCCAGAATCTGGATCCCAAATAGAAAAAAGAACAATTTATTGAATCAAAATAAAACTACAGCAATCATATGCACTAGCAATGTTCTTCCCTATGCTGTCAATTCTGAATGGCTTCTTGTTGGAAAAAAATTATGTGATTTTTCAGATCTTTAAGGGCATGTTTATTCTATTTTCTGTGGGTGCTATGGTGTTAAGTTTCCAAGGATGACCCTAATCAGCAATTTATAAAAGTTGTCTTCTCCCTTCATCGATTATGCTTTCTTTTGTTTGTCATGGATTAGCCGCAAAAACATGTGAAATACAGTTCACTATTTGTCTTTATAGTTGGCACGTGATAAATTTTCTCAATTTCATGACTTCTCTTTGAAATCTGTTTTGGGTATACATGCATTTTATCTTTGGTCAATTTAATTTTTGTACCCTTTTTCTTGAAATAGATTAATGTTGTACATGGTGACCATGTCACCACAGGTAGTCCTCATCTTCATTGTATTTATGTGTTACTTATAAATTTTTGTCTTAATGCTTATGTTGTATCTTAGCTATGTGATAATATTCAAATGCACCGAACAGTATGTTGTGATTCTCCAAGCATGGTTGACATACTTGCTTTGTCCATTGCCCATTACCCATTGGTGATGATTTTTATGCGATGTGTAGGTCAAGCTTCCCGAAGAAGAATTAGGTGGCCTTATTAGACCGGAATTTTGGAACCATGAGTCATGTATTTGACAGTTTCATTTATCTACTGTCATTTGTGAGCCTCATGGGTTGCACATACCAGAACTACATTTTTAACTCATATATTTTATCTTTCATAACCGTACGCGTGGGTCCAATGTCTGTCTTTTACAATCAAGTGGTCGAAAAAGTCAATTTGGTTGGAGTTGCCAACAAGTTGGTAAATACAAGTGAGTTGACTATGATTTTCCTCTAAACAATACATGATTATATTTGTAAATGTTTTATTTGTTGATATGATGAATAGTTACATGGTGAATAAACAATGTTGAGCAGAGGCTAATGAGATTGGACTCAAGTTCTGGTATGCATTTTTCTGTTGTACAATTTTCTTCTATAGGACTTTGTGTGTTGTCATGTAAACTTCGTGCAAGGCTCAGATAGACTTGGTAAAAATGGGATGGAACATGTTCAGGGAGACAACCATTTTTTTGGAGTCAAGTGATACAACTATTTGTTACCGTATTTGAATTTGAGCATTTGTGCAGTTATGGATATGTTTCTTGCTAATGCTCATTTAGAAAGCATCCATTTGTGAATGAATTTCTGAATATTACCATAACGTGTATGATAATGGTGCAACACTTGTGAGGACTGTTCATGGCAAAACACTTGTGATGTTTTTCAAGTATTATAGGCCAATTCCATTTTGTGTGTTTGTGTATGCCTAGCAACCTTGGTTCATGACAATTGTTGTTTTTTTAGAAGCTAAGCTTTAGATGAATTATGTTCTTTTAGAAGGAAGAAAAAAGTGATGGAAATATTTATTTCTCCCGTTGCAACACACGGGCATTTTTCCTAGTATGATAATAACTAATTTATTATTGCCTCTAGGGCATATTTTCAACAGTCTCTCACTTGCACTAGAGTCAATAATCTAGTTCACGTCACCATGTGTTTCGCATTGTTATGAATCTAACACCCAATGAATTCTGGTGCTCGATTATGCTTTGCATGTGAGAGAGATCTTTTAGTTAACGGGTCTGCTATATTCAGATTCGTGTGTATTTTGCAAATCTCTACGTCATACTGTAAATACTGCTACCATACTCCACTTGGAATTACTCCAAATGGCTGCTCCACTATACGTATCCGGATTGCTACTAAGAGTCATCCGGATTGGTGTTAAAGCTTGCATCGACGTAACACTTTACGACGAACTCTTTATCACCTCCATAATCAAGAAACATTTTCTTAGTCCTTTAGTCACTAAGGATAATCTTGACCGCCGTCCAGTGATTCACTCCTGGATCACTCTTTTACCCCTTGATAGACTGATGGCAAGGCACACACAGGCGTGGTACACAACATGACATACTATATATAGAGCCTATGGATAAAGCATAGGGGACGACCTTCGTCCTTACTCATTCTTCTGCCGTGGTTGAGCTTTGAGTCTCACTCAACTTCACACCTTACAAATCAGGCAAGAACTCTTTCTTTGACTGATCCATTTTGAACTCTTTCAAAATCTTGTCAAGGTATGTACTCATCGAAAGTCTCATCAGGTGTCTTGATCTATCTCTGTAGATCTCGATGCCCAACAATTAAGTATCTTTATCCAGGTCTTCCTTTGAAATACTCTTTTCAAACAAGCCTTTATGCCTTCCAGAAATTCTACATCATCTGATCAACAATATGTCATCCACATATGCTTATCAGAAACTCTATAGTGCTCCCACTCACTTCATTGCAAATACAAGTTTCTCATAAACTTTGTATAAACTCAAAAACTTTGATCACCTCATCAAAGTGTATATTCCAACTCCGAGATGCTTGCTCCAGCCCTTAGATGGATTGCTAGAGCTTGTATACTTTTTAGCATCCCTAGGAGTGACAAAACCTTTCGGTTGTATCACAGACAACCTTTCCTCACGGAAACTGTTAAGGAAACTATGTTTGACATTCATCAGCTAGATTTCATAATTGAAAATCCGCAACAACTGCTAACATAATTCCAACAGACTTTAGCATCGTTACGAGTAAGAAAGTCTCATCGTAGTCAACTCCTTGAACTTGTCATAAACCCTTTTGCGATAAGCCGAGCTTTATAAATGGTGACATTTACCATCGGCGTCTATCTTCATCTTAAAGGTCCATTTGTACTAAACGACCTGCCATCCAATGGGCAAGTCTACCAAAGTCTATACTTGGTTTTCATACATGGATCCTTTCTCGGATTTCATGGCCTCTAACCATTTGTTGGAATCCGGGCCCATCATTGCTTCTCCATAGCTCGTAGGTTCATCGTTGTCCAACAACATGACCTCTAAGACAGGGTTGTCGTACCACTCAGGAGCAGTACACGTCCTTGTCGACCTACGAGGTTCGATAATAACTTGATCTGAAGCTTCATGATCATCATCATGAACTTCCTCTTCAACTAATGTAGGCTCCACATAAACAACTTTCTATGTTGTGCTACTCTTTGGTTGAAACAAAGGTTCAACAACCTCATCAAGTTCTATCTTCCTCCCACTCAATTCTTTCGAGAGAAACTCTTTCTCGAGAAAGGACCCAGTTTTAGCAACAAACACTTTGTACTCGAATCTGAGATAAAAGGTATACCCAACTGTTCTTAGGGTATTCTATGAAGATGCATTTTTCCACTTTGGGTTCGAGCTTATCAGACATAAGTGTCGCATTCCCAAACTCTAAGAAATGACAGCTTAGGTTTCTGACAAACCATATGGTGTCATCTCAATGGATTTAGATGGTGCTCTATTTAAAGTGAATGTAGTTGTCTCTAATGCATAACCCCAAAACGATAGTGGCAAAACGATAAGAGACATCATAATACGCGCCATATCCAATAGGGCACGACTATGACGTTCGGACACACCATCACACTATGGTGTTCCGGGTGGCGTGAGTTGTGAAACAACTTTCACATCGTCTAAAGTTGTATGCCAAACTAGTAACTCAGATATTCACCTCCACGATCATATCATAGACACTTTTATCTTCTTGTCATGATGATCTTAAACTTCACTCTGAATTTGTTTGAACTTTTCAAACGTTTCAGACTTGTGTTTCATTAAGTAAATATACTCATATATACTCAAATCATCAGTGAAGGTAAGAAAATAACGATATCCACTGCACGCTACAACACTCATTGGGCCGCATACATCAACATGTATCATTTCCAATAAGTTATTAGCCCGCTCCATCATACCGAAAACGGGGTCTTTAGTCATCTTGACCATGAGGCATGGTCCGCATGTCTCAACCGATTCGAAATCGATTGAGTCAAAAAATCCATCAGCTTGGAGTTTCTTCATGCACTTTACACCAATATGACATTTAGCGGCAATGCCACAAGTATGTGGTACTATCATTATTAACTTTGTATCTTTTGACATTTATGTTATGAACATGTGTACTACTACGATCAAGATTCAACAAACATTCATTTGGTGTATGACCATTGAAGGTATTATTCACAAAAGCAGAATAACCTTTATTCTCTGACTTAAGTGAATAACCGTATTGCAATAAACACGATCTAATCACGTTCATGCTCAACGCAAACACCAAATAACATTTATTTAGGTTCATCACTAATCCCGAAGGTAGAGAGAGCATGTGATGTTGATCACATCAACCTTGGAAACATTTCCAACACACATCGTCACCTCACCCTTATCTAGTTCTCCGTTTATACCGTAGCTTTTATTTCGAGTTACTAACATTTAACAACCGAACCGGTATCCAATACCTAGGTGTTACTAGGAGTACTAGCAAGGTACACATCAATAACATGTATATCAAATATACTTCTGTAGACATTGCCAACCTTCTTATCTACCAAGTATCTAGGGTTGTTCCGCTTCGGTGACCACTCTCCTCATAATAGAAGCACTTAGTCTCGGGTTTGGGTTCAACTTTGGGTTGCTTCACTGGAGAAGCAACTGTCTTGCATCCATGAAGTTTCCCTCCTTACCCTTTCACTTTTCAAAACTAGTGGTTTTACTAACCATAAACACTTGATGCTCCTTCTTGATATCTACCTTCGCGGTGTCAAACATCGCGAATAGCTCAGGGATCATCATTTCCATCCCTGGCATAGTTATAGTTCATCACGAAGTTCTCATAGCTTAGTGATAGTGACTTGGAGAACTATATCAATCACCATCTTATCTGGAAGATCAACTCCCACTCGATTCAAGCGATTGTAGCACCCAGACAATCTGAGCACATGCTCAACGATTGAGCTGTTCTCCTTCATCTTACAGGCAAAGAATCTTGTTGGAGATCTCATATCTCACAACATGGGCACAATCCCGAGATCACAATTTCATCTCTTAGAACATCTCATATGTTCCGTGACGTTCAAAACGTTTTGGAGCCTCAGTTCTAAGCCGTAATGCATGACGCACTGAACTATCAAGTAGTCATCAAAACGTGCCTGCCAGATGTTCAGAACATCTACATACGACGCTAGAGGGGGTGGCGCACCGAGCGGTGCATTAAGGACATAAGCCTTCTATGCAGCAATGAGGACAATCCTTAGATCACGGACCCAGTCCGCAATATTGCTACCATCATCTTTCAACTCTTTTTCTCTAGGAACACATAAAAATTCTAAGGAGCTACAACGTGAGCTAGTAATCTACAACATAATTTGCAAAGACACTACTGACTAAGTTCATGATAATGAGTTCAATTAATCATATTACTTAAGAACTCCCACTCAAATTGACATCCCTCCGGTCATTCGAGTGATACATGATCCAAATTCACCAACTCAAGTCCGATCATCATGTGAGTTGATGTGGTTTCAATGGTGAACATCATCATGTTGATCATATCTACTATATGACTCATGTTTGACCTTTCGGTCTCTTGTGTTCCGAGGCCATGTCTGTACATGCTAGGCTCGTCAAGTTTAACCCGAGTGTTCCGCATGTGCAACGCTAGCTTGCACCCGTTGTATGTGAACGTAGAGTCTATCACACCCGATCATCACGTGGTGCTCGACACGATGAACTTTCACAACGGTGCACACTCGGGGACAACACAATTTATCTTGAAATTAAGTGAGGGATCACCTTATAATGCTACCGTCGTCCTAAGCAAAACAAGGTGCATAAAAGGATTAACATCACATACAAATCATAAGTGATATGATATGGCCATGAACTTGTGCTTTTGATCTCCATCTTGAAAACACCGGCATGATGTTCATCTTCACCGGCATGACACCATGATCTCCATCATCTTGATCTCTATCAACGTGTCGCCATCGGGGTTGTCCCGCCGACCATGCTTCTACTACTATTGCTAGCGCTTAGCGATAAAGTAAAACATTACATAGCACTTAATGATTGACACGCAGGTCATACGATAAAAAAAGACAACCCTATGGCTCCTGCCGGTTGTCGTACTCATCGACATGCAAGTCGTAATATTCTATACAACACATGATCATCTCATACATCACATATATCTCATCATGTAATGGCCATATCACATCACAACATACCCTGCAAAACAAGTTAGACGTCCTCTAATTGTTGTTGCAAGTTTTACGTGGCTGCTACGGGTATCTAGCAAGAACAATTCTTACCTACACAAAACCACAACGGTGATACATAAGTTGCTTTTCAACCTTCTCAAGGACCGCCTTTGTTGAATCCGATCCAACTAAAGTAGGAGAAACAGACACCCGCCAGCCATCTTTGTGCAACGAAGTTACACGTCAGTCGATGGAACCGGTCTCTCGTAAGCGTACGAGTAAGGTTGGTCCGGGCCACTTCATCCCACAATACCACTGAACCAAAACACGACCAAGGGAGGAATAAATCTAAGCATCAATGCCCACAAACTCTTTGTGTTCTACTCGAGATCTCATCTACACATACACCTAGCTCATGATGCCACTGGTGGGGAACGTTGCATGGGAAACAAAAAAAATTCCTACGCACACGCAAGATCTACCCATGGTGATGAGCATCTACGAGAGGGAGAGTGGATCTACATAGCCTTGTAGATCGCTAAGCGGGAAGAGTTAATAAACGCGATTGATGTAGTCGAACGTCTTCGCGATCCAAATCGCCGAGCACCCCGCGACCCCATCACGATCCGTCCCGCGATCCAATCACGATCCGTCCTACGATCCCATCACGATCCGTCCCGCGATCCAATCATGAATCGTCTCGTGATCTTGATCACGGTCCTTCCGATCTAGCGCCGAACGGACGACGCCTCCGCGTTCAGCACACGTACAACTCGATGAAGATCTCTGCCTTCTTGATCCAGCAAGAGGGAGCGGAGAGGTAGATGAGTTCTCTGGCAGCACAACGGCGTGGTGGCGGTGGTGGTGAACTAAACCTGTAGGGCTTCGCCTAAGTACAGTAGAACTAATCTAGAGGAGAAACAGATCTAGAGGAAGAAGAGGGCAACACGTGGCAATTAGGGTTAGTTCTTCCCTCTAAATCCTCTAGTATATATAGGAGGGAGGGAGGGGAGGAGGAAGCCTCAAACCCTCAAGGTTTGGTCGAAATTGGAGGTGGAGGAGTCCTACTCCAAGCCTATTAGGAATAGGATTCCTCGTTTCCACTTGGAAACTCTTTCCACCTCTCCACCTTTTGGGTTTTCTCGCCCCTAGCCGCATGGGCCTTAGTGGGGGCTTATTCCAGCCCACCAGGGGCTGGTTTGATTCCTCCCACAGACCATGAGGTCCTTTGTGTCGAGACACCCCTCCCGATGGTCCCCTGGCACCCTCCGGCACTCCCGGTACACTACCAATGAGCCCGAAACTTTTCCGGTGACCAAAACAGGACTTCCTATATATCAATATTTACCTTCAGACCATTCCAGAGCTCCTCATGACGTCCGGGATCTCATTCGAGACTCCGAAAAACCTTCGGTCACCACCATACATAACTCTATACTACCCAAACATCACCGAACCTTAAGTGTGCAGACCCTGCGGGTTCGAGAACTATGTAGACATGACCAACACACCTCTACGGTCAATAACCAATAGATGGACCTAGATGCCCATATTGGTTCCTACATGTTCTACAAAGATCTTTATCGGTTGAACCTCTATGTCAAGGATTCAGTTAATCCTGTATGCTGTTCCCTTTGTTCTTCGGTATGTTACTTGCCCGAGATTCGATCGTCGGTATCTCTATACCTAGTTCAATCTCGTTACTGGCAAGTCTCTTTACTCGTTCCGTAATACAAGATACCGTGGCTAACACTTAGTCATATTGCTTGCAAGGCTTGTTATGATGTTGTATTACCGAGTGGGCCGTGAGATACCTCTCAGTCACACGGAGTAACAAATCCCAGTCTTGATCCATGCCAACCCAACAGACACCCTCGGAGATACCTGTAGAGCACCTTTATAGTCACCCAGCTACGTTGTGATGTTTGATACACACAAGGTACTCCTTCGATGTCAGTGAGTTGCATGATTTCATGGTCATAGGAACAGATACTTGACATGCAGAAAACTGTAGCAATAAACTGACACGATCATATGCTACGTTTATAGTTTGGGTCTTGTCCATCACATCATTCTCCTAATGATGTTATCCCGCTATCAAATGACATCTCATATCCATGGCTAGGAAACCTTAACCATCTTTGATCAACGAGCTAGTCCATCAGAGGCATACTAGGGACATGGTGTTGTCTATGTATCCACACATGTATCTGAGTTTCTGATCAATACAATTCTAGCATGGATAATAAACGATTACCATGAACAAGGAAATATGATAATAACTAATTTATTATTGCCTTTAGGGCATATTTACAACACCATCATGGGTGGAGCGCCTGGGTCTCCCTGGTGGTGGCATGTTGTGTCGCCTGTGCGGCGGGCAGCGCCAACGGGTGCTGGTGGGCCTCCTCCCTGACCCTGTGGATGGCGTGGAGGCGGAGGGCGTGTGCTGCCGCGGTGGGGCCCCTACGGGCTGCTGGATCGCCATAGAGAAGCTCGTCCCCAACCCTGATCTACTCCGATCTTCTTTGGATCCGGTCCCTGGTGGCTCCGCCGCCGCCCTTAGGTACCGGTGCTACGGATCTGGTGGCTGGAGGCAGATCCGGGGGAATCCCTTGGTCAACGCGACAGCCACACCGAAGACGACACCTTTGGGTGTTGTTCCCTTGCCGAAGGCTTCGGCGAGGATCCCCTTCCTCCTACCCCTCCCTAGAGCTCAGGTGAAAGCCTCACACCCCCTGTTCCATGCAACGACAGCACCGTGGTGGTGTGTTCCTTCCTGAAGGTGTCACTTGGGGGTTGCTCGAGCGGTGGTGGTGTTGGCGGAGGTTCGAGGACGGCATGTGGTGTCCAGGCTTCATCGTCGGCAGCCAATTTGTGTTGCGATTCTCGGCCTTCTCCGTGGATTCGGCGCCTTCGTTCAACATCTCTTGTCTGACGTTCTGTCTTGCCACTACCGTCGACGGTGCTTGGGTGGTCGGGTCCTCGTTGCGTGTGGGTCTGGTCCAGATGTCTCCCCTTGGGCAGCTTGGACACCTTGATTTGGGTTCTTGGGGAACCATTATGTTGGTCGCCGGTGCGGCACCCATCGAGCCTGAGTGCAAGGGTAGTGGCCCTTTGCTGCAGTAGAGGCAAATCTTTGTTGCCCATGTTTGGTCCTTTGATGGCAGTCAGCGATCACAATACTCGCATGGTGGTGCCCTCCTCCCGTGGCCTTAGTAGATTGCTGGTGTAGGTGTAGCGGCGAGTGCTGGCAACGGTATGGTGTGTTCTTTCCCACTGGTTGTTGTCTTAGAGTTGTTCTACTTTGCACCTTGTATCCCTTTTTTCTGCTTTCTCCCTTTGTGTTTGTTTCTCCCATGTACTCCTGGTCTATTGATGAGTTTGTTAATTCAAAACCGGGTTAGGTTCGAGCTCTTCTCGGGCTCGGGCGGCGCCTTTGCTCTAAGAAAACATGTCTGCTTTAGGTAACAGGAATACGTTCGAAAAACACGGACCAAAACACGGAACAAACGTATATATTCGATTTAAAAAAGCTGTGGTTGAAGATGCACTCACTCCGTTTTATGGCAACTTAGGACCAGCTAGACCTAGGGCTAGAGTCTACTAGCACTGAGCAATCTAAGTGGCATGTACAGCACGATGCCCATGACCATGAGAGTAACGTGTCCATGGAAGGTAAGATGATAAGGGCCGTCATGCATTGGATTTGGGCACATAGATTTCAAGGGGACCATGCTATACCTAGCTCAGGGCCGGCAGCAAGACTGACTTGGATAGGGGATATCTTCAAGTATATTCTAGATCATCGTGTGCAGTAGTAAGAGCAAGTCTAGCACACATCGTATTCCGTGAAGAAGGGTTTAAACAGGCTGAAAATTGCAGCGGCAGAAGAAAACCCTAAAAAAACTGAATAATTTGAAGAAGAAAAAACACACGACATATTTATATGCAAAAGCGGACAGATTGTTCATATAGGGGCAGATTGTTCGTACAAAACATAGATATATTACATAAAAATCTCGTCGGAGCTGGTCGGACCTAGAACTAGCCAAAATCGAGCTCGTCGGAGCTCATATGGTGCGGTAGCTGACCTGCAGCTCGCCGAAGCCCAACGGCGGAGCTTAATCGGAGTCTGCGTCGGAGGTGAGGTCAACAAAGATCCACTGCTGCTCAGCATTCTTGCGGCACCACTCTTCCTCCTTCTCGTTGAACGTGATGGTCGATGCGAGGCAATGTATGAGGAGCACGGTGTCGATCTCCTCCTCCCTCCGGCGGTACTGTTGCTCCTCTTCCTCCTCCCGCGCACTATGTGCGAGCATTGCAGACAAAATAGAGTCTGCCTCCACCGGGGGAGGAATCCCTTCGGCCTCACAACGGTACCGGTCGGTCGCTCCCGCCCCACCTTAGCCTCTGGCTCTTTCTTCACCGCGCGGACCGGGAGGGAGCTCCTCCGGCTCCCTTTTCACTGGGGTGAGAGAGCAGCGCGAGTTGGACGCCCCGAAGGAGCTTTCTGTGCCAGAGAAGAGCCATCAGCGCGCGTGGTCGTACTCCTCCGTCTCGCGACGGAGGAGCGACGGCGACAGCGGTAGCCCACGGTTCGTGTACCGCACGGCGGAATGCTTCCGCATTGCGTCGGCCTTGACGGAACTCTTGCACTCGGGTTTGTCGTCGTCGCGCCGACCGTAGTTCCACATCTTGCGGATCACGGGGCGGGGCAAAGGATTTGAGACGCCGATGGCGAGAAATGCGGCGGAGGGATAGGGTCCTAACCCATATCGACCTCACGGACCCACAGATATACCGCACGGTGGGGCACGTTTGCGGGCCACCCTATAACTTTTATGAGCCGGATCGAGTATACAGAGTCTGGTCTGGCCAACAAAACAGCCCAAACCCATATACTCATCAGAAATTTAGAGTTTTGGCGGTTTTACGGAGTCTATTGGGGTTTCTCTTAGCCCAAGAGAAGACTAGCCAAATCCGTCCTCCTATATGTCCGCGGGCGCGTCTGGGTATGTCCGGGAACAACTTCCGCGTGCCCTTCATAGGTTCTGTCGCATATCCAATACCTCAAATGCAATCCTTAAATCCATGCACGATGATCATCTGATACAACTTGTCTGAATTCAACAGTTCGAAACAAAGCAAATCAAAGCACATTTCAACAAACCGTGCATGCCAAAATGAAATTAATGTCCGAGCGAGAAGGGTTCTTGTTAGATCACGGGGCAGACGCAGCCATCCATGCGTCCTGCTTGTCCAGCTTGTCCTGCTCCGCCTGGGCAGCCAGCTCCGCCTGCATCCGGGCTACGTGCTTCACGTGCAACCTGGCCACATGCTCTGCTGCCGCTGCCGCCCTCGCCGCCTCCTGCACCATATGGTCATTGATCTCCTCCTTCTTCTCCACAAGCCACTTCTTCGCATGCGCATCCAAGAGGGTTTCATTCGCCAACATGATTTTCTCATCCTCCGCGTCCTGTGCGAGTTGCAACCTGTCCTTCTCGAGCTCGATCTCTCCAAATCTCTAGGCCTTCACGAGTTCCCATTTGATCGCTGCATGTTGCTTCTCCAACTCGATCTTCTGTCTCTCAATTTCCAACCTCCTCTCTGCCCTCGTCTGTCCCAATCCATCCTCTCCTTCTACGCATCCAACATGAGCTTGTAGATCTCCTATATCTTGTTCTCCCTTGCCAAAAAATGCTAGTCCATACGGACGACATTTTTTAGGCCGTGGCACCACGGGAGATCCTTGCCTTCTCCCATTTGTTGCCCATAACCTGTCAGTTATTCTTTGGAATGGTAGCTCTTCCATAATGGCATAGTTGACCATCGAATCTGTTGGAAATATGCCCTAGATGCAATAATAAATTGGTTATTATCATATTTCCTTGTTCATGATAATCGTTTATTATCCATGCTATAATTGTGTTGATCGGAAACTCAGATACATGTGTGGATACATAGACAACACCATGTCCCTAGTATGCCTCTAATAGACTAGCTCGTTGATCAAAGATGGTTGTGGTTTCCTAGTCATGGACATGATGTGATGGACAAGACCCAAACTACAAATGTAGCATATGATCATGTCAGTTTATTGCTACTGTTTTCTACATGTCAAGTATATGTTCCTATGACCATGAGATCATGCAACTCACTGACATCGAAGGAGTACCTTGTGTGTAGCAAACGTCGCAACGTAACTGGGTGACTATAAAGGTGCTCTACAGGTATCTTCGAGGGTGTTCGTTGGGTTGGCATGGATCAAGACTGAGATTTGTTACTCCGTGTGACGGAGAGGTATCTCAGGGCCCACTCGGTAATACAACATCACAACAAGCCTTGCAAGCAATGTGACTAAGTGTTAGTCACGGGATCTTGTATTACAGAATGAGTAAAGAGACTTTTCGGTAATGAGGTTGAACTAGGTATGTAGATACCGACGATCGAATCTCGGGCAAGTAACATACTGAAGAACAAAGGGAACATCATACGACATTAACTGAATCCTTGACATAGAGGTTCGACCGATAAAGATCTTCGTAGAATATGTAGGAACCAATATGGACATCCAGGTCCCGCTATTGGTTATTGACCGTAGAGGTGTCTCGGTCATGTCTACATAGTTCTCGAACCCGCAGGGTCTGCACACTTAAGGTTTGGTGACGTTTTCGGTAGCATAGAGTTATGTATGGTGGTGACCGAACGTTGTTCGAAGTCCTGGATGAGATTCAGGACGTCACGAGGAGCTCCGGAATGGTCCGAAGGTAAAGATTGATATATAGGAAGTCCTATTTTGGTCGCCGGAAAAGTTTCGGGCTCATCGGTAGTGTACCGGGAGTGTCAGTAGTGTACCGGGAGACCATCAGGAGGGGTATTTTGACCCAAGAGGCTACATGGGCTGTGGGAGGATGAATACTAGACCTTAGTGGGCTGTAGGAAGTCCCACAAAGGGCCCATGCGGCTGGGAAGAAAAAGCCTAAAAGGAAAAAGGTGGAAAAAGGCAAAAGAGCTAAATTAGGAAGGAGTCCTAATCCTACTAGGAGTGGAGGAGGAGGACTCCTCCCTCCTGGTTCGGCCGACCCAAGGGCTGGCTCCTTGGGAGCCAAGCCTCCTCCTCTCCTCCTATATATACTAAGGGTTTTAGGGTTTTGGCACAAGATTTTCAGCCACGTGCTACCCGTTCCTCTAGTGCATAGTTTCTCCTCTAGATCGGTTTTCTACAGTGCTTAGGCGAAGCCCTGTCGGAATTGCTCCACCACCATCGCCGCGGCGTCATCATGCTGTCGGAGAACTCGTCTACCTCTCCGCTCCCTCTTGCTGGATTAAGAAGACAGAAATCGTCATCGAGTTGTACGTGTGCTGAACGCGAAGGTGCCGTCCGTTCGGCGCTAGATCGGAAGGACCGTGATCAAGATCGCGAGACGGATCGTGATGAGATCACGGGACGGATCGTGATGAGTTCACGGGATAGATCATGATTGGATCGCGGGACGGATCGTGATGAGATCGCGGGATGCTCGACAATTTGGATCGTGAAGACGTTCGACTACACCAACCGCGTTTCTTCCCGCTTCCCGCTTAGTGATCTACAAGGGTATGTAGATCCACTCTCCCTCTCGTAGATGCTCATCACCATGGATAGATCTTGCGTATGCGTAGGAATTTTTTTGTTTCCAATGCAACGTTCCCCAACAGTGGTATCAGAGCTAGGTATATGTGTAGATGAGATCTCGAGTAGAACACAAAGAATTTGTGGGAGTTGATGCTTAGATTGCTTCCTCCCTTGGTCGTGTTTTGGTTCAACGGTATTGTGGGATGAAGCAGTCCGGACCAACCTTACTCGTATGCTTATGAGAGACCGGTTCCATCGACTAACGTGTAACTTCGTTGCACAAAGATGGCTGGCCGGTGTCTGTTTCTCCTACTTTAGTTGGATCGGATTTGACTAAGGTGGTCCTTGAGAATGTTGAAAAGCAACTTATGTATCACCGTTGTGGTTTATGCGTAGGTGAGAATTGTTCTTGCTAGATACCCGTAGCAGCCACGTAAAACATGCAACAACAATTAGAGGGCGTCTAACTTGTTTTTGCAGGGTATGTTGTGATGTGATATGGACAATTACATGATGTGATATATGTGATGTATGAGATGATCATGTGTTGTATAGAATATCACGACTTGCATGTCGATGAGTACGACAACCGGCAGGAGACATAGGGTTGTATTTAATTATGTATGACCCGCGTGTCAATCATTAAGCGCTATGTAATGCTTTACTTTATCGCTAAACGGTAGCAATAGTAGTACAAGCATGATGGGCACGATAACCCCGATGGCGACACGTTGATGGAGATCAAGATGATGGAGATCATGGTGTCGTTCTGGTGACGATGGAGATCATGTCAGTGCTTTCAAGATGGATATCAGAAGCACAAGTTCATGGCCATATCATGTCACTTATGATTTGCATATGATGTTAATCCTTTTATGCACCTTGTTTTGCTTAGGACGATGGTAGCATTATAAGGTGATCCCTCACTTAAATTTCAAGATGAATTGTGTTCTCCCCGAGTGTGCACCATTGTGAAAGTTCGTCGTGTCGAGACACCACATGATGGTCGGGTGTGATAGACTCTACGCTCACATACAACAGGTGCAAGCCAGTGTTGCACAAGTAGAACACTCGGGTTAAACTTGACGAGCCTAGCATGTACAGACATGGCCTCGGAACACAAGAGATCGAAAGGTCGAACATGAGTCATATAGTAGATATGATCAACATGATGATGTTCACCATTGAAACCACCTCAACTCACGTGATGATCGGACTTGAGTTGGTGACTTTGGATCACGTATCACTCGAATGACTGGAGGGATGTCAATTTGAGTGGGAGTTCTTCAGTAATATGATCAATTGAACTCATTATCATGAACATAGTCAGTAGTACTTTGCAAATTATGTTGTAGATTACTTGCTCGCACTGTAGCTCCCTTGAATTTTTATATGTTCCTAGAGAAATAGAGTTGAAAGATGATGGTAGCAATATTGCGGACTGGGTCCGTGATATGAGGATTGTCCTCATTGCTGCACAGAAGGCTTATGTCCTTAATGCACCACTCGGTGCGCCAACCCCTCTAGCGTCGTTTGTAGATGTTGTGAACATCTGACAGGCATGTTCTGATGAATACTTGATAGTTTAGTGCGTCATGCATTACGGCTTAGAATTGATGCTCCGAAATTTTGAACGTCACGGAACATATGAGATGTTCTAAGAACTGAAATTAGGATCTCAGGCTCATGCCCGTGTTGCGAGATATGAGATCTCCAACAAGATTCTTTGCCTGCAAGATGAAAGAGAATAGCTCAATCATTGAGCATGTGCTCAGATTGTCTGGGTGCTACAATCGCTTGAATCGAGCAGGAGTTGATCTTCGAGATAATAGAGTGATTGATATAGTTCTCCAAGTCACTGTCACTAAGCTACTAGAACTTGGTGATGAACTATAAAATGCCAGGGATAGAAATAATGATCCCTGAGCTGTTCGTGATGTTTGACACCCTGAAGGTAAAAATCAAGAAGGAGCGTCAAGTGTTGATGGTTAGTGAAACCACTAGTTTCGAGAAGGGCAAGAGCAAGGAGGGAAACTTCATGGATAGCAAGTTAGTTGCTGCTCTAGTGAAGCAACCCAAAGTTTAACCCAAACCCGAGACTAAGTGCTTCGATTATGAGGAGAGCGGTCACTGAAGCGGAACAACCCTAGATACTTGGTAGATAAGAAGGCTGGCAATGTCGACAGAAGTATATTTGATATACGTGTTATTGATGTGTACCTTGCTAGTACTCCTAGTAGCATCTGGGTATTGGATACTAGTTCGGTTGCTAAATGTTAGTAACTCGAAATAAAAGATACGGAATAAATGGAGAACTAGCTAAGGGTGAGGTGACGATGTGTGTTGGAAATGTTTCCAAGGTTGATGTGATTAACATCGCACGCTCTCTCTACCTTCGGGATTAGTGACGAACCTAAATAAATGTTATTTGGTGTTTTGCATTGAGCATGAACGTGATTAGATCATGTTTATTGCAACACGGTTATTCATTTAAGTTAGAGAATAATGGTTATTCTGTTTACATGAATAATACCTTCAATGGTCATGCACCTAGTGAGAATGGTTTGTTGAATCTTGATCGTAGTAATACATGTGTTCATAACATTGATGCCAAAAGATACAAAGTTAATAATGATAGTACCATATACTTGTGGCATTGCCGCTAAATGCCATGTTGGTATAAAGCGCATGAAGAAACTCCATGCTGATGGATCTTTGGAATCATTCGATTTTGAATCGGTTGAGACATGCGAACCATGCCTCTTTGGCGAGATGACTAAGGACCCCGTTTTCCAGTTTGATGGAGCGGGCAAGTGATTTATTGGAAATGATACATGTTGATGTATGCAATCCAATGAGTCTTGTAGCATGCGGTGGATATCGTTATTTTCTTACCTTCACTCATGATTTGAGTAGATATATTGTATATTTACTTAACGAAACACAAGTCTGAATCGTTTGAAAAGTTCAAGAAAATTCAGAGTGAAGTTTAAGATCATGGTGACAAGAACATAAAAATGTCTGCGATATGATCGTGGAGGTGAATATCTGAGTTACGAGTTTGGCATACAACTTTAGACAATGTGAAAGTCGTTTCACAACTCACGCCACCTGGAACACCATAGTGTGATGGTGTGTCTGAACGTCATAGTCGTGCTCTATTGGATATGGTGCGGGCTATGATGTCTCTTATCATTTTGCTACTATAGTTTTGGGCTTATGCATTAGAGACAACTACATTCACTTTAAATAGGGCACGATCTAAATCCGTTGAGATGACACCATGTGAATTATGGTTTGATAGAAACCTAAGTTGTCATTTCTTAATGTTTGGGGCGCGACGCTTGTGTGGAAAATGTTTTCACCGAATGAGCTCAAACCCAAAGCGGGAAAATGCATCTTCATAGAATACCCTAAGAACAGTTGGGTGAACCTTCTATCTCGGATCCAAGCATAAAATGTTTGTTGCTAAAACTAGGTCCTTTCTCGAGAAAGAGTTTCTCTCGAAAGAATTGACTGGGAGGAAGACAAAACTTGATGAGGTTGTTGAACCTTTGTTCAACCAGAGAGTAGCGCAGCGCAGGAAGATGTTTCTATGAAGCCTACGTTAGTTGAAGAGGAAGTAAATGATGATGATCATGAAGCTTCGGATCAAGTTACTATCGAACCTCGTAGGTCGACAAGGATGTGTACTGCTCCTGAGCGGTACGACAACCCTGTCTTGGAGGTCATGTTGTTGGAGAATGATGAACCTACGAGTTGTGGAGAAGCGATGATGGGCCCAAATTCCGACAAATGGTTAGAGGCCATGAAATCCAAGAAAGGATCCATGTATGGAAACCAAGTATAGACTTTGGTAGACTTTCTCGTTGGATGGCAGGTCGTTGAGTACAAATGGATGTTTAAAATGAAGACATACACTCATGGTAAATGCCACCATTTGTAAAGCTCGACTTGTTGCAAAGAATTTTACGACAAGTTCAAGGAGTTGACTGCGATGAGACTTTCTCACTCGTAGCGATGCTAAAGTCTATTGGAATTATGTTAGCAGTTGTTGCATTTTGCAATTATGAAATTTGGCAGATGGATGTCAAAACATCGTTTCCTTAACGGTTTACTTGAGGAAAGGTTGTGTGTGATACAACCAGAAGGTTTTGTCAGTCGTAAGGATGCTAAAAGGTGTGCAAGCTTCAGTGATCCTTGTATCAACTGAAGCAAGCATCTCGGAGTTGGAATATACACTTTGATGAGGTGATCAAAGTTTTTGAGTCTATACAAAGTTTACGAGAAACTTGTATTTACAATAAAGTGAGTGGGAGCACTATAGAATTTCTGATAAGTATATGTGGATGACATATTGTTGATCAGAAATGATGTAGAGTTTCTCGAAAGCATAAACGGTTGTTGAAAAGAGTTTTTCAAAGGAAGACCTGGATAAAGCTACCTAATTGCTAAGCATCAAGATTTAAAGAAATAGATCAAGATGCTTGATGAGACTTTCAATGAGTACATACCTTGACAAGATTTTAAAAGAGTTCAAAATGGATCAGTCAGAGAAAGAGTTCTCGCCTAATTTGTAAGGTGTGAAGTTGAGTGAGACTCAAAGCTCGACAACGCTAGAAGAAAGAGAAAGGACGAATGTCGTCCCCTATGCCTTAGCCATAGGCTCTATATTATGCCATGCTGTGTACCGCACCTGTGTGTGCCTTGCCATGAGTCTGTCAAGGGGTACAAGAGTGGTCCAGGAGTGGATCACCGGACAGCGGTCAAAATTATCCTTAGTAACCAGAGGTCTAAGGAGATGTTTCTCGATTATGTCGGTGATAAAGAGTTCGTCGTAAAGAGTTACGTCGATGCAAGCTTTAACACCAATACGGATGACTTGGAATAGCAATCTGGATATGTATAGTGGAGCAGCCATTTGGAATAGCTCCAAGTGGAGTGTGGTAGCAGTGTCTACAGTATGACATAGAGATTTACCATGTACACTCAGATCTGAATGTCGCAGACCCGTTGACTATAAGACCTCTCTCACATGCAAAGCATGGTCGAGCCCCAGAACTCATTGGGTGTTAGATTCATAACAAAGCATATCACATGGTGATGTGAACTAGATCATTGACTCTAGTGCAAGTGGGAGACTATTGGAAATATGCCCTAGAGGCAATAATAAATTGGTTATTATCATATTTCCTTGTTCATGATAATCGTTTATTATCCATGCTATAATTGTGTTGATCGGAAACTCAGATACATTTGTGGATACATAGACAACACCATTTCCCTAGTATGCCTCTAATAGACTAGCTCGTTGATCAAAGATGGCTGTGGTTTCCTAGACATGGACATGAGATGTCATTTGGTAACGGGATCACATCATTAGGAGAATGATGTGATGGACAAGACCCAAACTACAAACATAGCATATGATTGTGTCAGTTTATTGCAATTGTTTTCTGCATGTCAAGTATATATTCCTATGACCATGAGATCATGCAACTCACTGACACCGGAGGAGTACCTTGTGTGTATCAAATGTCGCAACGTAACTGGGTGACTATAAAGGTGCTCTACAGGTATCTACGAGGGTGTTCGTTGGGTTGGCATGGATCAAGACTGGGATTTGTTACTCCGTGTGACGGAGAGGTATCTCAGGGACCACTCGGTAATACAACATCACAACAAGCCTTGCAAGCAATATGACTAAGTGTTAGTCACGGGATCTTGTATTACAGAACGAGTAAAGAGACTTTCTGTTAACGAGGTTGAACAAGGTATGAAGATACCAACGATCGAATCTCGGGCAAGTAACATGCCGAAGAACAAAGGGAACATCATACGGGCTTAACTGAATCCTTGACATAGAGGTTTGACCGATAAAGATCTTTGTAGAATATGTAGGAACCAATATGTACATCCAGGTCCCACTATTGGTTATTGACCGTAGAGGTGTCTCGGTCATGTCTACATAGTTCTCGAACCCACAGGGTCTGCACACTTAAGGTTTGGTGACGTTTTCGATAGTATAGAGTTATGTATGGTGGTGACCGAAGGTTGTTCGGAGTCCCGGATGAGATCCCGGATGTCACGAGGAGCTACGGAATGGTCCGAAGGTAAGGATTGATATATAGGAAGTCCTACTTTGGTCTCCGGAAAAGTTTCGTGCTCATCGGTAGGGTACCGGGAGTGCCGGTAGTGTACCGAGAGACCATCGGGAGGGGTATTTCGACCCAAGAGGCTACATGGGCTGTGGGAGGATGAATACCATTCCTTAGTGGGCTGGAGGAAGTTCCACAAAGGTCCCATGCGGCTGGGAAGAAAAAGCCTAAAAGGAAAAAGGTGGAAAAATGCAAAAGAGCTAAATTAGGAAGGAGTCCTAATCCTATTAGGAGTGGAGGAGGAGGACTCCTCCCTCTTGGTTCGGCCGACCCAAGGACTGGCTCCTTCGGAGCCAAGCCTCCTCCTCCTCTCCTCCTATATGTACTAGAGGGTTTTAGGGTTTTGGCACAAGATTTTCAGCCACGTGCTACCCGTTCCTCTAGTGCATAGTTTCTCCTCTAGATCGGTTTTCTGCAGTGCTTAGGCGAAGCCCTACCGGAATTGCTCCACCACCATCGCCGCGGTGTCGTCACGTTGTCGGAGAACTCGTCTACCTCTCTGCTCCCTCTTGCTGGATCAAGAAGGCGGAGATCGTCATCGAGTTGTACGTGTGCTAAACGTGGAGGTGCCGTCTGTTCAGCGCTAGATCGGAAGGACCGTGATCAAGATCGCGAGACGGATCATGATGAGATCACGGGACGGATCATGATGAGTTCGTGGGACGGATCATGATGAGATCGCGGGATGCTCGGTCATTTGGATCATGAAGACGTTCGACTACACCAAGCGCGTTTCTTAAAGCTTTTCGCTTAGCGATCTACAAAGGGTATGTAGATCCACTCTCCCTCTCGTAGATGCTCATCACCATGGATAGATCTTGCGTGTGCGTAGGAATTTTTTTGTTTCCCATGCAACATTCCCCAGCAGAATCCTCATTTGTCCCAAGGTTTTTGGACGACACAATCCGCATCGGCACCAGGATGGACGGTGTGCAGGGAGCCTCCAATGGTGCAGATACATCTCCTCCACCATGTCCACACCTACCTGCGATGCCACCACTGCCTCCCTCTCTCACTGCCGGTGATGCTGCAGCTTCTAGGTGACGTTCTCTGCCTTGCAAGAGTTAGTGGATGAAGGGATTTCAATGGATGAGACGGATTACATCTCCATCATGGCGATCGGGGATGGACTGGAAGACATCACATCGGTAGATCAGGACCAGTGGTGATGGTGGGGAGAAAGAGTGGCGGACGGCGAGGGTTTGGGCACGAGAAATGGTGAAGGGTGGCGGGAGGAGGAGGGAGGGTTTGGAGGATTTGTTGCAATTTGAGGTAGGGTTGGGCAGTCGGGTCCAACGTGACGGGCGTCATCTTTGGGCTATATATGAGGGGTGTCGGTCATCCCGGGCAAATGAGGCTCGTCGAAGAAGCCCGTGTGGATCAAATTTTTATGATCGACTAGTGGTCAGGTGAGCTGCCCAGGCGTTTAAACGAATTTGAGGGGTTCGGTTGTAGATGCTCTAAGTTGTGCAATAAGAGGATTCAACGTGTTTGCAATGGACACCTCGTGAGGCGACGGTGAAGCTTGAGGACCATTTGGAGTGCAACCCTATCCACGTATCGTACAAACCAATAGAGGTTCCTATTTATTTTACAAACGGGGAGTGTCACATTTTAGGACCAACAAATTAATCCTCGATTAAGGCAAGCTCCCCAGAGGTCCTCACTGGCCATCCAATACTAGCTACATATGTTTTGTTACATTTTAGAAAAAAAAATAACGAAATTGAACAAATTGATGCATATTTGAATGAATTGGACAATATTCATACTTGGATGATTTTACATAAGGTCGGATGCTTTTTTCTAAACGGGAGCAAATTCATTACATTTACACACATTTTAAATAGAATGAACTCTAAGTTTAGGAAAAAATGATCCCCAACACCCGTATCTCATCTTCGGCGAGCATGAGCCCTGGAAAATGAAGCCCTACCTCCTTCGCAGCCACGAGCCCTGGGAAGTAAAATTGCCCGCCTCTTATGGAGCCATAAGCCCCGGGAAGTTAATCTTTCCTCCATGTCATCACCAAGTGGATAATCGGTTGATGATGTTGAGACCACCAAGCTTGGCTTCAATGGGCGGGAGGAACGGTGGTCTTCATGGGATACTAGCATCAACGACCTCCCATGCACTACTCTTCTTCGTTGTCCGTGGCGCTCGTGGTCATGTCAGCTTCGGCTTCATGGCTGTGGCGGCAAGACATGGTCGTGGCTGAGCTGACAATGTCCTCTTCGTCCTCATTCTTGTCGAACACCTCATACATCGCCTGTCCATCTTCTTGTAGGTGGCCTGTAAATCCGTCTGATACCGGATGTACCCCGAGTTGTCGCGACAAATTTAGTGGGCGTCGACGAGTGTTGCCTGCTCGGCCACATCCATGTCCGGAAGTATGGTCGTGTCGACAACGAATTGATCCTCCGCAAACCCGTGCATGTCGAGGAGGCACGGGCGCAAGCCTAGTCGGCCTACGCCTACCATAATGCCGCCTCCCGTACCTCCACCACCATTTCCAAGTAGTGGGAATTGGCCTCACCCATGCTAATGCTGGCATTCACCGACGAGGAGGATAGCGTCGGCTTGTCCTCTATGGCGTCCTCCATTGGGATATCCGCAACACCGGCCTCCGTTTGCCTGCCAGCCCGCTGCAATGGTAGTGATCTCCTTTTTTTGCTCGGCTGAAAGGTTGGAGGTTGAGGAGGCCATGATGGTCGTGGTGTTGGAAATATGCCCTAGAGGCAATAATAAATGGTTATTATTATATTTCCTTATTCATGATAATCGTTTATTATCCATGCTATAATTGTATTGATCGGAGACTTAGATGCATGTGTGGATACATAGACAACACTATGTCCCTAGTATGCCTCTAGTAGACTAGCTCGTTGATCAAAGATGGTTAAGGTTTCCTAGCCATAGACATAAGATGTCATTTGATAACATGATCTCATCATTGGTAGAATGACGTGATGGACAAGACCCAAACTATAAACATAGCATATGGTCGTGTTAGTTTATTGCCATAGTTTTTTGCATGTCAGCTATCTGTTCTTATGACCACGAGATCATGCAACTCACTAACACCAGAAGAGTACCTTGTGTGTATCAAATGTCACAACGTAACTGGGTGACTATAAATATGCTCTATAGGTATCTCCAAGGGTGTCTGTTGAGTGGGAATGGATCAAGACTGGGATTTGTTACTCCGCGTGACAGAGAGGTATCTCAGGGCCCACTCGGTAATACAACATCACAACAAGTCTTCTAAGCAATGTGACTAAAGTGTTAACCAAGGGATCTTATATTACGGAACGAGTAAAGAGACTTGCCGGTAACGAGATTGAATTAGGTATAGAGATACCGATGATCGAATCTCAGGTAAGTAACATACCGAAGAACAAAGGAAACATCATACGAGATTAACTGAATCCTTGACATAGAGGTTTAACCGATAAAGATCTTCGTAGAATATGTGTTGACACGAAATTTTGGCATGGTCAATATCTTATTTAAGATTATCTCAAACGGAAAAGTACTCAGCATGAGAAAGTTTCGTATAGTCAAAATGAGAAACTTTGATGTTTGGGTCATCACTATCCGACCTCATCTAAAGGGCCGAAACTATGCTCAAAGTACTGAGATTTCATATTCAAAGTACTGTTTGGCCGATTAAGCCCTCAATATGACCTCATATGAGACAATATTCGACATGAATTGTTTTTGTCTCATCAAAATGGCTGATTTTGATATAAAAATCATCCCAATCTAAGACCGTATGGAAAAGTTAAAGCCATCGGAGTGCGGCCCTACCACAAGCCAAAAAGTGGTGCGCCCAATCAGATACATGTTTTATAGGTAGCGCCCCGTTTTCTTGTTTTGCACGATTGTTTTGGCCCACAAGACGGCCTCTAACCGAAAAATGTTGAACACGAAAGTTGTTCGCCTTGTTGAAATGGCTAAATTTACTTTTGGGCTCATCTTCATCCGAGGTGGTTTGTGACCTGTGAAACCTAAAAAACCTATCTGCTGTCTTGGACTTATCTAAATCCGAGTTCGGTTAATTTTGGAAAGATTTGGACGAGATTTGGAGTCCTTTTCTTGTACAGAAAGTCTAGACGCCTCATAAATAGTTGAGAGGTGACGGCCGATTGAACAACACGCAATCGAACAAACACATCTATTACTTTTTAGTGTTTATCTATCCCCTACCCATGTATCTTTGTTCTCGTCCTTCGTTCGTTCTTCTTCTTGGAGGGCAGCGATCCACGACGCCCTGGGGCGATCAGGTGGACCTATGGCAGCCCTAGCCGCCGCACGCCCTAATGGGGTCCCTCCTGGGCGTGTGGGGTCTCGTGTCCTCAAAAGCGCTCGCCGGATTGCTTGCGTACCGTGCTTCCGGACGGGTCTCCTTCGACGTGAGCTGCGGTGCATCACCCTCGGCGTTGGAGGTACACGGTGACATGTTCGTGTGGGAACAATATGTAGGATCCAATATGGGCATCCAGGTCCCGCTATTGGTTATTGACCATAGAGGTGTCTCGGTCATGTCTACACAGTTCTCGAACCCGCAGGGTCTGCACACTTAACGTTCAGTGACGTTTCGGTAGTATAGAGTTTTGTACGATGGTGACCGAAGGTTGTTCGGAGTCCCGGGTAAGATCTTGGATGTCACGAGGAGCTCCAGAATGGTCCGGAGGCAAAGATTGATATATAGGAAGTCTCGTTTTAGTCACCGGAAAAGTTTCGGGTACTTTGGCAGTATACCAGGAGTGCCGGGAAGGTTCCGGGGGACCACCGAGAGGGGCCACCCATGCCTCTCATAGATGCTCATCACCATGGATAGATATTGCGTGTGCATAGGAAATTTTTTGTTTCCCATGCAACGTTCCCCAACACATGGTGCAGAGAGGAGGAAGGAAGTAGAGAATGATGGATGTAGATATGGACGGGCATATGGTTTATATAGCAAGGGATGGAAGGGAAACTAGTGACATGATTAATGACGGGCGGCAGACGGACGGACGAGTTGTGTCAACTCAATGTTCCTCGACAACCACTAACATGTTTAATGTAGGAAGACGAATGGGTCATTGTTTGAACGCGATGTAGCCGCATGCATCGAGAAGCGGCATGGACGACGCTCTCAGCGAGCATGCCGTTTCAATGTTTGACGCAGTCAAAGGTCACGTCGCTCTGATCCGACATGAATGTGACATTAGTGCTTTGGAGCAGCGATGACCTTTTAAGGCAAAAACATGCATGTACGAGGGAGAAGGTTATTTTGTGGAACATGTTAGTCAGAAATGGGTGTGACAGTGGTCTTGACTCCCCCAACCCCCCCACTTTGTCTCTGGTTTGCAAGGTAAAACGCCTTCGGGCCGGTCTGCAGACCGATACAGGACCGCGTTGGATGGCAAAACACATCCTAGAGGGTTTGAGGGACGGTTGCATGGGGTTTAGGGTCAGCATTGGAGATGCCCTTAGGTCATATGCCCCACTAGTGTGACGGTTTCCTTATACTTATTAATGAGAGATCTAGCAGTGTGTGTGTTCGTGTCCTAGATCATTGATCAGGGTGTGGGTTTTAGTCTGCCAAGGGAAGACACCCAAGTTGCACAAGTAAAATGCATCAGTCATCCATGAAGTCGCTGGAAAGGACCAAAACATCCATTGAACTCTCAAAATGATTCAGTATGATCCCTAAATATGAAAATATGATGTCAGCACAATCCTGAAACTTGTACAACAAGTCCTGGGCTATGCATGGGCGTACTACTCGTGTATTTGGTGATGCCCACATCAGCGTACACATGAGTTTGCGGGCAACCGCTGCAAGTCCTTGGTGTTTTTTTGTTCATCCCTCAAAGATCTAATGGTGTCACTCATTTGCCCTCACATGTTCCTCCTGTCAGAATAGAAGCAATCGCCCTTGGACGGCGACGGTGGTTTGATGATCATTGGCAGGTCAATCACGTGAGAAGCCTAGGGACGACAGAGGAATGAAGCAAAGTTTCATGCAACATTGGTGAAGCTAAAAGAGGAAGAAGAAAAGTTGTTCCAAGCAACTAAGAAAATGACAGATAAACTACTATGAAAGAAACAAGTTGTCGAGGAGAAGAAAAAGCAATACTAGAAGAAAACATAATAGCTGCAAAGAAAAACAAAAAGCAAGTGAGGGAAAAAATAAATAAGCCCAAGAAGAGAAACATACAATGGGAGAGAAGAGAAGGCAAAGCATGGCTGAAGAAAAAAGAAATGCAGAAATATAAAGTCAAAAGAAAGGTGAGGCAAAAGAAATGCTTCACGATGAGAAGAGAATGATTGTACATACATCATTCTAGTAGGAGGAAGAACACTTTCTTATGCATCAAGAGACGAGGAGGAGAGACGATAGACTTGGAAAGAACTTAAAAAGGTTGGAGAGGTTGTAAGGAAACAAGCTTGGGACATGCAGAATAACCAAGAGGACACAACTAGGAATAAAGAGTGGGAGCATAGAAAGAGGAAAGTTGAAGAAAGGAACAACATGGTGGTAGATCATGCAAAGAAGTGAGCCATGGAGGATCAAATGAAAGAACAAACCGCATGAAGTAGTTCAAAGGAATAAGAGGAAAGGTTGCATTCATCCCAATTTTAGAGAAACAGGCCAAATAAAATAGGTACATCTTCCAATCAAAGAAAGATGGGATTCAAGAAAACGGGAAGGGATAGCATATTTGACATACACAAGATAGTTTACAAATAGTACTAATGCATATCTCACATTACATAGTAGCTAAAAGAGGCAACATTACCTAACTGACACAACAACCAAATTTAGAACTCTAAGATACATAAAAGAGGCTCGAGCGACTAAACTTGGTCCACCAAAGACAGTACTTCAATTTCATGGACGCCTCTAGAATAGAGGTGTACTTGTACGGTGTTGAGAAACACCACCACACGTCATGCGGTGGGTACATGACCTTGATGCACACCTCACATGGCCGGACACCACACCACTTCTCAATGACCGCCACCATTGTGTCCATCACCACCAAATCACCACCATCTCTGATCACTGTTACCATCAGCACATACCAATGGTAGTGCTCCTCCAACACATCCATGGATGGTGTCGTGCCAGGAGCACATGGACCATCTTCAGGATGAGATAGGGCTCTCGCCGCCGTCACACCTCCTACGGTAACCATCTCCCAAGCAAGCTGCGACTCGGGCCAGGGGTGGTGTTACTTGGTCGCCACTGATGATTGGAGGTGAATATCTGGGCTACTGACAGCGATGGGTGGGGGATGCGTGACTTGGTGTCCACCGGCAACGAAAAGGGGAACCGAGATAGGAGGTTGAAAGGATCGATATGGTTGACTAGAGGGGGGTGAATAGGCGACTAACAATGTTAGCTCCTTTTTCAATTTAGCCTAAACAATAAAATAGGTTGTCTAGATATGCAACTAGGTGTAAAACCTATATGATGAGCTAAGTGACAATAACAATAGCAAGCACAAGATACGAACACAATAGCTTGGAAAAAGTAAAGGTAAGAAGTAACCACAAGTGGGATCAAAGGAGACGAGGATGTGTTACCAAAGTTTCCTCCCTTTAGGGGGAGGTACGTCTCCGTTGGAGAAGTGTGGAGGCACAATGCTTCTTGGAGATGGATAGGGTATGGGCGGGTACAACCTTTTTCTGCCCAAACCCATACCCATGGAAACATTTTGTACCCACCCATTTCAATACCCATGGGCATAAATTGGCACCCATGCCCATACCCATCGAGTATCCTATACCCAATGGATATCCAACGAGTACAATATATATCATTTAATTCTTTTTAAAGGTAGATAAATGGCTTTCAAATTCAAGTGATGATGGGTGAGCAGTACAACACTGACACAAACTTCTACAGTGGTGACCTCTTGAAGGCAACAATGGATTATGAGCGGCGGTTGGTGAAAGGCCAGTGCAATGGGAGGTGCTGGTGGGAATGGGGGACCATTTGATCGAGAGTTGGACAGAAGTCCAATAGCAAAGATTCGAGATTTCATCTTTTCACGAGTAACATAGGACGTAAGAGGAGTGGAGAGCATGTGATTACGGGTCTATGAGCTATGGTCGGTTTAAGAAACCAAGACTTAGTGTGTGCCAAGGAGCTCGATGTTGACCCCACATATCGTAGGAGTTATTTCCATTTGTTAACTTTTTCTGGGTATCCCTTGGGTTACCCATGGGCGTAATTTCGTACCCATACCCTACCCATATATTTTATGGGTATGGATACCCATTATCCATGGGTATAAAATCTCTCTAAGTCATTCCCATGCCCATTGTTTTTGGGTACGGTGCCCGCTGGTATACCTGGCCATGGGCTGGGCTGGGCCGGGCCTGGGTCGGCCCTAAAAAGCCCATAGAAGAAAACTAAGGCCCTGGCCCTACCACCAGGCCTACTTTTCAAGCCCAAGCTTGGCCCATATGTTTAAAAGCCCGTCGAGCGTAGGTCTTAGGGCCGGGCCTCTTCCTTAAAATCACAATATGCCAAGCCCAATCCCGGCCTGGCCCTGTTGGTGGGCTCAAAACTCAGGCCCAAGCCCGGCCCATGAGCAAGCCCGTCCGTCCTTGGCCTAGTATTTTTCGGGCCTGGCCTGGGTGGGTCGGCCGGGCTGGGCCTGAGATGGCCAGATATACCCGCGGGTACCCATACCCATGGGCAAAACTGCCATCCCTAGCCACTAGCCTAGCACAATGCAAGATGTTGTGATTCCACTAGTGGTGCCTTTGAAGGCAGTGACTGAACCTTTACAAACAAGTTGGGGCAATCTCCACAACTTAATTGGGGCTTGTCAACTACACCAACAAGCTTCACCACAATGGAATGTGACTTCAAGGTGACCTCTTCCATCTAGGGTGCCCAAACAACCAAGAGTAAGAAAATCCACACAATAAAGTATAGGGGCATCAAGTTTCCTTTGGTGGAAGTGTAGATCTAGGTCTACTCCCTCAATCCCTAGGAAAGCAACAAGTTTGAGTGTCTAGAGAGAGAGATCAGGCAAGAAAGCTTGAAGGGCATCAATGGAGGAGAGAGAGGTAAGAGGTCAAATGGTAGGTGGAAGAACCACCCACTTATAGGGGCCCTAAAATCGAACTATTATTACAGTTTTTACACTATAGCTGTACAACCGCTCGAAGCACCAGTACAACTAGGATTCATAGCGACCATGCAGAATAGCAATGGGGCGATACGGCCGCTTGGTGTCCCGGTGGTATCGGTACAACCGGTCCAGCAACACCCAACCACCAGTCCAACAATAGAATTGGGGCATCCCAGTTCCGGTGGTAGAGTGGTGCAACAAACGGTAAAACCGCCTAGCCAACGTACGTGGTGGCCGTTAAGTCTGGAGCCGTTCAACCGCTCCAGCCACCGGTAGTAGCAGTACAATTAGAACTACCAAGCCACCGCCACCCAACAACCACTACACAACCAGAATCGGGTGCCCCTGTTCTTGTGGTAGAATTGTACTAGGATGGTACAACCGCCCCACAATGACTCCAGGGAAACAGTCAAGGACCAGGCGGTACAACCGCCAAGGTCCCGGTGGTACAATCAGTTGAGACTTTCCTGGAGGATTCAAACCCTGGGGCATCACCCCCCAGGGAAATGGTAAGCCAGGCATACTGGAGCAGCCGGTACAACCGCTCAGGGAGGTGGTACAACCGCTTGCTGATAAAAACCAACTGAGATTTGAGGTACTTTCTCCTCGAGCGGAAGGATATGGTGGGTGTAATATGAGTGTGTACGTGCATTTATTTACCCAGTACCTCCCAATGTGAATTTTCTCTTAATAGTACGGATTTCCTACGACCAAAGAAATAAGCGTGTAGGAAACACCGTCATCGATCTTTTTCATCCAGAGGGAAGGCCTTACCATCTTGTGCCATATCACTAGTGCAGTCGAGTCCTATGCAAACGGTTTTTACCCCCTTTCCACAATGTGGTTTTAAACCGTCACATTGCTTTTTGGTGCAATCAGGGGGGTGCCTATCCCACACGACACAAATAAATCATCGGCGATGCCTCCTCTAGTCACACACGCCGGGCAAAAGGAGCTCGTGTGCGATTGGGATGGCCATCGCAAACATATATATTGACGAAAGTGTGTGAGATGCACTCGACAGCGCACATGGTGAATTCCAAAGTTACGTTTCTGTTACATCACACATACTTTTCTGCTGAATATCATCTATGATAGGGGTGTCCATCGCACATGATAGCTATAATTTTCTGTTTATGTTATTCAATGCATCACGCACAGTGCCTAGAAGAAATTGTTTGACATAGGGTTGTCCATCACACACAGTTTTTATGCCGAAACATTTGTCCAAGGTGGCCTTACACATACAGTTATCGGCCAGAATTCATGTGTGATTGTTCACCGATCCAACATGCCAGCTTTCTAGAAACTGTGTGGGTTTGTTGATGTCATAGCCCGCGATGTTGTCTTAGAAACCGTCCGCAATAGGAAAACCCAATAAGCAGCCAAGATGTTTAGTAACCAAATTGACATTTCATATCAAGCACTCAATATATTTCATATTCGTATTACGGCAACCAATATTTCATACTTGAAATACATTAGAGTACAACATCATATATGCATATACTACCTAGCTACCCAATTACACAACAGGACCAAGTTTCACATGCAACATCTAAAAACCTTTGAGAAGTAGCATCATGGACGGTAAATATACATATGATTCTCGTCTAGAAAATTGTTGAAGTGGAAGGCGAATATTGAGCCTTCAATGATTACCCGCCCATCCTTCATTCTCTTGAGGAATACTTCAAGATTGTACCGTGGGTGTTGTATGAATACCTTCCTCGCCTCCTGGCCATACTGGTGGTTTGAGACGTAATCATCATTGAACTGCCTTGAAAAGGATTGAACACAAAGATATGCATAAATATCGTTTCTAAAATTTAAGATGTCGCAAAGGGAAAAAGACAGGGTGAAAGAGATAGTACCATCCTATAGTTGACTGATGTCTTGTTCATTGTATAGACAAACATCTTGTTGTTTTCCGTCGCTAGTTTCTTTATCTTAATAATCTTTCTGAGTTTCTTGATTTGACTGATATTCGTAGATACCTCACTTCCCCAGATGCAAAATGGGTCGAACAGTGGGTTTAAACCTCTTACAGCAGGATCTACATGTGCAAGAACAAATTATTAAAAACATAAATATTAGAACGGTTCCTGCAATTGCACAATAATGTTCTATTAGCCAAAGGACCATGCATGTGCGAACCTCGGCGGTAAACTTAAGTGTCTCCCATTATTTCTCCATGCAACATATATAAGATAGATATACATCAGGTTATAAGTGATATTTGGCATTGTTGGGTTCTACCGTAGTTGCATCGCATGCAAATTAAAATTTTCCTACGCGCAGAACATCCAAGAACATGCTATGGAGATGGATCATAGATTGTTACCACTAGATGCACAGTGCCATGGAGCGAAAGTAGAGTTGGGGCATCACGTTCGTGTGGTCCGTCTCCCTCGAACAGCCATTCCGATCTCCCTCGAACAGCCGTTCCAATCTCCTGCGAACAGACGGTCCCTGGATCCCATGTACAGGTTCGCCGGAGCAGCACAAGTGCACTGCCTCTAACGGTATCCGCGCGTGCAGGAGGAACACCCGTGCGGCGGACTGCTAGGTCCGATCACATGATCGGCGGCGGCGAGTGGAGGTGTCTATTCGCAACACATGCAAACCCTAATGACGGCGTCGAAGTGATCAACCGGATGGGTGTGCCGCACCTCCACTATATATAGGCATCCAGCGCGGGCTCAACTCTTGTGCCTCACATAGATCCTAAAGCCCATGTGTTCCTTCCCTTAAGTGTGCGACCTTTTAGGTTCTCGTCCACTTGGTCGTGAGTCAGGTGACATTCGACTCGACCGGTTGGTAGCGGCCTCTAGCAAGATGTGCCGACTCCAAGTGTTCGATGAAGTTGGTTAGGCGAACCTGTACTTCACACTTCTGTTCCCTTTGCCACACGATATATGTTGTCGTGCACAAGGCAACATGGTCATCCTTGTTGTAGCACAACCTCTTTCTTGTTCCGGTGAATCTGACCAACATTCAGATTATCTCATAATCCTCATTGCATGGCCATGCTTATCCAAGTCAGATCACCCGAGGGGCCGAGAGTATATCTCTCCTGGTCGGAGGGGCAAATCCCATCTTGCTCGAGCATGTCTCACAACATGGGTCTGGACAAGCCCGAAACCTACCTTTGTAACTACCGAGTCACGGAGTAGCGTTTGGTTGGCCCAAAGCAAGTATGTCACCATCCCAAGTACATGCGTCAACTCAGGTCTTAGGACATAGAACGCATGTTGTACTAGAGACTCACTGATGACCTATCGCTGCATCTATTAGTTGGGTCTGTCCAACTCGGACGTTATCTCGACTCGGATCCGACTATGTCGAATCCTACCAGACCTTTCTGAGTCCATATTATCCATCTAGCATCCAATGCTACATGGTCAGTGAGACCGGACCATCCACCGTGTCATATGCTAGTCTGATTAGTTGTGCGTCCACAAAACCCTTTGGACTAGGGACCATTTAGGACAATTATTATACAATGCATAGTCTCACAAACAAGTCATGTACTTGTTAATACACATCAATGATAATGTCCAAGGACTATCTTTATTCATAAACACATAGGAAATATCATCATACATGATTGCCTCTAGGGCATATCTCCAACAGTCTCCCACTTGCACTAGATCAATCAAATAGACATCGAATGCCCATAGCTCTAACGTGCCCCTCATGCTTGGGTTGTGGAAGCGGCTTAGTCAACGGATCTGCAACATTTGCATTCGTATGAATCTTGCACAAATTGGTATCACCTTTCTCTACGAGCATTCGTATCAAGTGATATTTTCGGTCTATGTGCCTGGTCTTATGGTGTTGTCTTGGCTCCTTGGCCTCTGCGATGGCACCTGAATTATCACAATAAAGGTCCAACGGTATTGACCAGCCCGGAAACACACCAACATCTTCCATGAACTTCTGAATCCAAACACCTTTCTTTGTGTCTTCACAAGCCGCAATGTATTTGGCGTCTGTTGTGGAGTCGGCCACCGTATCTTGCTTGGAACTCGTCCAGCTCACTACTCCTGCATTCATGACATACATGAATCCAGTTTGCGATCGACAATCATCCCTATCGGTTTGGAAACTGGCATCAGTGTAACCTTTCACGCAGAGCTCCTCCTCACCTCCATAAACTAGGAACATCTCTTTAGTCCTTTTGAGGTACTTCGAGATAGTTTTCACCGCTGCCCAGTGACTCTCACTTGGGTCGGCCTGGTATCTGCTTGTTAAGCTTATTGCATAGGCAACATCAGGCCGTGTACATAGCATGGCATACATGATGGATCCAATTGCCGAGGCATATGGAATCCTACTCATCCAGTTTCGCTCATCAGAAGTCGTAGGACTCTGAATCTTTCTTAGCCTTACACCATCTGAGATGGGCAAGAACCCTTTCTTGGCCTCACTCATGTTGAACCTCTTCAACACTTTGTCTATGTACGTGCTCTGGCTCAAGCCGAGCAGCCTCCTCGATCTATCTCTATAAATCTTGATACCTAAAATGTACATTGCCTCTCCAAGGTCTTTCATCAAAAACTTGCCATTCAATGATTCCTTGACTGAGTACAGCATCGAAACATCATTTCCGATTAGCAGTATGTCATCCACATACGAGATCAAAAATACTACCAAGCTCCCACTAGACTTCTTGTATAAACAATAGTCCTCTTCGTTCTTGATGAAACCAAGGTCAACGATGACTTCATCAAAACGAATATTCCAACTCTGAGTTGCTTGCCTCAATCCATAAATGGATCTCTTGAGCTTGCATATTTTACCAGCGTTAGTTGGATCGACAAAACCTTCGGGTTGTATCATGTATACATCGTCTTTTAAATTTCCATGAAGGAAAGTCGTTTTGACATCCATCTACCATATCTCATAATCGAAATATGCAGCTATAGCTAGTATGATCCCCACCAACTTTAGCATTGCTACCGGCGAGTAGGTCTCGTCGTAGTCAATTCCTTGAACTTGTCCAAAACCTTTAGCGACAAGCCGAGCTTTGTGGATCTGAACATTTCCATCCACATTAGTTTTCTTCATAAAGAACCATTTGCAACCAATGGCAACTACGCCAGGTGGCGGATCAACCAAGTCCCAGACTTGAGTCCATCCATGGACTTTAACTCGGATCTGATGGCCTCTAGCCATGCCTCGAAATCTGGGCTCACCATCGCTTCTGCATGTGTGGCTGGCTCATCGCTTTCCAGCTACAATACATCGCGCACTCTGTGCAATCTTTTCGACCTCCGTGGCTCCAATGCCGACTCCACTACGGGTTCCCTGATCAACTCCGGTATGATCTCATCACCACCCGAGTCGTCCCCGAGTGGCTCTCGAATTTCTTCGAGTCACACCGTTCTCCGACATGAGTCTCTTGACAAATGCTTCACAACCCCAAATCTTTAGAAAAGACAAACTAGGACTCTTCCCAGTCCACATCTCATGTGGTGTCTTGCCTACGGATTTAGATGGTACCCTATTAAGTGTGAAAGCTGCAATTTCTAGAGCGTATCCCTAGAATGACAAGGGTAAATCTGATTTTCTCATCATCGATCAGACCATGTCCAACAAGGTTCATTTTCTCCGTTCTGACACATCATTTATCTACGGCGTACCCGAAGGTGTGAGCTGAGGTACTATACCTCAGCTTTTCAGATGATTATCAAACTCCTGGCTCATGTACTCACCTCCATGATCTGATCGTAGAAGTTTTATCGTCTTGCCGAGCTGATTTTCAACCTCGTTTTGATACTCTTTGAACTTTTCAAAAGTTTCCGACTTGTGCCTCATCAAATAGATATATCCATATCTACTCAAGTCATCGGTAAAAGTGACGAAGTACTGATAGCCACCTCTGGTCGTTCTGCTCATTGGACAACACACATCACTATGTATAAGCTCCAACAGCTCGAACACCCTCTCGCAACTCTTTGCAAAAGGAGACTTAGTCATCTTGCCTAGCAAGCATGATTCGCATGTCTTGAATGACCTGAAGTCGGACGAAGTTAGGAGTCCATCATCATGGAGCTTCTTCATGCGTTTCAGACTAATGTGTCCAAGCCGATAATGCCAGAAGTATGTCGGATTTATCTCATTAGGCTTATGCCTCTTGACATTCACGTTATAGACTGGTTCCGTTTCTAGATTTAAAATAAATAGCCCATCTACTATGGGTGCATAGCCATGGAACATTCCATTCAAATAAAATGAAAAACCATTGTCCTTTACATTGAATTCATAACCTTGACTCATCAAACATGAGGCAGAAATAATGTTCCGACTAAGTGCTGGAATGTAATAACAATTATTCAATTCCAAAATAAATCCAGAAGGAAGCTTGAGCACATCGTGCCGACCTCCAACGAGGGAACTCTTGCTTTGTTGTGGACCCTGATGTCAATCTCCCCTTGTGCCACACGCCTAGTTCTTACCAGCCCCTGCATCGAGTTGCAAATATGAACAACCGATCCGGTATCAAATACCCAAGAGCTACTAGGTATGTCAGCAAGGTAAATGTCTATAACATATGTAACAAGTGTACCTTTGCCTGAAGAAGCATCTCCGGCCTTCTTGCCGTGCTTAGCAAGCCACTTGCTACAGTTCCCCTTCCAGTGACCAGCTTCCTTGCAGTGAAAGCAAATGGTCTTTGAGTTCGGTCCGGACTTTGGCTCAGCAGTGGAGACAACCTTCTCCGTGCCCTTTGCCTTACCCTTTTTCTTGGACCAACTCTTCTTGAACTTTGCCGAATTCTGCACCATCAACACTTGATGCGTGCCTTTCTTAATATCCTGCTCTGCCACCTTGAGCATCCCATGCAATTCAGTGAGCTTCTTATCCATGTCGTACATATGATAGTTCGAGACGAACGTCCCATACCTAGGGGGAAGAGAACCCAAAATTGCATCCATGCACAGCTCGTCCCCAAGTGGGAAGCCTAACCGATCCAAATCTTGCACGTACCTGATCATCTTGATCACATGCGGGCTCAGTGGATCACCCTCCTACAGCTTACAATCCGTCAAGGACTACCATACATTGAACCTTTCGGTCCTAGCCTGCACCTGAAACATGCTTCAAACTCTCGATCATATCGAAAGCCTGAATGTTTTCGAAATGTTGTTGCAAATCGGGCTCCATACAAGCCAACATGAGGTAGCTGATCTTGTTTGATTCATCAACGAGTTTCTTGTGGGCATTCTTGGTTGTGGCATTAGCATTCTCGGCGGGTTCCTCTGGAAGTGGATCCACTAGAATATGTTCCTTTTTATCGTGCCCGAGAACAATTCTCATATTTCTATACCAGGTGGTAAAGTTTGTTCCATTCAGTTTATCCTTTTCCAGAATTGATTTCAATGCAAAGTTGGGTTGAGTAGGTGGTTCCATTGATCTACAACAGAAAATATGCAATCACTAAGCAATGTGTTTATGTAGAGTAATTCAAGCCTTAAACAGAAATACTCCCACTAAAGTCAGCATCCCTCGAAAAACTCTCAGTGATTTGGGACCCATCTAGCGCGAGCGACTAGTGAGCTTTAGCATCACTACTAGCCAACTTGCCTATTCGGTAAGCAACTCCTTGCTAATCGTATCTCTATACGACTCCTGTCAGTTGGGTAGGTATCTCATACCCCGGCTCCCAACCTTCTCTGCCACAAGGCCCAAAACCGTTCTGATAGCCTCGTCAAGTTAACCCGATGTAGTGCATGTTCGTGTCCGACACGAACCCTCCAGTTCAAGGACATCTAGTAGCACCTCAATTTTATGAGCCCACCACTAGACGTACTTGACGTGCGAAGGTGCAACATCCAGAATGGCAATGTGCTTGATATTAATGAGGGATATTTCTACCATACTAACATGCATAGAAACAAGAAGCAATATCAATCACATATAAACATAAATATGTGAAATAGTATGGCTCCTTCATGGACATCCTTCCAGGCCGGCTCCAACTTCGATGACCAAGGCGGAACTCCATCTTGTCCGTCTCGCCAGGATGCCAAAGCCTCGAACTTGATCTCTATCCTCCAACTACTACAACTAGTAATGAATTTACAGAGAATCACAAGTTGACACGCAGGTCGTTATACAATATGATGACAGCACTTTGGCTCTTGCTGGCTGACAATCATGACATGCAAGTCATGTTAAATTACACACGTACATCACATACATATGAGCCATACTATTCACATCAAACCTGCAAAACAAACTTATGCATAGGATCGCATTCTACCAATTTGTGTGATCATGTAAGAAATACAAGGCGCTACGCACACGATGGTCCTGCTAGCCGATTAGCGGACGGGGTTCGAAGGGGCAGTGCCCCTCGCGGGTGCGGGCAGCGCCCAACATTTTCGGAAATGACAGATCGCATCTGCACTCTAATCACGCTGAATTTTTTGATCTGACCGATCTCATCGATCATCGCGAACCAAATTTGGATTTACGTTTCACGGTTAATCCCGATGGCGGATACCGACCGGTAGGGGTAGGTTGTGTCACGACCTCATCAATTTCAATTGACAGAAAACATAGACTCAACAATCCCGATGTGCAGTTGATCTCATCAACCGTGCACATAACCGATCTCATTAACGACGACATATCACATCCGCTGCCGCCACATATCACATATGCTACCGATCTGAATCCAAATCCTATAACAGAGGCTCTCATACCGCCGTTGGGTTCTATCGTAGGTGCATCGCATGCAAATTAAAATTTTCCTATGCGCAGAACATCCAAGAACATGCTACGGAGATGGATCATAGATTGTTACCACTTGACGCGCAGTGCTGTGCAGTGGAAGTAGAGTTGGGGTAGCGCATTCATGTGGTCCGTCTCCTCCTCGCCCGATCTCCCACGAACAGTCGTTCCGATCTCCGTCGAACAGCCGTTCCAATCTCCCTCGAACAGTCGGTCACCGGATCCCACGTACAGGTTTGCCGGAGCGGCGCAAGTGCACCACCTCTAATGGTATCCACGCGTGCAGGAGGAACACCCATGCGGCGGACTGCTAGGTCCGATCACACGGTCGACAGCGGCTAGTGGAGGTGTCTATTCGCAAAACATGCAAACCCTAATGACGGCGCCAAAGCAATCAACCAGATGGGTGTGCTGCACCTCCACTATATATAGGCATCCGGCACGGGCTCAACTCTTGGGCCTCGCACGGATCCTAAAGCCCACATGTTCCTTTCCTTAAGCGCGCGTCCCTTTAGGTTCTCGTCCACTTGATCGCGAGTCAAATGACATTCGACTCGATCAGTCGGTAGCGGCCTCTAGCAAGATGTGCTGACTCCAAGTGTCCGATGAAGCTGGTTAGGCAAACCTGTACTTCACACTTCTGTTCCCTTTGGCACACGATATATGTTGTCATGCACAAGGCGACATGGTCATCCTTGTTGCAGCACGACCTCTTTCTCGTTCCAATGAATCCGACCAACATTCAGATTATCTCATAATCCTCATCGCATGGCCATGCTTATCCAGGTCAGATCACCCGAGGGGCCTAGAGTATATCTCTCCTGATCAGAGGGGCAAATCCCATCTTGCTCGACCATGTCTCGCAGCATGGGTCTGGACAAGCCCGAAACCTACCTTTGTAACTACCTAGTCATGGAGTAGCGTTTGGTCGGCCCAAAGCAACTCTGTCACCATCCCGAGTACATGCACCAGCTTAGGTCTTAGGACATAGAACATATGTTGTACTAGACACTCACAGATGACCTATCGCTACGTCTCATAGTTGGGTCTGGCCAACTCAGACCTTATCTCGACTCGGATCCGACTATGTCAAATCTGACCAGACCTTTCTGAGTCCATATTATCCGGCTAGCATCCAATGCTACATGGTCAGTGAGACCGGACCATCCACCGTGTCATATGCTAGTCTGATTAGTTGTGCGTCCACACAACCCTTTGGACTAGGGACCATTTAGGACAATTATTATACAATGCATAGTCTCACAAACAAGTCACGTACTTGTTAATACACATCAATGATAATGTCCAAGGACTATCTTTATTCATAAACACATAGGAAATATCATCATACATGATTGCCTCTAGGGCATATCTCCAACAGGCATACTATTAGTAAAATATGTTGATGAAAAATAAACACATTGCAGAGTCAACTGATTAATTCGAGCCACATGGAAAAGCCAGTTATCTAAACTAAGCCTCCTAAGAACTAGGAAATATACCAATTGTGTATGCTTCACATGTATTTAGTACATCCAAATTCTATTTGCTTCTCGCATGCATAAAAATACAAAATTGCACCAATAACAATCGAACATCACAATGTATAATTGAACCAAATAGTTAAATGATCACGACAACAAATGAACTAAACAGTTACTAAGCACCACATTGCACAATAGAAGATATTAAAAGATTAGATTGCATAGTAGCATTACATTGGACATTTCACTATAATTTCTCAAGGATAGGAAGGAGAAGCAGATGCAATAGGTAAACCAAAAATGCTTAATCGGCATAGCTAGCTGAATAGGTAAAACAAGCTATTACTCATTGTTAGATATATCGATGACGATGGACTCCTTAAACATGGCAGAGGATCAGGCCTCCACATCGTGGATGCCCTTCCCGTAGAGTGAGTAGTTTGAGCCTGTCTGGGCACCAACCTATCGGCTCTAGAGCTAAGGTAAGCATGGGTAAGCTAAGAAAACACCGCATAGTCTCCGTTGATTGCACCAGCAGTGCCCTTGAGAAAATGCTATGAGATATCATTTAAAGCAGCCAACCGCATGGAGGCGTCCGTGCGTGAGGCGTCCACGGTGTCCTGACGGTGAGGTGCTCCTCCAAGATCTTGGGGTTGGCACGCATGGCAACCATCGCAGCCTCATCCACGCATGCGACCGCAATTTGCTTCTCCGCTGCCAAATGGTCCTTGAGATCCTGGTTATATTGCATGCACGATTGCTTTCGACAGCGATTATTTGGAGGATGGGCGGTGATTTGGGTGTAAGGTGTTGTGCCGATCATTGGGGCATGTGGGATGGAGGAGGAGGGGTGGGGAGAGGGGTTATGGAGGAGGTGTGGATTACTGGACTAGATGGACGAGGCCGAGCAGCAGGAAAGAGCGTCACCAGGCAGGAGGCAGTGCTGCAAGCAAGCAATGAAGGTTTGAACTTGGAAATGAAGGAGGAAACGAGGGAAATGTGGCTTTTGGTTGCTATGAGGGGTGGGGGAGTTAGATATTTCTGCGGTGGCCGAATTTTTTTATTCGGTGCTACGAAAAACTGGCGCGGAAAGTCTCATTGGACACAGTCCCTTGTTCAAAATTGTGTGTGATATCTAAACATCACGAACAAATCCTATAGTTTACCCCTTGTGTGATGAGTTTGAATGTGCAATTTTTGGTCTCCAAGATTTCAGCGTAAGTTATTGGGTACTACATTGCAGGTGATTCGTGCTAACAGACTATGTGTGATGTACTTGAATTTCACTTTCATTTGGAACATGAAATTGGAATACGACAACTAATTTTGATCCGAATTTCCCTGGTTACAGTGAACATCCACATCATTGCATAATTTAATATCACTTGCTAATTTGTGTACTACACAAAAGAGCCTACAACATAGCCCACACTTAATCGAGCAATTAAACAAAGTTGGTTGACCTAAACATTACTCTAACAAAAGCCAATGCTCTAAATAAATACTAGTATTCTACCTAGCGCTCGTCATTCTACGTCACCTCCTCCATAACCAACTCGCAATCGGTGACCTCCGGGTGAACAGGTTCCATGGAATCCATCGCCACATACTCCGCAAGCATCTCGTAGTCCATGTCTCCTATATATTTGGAAATGGACGCCATGACACGAGTGTGGGCGGCTATGGTCCAGGCGTTGATGGCCACCATCTCAGCTAGAGAGGCTGCAGACAAAGGGATGGCTGCTCAAGCACTCTCGATGATTGCCAAGTCTTCAGACGTTGGTGGTCGACTGGTGTCGGAGATGGCCGCTGCGATTTGTGTAGTGACCGACACGAGATGTGCATAGGCGGCCTCGACATGGGTGTGGGTAGTCACCATCAGGGCTACGACGATCGCCGAGGAACGGACATCTGAAGTGTCGTTCTGGCCGTTTTCTATCCCCGTCACAAATGTTACTATCGCCATCTTAGTTGCTTCATCTGTCTTTTGTGCTACTGCAGTCATCCAATCAAAGATTGCGGCTACGCTCATGGATGCGGTAGCGCTTGGGCCAGAGTGGGTAACCGAAGTTGCACTCACGACATGGATCCACATCCTCATTTTTCACCCGTGATGTTTGAATAGTAAAATGGGCTTGGGGAGCAAGCATTATTGACGTGCCGGTGGTGGACTATAGCCGACTAAGCTTGCAGCGTGAGCCATATATGAGAATTGGCCCAAGATATTTTTTATTGCATCACACTCGATTCATGATCATGAAATGTTTGTGATGTACTTGATTTTCATCTTGTTTTAAAATGAAAAATGAGGTTACACTGACAAAGGAAGGTTTCAATAACATCTATCTGCAGTGAACAAGCAACTATAGGAGTGTCATGTTGAAACATGGAATTATGGGTTCGTTTGGGATTTTTACACATTAATTGAGTTTTTTAGACATTTAATGTGCAAAGTTTAAATATGAATTTCAACCACATGCTCTGGTGCAACAAAATGGGTTTAAAAATAGTATATGTGTCCTTGGGTGCGTGTTGAAGTCCCAGGTAAGAAATGAGAATAAATTTCAAACATCTTGGCATCGTGGTTCAGCCGCAAACATTGAGAATATTGGTTTTTAAATTCTAATAACTCCAAATGTCTCCTGAAATTCTTAAAACTTGGCATGGTGTCATGGGTGCACATATATGCCATGGTAAAGATGTTGTCCAATTTGGGACAAGTTTTGATACAAGCCTCTTACAAACCAGAGCTTATCACATGAAGCTTTGGGGTTCCGATAGGGAACTTGTCACCTTTTGTGGGCGAAACGTGGGCAAAACGACATTCACTGCCTCTTCTCGCCTTGAATTGTTTACTATAGGCAACATAGACCATATAGGATTGTCGTGCTAAAATATGGAATTATTTAGGATTTGTTTGGCCTTTTATACATTAATTGAGTTTCTAGACATTTAATGTGCATAATTCAAATTTGAAATGCAAGCACATGCTCGAGTGCACCAAAATTGGTTGAAAAAGCATATACGTGTCCCTGGCTGCATGTTTAGGTCCCTTGCAAGAAATGACAATGAATTTCAAATATCTCGGCATTGTGGCTCGGCCATAGACATTGATAATCTATATTTCTAAATTCCAGTAAATGCAAATATCATCGGAAATTCATGAAACTTGCATGGTGTCATGGCATGGCACATATGTGTCGTGGTATTGAAATTGTCCAATTTGGGATAAGTTTTGGCACAAGCCTCTTACTAACGCAAGCTTCTCACAAGAAGTTTTGTGGTTCCAATTGGAAACGTGTCACCTTTTGTGGGGTAAACAACATCCGCTAACTCTCCTGCCTTGATTTTTTCCTAGAGGCAACATAGACCAATAGGAGTGTCCTGCTAAAATATGGAATTATTCCGGTTTTGTTTAGCCTTTTTATGCATTAATTGAGATTTCTAGGCATTTAATCTACATAATCCAAATTTGAACTACAATCAATGTTCGGGATATCGCTTCTCATTAACTTCTCGGTCGACCCATGATAAGAGATAAATCGGCTTATCGAACGATTTATCGATTGTATCGGTCGACTATTTATCCGCAAGGTTTTTCAGAAATCTCCGGTTTTCGTATCCTCTGGATCGATCAACGTGGCAAACCCGTAAGCCATGTCATCCATATTCCTCATAAGCGACCTGCGATGTACCGAAAGTAGCCATCTACACAAATAGAAGGCATCAACCATGTATCAGACTACAAAAACTCAACTAAAATTAAAAAAATCAAGAGTTAAATCTGTTGGGTCCCATAGATTTATCGGTGAATATCGACAAATATTGGTGAATATCAGTGATATATCGGTTCGGTCAGACCGGTAAATGCCAAAGATATTCACTTATCTTATCGGTCTGGCCCCGATAAGCCTCGGTATATCGGCCGATATTTTTAACATGGACTACAATCACAACTCACAAGGTCCATTGCACGAAAATGAGTTGAAAATCATGTACTTGTCCCTGGCTGCATGTTTAGGTCCCATGAAAGAAATGGGAATGAATTTCAAAGATCTTGGCGTCTTGGCTCGGCTACAAACATTGAAGAATATCGTTTTCAAATTCCAATAAATATGAATATCGCTTGAAATTCATGAAACTTGGCATGGTGTAATGACATGGTACATATATGCCATAGTAAAAATGTCTAGTTTGGGGCCAGTTTTGGTACAAGCCTCTTTCAAACCGGAGCTTTTCACAAGATATGGAATTATTCAGGGGTCATTTGGACTTTTTATAAATTAATTGAATTTTCTAGGCATTTAATGTCCATAATCAAAATTTGAACTACATGTAGATGATCTAGTGCACCAAAATAGCTTGAAAAATCATATATGTGTCCTTGGGATGTTTATGTCCCATGCAGGAAATGAGAATGAATTTCACGGATCTCGGTGCCTTGGCTCGGCCGCAAACTTTGAGGAACTTAGTTTTTAATTTCCTGTAAATCCAAACCTCATTAGAAATTTATGAAACTTGGCATGATGTCATGACAAAGCACATAAAGATGTTGTAGGATTTTGTTTTCAAATTAATACATGTTTCCGATTATTTTCTCCTAGGAGGCACACACATTAACAGCCAACAAAGGCTTGTTGGAATAAAAACTTATCATTTTACCATCGCAAAAAATCATATTATTTATAAATTGTGGGTCTTGTACTCACCATTTACGTGTTGCCACGTGTCATAGTCTTTATTGGCTAGGAGGTGTCATGCGACAACTATGTGAGTAGACGGGAGGCATGCAAGCACTCCTTCGCTGTGTAGGCTCACCAAAACGCTTGCGAGGCTGTGAAGGCTCATTGAGAAGTGAGTCTTTTGACCTCCATTGCCGCCCGCCTTGCTTCCAACCTGTCCATTAATGGAGTCCAAAGGACTTGCACAACAGCGTCCCAAAGGACAACAATGCCGATGTAGGATGTCGCTACCGCCACAATTCAAAGTTTGATCGAATGAAATACATGGTTTGATCAACTTAGTATTTTTCTTTCAATGCACATAGTAATCAAAGTAAATAAAAACATCAATGTTTTTCCCTGAATAAAAACACTCATCGCAAATGTTTCTGACTGAATACATGTATGCAGATCGAGAGACACAGTTTCTTTGCTACTAAGCCAAGTGAAAATTTGGCGCGAAGGATTGGTGCATCACGTCATCGCAAATTATTATGTATGATGACTCATGTGCTTACTACAGATAATTCGATAAGATTTGCATTTGTCATATTGGGTAAACTTCTATTTTTCAAATTGGAAACATTGGCATTTGTCAACATTGTAATTTGTCAAAATTTGCAGCTAAAGAACAACAGTACGATGTAATTTTGCCACTCAAATTCACTAAACATAGATGTCATTCATAGATTAAGCAATTCTTTATGCAAAACAGTTCAACTCGATAGCTGAACCGAACAAACTTTTCCCCAAAATTGTTGGCAACCATGTACTGAAATAGCTAGTTCAACTATATATACTAGCTAATATAATGTAGGCAGTACAGTTCAAAAATATTTATAGTTAGATGAACTAAACAAAATAGCCCCTAAATACTACTACGAAGGGGCTTTGTACTACTTCCAGCAGCCTCTCCTCTGCCTAGGCTGCTCGGTAAGAATAAGAGGAGGAGGAGCCTACCGACGAGCTGGAGGAGTCAAATCCATCGCCTGTTGTTACTGCACTCTACCGCTCCTGACGTGCCTCCTTGAAGCGATGGGACTCTTCGTAGATCTCTGCATTCGTGCCACTACTCCTGCTTCTGGTTCGGGCATGACAACGATGAGCTTCATTGCATGCGCGATCTGGCGATCCTCCTACTCCTCTAGGAAGTTGATATAGCACGTAAAGTCGTTGATGCAAAAGCCGAGAGGTTGGCCTTTGGCGGCCTACTACTCCCACTTCGGGCCATGGTGGCAGAGCGAGTGATGGCCTCGGTAGCTGACGGTGTGGTGGCGGACAAGGCGGCCGCTAGTGGGGTGGGGTGGCGGCACGACGGTCGACCGTGGAGTGGCGACCACGACAGATGCCGGCATCAGCTGCCTTCGGGCAACGGTAGCGGATCATGTGGTGTGTGGTGTGTGCACACCCAATAGGGATAACACACACACACACTACACGCTTCTGGGACTGCACTGCTGACTTGGTGTAACCTCCCCGCTGGAGTTGTCCTCTGGCGAAGTGGTTGAGCGATGATGAAGGACCGGTTGCATTGGCGATTGGGGGAGAAAGAAACTAGACAAGCTACGGGGAGGGAGGACATGAATACGATGAGGAGTCATCGGCCATGAGGGTTTATAAAGAAGGTCGTCAAGCATTAGGGGTTTGGGGGGTTTCTCCCAGCCAGGTGGGAAGCTTGCGCGGTTGTGCATGGAACCTGTGCGGTTGTGTGAGAACAGGCTCACCTATGCCTCTTCGAGCCGATGCATGGCCAACTGAAATGCATGCTCGATGCCTAAGCATGCACTGGAATCCTTTGATGGCAACGCGGTGACAAGATGGGGGAGAGAGGAAATGATAACTACACAAACAATTAATAAAAAAATGTGTATCATTATATAGCAAATGGACGTTCTCTACGCACCATCATTGCTCTATGCATGAGGTTTCTCGTGGTTGAGGCGACCGCGACGCGCTCTGCTTGCATCCCTACGCATGCGCTCTACCGGCATCCCTCCATGCGCGAGCGATGACATACATTTGGGGCGCCATACGAATGTGGTTGTGCCGCGCGTGGCGCCACAATGCAGTTACGTGCACCACGATGTAGTTAAGATCTAAAATATATCAATGAGGATGTGCCAAAATTCTAGGTCATCCGGGGCCCACCCATTTATTTCCGAGGCCATTTACCTTCATAACTTCAACCTTAGGATTGCGCCACACCACACAATAAGCATATCCACGAGAAGAAAATACAGAGAGGATATCCTAAGCGGATCCAATGAAGGTGATCCTACCGGCTGTCGGCGCCGAGTGGTAAATCACCATAATTCCAAAGTGAACACCCACATCGAGAAGACGGCCCTCTCGATGGTGTACGAACAACTCGGTTGTGGCGGAGAACTCCGTCAACACTATTGAGTAGCTTCTTGTTGAGCATGACAAGTACAACGTGCACAGTTTTGACCTCGAGTACACCGATGGTTGTGCTGGGTATGATCAGAAAGTTGTCATCACCCAGTTGTGTGGGCGCCATCACATCCTCGTCTACCAGTACTGCCTGGCCACAAGGGCTTGCAAGCGTTACGCGAGGTTTCTCAACAACCTAGACTACAGGTTCGCAACCGTGCCACTGCTGCGTAAAACAGTTTATCCGAGTGAACTGTATGTCATAAGCACACCTCTATATTTGGTTAACTGTTTGTGCTATTTGGTATTATCACAAACCGTTCATGAGGACCAACCGTATGTAACAAATCACACACACAAGTATTATCTATATTTGGTTAACCGTTTGTGCTATTTTGGATTATCACAAACACTTCACGAGGACCAACTGTAATAGTGCTAATATGGAATTATTCAGGGTTCATTTGGCCTTTTTATAAATTAATTGAGTTTTCTAGGCATTCAATGTGCATAATCCAAATTTGAACTACATGTACATGATCTAGTGCACCAAAATAGGTTGAAAAATCATATATGTGTCCTTGGGAACTTTATGTCCCATGCAGGAAATGAGAATGAATTTCACGGATCTCGGCACCTTGGCTCGGTCGCAAACTTTGAGAAACTTAGTTTGTAAATTCCTGTAAATCCGAACCTCATCAGAAATTTATGAAACTTGGCATGGTGTCATGACAAAGCACATAAAGATGTTGTAGGATTTTGTTTTCAAACTAATACTTGTTTCCGATTATTTTCTCCTAGAAGGTACACACATTAACAACCAACAAAGGCATGTTGGAATAAAAAGTTATCATTTTACCATCGCAAACAGTCATATTATTTATAAATTGTGAGTCTTCTACTGACCATTTACGTGTTGCCATGTGTCATAGTCTTTATTGGCTAGGAGGTGTCATGCGGACAATTGTGTGAGTAGACGGGAGGCATGCAATCAGACCTTCGCTATGTAGGCTCACCGGAACGCGTGCGAGGCTATGAAGGGTCACCGAAAAGTGAGTCATTTGACCTCCATTGTCGCCCGCCTCGCTTCCAACCTATCTTTTAATGGAGCCCAAAGGACTTGCACAACGGCATCCCAAAGGACAACAATGCCGGTGGAGGACGCCGCCACTGCCGCAATTCAAAGTTTGACCGAATGAAATACATGGTTTGATCAACTTAGTATTTTTCTCTGAATGTACATAGTAATCAAAGTAAATAAAAACATCAATGTTTTTACCTGAATAAAAACACTCATCACAAATGTTTCTGATTGAATACCCGTATGCAGATCGAGAGCTACAGTTTCTTTGCTACTAAGCCAAGTGAAAATTTGGCGCGAAGGATTGGTGCATCACGTCATCGCAAGCGATTATGTATGATGACTCATGTGCTTACTACAAATAATTCTATAAGATTTGCATTTGTCATATTGGGTAAACTTCTATTTGTCAAATTGGAAACAGTGGAATTTGTCAACATTGTAATTTGTCAAAATTTGCAGCTAAAAAACACCAGTACGATGTAATTTTGCCAATGAAATTCACTAAACATAGATGTCTTTCCTAGATTAAGACATTATTTATACAAAACAGTTCAACTCGATAGCTGAACCGAACAAACTTTTCCCCAAAATTGTTGGCAACCATGTACTGAAATAGCTAGTTCAACAATATATACTAGCTAATTTAAAGTAGGCGGTACAGTTCAAAAATATTTATAGTTAGATGAACTAAACAAAATAGCCCCTATATACTACAACGGAGGGGCTTTGTACTACTTCCAGCAGCCTCTCCTCTGCCTAGGGCGCTCGGTAAGAATAAGAGGAGGAGGAGCCTACCGACAAGCTAGAGGAGTCAAATCCATCGCCTGCTATTACTACCCTCTGCCGCTCCTGACGTGCCTCCTTGAAGCGGTGGGACTCGACGTAGATCTCCGCATTTCGTGCCACTGCTGCGGCTTCTTCTTCGGGCATGACAACGTTGAGCTTCATTGCATGCGCGATTTGGTGATCCTCCTACTCCTCTAGGAATTTGATGTAGCACGTAAGGTCGTTGATGCAAAAGCCAAGAGGTTGGCCTTTGGCGGCCTACTCATCCCACTTCAGGCCATGGTGGCAGAGTGGGTGATGGCCTCGGTAGCTGACAGTGTGGTGGCGAACAAGGCGGCCGCTAGTGGGGTGGGGTGGCGGCACGACGGTTGATCGTGGGGGTGGCGAGCACAACAGATGCCGGCATCAGCTGCCTTTAGGCAACGGTGGCGGAGCATGTGGTGGGTGGCGTGTGCACACCCAATAGGGATGACACACACACACACACACTACATGCTTCTGGGGACTGCAGTGCTGATGTGGTGTAACCTCCCCGCTGGAGTTGTCCTCTGGCGAAGTGGTTGAGCGACGACGAAGGACCGATTGCATTGGCGATTGGGGGAGAAACAAACGAGACAAGCTATGGGGAGGGAGGAGAATAATATGATGAGGATTCATCGGCCATGAGGGTTAATAAAGCAGGCCATCAAGCATTAGGGGTTTGGGGAATTTCTCCCAGCCAGGTGGGAAGCTTGCGCGATTGTGCACGGGAACCTGCGCGATTGTGCGAGAACAGGCTCACCTACGCATCTTCGAGCCGACGCATGGCCAAATGAAATGCATGCTCGATGCCTAAGCATGCACTAGAATCCTTTGATGGCAACGCGGTGACAAGACTGGGGAGAGGAGGAGGAAATGATAACTACATAAACAATTAATAAAAAATGTGTATTATTACATAGCAAATGGACGTTCTCTACGCACCATCATGAACTGCTCTATGCATGAGGTTGCTCGCGGTTGAGGCGACCGCGACGCGCTCTGCTTGCATCCCTGCGCATGCACTCTACCGGCATCCCTCCATGCACAAGAGATGACATACATTTGGGGCATGCACCACGATGTAGTTAAGTGCTAAAAAATTGCAATGCGGACGTGCCAAAATTCTAGGTCGTCTAGGGCCCAGCCATCTATTTCCGAGGCCATTTACCTTCATAACTTCAACCTTATGATCGCGCCACACCACACAATAAGCATATCCACGAGAAGAAAATACAGAGAGGATATCCTAAGCGGGTCCAATGAAGGCGATCCTACCGTCTGCCGACGCCGAGTGGCAGATCACCATATTGCGAAAGTGGACACCCACATCGAGAAGACGGCCCTCTCGATGGTTTACAAACAACTCGGTTGTGGTGAAGAACTCCGTCAACACTATTGAGTAGCTGCTTGTTGAGCATGACAAGTACAAAGTGCACAGTTTTGACCTCGAGTACACCGATGTTCGTGCTGGGTATGATCAAAAAGTTGTTGTCGCCTAGCTGTGTGTGCGCCATCACGTCCTCGTCTACCAGTACTTCCTGGCCACAAGGGCTTGCGAGCGTTACGCGAGGTTTCCCAACAACCTCGACTACAGGTTCGCAACCTTGGACACCACCAACGATCTCAAGGTGCTCAAGACTTCGGGCTTGGTCTGCTAGAAGCTTGTCTACATCCAAGTGAAGTATAGGTGTGGGTAGCAAATAGGATAAGGAATCCTTGGTTGACCTCGCCACGGCCATCATCGACTCCTACTACGGAGACGTGAAGGTTGTGTGCGACATGGACAAGTCTGTCTTGTACAAGGCCTGGGTGAACAAACTGGATGAAGAACACGTCAAGTACGCAGCCAAGGATGCGTACACAAGCTACAATAAGTATAGGAGGATCGTTGAGATGAGGAAGTCCCTCCTTCATGCAGACGGCAAGGGATAGCCACAAGCAGAGCAGTCACGACAACCATCGTCACAAGAAATAGATGATTTGATGATCGTCTACTTCTTGTATTTTTATGTTGAGGAATATACATGTGTTGTGTAGTAACTTATGTAATTGGATATTAAATTTGGTTATGCAACTATGTTGTTGTTCTGTAGATAGAGGATAGATTTTATGCATAAACAACAAATCACATCTCATATGATTAAACTAAGGAACACGCCGGTGATGATTTCACCAATCGTTGATAATTGTTTACCACCAATCGTTTTACCACAACACACACAGCTTGTCAAGAGGAATCATTTGTGTTATTATCGGTCTTCCCACACAATTCGGATTACTGACATGTTTGTCGGGTATCACACACACCTTACACTAAATCGTTTGGGTTTTGCTGGATCAGTGCAAACAGTTTATCCGAGTGAATTGTATGTCATACATTGCACACATCTATATTTGGTTAACTGTTTGTGCTATTTTGGATTATCACAAACAGTTCATGAGGACCAACTGTATGCAACATATCACACACGCAAGTCTTATTTGAATTGTGCTTGATGGATCAGCCATTGCATGCAGTTCATTTTATTGGTAATGGATCTAGAACTATATTGTTTGTGATTCATGCATCGCACATAGTTTGGCCAAAGGGTCTCTGATACGTCTCCGTCGTATCTATAATTTTTTATTGTTTCATGCCAATATTCTACAACTTTCATATACTTTTGGCAACTTTTTATACTAATTTTTGGGACTAACATATTGATCCAGTGCCGAGTGTCAGTTACTGTTTGCTGCATGTTTTTTGTTTCACAGAAAATCCATATCAAACAAAGTCCAAAAGAGATAAAAACTTACGAAGATTTTTTTGAAATATATGTGATCTTTTGGAAAAAGAATCAACGTGAGACGATGCCCGAGGAGGTCACAAGCGTGCTGGGTGCGACCCACCCCCTAGCCGCGCCCTGAGGGCTTGTGACCACGCCTTAGGTCCGTTGCAGCTGTCTTTTGGCCTCAAGAAAGCTAATTTATGGATAAATATCCCCTCAAAATTTCAGCCCGATCGGAGTTACGGATCTCCGGATATTTAAGAAACAGTGAAAGGCCAGATCCTGGGAGCGGAGAAATAGAAGGAAACAAAGAGAGGGATCCAATCTTGGAGTGGCTCTCGCCCCTCCACCGCCATGGAGGCCATGTACCAGATGGTAAACCCTTCTCCCATCTAGGGGGAAGGTCAAGGAAGAAGAATAAGGAGGTGGGGCTCTCTCCCCCTCTCTCCCGGTGGCACCGGAACGCCGCTGGGGCCATCATCATGACGGCGATCCACTCCAACAACTCTGTCATCTTCACCAACACCTCCATCACCTTCCCCCATCTATCTACAGCGCTCCACTCTCTCGCAACCCGCTGTACCCTCTACTTGAACATGGTGCTATATGCTTCATATTATTATCCAATGATGTGTTGCCATCCCATGGTGTCTGAGTAGATCTATTTTGTCCTATTGGTTGATTGATGATCATGATTGGTCTGAGTTGCATGTTTTATTATTGGTGCTGTCCTATGGTGCTCTCTGTGTCGTGCAAGCATGAGGCATCCTTGCTGTAGGGTGTTTCAATGTGTTCATGATTTTCCTATGGTGGGTTGCCTGAGTGACAGAAGCATAAACCCGGGTAGGTGGTTTGTTGCATATGGGAGTAAAGAGGACTTGGTACCTTATAATGCTATGGTTGGGTTTTACCTTAATGATCTTTAGTAGTTGCGCATGCTTGCTAGAGTTTCAATCATAAGTGCATATGATCCAAGTAGAGAAAGTATGTTAGCTTACGCCTCTCCCTCATATAAAATTGCAATAATGATTACTGGTCTAGTTATCAATTGCCTAGGGACAATTCCGCAACTCCTACCACCACTTTTCCACACTCGTTAAACTAACTTAGTTGTTTCGTTATCTTAGCATCCCATAGTTTTTATTTCCGTGCTCTTTATTATCTTGCAAACCTATCCTATCACACCTACAAAGTACTTCTAGTTGCATACTTGTTCTAGGTAAAGCGAACGTTAAGCGTGCGTAGAGTTGTATCGGTGGTCGATAGAACTTGAGGGAATATTTGTTCTACCTTTATCTCCTCGTTGGGTTCGACACTCTTACTTATCGAAATAGGCTACAACTAATCCCCTATACTTGTGGGTTATCAAGACCTTTTTTTGGCGCCGTTGCCGATGAGCAATAGCGTGGGGTGAATGTTCTCGTGTGTGCTTGTTTGCTTTATCACTAAGTAGATTTTATTTGCTGTTCTAAGTTGTTCTTTATCTTTAGTTGTGGATATGGAACACAAAATACCAAAACAATTAGGTGTACTTGCTACTCATGGAGATGGGAACCTCCTAAAACCCTCAATGCTCGTTATGTGGAAAATATTATGCACTACTTTGATAATCCTGAGAAAACTCCATTCAACTTGATAATGGGATACATGTTGGATCAACATGAATACTTTAGGGATTATTGCTTGACTCGAAAAGGGAAACTGTTATGGGATCAAATTTATATGTTGAGATGGATGAAGGCTCCACACCTTCCTTTTTCATGTAAATTTAATGATAATGAAACCTTGGCTTCTTATGCTAATGGTATTTATGATTACTATGATGTGGAACGAATAGAAGAATTCGTTGCTTTTAAGGGTGCTTATGAAATTGAATCTTTGTTTGAGAAGTGTGAAAATTATGATGATGTTGTTTATAGACCTGAAATTTTTGCTATACTTATTGCTATGAGAACTATGAATATAATTTTGATATCCATGATTTTTTTTGAGAGAATGTATGCTGCCTTGGAAGAGACTAATATTTTGTAGGAATCTATGGAAGAAGAAATTGATGACACTGTGAGCTCATTGGATGAAAAAGAGGAGGAGGAGAGCGAAGAACAAAAGAAGGAAGAGCGGATTAGCTACCCGTGCCCACCTTCTAATGATAGTAACTATTCAACTCATACATTGTTTAATTTCCCTTCATTCTTACCAAAGGATGAATGTATGATAATTGCTATGATCCCTTAGATTCGTTTGAAATATCCCTTTTTGATGAACTTGATGCTTGGTATGCTTGTGGCCACGATGCCAATATGAATGATGCTTATGCAGATAAACTTGCTATAGTTTCTTATGTTAAACGTGAAATTGTTGCTATTGCACCCACACATGATAGTCCTATTATCTTTTTGAATTCTCCTAACTACACTATATCGGAGAAGTTTGCACTTACTAAGGATTATATAGATGGGTTGCCTTTTACTATTACACATGATGATTTTGATAGATATAATATGCATGTGCTTGCTGCTCCTACTTGCAATTATTATGAGAGAGGAACTACATCTCCACCTCTCTATGTTTCCAATATGATAAAATTGCAAGAAACTGCTTATGCTATGCATTGGCCTTTACTTTGTGTGCATGAATTGTTCTTTTATGACATGCCGATGCATAGGAAGAGAGTTAGACTTCGTCATTGCATGATATATATTACTTTGTGCTCAGTACTAAATTACAAATCATTGTTAATTAAAATTGGCTTTGATATACCTTGGGATCCGGGTGGATCCATTACTTTATGCCTAGCTTAATGGTTTTAAAGAAAGCGCTGCGAGGGAGACAACTTGGAAATTTTAGAGAGTAATTTTATTCTATTGTGTGCTTTTATAAATTTTAAAAATAAAAATAAAATAAAGAGGGGAACCTAAAACATTTTCAAAAAGAGAAGTGAAAGTAAGAAGGACGAGCACCGTTGAAGTGGGTGAGCTCCTTGAACTTTGTTCATGCCCATGGAAACTTTGCAAATCTTAATTATAGAAACTTTTCAACAAAAATAATTATCCCCTTGTATAAATCCATTGTATTTTAAAAATAATGTGCCAAGATTTGCCTTTAGGATGATTAGATTGCTTGTTTGGTGTGTGCAGTGCAAAATCAGAAACTTTGGCTCTAGTGCATGAATTTACATTTTTACTTCCATGTTAAAAGTTTCTAAAAAATTTACAATGTACTTCTATGAAAATTGTTTATTTTTTTCTTATTTTTTCAGAAATTTTAGAGTTACAGAAGTATGGTGAATGTCCAGATTACTACAGATTGTCCTGTTTTTGACAGATTCTGTTTTTGATGCATTGTTTTGCTCGTTTTGATGAAACTATCGATTATTGGTGGTATAAGCCGTGGAAAATTTATATTACAGTAGCTACAATGAAAAAAAAATATGAATTGGTTGGAAACACTACATAAAGTTGTGATTTGATTTATTATACTAACAGATCTCACGAGGGGTTTGTTAAGTTTTGTGTGATTGAAGTTTTCAAGTTTTGGGTGAGATCCCGATGGATGATGGAATAAGGAGTGGAAAGAGACTAAGCTTGGGGATGCCCGAGGCACCCCAAGGTAATATTCAAGGACTCCCAAGAAACTAAGCTTGGGGATGCCCTGGAAGGCATCCCCTCTTTCTTCTAACAACCATCGGTAGTTTTACTTGGAGCTATATTTTTATTCGTCACATGATATGCGTAAATCTTTGAGCGTCGTGTGATTTTTATTTTTATTTTAATAATGCACCATGATGGTATGAGAAAATCCTTGGTTGATTTATAGAATGCTTCATGCGCTTCACTTATATCTTTTTAGTATGGCTTTATAGAATGCTTCATGTGCTGCACTTATATCATTTGAAATTTGGATTGCCTATTTCTCTACACATAGAAAACCACCATTTGTAGAATGCTCTTTTGCTTCACTTATATTTGCTAGAGTGTGGGCATATCTTTTGTATAAATAATTAAAATCTCATGCTTCACTTATACCTATTTAGAGAGTTAACAGGAGTTGCTCATTCACATGGTTAGTCATAAAATCCTACATAAAACTTGTAGATCACTGAATATGATATATTTTATTCCTTGCAATAGTTTTGCGATTAAATATGGTAATATGAGAGTCATTGTAACGACCCGACTCAAAACGAGTCAAGCCTCTATGTTTTCTGTGCCATCCCTGGATCAGTATGCTGGCACACACAGTACATCAATGTATATATCAAAGTGCAATCACATGTAAATAGCGTAAAACTGATATATACCTTACAATAGCAGCGGAATACAGTCAACGGGAGTGGAGTCCCAATAACACCAACGGCAGGTTGAGTGCGGACCGTAACCCTGAATCGTACTCTTACCCGTCGTAGAAGAGTATCTGCAACATAAGACGTTGCAGCCGTGTAGGTCAGTACATGGAATGTACTGGCAAGATCACCATAGTAGAACAGAAGAATAAAGACTATTGTATATGCAAAGGCTTTGTGGCTCTGTGTCTGAGTTTTTGCGTAAAAGCTGATTTTATTTTCCCTACAACAAAGGAATATCAGGAATTTTCACTACGGAGTTACCTATCATGACATGGTTCCGCCAACCAATGTCTCAAATGCCCACAAGTATCATTAAGTTGCCCACAATTAGTTATCAGTCCAGTGTTGAGAGTTCAGAGATAGATCCAAGTCTAGAAGCTCAAATTGTCCGTAACCGGGGACATGGCTAATCGATTAGGTTTAACTCTGCAGAGTGTTGTGTACTTTACCCACAAGATTCTTTCCCTCCTGGTAACTCCTCGCACTGCCTGGTGTTTGAGAACAGGATGAAAGAAACATGGTCTTTCAGAGTGCTTCCCTGACTGTCCGGCAGTGCCCATCCAATCCTAACGTCGACTACATCTCGTAGCACTGCCCAGCAGAGTCACAACAAAGATCAACCAAGCCAAAGCCCATAATGACTTGTGGCTACACAGGTAAGCTTCCGGGCATGAAGTATTCATCCTTCTCTTTGAGTCTGGGTGAAGCTTTCCGCAAGATGTCATGGCGCTTCTCCATGCATCCCGGCCACTCACTGGTTTCTCCAGGGTGCCCATCAATTCCATCCTTCACCCAGTAGTGTGTATTGAAAACTTGTCTTCTCGAGTCTTGAAGACTTGAGGTCTTGAAGATGCAGGACTTGAAGATGTCTTCATGAAGTTGTCGTCTTGACGTAGAGTCCTTCTTCACACCACTCACGAACACTCATACCAAACCCCGTCTACTTTAGCATAGCATAAAAGTAACTAACGTTCCCGGGGCTTTAGTAACCAGTGGTGGGTTCCTACCTCATGCATTCTACTCAACTACAAGAATTTCAATAACACTACGGGAGGGATGTGTTGAATGATGTCACTATATGCAATAAAAACATAGGTATTATATAGATGGTCAAAGTATACTTGCCTGTACTGTTGATGAAGATAAAGATCGCTCTCAGAAATAACTTGATAGACTATTCGTTACTCTCCGATGAAAATCTATAACAAACATTGCATTCATATAAGCAATCATACTAGCAATCAATTCTAACAATCACAGGGTAACACAAGAAACAAAAACAACAAGGTTGACGAAGGAAATACTTAAGACAAAAGTTAAGATCCAGAAAGCTTTCAAGAACACAACTAAAGTAGTTTTCCCTTACAAACAACTATTTTCAATAGTAACAAAACAATAACAAAGTAAAATACAACAAAAGGATTTTAGTAAATATTTTACTAGCAAAAAGAACTACTTTTGAAGAACAAGTAAAACTATGAAAACATTATCCTAAACAACAAGAGTGTTTGTCTAATGAACTTAACTACAAGCACAACCATAAACTAAGAGAAAACAAATTATAAAACACCTAAGTTAACAGAAAGTAATTAAATAAAATCTTTATTACAAAACATAATTAGATCATCTAAAAACTTTGTGAGAATAATCTCTACTAAAACTAAGTTGTTTTATAAAACATTACCTAATGATAAAGAATATAGTTTCCTATAATAGAGTAAAACTAAACCATTTTTATTGACAAACATTTCTTAACAGAAAAGAATTACTACAAATTTTATTAGAAAACAGAATGTAATTACTTAAAACTTTAGTTAAAAGAATTGTTACTAACATATTTGCTTTTAAAACAACTATACCTATTTGAAAGAGGGTAAAGATCCCTACAACAAAATTTATAAACTAAACAAATTAACTTTTGTTAACAGCAAGTAAATTACTAAGGTTTGGAACAACAAAACTAAATGAAATCTGAAACTTAATATAAATCATATTCAGATTTTCAAAATAAAACAAAGTAAATCAATATAAATAAACTAATATGAAACTAAACAGATTCTGTTTTTAGTTGAAAAAACTATTTTAAATTATTCTAAAAATTCTCAAACTCTACCTAATGATAACTATGGTCACTAGTTACAAGTAGGAAAAAGAATCATTCAAAAATTCATTTTAGAACTCAAGACATTCAGAAAACAAAATTTAAATCAGATCTGTTCATATTCAAATTTAAATGTTCAAATATAGTCAAATTTGGTATTCATAGAAACTATATGAAATTTTTGATCTAATGCAAAAGAAATCAATTAAAAACATTAAGTAGTTTAAAAGATATAAAGAAAATAAAATCAGAACTTATTCTGGAAACAGAAATTAAAACAGAAAAGAAAAAATCTAAACTAACGGTCAGGGGGGGCTACGTGGCATGCTCTGGTTGGTCCAGGTGTGTGCGGGCTAGTGTGATACGGGCGGACGACCGAACTGTAACGCGTACCGGTTCACAAATTTAAAGAATCTAATCTAAACCGTTCACTACAAATCGGACGGAGGAGAGGGAGAGAGGCTCACCGTGGTGGTTGCCGGCTCCGGTGAAGGCTCCAGCGATGGCAGGGGCGTCGAGGTCATCGGGGAAGCGCCTCCGGTGGTCCTCCGGCGATGGCGGCGGCTCCGTTCGATGCGGGGGAGCACGGCGATGGCGATGGTGGCGTCGGAGGGGTGAGGAGGCGACGGTGTTGATGACCACAAGCTCAGAGCGATTCGGGAAGTGGTGGAGCTCCGGCAAGGTTGTGGTTACGGCGGCTCTGGTGGGTGTACGGAGACGCAAAGAGGTGGGGTGGTGCGCACGGGCGAGAGGAGTTGGGTAGGGGGCTCAGTGGCGCTCGGGGAAGGCAGGGTGGAGTAGGGGAGTAACAATGGCGTGGCAGCTGTGGGTATCTCCGGCGAGAGATTCCGGTGAGGGTGGTGCACGGGAGAAGGGGAAAACAGGGGGAATGGAGGCGCAGGGGTATGCGTCTTCTTATAGGGGGCTCAGAGGGTCGGGGAATGGAAGGAGGCGAGATCCACGGCGAGTGCTCGCCGGTGGTCGTCGGGCGCGTGGGAGGAGGATGACCGGTGATGTTTGCGGTCGGGCAGCGGGACCGGCTTGTTAGTGAGAGAGAGAGAGGCGGCGTTATTAGCGGTGACCGTTACGAAATAAATTCGGGTTTAAAGACTATGGGCCGGCCCGTCTTAAAAGGCTTTAATGATTTTCCTATATTAATTTACAGGGCAATAAAAACAGCATTAAGGCATACAAAAATTGTCCAAAAATTTAAAGTGTATACATAAAAATGACTAGGGAAACAAATGCCATTTAATGGACATTTTTCCATAGCCAAAATAAATAATTTTTAAAAATTTATTTTTCAGAAAATGCCTAAATGGCTTTATTTATTATTGCAAATTATTTTTCATATAACCCCTTGGGTTTTATGATTCAAAAACTTCACAATTAACCCCCTGGCTTTTGGAGTGTCCTTTTACTCCTCTCAAAACCTTTGCAAGGGGTTTGGATGCATGAAATTTCAAATAGGAAACTGAAATGAATTTGAAACTCCATATGAGACTTTTATCAAATAGTTTTCAACTTCAAATAATTAAACTTCCAACTCATATTTCACACATTTGAAGAAGTCATATTATCCTCTCTCATGAAAATCATTGAGTTGCTTAAAGTTTCTGAATTTGAAATATTTTCAAATGAAATTCAAATAATTTCCAAATCCCTTTTCATTTCTTTAAAGGGAAGAAGTCATGTCATCTTCACTCTAGGGTTTTGTGTTGAAAAGAATTTGAATTCCTGGTGATCAAAATGCAGATTGAAAGTTTTGGGAAATTCATTTCATTCCCTCTCATTAAACTTTCAAAAGTTTCAAAAAGTTTTCAAATTTCACTCACTTTCAATCACTCAAGCAAGCAAACAATCATTCTAATATTTATTATAACATTCCAAAATTTGGGATGTTATAGTCATGCTAGTGAGTAATTTTGAATTGGAGAAATAATTGTGTTAAGGTTTGTGATTCCCGTAGCATGCACATATGGTGAACCGTTATGTAACGAAGTTGGAGCATGATTTGTTTAATGATTGTCAACCTTTGTGTGAGGGTCGGGAGCGCGCGATGGTTAACTACCAACCTCTCCCCTAGGAGCATGTGTCTAATGCTTTGTTTGATAACTAATAGAATTTTGCAATAAGTATTTGAGTTCTTTATGACTAATGTTGAGTCCATGGATTATACGCACTCTCACCCTTCCACCTTTGCTAGCCTCTATAGTACCGAGCAACTTTCGCCGGTGCATCAAACCCACCTTCCTCAAAACAGCCACCATATATTTTCCTCAAAACATCCGCCACACCTACCTATTATGACATTTCCTTAGCCATTTCGAGATATATTGCCATGCAACTTCCACCGTTCCGTTTAGTATGACATGCACCATCATTTTCATATTGCTTTGCATGATCATAAGACAGCTTGCATGATTTTTTCATGGCTTGTCCGTTTTTTGATGTCATTTGCTAGGCTAGATCATTGCACATCCCGGTATCCTACCGGAAGCATTCATATAGAGTCATACTTTTGTTCTAGGTATCGAGTTGTAAGTAAATAAAAGTGTGATCATTTTCATTATTACAGCATTGTCCCGGGTGAGAAAAGGATGATGGAAGCTATGATTCCCTCACAAGTTGGGAGGAGTCTCCGGACTTAAAAAAATAAAAGAGGCTAGCAAAGCCCAAATAAAAAAAGAGGCCAAAGATGCCCACCAAAAAAATAAAAAATGAGAGAAAAAAGAAAAAATGAGAGAAAGAGAGAAGGGACAATGCTACCATCTCTTTCCACACTTGTGCTTGAAAGTAGCACCATGATCTTCATGATAGAGAGTCTCCTATTTTGTCACTTTCATATAGCTAGTGGAATTTTCATCATTTGCACGACCACTTAGTTTTCTTTTTGAGCTTTCATACACTTATAGCTCTAGTGCACCCATTGCATGGCAATCCCAATTCACTCACATTGATATCTATTGATGGGCATCTCCATAGCCCGTTGATACGCCTAGTTGATATGAGACTATCTTCTCCTTTTTCCTCATCACCTCCACCATATTCTATTCCACCTATAGTGCTATATCCATTTCTCACGCTCATGTATTGCGTGAGAGTTGAAAAGGTTTGAGAACATAAAAGTGTGAAACAATTGCTTGACTTGTTCATTGGGGTTGTGCATGATTTACATACTTTGTGTGGGGAAGATGAAGCATAGCCAGACCATATGATTTTGTAGGGATAACTTTTTAAGGCCATGTTATTTTGAAAGGACATGATTGCCTTGTTGGTGTGCTCGAAGTATTACTGTTTTTATGTCAATATGAACTATTGCTTTGAATCACTCGTGTCTCAATATTCATGCCATGATTAGATTATATGAACAAGATTATGCTAGGTAGCATTCCACATCAAAAATTATCTTTTTTTATCATTTACCTACTCGAGGACGAGCAGGAATTAAGCTTGGGGATGCTGATACGTCTCTGTCGTACCTATAATTTTTGATTGATTCATGCCAATATTCTACAACTTTCATATACTTTTGGAAACTTTTTATACTATGTTTGGGACTAACATATTGATGCAGTGCCAGTTCCTGTTTGTTGCATGTTTTTTGTTTCACAGAAAATCCATATCAAACAAAGTCCAAACGCGATAAAAACTTATGGAGATTTTTTTTGAATATATATGATTTTGGGGAAAAAGAATCAACACGAGAGGATGCCCGAGGAGGTCACAAGCCTGCTAGGCGTGGCCCAGCCACTGGCTGCGCCCTGAGGGCTTGTGGCCACCCCTTAGGTCGGTTGGATAAGCCTTTGGCCTCAAGAAAGCTAATTTATGGACAAAGATTCCCTCAAAATTTCAGCCCGATCGGAGTTACGGATCTCCGGATATTTAAGAAACGGTGAAAGGCCAGAATCTGGGAGCGGGGAAATAGAAGGAAACAGAGAGAGAGATCCAATCTTGGAGGGGCTCTCGCTCCTCTGCCGCCATGGAGGCCATGGACCAGAGGGTAAACCTTTCTCCCATCTAGGGGGAAGTTCAAGGAAGAAGAAGGAGGAGGGGGTCTCTCTCCTCTCTCCCGGTGGCACCAGAATGCCGCTAGGGCCATCATCGTGATGGCGATACACTCCAAAAACTCTGTCATCTTCACCAACACCTCCATCACCTTCCCCCATCTATCTACAACGGTCCACTCTCTCGGAACCCGCTGTACCCTCTACTTGAACATGGTGCTTTATGCTTCATATTATTATCCAATGATGTGTTGCCATCCTATGATGTCTGAGTAGATCTATTTTGTCCTATTGGTTGATTGATGATCATGATTGGTTTGAGTTGCATGTTTTATTATTGGTGCTGTCCTATGGTGCTCTCCGTGTCGTGCAAGCATGAGGGATCCTCACTGTAGGGTGTTTCAGTGTGTTCATGATTTGCCTGTGGTGGGTTGCTTGAGTGATAGAAGCATAAACCCAAGTAGGTGGTTTGTTGCATATGGGAGTAAAGAGGATTTGATACCTTATAATGCTATGGTTGGGTTTTACCTTAATGATCTTTAGTAGTTGCGGATGCTTGCTAGAGTTTCAATCATAAGTGCATATGATCCAAGTAGAGAAAGTATGTTAGCTTATGCCTCTCCCTCATATAAAATTGCAATAATGATTACCGGTCTAGTTATCAATTGCCTAGGGACAATTGCGCAACTCCTACCACCACTTTTCCACACTGGTTAAACTAACTTAGTTGTTTCTTTATCTTAGCAGCCCCTAGTTTTATTCCCGTGCTCTTTATTATCTTGCAAACCTATCCTATCACACCTACAAAGTACTTCTAGTTTCATACTTGTTCTAGGTAAAGCGAATGTTAAGCGTGCGTAGAGTTGTATCGATGGTCGATAGAACTTGAGGGAATATTTTTTCTACCTTTAGCTCCTCGTTGGGTTCGACACTCTTACTTATCGAAAGAGGATACAACTGATCCCCTATACTTGTGAGTTATGAGTCTCCGATACATGTATCATCTTGGGAACTTCCTCTTGTAGTGTATGAAGATAACCTGAGAGCTAGGGCACACGATTAGTTCGCAAATTTCATTGTCATCAACACCAAAAGACTTAGGGAATGATATACCCTTACAATTTCCCCTTTTTCCCGGTTGATGGAAACACAGATTTGCACAAGGGGTCTAGATAATATAGATGGGCACCCCCTAGATGTAAGCATAATTTCGAATTTGCTCTGGATTGCAATGTCTCACAACTAGGATTAATGCTCCCCCTAGATTTTATAGACCGAACATAGGTTGCAATGAAAGTAGATTAAGCAATTAGCATGCAGTTGCAATGAAGGTAGTGGAGAGAAAAATAACGCCGCTCTACAAACATTCGAGAGAATTAAAGATAATAGATATCACGGGATAGCATGTCTCACACCATGCATAACGAAAGTCTCCACATAAAACAAGTTCTCAAGCCAACTCAAACCAAATAGTTCAAAGGAAGAAATAACCACACCCATGCAAATCCTGATCTAATAGAAATATCTCCCCCTTTGGCATCAAGACGCCAAAAAGGAAAGGAGCGATGATAACGTCCCATGGCTCAGTCCTCCTCCTCAAACTCCTTGGTTGCCTTGGGATCCTCATTGTCAGACTCCTCCTTATTCTCCATGAAATCATCATCCGCGATGACACCAGAGGTGGATGTAGCGAGAGGGATAGTGTCATCCTCATAAATCCAGGTGTGGTGCTCAAACTACCACTTCTCCTCCAAAGTGAAGCTCCTATTTGTCCCACTATCAACTTGAATGTTGAGAGCTCTCATCATCTGGACCTGTCTTTCTCTAGAAAACTTCTCATTCACATGGGCTTCGTAGAGATTCTTATGGATGTGAGATTGCATGAAGAAGGTCTTCTTGACATTGTCCATGAGCTTGGTGACCCAAGATGGCTTTCCCCCGGCCTCCAACTCAAAGTCACTGTCACTAGAGGTAGCAAAGACATTATTTAGGTGATGAGCAAGGAAGTGAGGCTCAACATGTTTCTTCCACCTGAAATGCTTTACCTCAAGCATAGTGATGTTATTCAATGATGTAAGAGGCTCTCCAGGTCTGCGAACCTCCCATATTGAGTTCAGAAAGCACATAAGAAAGCAGCATAGACGGGTGAGGGAGTCCTGGATTAAGGGGTCCTCGGGAGGCCGACCTATTTCTTATGGGCCGGACTGCATGGGTCGTTTTCGGAGTACTGGATCAATCGAAGGCCTTGTCTCTAGGAAGGAAACTTCGGGAATCATGGCTTCTCATCCACATTTGATGTAGCAAATAGGCATGTCTATCTCTTTGGCGTGTAACTGGTCATGTGTAAACCCTAGGTACCCTCAGCGACTATATAAGCCGAAGGGTTTTAGCATCTAGGGTTTTAGCTATTGATCAAGAGGTAGATCGACTCTGTAACCTATAGGTCATCAACACAATCAAGCAGGATGTAGGGTATTACCTCCATAGGAGGGCCCGAACCTGGGTAAACTTCGTCTCCCTTGTCTCCTGTTACCATTGATTCTAGTCTCACAGATCGTGACCCCCTACCCGAGATCCGCCGATTTTGACACCAACATTGGTGCTTTCATTGAGAGTTCTACTGTGATCGTCGAAGGAATCGATGGCTCGCATCGTCATCAACGAAGAGGTCCGCAACATGGACACTTTTGTCCCCAGACAGATCTTTGCTTTCGGCAGCCTTGTGTTGCACGCTAACCCGACCGGCCATCTTGGTCGAGTCAGGAGCTTCGCCCCCGATCAAGAGGTCCAATTCGGGAACCTAGAGTTCTCCATGGACTCTCTGGGCGATCTTTCGCTAACCAGGCTCACGATTTCGTCTGCCATGTCCGAATACTCCGAGGCCTTAACCTCAGATCCTTCTTTTGGTCACGTCCATGGGATTTTCCCTGGCAACGACCTGACTCTAAGTACGGATCCGGCCATAGTGCAGGATGTCCGGATACTTGTTCCTGCCGAACACTCCCCTAGGACAGGCGTAACGGAGGTCAATTCCGAAAGCTCCGAGCAGGTTGACCCGATCGAGCTCTCGATACTCAACAAGGCCCTAGATCGGATATCATCGATTAAGATTACTAATGATCCAACCCTGATCCATGCTCAGATCGATCACAGGGCGGGTCAAGATGAATTTTTTGTCCCACCCACCACCCACTTGGTAGCCACAATCGAAGATTTAACTAACATGCTGGACTATGCCTCCGAGGAGGCAGAATACATGGATGATGAGGATTGCGCTCCCACCCCTATTAACACCGGGCGATGGGCCACCACCTCCGCATACGACGTCTACATGGTGGACACTCCTGCCGCTAAGGGCAAGAGCACGCCCAATAATGACGGTGACAAGTCGGGCGATGCGCCGTCAAGGCGCGGGAAGTCGCATAAACGGTCAAAAGGCAAAAAGGGGAGGAAAGCTATCATCGACACCAGGGATGGAGATACCCTAGGAGACCTCGGCGACCCCGCTATCCCCGAAAACCCGCTAGAGGGTCAGGAGATGCCTGAAGACCAGCATGACCCTATTGACCTCAATGATTCCGAGGACGACAACTACCTCCCCCTGTCGAGAAGGATGACATCCTGGAAGCTGATGACTTCGACATCCTTGATGATCTGGAAGATCGGGAACTGTTCAGGCAACAGCTTATAGCAACAGCCCGCAGCCTGAAAGCAAAAGAACGGCAGCTTAAAGCTGAACAAGATAACCTCAATGATCGATGGACAAGTGTCCTCGTATCCAAGGAAGGATACGGTACCGTTTTTTCAAACCAACCTAAGGTTTATCCATGTAGAAGGTTGCTGCCACAATTTGACGACGAGATCACTGATTCGCCGTCTGCTAAACATACCCCATACGATAAGCCAAACCGACCTCCTCGAGGACGAGACAGGACGGCTGACGACACCGGTTAGAGGCCGGCGATGCCCCGAAGACGGGGAAAGGAGCCACTAGAGCTCGATGATAGGTTCGACCTATGACACAACCTGGACTATAGAACTGGTCATACGAGATCCATCTATGGATCCAAAGGATACTCACCCTATAGACGAGACGGGCATAGACCCTGGCTCGACCGCAACAATGGAGGTCAGGAACGCAACCGGGCTAGAACAGACGCCGAATACCAGTGCGATATAGCTCGGGTAAGAGGCGCCACCCACCCACTATGTTTCATGGACAAGGTGATGCAACACCAGTTCCCAGAGGGGTTCAAACCCGTGAACATAGAGCAGTACGATGAGACAACTAACCCAACCATATGGATTGGGGACTTCCTCCTCCACATCCACATGGCACGAGGAGACGATCTCCGTGCCATCAAATATCTCCCCCTAAAACTTAAGGGGCCAGCTCGGCACTAGTTAAACAGCCTCCCCGAAAACTCTATTGGATGCTGGGAAGACCTAGAGGATGCATTCCAATCTAACTTCCAGGGTACCTATTTCCGGCTGCCGGATTCCTCCGACCTAATCAACGTCGTTCAGAAGCCCGGCGAGTTTGCGTGGCAATTCTGGAATTGGTTTTTGACCAAGAAAAACCAGATTGTTGACTACCCGGACACCGAGGCAATAGCCTCCTTCCAGCACAATATTCGGGATGAATGGTTGGTCCGCCAGCTCGGCCAGGATAAACCTTGGACTATGTCTGCCCTTACATCACTCATGACCCGCTTTTGCGCGGGCGAAGATAACTGGCTAGCAAGACGCAGTCACAACTCCAAAGATCCTAGAACCTCTGAAGTCTGGGATGGTAACGGTAAACCAAAGCGCAACAAGAACAAGCATCGACATAGCAATAGTGATGCCGATGACACGACCGTTAATGCCAGCTTCCGCAATTCCTGACCTGGGAAGCGGAAGAAGCCTTCTAAAGGCAATCGCGACGGACCCACCGCGCTGGAGAAGATCATGGAAAGGCCTTGCAAAATCCATGGCACTCAAGAGAAGCCCGCCAACCACACGCACCGCAATTGTTGGGTGTTCAAACAGGCCGGCAAACTCATGCCCGAGGATCAAGGCAAGAGCCCTCACAGGGAGGATGAGGATGAGCCTCAGGGTCTGATGGGTGGTGGACAGAAGAAATTCCCTCCAGAGGTAAAGCTAGTAAATAGGATATACACCACCCATATACCCAACAAGGAGAGGAAGCGTGCCCTTTGAGAGGTCAACGCCGTAGAGCCTGCAGCCCTGAAGTATAACCCATAGTCGTCATACCCGATCACTTTTGATCGACGTGATCACCTGACCAGTAGCCGCACGGGGGCTCGGCCACCCTTGTCCTTGATCCCATTATAGACGGGTATCACCTCACAAAGTCCTAATGGACGGAAGAAGTAGCCTTAACCTGATTTACTGAAACACGGTGAAAAAGATGGGTATAGATCGATCAAGGATCAAACCCAGCAACACTACCTTTAAAGGAGTGATTCCAAGCATCGAGGCCTGATGAACGGGCTCTGTAAGCCTGGAAGTAGTGTTCGGATCGCCCGACAACTTCTAAAGCGAAGACTTGATCTTCGACATTGTACCCTTCCGCAGCGGCAATCACGCCCTGCTCGATCGAACAACGTTTGCTCGCTTTAACACCATCCCACACTACGCGTACCACAAGCTCAAGATGCCCCTCCCTAAGGGGGTCATTACTATCAATGGAAATACAGAGCGCTCTCTCTGAACTAAGGAACATGCCTTGGCCCTAGCGACCGAATTCAATTACAACGATGATCGGCACACACCGACACCAGCCGTAAAGGCACACAAGGTTGGGAAACGAGCATGGTCTCACCCTGAGCTCTCGAAGCCCTCCTCTCCCCTTAAATAGGGACTCGCCCCCATCGCACAGCCCTAGGACCAGCGAAGCACATACAAGAAAGCAGAACTTTGCACTTAAAATTCCATGGGCAGCAGTGAGGAAAAAGGATAAGTGTTCGGCTGAACCGAACTACTACCATCAAAATGTCTTCGGACACATTGCAGGTACGATCAAGGGTCTGTTAAAGGCGTAAAGCTTATTAACACTTCGGCGAATTCTCAAGACCTTGTTTGCAAGATCTGTTCACCGAACAATGCCACCTATCGAGGTGCACCACTCCTAGGAGGCACAAGCATAGACAAGCGGCAGGGCACATCGAGGACATTAGGTCACCAATCGAAGACCCCTGGTACAACCACTCCTGTAAAATTTCTTTTTTCAAATACCTTTAAACAATTGCTTCAGCAATCCGAGCAATAAAGAGTTGTTGAGAAAAATACAACATCATTATACGTGTTTGTTTTGTTGTCCTTTTTGGCACACATTTTATTTTCTCCCTCTTCTCGCGAAATTGTTCGGTATATGTCGATGCAACCGGCTCATAGACCGGGGCTCGAGTTTAAACAAAAATCTCCTTACACACAATTGATTATGTGTTTGGCGTCTTGGAATTTTCTTTATATGCATTGGTTCCGAACTATGTCTTGGGTCAATAGTTGGGTTGCCCGGCTCCTGTGCTTGCCACTTTACGTTCCACTCGTTCGGCTAAAAGGGCAAAGGGAGAACCCTACGATTGTATTTCTGGCTAGTCTGGTCAAGCACCTTAGGGGTGAAAGCCGAAAACTGACTATCATGGTAGGAGAGAACTGGTCTGTGAATCCGAGCTTAAAGTGTTATACTCAAATCCTTGTCAGAGGATATTCTGTGTCATACAAGGGGTTTGCTTTTCATACAAACCATGTGATATTGGCTTCAGTCGTGGTTCATCTGAACATCACAAAAACCGAGGGCTAGTCATCAGCCCCCCGCGGTCCTTTTCGCGCCCCTAGGGCTAAGTGAAAGCAATAAAGCATCATGGTCTGATTGCCTGGTCCGCCGCTCTCCACTACCTTTGGGTTTCGATAGCTCGGTTAAGGGACATAGTGTATTGGTAGAGACACCCCATGTAGTATCTACATGGGGGCTGAAGCCGACGACACACAGCTTTCAGTTTCCACGGCCACACATGAGTTATAAGGAACACAAAAACATTGAAAGCATGGTAAATTACAACCTTAAAACATTAAACTATCTTCGGAAACATTACAATCTACTCATACATGTTCTCTTTCAAACACTATGACTCTATCGCTTGAGCACCCTCCATTACTCCGGAGAAGTGGAGCTCGAGGCGTCGATGTTCCTTTCCAGGAGGCGGAGGAGCGGTGGCTATCTTCATCGGATCAAGCCCTGGCTAGTGCACCTTGTCCTTTGCAAAGGCCATCCGAGCTCCTTCGATGGAGGAGGAGTGCTTCAGTGCGGCGATCCAGGGCGCAACGTCGACCAGCTTTTGCACTAGTCCGAAGTAGCTGCTCGGTAGTGGCTCGTTTGGCCATAGCCGGATATAGAGATCCTTCATGGCCGGCTTTGCCATCCAAGGCAGCTCCATCAGCTGCTTCAGCTGCTCAGTAAGGAGAGGAGAGCGCTCAGGGGCTTCAAACTGCGCCCAGAATAGAAGAGCTTCATCCCCTTCTCCCCGCGAAGCATAGAGCTGATTCGCGTCCGCTGCGCTCTTCTGGAGGTCGGAGCAGGTGCCTGAGGAATGCCGCACCTGGGTAAGAAACTTGAACATTAAGACACACTACAATAAGTATGGCTTACCATCCGTTATAACCTTCGCCTGGCAAACTTGCTCTTCGAAGAACCTCCTATCCACCCGCTCCTTTTAGAGTTCGGTTTTCAGGGTGGATAGTTCGGCGGTCTGCTCCTTACCTTTTTGCTCAAGGGACTCGCACTTGTGGTCGGCATCCTTGAGCTCCTGTTGGATCTCCTCCACCCGAGCCTTGTGCTTGTCGCTGGTGGCTCTTAAGGCTGATAACGCGGAGGCCGCTTGTTCGGCTACCGCCCTCTCAACCGAAGCCTCCTGCTTCGCATTTTTAGCTCGGCCTTGAGCTTCTCCATTTACTTCACCGAGGCTGTGTAAAGCATCAAGAATAAGAATACTGCATCGACGGTAGGATAACCATTTTTTTGGATATTGAGTAAGGCTTACCTTGCGCCTCGTCGATCTCTTGTTAAGAGTGTCGAGCTCGTCTTTGGAGTTTTTGAGCTTCCGATTCAACTCGTCTAGCTAGGTAGATTCACAGCCACCGCCGATGACGAAGCCTGTAAAAAGAAAATCCTTATCAGGCTACATGGGCTCAAAATTACCGAACTAACGTCAATCGCATTCCATGGCCGGTCTTCTTAAGGGCTGGTTAGAACATTCCGAACATATAATTTGGTATATAGTTCGGACAATGACCCATGATTGACCCCTAGGTAAGTTTTTTCCAAACACACCTAGGGATCGGGGGATGCCATGTATATAATGATAGCACAAAGAAACTAATATTTTACAAATAAAGTGTCACGTGGCTCACCTGAAAGCCCGTCAGGAGACCCTTGAAAGCCTCCTTCAATCCGTTGTCGATGGAATGAATGATCTGCAATACCGCACCCATAAGGGTGCAGTGCTCCTCGGAGATGGAGGCGCTCGATAGAACCTCCCCCATGACCGACCACCCATTGGTCGGTGGGGCCGGTGGTGACCGGGCAACCCGACCACCGACCGGGGATTGAACCAGATCCCCCGGAGGTGTGGTGCGCTCTGAAGTGGTCCTCGGAAGAGGCTGAACGTCTACACATCCCGTCTCCTTAGTATTCGGGTGGGGTCCTGCCCCCGGGTCTTCGGTGGCCGAGGCGTTAGCCTCGACCATGATAGCGTCTCCCCCCACCGCCGGTGCCCGGCTCCATAGGAGCATGCTGGGACAACACCTTCACGGTGTCCTTCGCGGCGTCTGTAGGAGTGTGGTGCAATGCATTACCAATCTCTGCTAGATCAGTGGGTGGGGTCTCCCCGTCCAAAATTTGGTCGATGGGGAGGACGCACGGTGGGCTGCATAATAGGTAAATGCTAACATGTTAGTAACCCTCAAAACCTATCGATGATAGTCAAGGGAGTATTCGGATCCTTACCTCTCAGCTGTGGACATGACCCTTAGGTTCCTTTGTGGAACCCTCTCGAAGTCACTGGTCTCGGTATCCGTGTCCAAACTGTCATTGGACAGGATTACCTGCGCCTGATGAGCTTTCTTCTGGGTAGGAGGAGGTATGTCCTCCGTGCCGTCTGATGACGCCGCCCTCTTTCTTGCGAGGGGGGAATCACCCTCCCCCTCGTCCTCATCCTCATGTTCCTCTTGATTCAAGGAGGCATGGTTTTCCTCGGACAAGGCCGCTGGTTGGTTCCTGATGCGAAGGCCTTCTCGGCCTGGTTTCTTCTTCTTATCTTTGTTTGCGGGTGCCTCGTAAGGCGCCTCGACGAGCATCTCCGCCAATAGCCCGGACCTGACGTCTCCGGTCTGAGGCATCGGGCAGTCGATGCCCATGGCTTTGCTCAAATATTTATGCAAAAGTGATCGGAAGGGGTTTTTAGATCCTCTTGAGGAAGTATAGAGCCGAACAAACAAAATTATGTTATACCTCGGTAGGAGGCTTATCGACGTGTAGACCCCGATCTTCCTCCTCGACTGGCCAATCCTTTTGCGCCTTGAATAGAGCCTTCCATAGCTTCTCCCGAGTAGTGCGGAAGAGGTGGTGAATCGTGGGATCATCGTCAAGCCAACGAGCCCACAGGGGAGTATCCCGGCGTTGGCAGTGGAGGATGCGCCGCGAGAGCATAAGCTGGACCACGTTGGTCAGCGCGATATCGTTCTTGACCATGGAGGCGATGCGCTTCTGCAGGTTTTCCACATCCTTGTCCGACCCCTAGTCGAGGCCCTTTTAGGGCCACTAGGTCAATCTAGTGGGGGGACCGGATCTGAATTTGGCTGGTGCAGCTCGGCCTTCCTCCCTTGGCTTGGTGATGTAAAACCACTCTTTCTGCCAGAGTTTGACTGTGTCGATGAAGGTGCCGGATGGCCATCCAACATGGGAGTGTTTTCCGATGATAGCCCCGCCGTAGTCGGCGTGTTCGCCTGTGACACACTTTGGCTTGATGTTAAAAATCTTGAGCCAAAGTCCGAAGTGTGGCTCGACTCGCAATAAGGCCTCACAGATGATGATAAAGGCTGATATTTGCATGAAGGAGTTCGGTGGGAAGTCGTGGAAGTCAAGGATGTAGAAGAACACGAGCCCCCTAACGAAGGGGTGGAGCAGGAAGCTCAGTCCCCGAATGAAGTGGGGAATAAAGACTACCCTTTCGCCTGGCTTGGGGTGGGGATTACCTAGCCCTTCTCTGGCACGTGGTGAAAGATGTTGGCGGGGAGGTAGCCGGCGGTCTTAAAGTCTTGGATGTCTTGGTCGGTGACGTGGAGGCCTCCCACTTGCCACTGGAGCCCTAACCCACCATGGATTAGCTCGGAGAAGGTGTGATGGAAGATCTAGATCTGCTCTATGGAAGCTCAGAAGGATGGGGAAGCAGAGGGTGCCAATGGGGAGCATAGTTAAGCCTTGGGGTTTTCTTTGCCTTTTATGAGGCCTATCGTTGTTTGGCCTCCCTTTGTTGTGCCGTGAATCCCTCCGCTTCCTGGGACGTGCGTGCCGTTGCACGCACATGATTAAACATATCTTGTATAAAACGGGGCTCGATTTGTGCATTGATGGGTCGTGCTGATAACGGCCTTGAACCGCGAATCGAGTTTTTGCAGCTCGTTTAGTGCTCATGGTGGGCCGTGACATTTCGTCAGAAAGGTCATTAGTGAACATTGTTTTACTACTTGACGCTTGGCCTTCAGGCCCGACCTATGCACGGTGTTCGGACGTGCTTCTAATTGGAAAACTAAATGTCATCGGAGGCGGAACTAAACTCGGCGGGAAGAACTCACCTCGCAAGTCGAACACTCTGACTATACAAAGCAGCTGAAACTGAGACCCTTGGCATTGGACGCAAGTTCGGAGGCTATTGAGGGAGTCCTGGATTAAGGGGTCCTCGGGAGGCCGGCCTATTTCTTATGGGAGGGACTGTATGGGCCGTTTGCCAGGCCTTGTCTCCAGGAAGGAAGTTTCGGGAATCATGGATTGTCCTTCACGTTTGATGTAGCGAATAGTCATGTTTATCTTTTCGGCGTGTAACTGACCATGTGTAAACCCTAGGTACCCTCAGCGACTATATAAGCCAGAGGGTTTTCGGTTGTAGACAGAGAACAACTCATCTAGGGTTTTAGCTATTGATCTCGAGGTAGATCGACTCTATAACCTATACGTCATCAATACAATCAAGCAGGACGTAGGGTATTACCCCCATAGGAGGGTCCGAACCTAGGCAAACTTCGTCTCCCTTGTCTCCTGTTACCATTGATTCTAGTCTCACAGCTCAGGCCCCCCTACCCAAGATCCGCCGGTTTTGACACTGACAATGGGCACATTCATGTGGATGACCATGGATTGCATCGCCTCCCACAGCCACTTTGACACATAAAACGTAGCACTAGAGCCCACCTTGATCTTCATAACCATCATCAGATCCACCAGATAGACATAAATCTCATCGTGATTCCCAACCTTGGGCAGAAGCACATTTGCGTTACACATGATGCATAATGTCATACACCTTCTCAAGATCCTTGGACTCACCAATGACACTACGTCCGCGGATATATAAGGGAGCGAGCTTCTCCTTGTGCATGGAAACAACACGATCGTGGGGATGGATGCCACCATTCCCATTAAGACCAGTATCATCATAGCCAAGAGCATTGTAGAAATCTCTCCATGGCACCTGAAAGAGCTACCCATGGCACACATGAAGGTCATAATACGAGCATCATCTGTACTGAAGTGAACAATGGCATAGACTGATGGACGAGCTGCACATGAAAATCACAATTCACAGACATAATCTTGATCAAGTCAAATTCCTCACAAATAACCAAGGCCTCTCCAAAGTAATCCATGCTATTCCTCAAGTGACCAAGGTCCACAATCTGTTGCTTGGTGTACCGATTCTTGTTATGATCAAAAACCTCATGAACAATCCAGACTTGCATCTCGTTTCTGAACTGAGGAGTGGACCAACGAGATGCAATGGGAACCTCATAAGGGTTCTGAATGTGGAATCTCTCCCAATCCTTCCGAGGCCACTTGTTCATTGGGATTGCAGTACGTTGTTTGGTTGTAGCTGACTACTCACGACGAGTGGGCTTGGTGGGAACCAACACCTCTAGCTCTTCTTTAGAATCAGCTAGACACTTACATCTTAGGACTCTGTTTATGGACTTCGAACGAGGAGCTAAGTGAGACCAAGAGACACTTGCAAACACATATGGGAAGCCCACAAGATACCCAGAAAATATGAGAGGCATGTACACAAGAGAGGAGGAATATTACTTGTAATGGAGAGAGAAAATGGAACACTGCACATATTCTCAATAACACTGGTAGTACCGGTCATATGCGTAGTGGTACCGCTCTGGCAGTTGTACCGCCTGACAAGAGTAGTTGTACCGGTTCAGGAGAAGTTGCACACATCTAATGTTGAGAAGAATGACAATCTACCAAAACTATGTGCATTATTGCAATTTCTAATAGCGAGCAAGTAAGGAGTACGATATGGGCCCTAGCAATGGAGCATTCAAAGATTAAAACCAAAAGGAAAATGGATCAGGCATTACCAGTGTCCATGAGAAGAGATCTGGGAGGAGATGGCCTCCACAGAGTGGATCCGAGAAAGAACCGATGAGACCTGAGCACCAGAGGGCACTACGAGGCAATGGGCGACGATTGGCAGCTACGGTAGGATAGAACCCATGGGCGCAAAGGGGCAAAGAGATATACCCCTTCGGCTTGCAGTTTAAATAACTACCAAGACTAAGGAGCAGTTGTATCGGTGCCTTGATATTACAATGAGATTAAGGGTTATAATTTTGTCGTTTGGGAAGGCAGCGGTAGTACTACTAGTACCGACTAGTGGCACAAGATGGGCCATGGCGGTAGAACCACCCTATCCTTACTGGTAGAACCACCAGGACACAACATCCAAAGGACAGAGCGGTAAAACCGCTCCTCCCACCGGTTGTAGTGCGCGGTTGCAACCACCAATGCTATGATCAAATCTTGTGTACACTTGGAGATGTTTTAATAGGGGAGTTAAGCTTGGTATAGAAGCTAGGCACTAACATATGGTGGTGTACACTCTGAAAACGCAAGAAGCAAATACGAGGAAAACATCAAATGGAATGAAGACACACCTAGAACCTATCAACATAAGCAAATAAGAGTAAAAAAGCGAACCAACTCCTCTTAGTGGGTGGACGGTGGACGAGGCCACCTATCTTTGAGTCAATTGGTATGGAACTGCGAGGATTTTAACCTTTTGCCCATGATGAAAACTCTTCTTTGAAGCACAAGTACCATAAAAATGGTTAATATGAAAGATTGGGTTTATTTATGAATAATAGGTGGACTGTGAGTTCATGAAGAGAACAACACTCCCCCTATGTCCATGCCTACATCTAGAATATGATATAATGATGATTGCGGTGGTATATGCATTGCCTCAAGCCAAATTGGTCAAATCTATGATATTTAGCTCATTCCTTAACCTGCGAAATCTTGCTTGATCTAATGGATGCGTGAAAATATCCGCTAGTTGCTCATTTGTATCTACAAAAGTGAGATCAATCTCTCCTCTCTTGATGTAATCCCACATGAAATGATGACGAATCTCAATGTGCTTCGTCTTGATGTGTTTCACGGGGTTGTAGGAGATCTTCACAAAACTTTCATTGTCATAGAGAAGATACACTTTGTCGAAAGTGACGTCGTAATCCTTTAAAGTTTACCTCATCCATAGCAATTCTGCACAACGACTTGTGGTAGCGACATACTCGGCCTCGATGGACGAGAGAGAAACATAATTTTGTTTCTTGAAAGACAAACCCACTAAGGAGTGACCAAGGAATTGGCACCCTCTAGAAGTGGACTTCCTCTCCACATGGTCGCCCGTGCAATCTGAATTCAAATATCCCATGAGATTAAAGCTTGCTCCTGTGGGGTACCATAAGCCAAAGTTTGGGGAATGATCCAAATATCAAAAGATTCACTTGACCGCCACATATTGGCTCTCTTTTGGTGTGGCCTGAAACCATGCACACATTCCCACACTCAACATGATATCCAGTATCTATACACAAAGCTAAAGCAAGGATCCAATCATGGACCGATATACCTTTTGATCCACCGCTTTACAATTGGGATCAATGTCAAGTTGGCACTTTGTTGGCATTGGAGTCCTGGCTGGCTTGACATCACCTAGCGTGAATCCCTTGAGCATATGTTGGGTATATTTGGCTTGATTAATGAAGTTCCTTCTCTATGTTTCTTGACTTCGTATCCAAAAAAGAACTTCAACCCTCCCATCATAGACATCTCAAACTTCTCGGTCATTAGTGCGGCAAACTCATCATTGAACGTTTTGTTAGGAAAACAAAAAATGATATCATCAACTTATGATTGGCATATGAATAATTCCCCTTTAACCCTCTTAGTAAAAAGAGTGGGATCAATTTTCCCAGTTTCAAACCCACGATCTTGCAGTAACTCGGTAAGGTGCTCATACCACACATGTGGGGCTTGTTTAAGGCCATAGAGTCTTATGGAGCGTATATACATGATTGGGGCACTTGGGGTCCTCGAACCCCGGGGGTTGTTTGGATCATGAGGGTAGAAGCCTTGCTCAGTTACCCTCCAAAGTGGCGTTGAGTTGTGATTCCAATGAGACTTGATACGAAAAACCCAATTAGGAAAGTTAGTCAGATCAAGCTTGGGTTGAGGCCCATGAGAGTTGACATGAGGAGATGGGATCAGTGCTCCATAGACTGAGGGAGGGAAACCATGGCATATGTGCCCGACCCATTCCTTACTTGAGAGTGTTAGGCTTTAAACTATCAGTTGCCTCCTTAACGGAGTTGGCATTCGTATCCAAGGAAGTAGGATTAACTACTTGAATGGGCTCGGTGAGTAGTTTGATGCTCACAAGGAATTTAGCTAGCATTTCCTTGACCTCGTACACTATGGTTGCTTTGATCAAGGCCATAGCCTCGTTCAAAGCAGACCGAGTGACCTTGGATGTGTCCACGGCCACGAGTGTGTACGCATCCTCCATATCAGTCATACTCTTTAGGCGGTTAAGGCCTTAATAGATACGTAGCTCTGACACCAATTGAAAGGATCGATATGGTCGACTAGGTGGGGGTGAATAGGAGACTGACATTTTTAACTCCTTTTTCAATTTAGGATAAACAATAAAATATTAATATATATGAAGTCCCATTTTGGTCGCCGAAAAAGTTTCGGGCTAATCGGTAATGTACCAGGAGTGTCGGGAGTGTACCGGGAGACAGCCGGGAGGGGTATTTCGACTCAAGAGGCTTCATGGGCTGTGGGAGAGTAAATACCAGCCTTTTGTGGGCTGGTGGAAGTCCCACACAAGGCCCATGCGGCTGGGAGAAAAAGCCCAAAGGGAAAAATGTGGAAAAAGGCCAAAAAAAGAAGGAATCCTAGTCCTACTAGGATTGGAGGAGGAGTCCTCCTCTCCTCCCCACTTTGGTCGACCCAAGGGCTGGCTTTTTGGCAGCCAAGACTCCTCCTCCTCTCCTCCTATATATACTAGAGGATTTTAGGGTTTTGGGACAGAATTTTCAGCCACGTGCTACCCGTTCCTCTAGTGCATAGTTTCTCCTCTAGATCGGTTTTCTGCAGTGCTTAGGCGAAGCCCTGCCGGAATTGGTCCACCACCATCACCGGAGCGCCATCACGCTGCCGGTGAACTCTTCCCCCTCTCCACTTCCTCTTGTTGGATCAAGACGGTGGAGATCGTTATCAAGCTGCACGTGTGCTGAACGCGGAGGTGCCGTCCGTTCGGCGCTAGATCGGAAGGACCGTGAACAAGTTCACAGAACGGATCGTGATGAGTTCACGGGATGGATCGTGATGAGATCGCGAGAAGGATCGTGAGGAGATCGCGGGATGGATCGTGATGAGTTCGCGGGACGCTCGGTGATTTGGATCGCGAAGATGTTCGACTACACCAACCGCGTTTCTTAACGCTTCCCGCTTAGTGATCTACAAGGGTACGTAGATCCACTCTCCCTCTCGTAGATGCTCATCACCATGGATAGATCTGCGTGTGCGTAGGAATTTTTTTGTTTCCCATGCGACGTTCCCCAACAGTGGCATCATGAGCTAGGTCTATGTGTAGATGAGATCTCGAGTAGAACACAAAGAGTTTGTGGGCGTTGATGCTTAGATTGCTTCCTCCCTTGGTCGGATTTTGGTTCAGAGGTATTGTGAGATGAAGCGGCCCGGACCAACATTACTCGTACGCTTACGAGAGACCGGTTCCCTCGACCGCAACTTGTTGCATAGATGGCTTGCGGGTGCTAGTTTCTCTCACTTTAGTTGGATCGGATTCGACAAAGGCGGTCCTTGAGAAGGTTGAAAAGCAAATTATGTATCACCGTTGTGGTTTATGCGTAGGTGAGAATCGTTCTTGCTAGAAACCCGTAGCAGCCACGTAAAACATGCAACAACAATTAGAGAACGTCTAACTTGTTTTTGCAAGGTATGTTGTGATGTGATATGTCCAATTACATGATGTGATATATGTGATGTATGAGATGATCATGTGATGTATAGATTATCACGACTTGCATGTCGATGAGTATGGCAACCGGCAGGAGCCATAGGGTTGTCTTTAATTATTGTATGACCCGCGTGTCAATCATTAAGTGCTATGTAATGCTTTACTTTAACGCTAAACGATAGCAATAGTAGTAGAAGCATGGTGGGCGTGACAACCCCAATGGCGACACGTTGATGGAGATCAAGATGATGGAGATCATGGTGTCATGCCGGTGACGATGGAGATCATGCCGGTGCTTTCAAGATGGAGATCTAAAGCAGAAGTTCATGGCCATATCATGTCACTTATGAATTGCATGTGATGTTAATCCTTTTATGCACCTTGTTTTGCTTAGTACGACGGTAGCATTATAAGGTGATCCCTCACTTAAATTTCAAGATAAATTGTGTTCTCCCCGAGTGTGCACCGTTGAGAAAGTTCGTCGTGTTGAGACACCACGTGATGATCGGGTGTGATAGATTCTACGTTCACATACAACGGGTGCAAGCCAGTGTTGCACGCGCAGAACACTCGGGTTAAACTTGACGAGCCTAGCATGTACAGACATGGCCTCAGAACACAAGAGACTGAAAGGTCGAACATGAGTCATATAGTAGATATGATCAACATGATGATGTTCACCATTGTAACCACCTCAACTCATGTGATGATCGGACTTGAGTTGGTGAATTTGGATCATATATCACTCGAATGACCGGAGGGATGTCAATTTGAGTGAGAGTTCTTAAGTAATATGATTAATTGAGCTCATTATCATGAACATAGTCAGTAGTGTCTTTGCAAATTATGTTGTAGATTACTTGCTCGCGCTGTAGCTCCCTTGAATTTTTATATGTTCCTAGAGAAATAGAGTTGAAAGATGACGGTAGCAATATTGCGGATTGGATCCGTGATCTGAGGATTGTCCTCGTTGCTGCATAGAAGGCTTATGTCCTTAATGCACCGCTCGGTGCGCCAACCCCTCTAGCGTCGTCTATAGATGTTGTGAACATCTGACAGGTACGTGATGATGACTACTTGATAGTTTAGTGCATCATGCATTACAACTTAGAATTGAGGCTTCAAAATGTTTTGAACGTCACGGAACATATGAGATGTTCTAAGAGCTGAAATTAGGATCTCAGGCTCGTGCCCGTGTTGTGAGATATGAGATCTCCAACAAGATTCTTTGCCTGCAAGATGAACGAGAATAGCTCAATCGTTGAGCATGTGCTCAGATTGTCTGGGTGCTACAATCGCTTGAATCGAGTGGGAGTTCATCTTCCAGATAAGATAGTGATTGATATAGTTCTCCAAGTCACTTTCACTAAGCTACTAGAACTTCGTGATGAACTATTAAATGCCAGGGATAGAATTAATGATCCCTGAGCTGTTTGCGATGTTTGACACTGCAAAGGTAGAAATCAAGAAGGAGCATCAAGTGTTGATGGTTAGTATAACCACTAGTTTCGAGAAGGGCAAGGGCAAGGAGGGAAACTTCATGGATGGCAAGTCAGTTGCTGCTCCAGTGAAGCAACCCAAAGTTGAACCCAAACCCGAGACTATGTGCTTCAATTATGAGGAGAAAGGTCGCTGAAGCAGAACAACCCTAAATACTTGGTAGATAAGAAGGTTGGCAACGTCGACAAAAGTATATTTGATATATGTGTTATTTATGTGTACCTTGCTAGTACTCCAAGTAGCACCTGGGTATTGGATACCGGTTCGGTTGCTAAATGTTAGTAACTCGAAATAAAAGCTACGGAATAAACATAACACTAAGCTAAGGGTGAGGTGACGCTGTGTGTTGGAAATGTTTCCAAGGTTAATGAGATCAACATCACACGCTCTTTCTACCTTCAGGATTAGTGACGAACCTAAATAAATGTTATTTGGTGTTTTGCGTTGAGCATGAACATGATTAGATCATGTTTATTGCAATACGGTTATTCATTTAAGTTAGAGAATAATGGTTATTCTGTTTACCTGAATAATACCTTCAATGGTCATGCACCCAGTGAGAATGGTTTGTTGAAATCTTGATCGTAGTAATACACATGTTCATAACATTGATGTCAAAAGATACAAAGTTAATAATGATAGTACCACATACTTGTGGCACTGCCGCTAAATGTCATATTGGAATAAAGCGCATGAAGAAACTCCATGCTGATGGATCTTTGGACTCATTCGATTTCGAATCGGTTGAGACATGCGAACCATGCCTCTTGGGCAAGATGACTAAAAAAACCCGTTGGATGGAGCGGGCAAGTGATTCATTGGAAATGATACATGTTGATGTATGCAATCCAGTGAGTCTTGTAGCATGCAGTGGATATCGTTATTTTCTTACCTTCACTGATGATTTAAGTAGATATAGTGTATATTTACTTAATGAAACACAAGTCTGAATCGTTTGAAAAGTTCAAGCAAATTCAGAGTGAAGTTTAAGATCATCGTGACAAGAAGATAAAAGTATCTGCGATATGATCGTGGAGGTGAATATCTGAGTTACGAGTTTGGCATACAACTTTAGACAATGTGAAAGTTGTTTCACAACACATGCCACCTGGAACACCATAGTGTGATGGTATATCCGAATGTCATAGTCATGCTCTATTGGATATGGTGCATGTTATGATATCTCTTATCATTTTGCTACTATAATTTTGGGGTTGTGCATTAGAGACAACTACATTCACTTTAAATAGGGAACCATCTAAAGCCATTGAGATGACATCGTGTGAACTATGGTTTGATAGAAACCTTAGCTGTCATTCCTTAATGTTTGGGGCTGTGACGCTTGTGTGGAAAAAGTTTTCACCTAATGAGCTCGAACCCAAAGCGGACAAATGCATCTTCATAGAATACCCTAAGAACAGTTGGGTGAACTTTCTATCTCAGATCCAGGCATAAAATGTTTGTTGCTAAAACTGGGTCCTTTCTCGAGAAAGGGTTTCTCTTGAAAGAGTTGAGTGGGAGGAGGATAGAACTTGATGAGGTTGTTGAAACCTCTGCTTCAACCAGAAAGTAGCGCAGGACAGAAAGATGTTTCTGTGAAGCCTACGACAGTTGAAGAGGAAGTTAATGATGATGATCATGAAAGGTTCGGATCAAGTTACTATCGAACTACGAGGAAATTAGAGCTTGATGAGGTTATTGAACATTTACTTCAACCAGAGAGTAGCGCAGCGCAGGAAGTTGTTTCTGTGAAGCCTACGTTAGTTGAAGAGGAAGTTAATGATGATGATCATGAAGCTTCGGATCAAGTTACTATCAAACCTCATAGGGCGACAAGGATGTATACTGCTCCTGAGTGGTACGACAACCCTGTCTTGGAGGTCATGTTGTTGGACAACGATGAATCTACAAACTATGGAGAAGCGATGATGGGCCCGAAAACCAACAAATGGTTAGAAGCCATGAAATCTGAGAAAGGATCCATGTATGAAAACCAAGTATAGACTTTGTTGGACTTGCTCGTTGGACGGCAGGTCGTGAAGTACAAATGGATCTTTAAAATGAAGACAGACGCTGATGGTAAATGTTACCATTTGTAAAGCTCGACTTGTTGCAAAGTAGTTTTCGACAAGTTCAAGGAGTTGACTGCGATGAGACTTTCTCACTCGTAGCGATGCTAAAGTCTGTTGGAATTATGTTAGCAGTTGCTGCATTTTTCAATTATGAAATATGGCAGATGGATGTCAAAACATCGTTTCCTTCCTTAAGGAAAGGTTGTATGAGATGCAACCAGAAGGTTTTGTCAGTCCTAAGGATGCTAAAAGGTGTGTGAGCTTTAGTGATTCTTCTATGAACTGAAGCAAGCATCTCGGAGTTGGAATATATACTTTGATGAGGTGATCAAAGTTTTTGAGTCTATACAAAGTTTACGAGAAACTTGTATTTGCAATAAAGTGAGTGGGAGCATTATTGAGTTTCTGATAAGTATATGTGGATGACATATTGCTATTCGGAAATGATGTAGAATTTCTGGAGAGCATAAACGGTTGTTTGAAAAGAGTTTTTCAAAGGAAGACCTGGATCAAGCTACCTAATTGTTGAGCATCAAGATCTATATAGATAGATCAAGATACTTGATGAGACTTTCAATGAGTACATACCTTGACAAGATTTTGAAAGAGTTCAAAATGGATCAGTCAGAGAAAGAGTTCTCGCCTGATTTGTAAGGTATAAAGTTGAGTAAGACTCAATGCTCAGTGACTGCAGAAGATAGAGAAAAGATGAGTGTCATCCCCTATGCTTCAGCCATAGGCTCTATCATGTATGCAATTCTGTGCACAAAGACCCGATGTCAGCCTTGCTATAAGTATGGTCGGAAGGTTTCAAAGTGATCCTGGAATGGAGCACTGGATATCGGGCAAGATTATCCTTAGTAACTAAAAGACTGAGGAGATGTTTCTCGATTATGGAGGTGATAAAGAGTTCGTCGTAAAGATTCACGTCGATGCAAGCTTTAACACCGATCCGGATGACTCGTAGTAGCAATCTGGATACGTATAGTGGAGCAGCCATTTGGAATAGTACCAAGTGGAATGTGGTAGCAGTGTTTACGGTTTGACATAGAAATTTGCAAAGTACACACGGATCTGAATGTCGCAGACCCGTTGACTATAAGACCTATCTCACATGCAAAGGATGATCGAGCCCTAGAACTCATTGGGTGTTAGATTCATAACAATGCGAATCACATGGTGATGTGAACTAGATTATTGACTCTAGTGCAAGTGGGAGACTGTTGGAAATATGCCCTAGAGGCAATAATAAATTAGTTATTATCATATTTCCTTGTTCATGATAATCGTTTATTATCCATGCTACAATTGTATTGATCGGAGACTTAGATACATGTGTGGATACATAGACAAAACCATGTCCCTAGTATGCCTCTAATAGACTAGCTCGTCGATCAAAAGACGGTTAAGGTTTCCTAGACATGGACATGAGATGTCATTTGATAACGGGATCACATCATTAGGAGAATGATGTGATGGACAAGACCCAAACTACAAATGTAGCTTATGATCGTGTCAGTTTATTGCTACTGTTTTCTGCTTGTCAAGTATATGTTCCTATGACCATGAGATCATGCAACTCACTGACATCGGAAGAGTACCTTGTGTGTATCAAACGTCACAACGTAACTGGGTGACTATAAAGGTGCTCTACTGGTATCTCCGATGGTGTCTGTTGAGTTGGCATGGATCAAGAATGGGATTTGTTACTCCGTGTGATGGAGATGTATCTCAGGGCCCACTCGGTAATACAACATCACAATAAAGCCTTGCAAGCAATGTGACTAAGTATTAGTCACGGTATCTTGTATTACGGAATGAGTAAAGAGACTTGCCGGTAACGAGGTTGAACTAGGTATGGAGATACCGATGATCGAATCTCGGGCAAGTAACATACCGAAGAACAAAGGGAACATCATACGGGATTAACTGAATCCTTGACATAGAGGTTCGACCGATAAGGATCTTCATAGAATATGTAGGAACCAATGTGGACATCCAGGTCCCGCCATTGGTTATTGACCGTAGAGGTGTCTCGGTCATGTCTACATAGTTCTCGAACCCGTAGGGTCTGCACACTTAAGGTTCGGTGACGTTTCGGTAGTATAGAGTTATCTATGGTGGTGACCTAAGGTTGTTCGGAATCCCGGATGAGATCCCGGACGTCACGAGGAGCTCCGGAATGGTCCGGAGGTAAAGATTGATATATAGGAAGTCCCATTTTGGTCGCCGGAAAAGTTTCGGGCTAATCGGTAATGTACGGGGAGTGCCGGTAGTGTACCGGGAGACCACCGGGAGGGGTATTTCGACCCAAGAGGCTTCATGGGCTGTGGGAGAGTAAATACCAGCCTTTTGTGAGCTGGTGGAAGTCCCACACAAGGCCCATGCGGCTGGGAGAAAAAGCCCAAAGGGAAAAAGGTGGAAAAAGGCCAAAAAAAGGAGGAATCCTAGTCCTACTAGGATTGTAGGAGGAGTCCTCCTCTCCTCCCCACTTTGGTCGACCCAAGGGCTGTCTTTTTGGCAGCCAAGACTCCTCCTCCTCTCCTCCTATATATACTAGAGGATTTAAGGGTTTTGGGACAGAATTTTCAGCCACGTGCTACCCGTTCCTCTAGTGCATAGTTTCTCCTCTAGATCGGTTTTCTGCAGTGCTTAGGCGAAGCCCTGCCGGAATTGCTCCACCACCATCACCGGAGCGCCGTCACGCTGCCGGTGAACTCTTCTCCCTCTCCACTTCCTCTTGCTGGATCAAGACGGTGGAGATCGTCATCAAGCTGCACGTGTGCTGAACGCGGAGGTGCCATCCGTTCAACGCTAGATCGGAAGGACCGTGAACAAGTTCACGGAACGGATCGTGATGAGTTCACGATACGGATCGTGATGAGATCGCGGGACGGATCGTGATGAGTTCGCGGGACGGATCGTGATTGGATCGCGGGACGGATCGTGATGTGATCGCGGGACGCTCGGCGATTTGGATCGCGAAGATGTTCGACTACACCAACCGCGTTTCTTAACGCTTTCCGCTTAGCGATCTACAAGGGTACGTAGATCCACTCTCCCTCTCGTAGATGCTCATCACCATGGATAGATCTGCGTGTGCGTAGGAAATTTTTTGTTTCCCATGCAACGTTCCCCAACATTGTGCTGGGCCGGTACAACCGCCCTGAAGTGACTCGAGGGAAACAGTCAAGGATCAGGTAGTACAAGCACCAAGGTCCCATGAGTACAACCGCTTGAGACTCTCCTGGAGACTGCAACCCCTGGGGCATCACCTCCAGGGTGGTGGTTGTGCTAGACGTACTAGACTAGCCAGTATAATCGCTCAGGGGGCGGTACAACCGCTTGTTGTAAAAAAACACAACTCCAACATATATTTGAGGCACTCTCTCCTCGAACGGCGGGATATGGTGGGTACAATATGAGTGTGTACGTGCATTGATTCACCCATTATCTTCCGATGTAAATTCCCACTTAATAGTATGGATTTCATCCGCCAAAGAAATAAACACGTCGAAAACATTGTCATCGATCTTTTCCGTCCAGAGGAAAGGCCTAACCGTCTTGTGGCATATCAAGATAACCTGAGAGCTAGGACACACTATTAGTTTGCAAATTGCATTGTCATCAACAAAAAAACACTTAGATAATGATATGCCCTTACACAGGTGGATGATCGTCGAAACTGCCGCCGTCGCCGAAACTACCTGCCACGCTAGCGTCGCACATCGTGCTCGATGTGGTAGTGTGGTGGACTGGAATGCGATTTGGGAAACTAGGGACTCCGACTTCATGTCGGGATTTTGACAAGGAGACGACCAAGTTTTCTAATTATGGGCTCTCAACGTTGACATGACTAACAGACGCCGCGTACGCACGCAATACACGCCTACGTAGCTTAGGACTGCACGTGCGAGTTCATGAACCGTGTTACCTTAGTATTCTCAACTTTAGAGATTGTATCCAATCAATTTAAGAGTTTAGGGACCATTTTGTACCTTGTCACCAAGTTCATGGACGATTGATGCATTTCACTCCAAGTTGCAGTAGTGGCATCGAAGTGAGCTTCACATCTAGTCAAGTTGTCTCTTCTGCTACTCCGTGGCGATGTGAGATTTGATGGCCCTTGGCCCAGGTCAATCAGTAGTGGCCGGTAGGAGGAAAACTCACTATAGGCGGTTATAAGGATGCACAACTATACCTTGCTTGATGCGAGCCGGAAGCCAACACTCGCATACATTGATGTAGGAAGTCGGTCGGCACAGAAAAATCACAACTTCTTCGTTTATGTTTCCTTCTCATGCCTGTTTCCTATTATTTTTCTATTTTGTTCTCTTTTATTTTAATTTTTATTCTCTTTTCTGCCTTTTAAAACATACATACTCAAAACAATGTTCATACACATATATTTGAAAATCGTTAAGAATATATTTAAAAAAATTAAATGAGCATGAAAAATGTTCCAGCTATATACAAAAAATGTACAACTCGCATAAAAAATTAGACATCAAATACATATATGCTAATCATGTATTTTAAAAATGTAACACATGTATAATATTTATGGTGTGTAAAAAAATGTACAATGTCTATGGAATCAATTACACATCAAAAAAAAATCATGTATTTTAAAATGTTAAAGGTATATAAAATAATAATTTATATTTATTCCAAGAATATGTAATTGCTATAAAAAAAAGAAAATACAAAACGAAAACATGTCAATCACGTATTTAGAAAATGTTCAACGTATAAATACAATATGTTCGGTTGTATATGAAAAAATGATTCATGTATAAAAAATGTTAAACACATATATTAAAATGTTCTTGATGTATATGAAGAATGTACATTGTCTGTTAAACAAATATTTATGTCCATGTAAAAAATCATTAACCATGAATTTAAAAAATGTTGACCATATAACTAAGAAAAAGTTCAAAACACAGATTTCATAAAAAAAAGTGGACATCATGTACTTGAAATAAGTTCAAGCCGTATCAATAAAATGTTTCATGTGTACAAAAAAATGCACTCTGTGTTGAATAATAAAGTATCCGTTGAAAACCATCAAATAAACAAAGAAAACAAACAATTCCAAAGAAAAGAAAAAAACAAGAAAAGAACAGAGGAAGCCAAAGTATTACGAAGAGAAAAAAGAACAACCAAAGAAAATCGGTGAATAAACAAAGAAATGAAGCATAAAGATGACAAAAACAAAAACCAACAAAAAAGGTGTAAAACAAAGGAAACTAAAGTAAAATGATGAAAACAGTGAAAACCGACGCAAAAAATAGTGAGAAATGTTTAAAAACAAAAAATAAGAAAAACAAAGAAATGCAGGAAAACAGAAGAAAACCGAGGAGAAACAAAGAAAACTAAAGTAAATAAAATAAAATAAAATGAAACAGAAACGAAAAGAAACAAAAAGGAAGGGATCAACAGCCAACAAACTTTTTTTTTGAGACACCAACAGCGAACGAACTGACCCGACCGAATGAAAGACGAAAGAATAAGAAAATGCCAATGGGCTGTCCCAAATACATGGTCAACATCTCAGCTTAAGCGACTCCATCATCCGGCTCGCTGGAGGAGTGAGTGTGATGCGCACGGGATATCACAGCCTCTTTTTCTGTTGTTTTCTACGTTGTTTATTCTCTATTTTTCGCTTTATTTTGTAAAAAAAATGTTTTGAAACATTCTAAATATATATACTAAAAAAAACTCTACAAAAAATATTTGAAAACTATTGAAATATTGTGGAAAATACTGAACAAGCATTTAAAAAACATCAATCATTCGAGAAATTTGATGTGTGTAGTAAAATTGTTGAAGATGTATTCATGAAGTGATAATTGCTTTATCGTGTATCTAAAATTTTAATCAAGCCTTTGAAAATGGTAATAAAGCATTTTGGAAATGTTAAATATGTATGAGAAGGTTGACCATGTTTTTAAAATTTGTGGGTATTTTCATGTATATATAAAAACTACTGAATAAGTATTTGAATAATGTTAATCAAGCATTTGAAAAATATTAAATGTTTATAAAAAAATATTGATCATGTATCTAAAAATCTAAATCTTGCATTTGAAAAATGTTGATAAAGCATTTGAAAATGTTAAATGATTATAGAACAAATGTTTACCATGTATTCAATAAATGTTGGATGTGTATAGAAAAAAATATTCGCCATATATTAATATTTCATTTAAAAAATATTAAACAAGAATTTAAATATGCATAGAAAACATTGACCATGTATTAGAAAATGTTAATCTTGTATTTGAAAATTTTAATCAAGCATTTGAATTTTTTTAAAAGTGTGTATCGTAATAAGAGGTTGATCATGTATTCCAAATATATTTATATTATATTATAATGTTCGAAATGCGTATCAAACATGTTGACCATCTATTAATAAAATGTACAACAAAATTGGTAAACATGTATTGGAAAAATGTTGTTCACATATAAAAAAGGTAGAATGAAAAGAAAACGAGAAAAAAAACGAAAAAGGAAACAGAATAAACATCATAAAAAAATAAAATTAAAAGATCGAAGAAACAAGTCCAAAAATGAAAAACTGTTGAAATAATAGAAAGAAGAAAACTCGGAGAAAATCAGGTTGACTAGCTTGAAGTAGGTCGTGCCCTTTAACTTGGCATGAAAAGAAAACTTGTCATGAAACATTTATTTTCACTTCCGAGAGACACGGCCTTGCCTTTCGCAAAAGAAAAATTGAGCCTCTCACGGAAGGAAAGAAACATGCTTTTTTTTGTTTCCAAGAGACACGGCCATGCCTATGCGATAGCAAAACGATGCCTCTAGCGGAAGGGAAAAAAACTCCTTCCGCACAGAGAATTTTTTTTAATTTATTTTCACCCAAAAGCTAAGAAAGACCGGTGAAAAACAAAAAGGCTGAAAAAACAACCTAAAGCCAAAAACACATGCGAATAATTTTTTTTAAAGAAACCGAGGGAGTAGCCAGATCACGACACGTGGCGGGTGACACATTCTCAACCCACCCCCAAGTGATCATTGAAAGGTTTCCGAAGGAGCTCTCGTGAACTAGTTACTTTCGGGTTTTGATGGATTTGCCATGGGTCCAAATGGTATAGTGCATCATCTCTACTCTAACCGGTGCTCGTCTTTGGATCCATTTACCCATTTGAAGAGTTGGAGATCCTAAACTTTTTTTTGAAGAGTTGGAGCGCAGAATGAAAAAAAAGACTAGTTTGTGTTGTACGTGTATGTGTGCAGCATCCTTACTGACATCTTTAAGAAACACCATATTGTCGGCTCGGTTAAGGGCATCTACAATAGGATACAACGAATCTAACATCTCAAACGTTTGCGGACACGTCCATATGAATCCGCTTACATCGATCAGACTTTAAATTGATGTTTTCACAACCGGATGTCTGAGTTACAAATTCTTGAATCCGTAAAATTACATGCACTTGAAATCTAAACTTAAGCGGAGCTCGTCCGACGGCTGGCTATGCCCTTGCGAGTGTTGGTGCGGTCATCGACGAGGTAGAGTAGGACAAGAGGCACGCACCGGCTCACGGGACTCGAGGCACCGACGTCTCCAATGCCCTACTCTTCCTCATCGGAGCCCATCACCTGCACGTCGCCAGTCGATGTGAGGTCGATGATGTATCCTTCATGATCGAAGGTTGACAAGTCCACCACGATGCGTTGCGGTGCCCAAGGTTGTCGCTTCCCCTATAGCTGCCGGAAAGTGCAACTCTGATTCACCAACGTCTGCCGTGAGGGCTACCACGGCCTCCTACTCCCTCTGTCTTGCACAACGGGTACAACGCTCCATGTTAACCTTCGAAGCTTCCGACGAGTGAGCAGCGAGTGAGCTTTGTGTGGAAGCTATGGATTCCCACCAGATTGATCCCGATCGTTGCCAGTCGTTCTCCTTGTGGCACGGTGGAGCGCAATGCGGACGACTATCTCTGCCATCGGCCGGCCTCAGATGACGTCCCAGTTCACAAATCGGGTGACGAGGACTCGCATCCACTGCGCCAAGCTGTAGATTACCGGAAGTGAGCTTAAGGTCGGAGGGGAGTCGAGTGAGGTGACTAGGGTTTGATTGGCAAGCGAATGGAAAGGAATATATGTGGGAGGTGGACTGGATCCAACATAACCGATGTGCATAGGAGCGCCCCGTCCGGAATGAGAAGCCTGGCTGAATCGCTTTTTTTAGCGGTTAATAACCGGATCGTGGGAGTTCCTATTTGGTGTTGGCGCTCGCAGGGGCACGTAGTTCTTGTTCTTTGGTAGAACGAGGACTCGAACTCCACTCATAGGCAACAACAGCCACCCGCAATAACCACTAGACCAAGCTCAACTTGTCGACTACTATCACGAAAGAGATCTGAAGCCTTCTTCTAGTACAATATTAACATATTGTCCTAAAATATGTGTCTTAACTTTATACTAACTCTAATACAAATTTATACTAATCTTCAGACGCTTATTTTGACACGGAGGGAGTATTATATACCTAGCAGTACAAATTATTTGAAAAAAATACAAAATAGGACAAATCAGAAAAAAAAATTCACAAATATGAAAAAAGGTTCTTCAATTAAGAAAAAAAATTCATTGAGTTTGAAACAACGTTCATCAATTTTGGAAAATAAATCACACAATTGAAAAAAGGTCCATCAATTTTTATTTTTTTTGGGAATTTGGAAAAAATTTCATCAACTTTGACAAAAGTTCATTATTTTTTTAAAGTTCATCGTTTTTTCAAAAAGTTGTGATTTTTTTCAAAAAGGCATGAGATTCTGAATAGTTTTCGAATTTCAAAAGTATATGCATTTTCAAAAAAAACAGGCAAAAAGAAAATAGGGAAAAAGAAAACCAAAAACAGAAAAAAGTGGCGGTTGTTTCGCGTTAAAGAAGAATAAAAAGCAAACTTGGGACAACATGTTATGAGTCCCACTTGGTTATTGGGTTGGTTACTGAACGCGAGGTCTGCATTCGAATGACCACTCACACATAGATTTTTTGGAGTTTAAAATAGAAAAAGGAGAAGTAAATGGGCCGGCTTGTTGGCGGATGGAGGTGTGCGCCCATTGGCGAATTCGCCTTTAACAGATGCCATAAGCATCGTATAGGAAATGCCCAAGGTCGTCCCCCTTTGGGATCACTAGAAGGGATGTCTGAGGGGGAGGGGAGGGGGTGAATAGACTACTTAATAAAATTAAGACCTAACATTTTCCCAAATGAATTGGTTGACAAATATTAGCAATACTAACAAGTATGACAGCGGAAAGTAAAGACAAGCATATGTAAGGAGTAGAGATAGGAAGATCAAACGCAATTAGAGACACAAAGATTTTCCCCGTGGTTCCGATAGGTGGTGCTATCGTACATCCACGTTTATGGAGGCTTTAAACCACCACTACTAGGGATTATAGGTAGAATGATACTAATAGTGCTGGTTGTGGTCCACGCGCTATTACTAAGTACCAATAGCGCGTACGAAATAAGGCGCTACTGGTAAAATTTAGCAGTAACGCAGGATTGGACAAAGCACGCTACCGCTAAGTGGGCCAAAAAGTGCCCTAGGGTTGGCATAAATTAGCAGCACTGGCCCAAAAACAAGCGCTATAGCTAACGAGATATCTGTAGCACGTTTACTTCAAAGAGGGCTACAATTATGTTTCTATGGGTAAGCTGGTGGGCCCCATGTAGCAGCAGCGTGCGGCTGCAAAAAGCGCTACTGCTAGTTGAGATAGCAGTAATGCGCTGCGAGGAAAGGGCGCTACTACTAATTTCCAACGGTTATGTTGGTGGGCCCTAGTTAACAGCAGCGCATTGCGAGAAACAACGCTACTACTAAATTAGCTAGTAGTAGCGCGTTTATGCTACCCGCGCTACTGCTACGGTCGCCAGCCACTAAATATGTGTCACCTTTTTCCCACCTCCTCTTCTCCTCGCTTCCTTCTTTCCCACATCCTCTTCTTCTTCCTTCAATGCTCCCCTCCTCCCTCTCTCCCTCTTCTTTGCCCCTCCATCACCTCCATTAATGCCCCACCTCCTCTTCTTCTCCCTTCCTTCTTCCCCCACATCCTCTTCTTCTTCCTTCAATGCCCCCTCCTTCCTCTCTCTCTTCTTTGCCCCTCCATCACCTCCAATAATGCCCTCCCTCCCTCCCTCGCTCTCTTTCTTTGCCCTGCACCACCACCTCCATTAATTATTACCTAACCACTCTCTTTAATATTTTAGCCCTCCACTAGCTAGCTTGTTCTCTCTCTTCCTAGTTACCTCACTATCTAGATCTACTAGCTAATTAAGAAAGAGACTTAAATATATACCTTCATATCGGGCTTGATCTCTCTCGACATAGGTGAGGAAAAGAAAAGATAACGCGCAATAATGGAAATATGTGTATGTGTGGCACGTGTGAGTTGTGTGTGTGTGTGGCATGTGTGAGTTGCCTATATATTGTGTATTTTGTTGAAATGTGTGTGACATGAGTTGCATATGTTTTGCCGAAATGTCGATTCATTTCCGTTTCGGCAAATTTCGGGAAAACATGACATGTCCTATGTTTAGGGAAGGTCATGTCAAATTTTTGTATGAATTTGTTGCATGCATGTACATGGTTATAATTATTTGGCATCGCGCAGGCAATCATGAAGGTCAATGGAAGGAAGTTGGAAACATAGTTGCAATCCGCGGTGGACGACATGTATGAAAACAAATGGAAGGAGCTTTTATATCCGTGTCGTAGATGCAAAGAAAGAGTATGGATCGACCCCTTTAAGGCTGGCAAATTCAAGGCGCACCTGCTCATGTATGGTTTCATGGATGGCCATACATATGGATAAGTGAAGATGATGATGATGAGGACGTCGACGAGGAAAGCAATAACGACATGGGCCCAGATGAAGAGATGATAAAAAAAATGTGCCCGAAGAAGAGGCTATGGGAAATGGCGTCATACATGGCGCAGAAGAGGCCGGACTTGGTGGATAAGAGGCCGGACATGAAGGAGAAGACATGGACAAGCCGCGGTCTTTGTCCCTACTAAGTTCAGCCATGGGGGACCCGCATGTTCGAGAATTGCTTCATAAGTGGACGACTAGCAACAAAGTTGCTTCTAGAGAGGAGGCCAAGTTGGCGCAAATTGAGCTAGACTCGAAGACTCCACTGTATCATGGTTGCGATCCCGAGGTGACCCGCTTGAGTTTCACACTAGAACTGCTCAAGACGAAGACAAAAAACAAATGGACAGACACAAGCCTGGATGACCTTTTGAAGTATCTAAAGAAGGTTCTTCCTGATGGAAACCTGTGTCCCACTAGTGTCAAGGAGGCCTAAACAATCGTGTGCCCTCTTGATCTGCCACACATTAGATACGACGCATGCATCAGCGATTGCATCATATATCGGAACAAGCATGCGGAAAAAATCATCTGCACAAAGTGCAATGCTTCACGATATAAGAAGGCCGGAAAGAAAGATCCAAAGAAAGTCGTATGGTACTTTCTCATCACTCCTCGTCTGCAGCGGTATTTCATAGATCCTAAGGAAGCAAAGGTCATGTGATGGCACACGGATAGGGTGAAGTCAGACGATGGAGATGATTTGAAGCTGAGACACATCGCATATGCTAGTCAGTGGAGAGCATTAAACGCTGAATATAAACATTTCACAGATGATCCAAGGAACATCATGGTTGGCGCTAGTACTGATGGCATAAATATGTTTGGCAAGCAGAACACCAACCATAGCACATGGCCCATGTTTGTATGGGTGTGCAATGTCTCCCCTGGAAGTGCATGAAGGCAAAATACATAAACATGAATATGCTTATTAAAGGGCCAAGACAACCGGGAAATGATATTAATATGTATCACGGGTTACTGAAAGAGGAGCTAGACATGTTATGGACAACGCTAGCCAAGACATAGGACACCAGCACAGGACATTATTTTGACATGAGAACCGCGTTGATCATGACGGTGCAGGACTATCTCAGTTAAAGTTATGTCGCGGACTAGGTGTGCCATGGATATTGAGAATCACTAGGTGCATGGATGATACAACCTCTCAGCAGCTATCGAAAGATGCGGGCCTTCAAAAATCGTGTACATGGGGCATCGAAGATGGCCCTAGAAGGATGACCCATGGAGAAAGCATGGAGATCTTTTTAATGGCAAGCTCAAGCATCAAGGACCTCCACGTAAGTGGAGCGGCATCAAAATTGATGAGCTGTTGAAGAACTGGGAACAACGCCCCTCGCTGGGAAAGATAAATAAAAAGGCACCGGAGTCGCTGCTAAAGGTATGAAAAACGAGGTCTGTTTTCTAGGACTTGGAGTACTGGCCCAAACTAGACACGCCTCATAGCCTTGATCAAATGCATATCACAAAGAATATCCTTGAGAGTTTGCTTGGAACATGGATGAACATTCCAGAGAAGATCAAGGATGGGCCGAAGGCAAGAAAAGACTTGGAATTTTTAGATACCAGGAAAGATCTCCACATGCCCAGTAAAAAGTCATCGAAAGAGACGGTGAAGGAGACGGAGGATAGGGGGAAAAAGCAAAAAAGAAGGGAGAAGTGTATTTCCCCCCCTCTTGCTTCACCTTAGATTCGAAGGGGGTCGATCAATTCTTCAGGTGCCTTGCTAGAATCAAAGTTCATTTTGGATACTGTGGGAAGATAAGCAGATATCTGGACACCAAGAAAAAAAAGGTTTAGCGGGATGAAGTCTCACGACTATCATGTGATGATGACGCAGTTACTACCGGTTGCAGTTAGAGGGATTTTGGACACCCACGTCCGTGATACCCTTACTGATCTATGCCACTTTTTCGACACTATCTCTCGAAAGTCGATCAATGTGAAGCAACTGAAAAGGCTACAGGAAGAGATCATTGTCATACTAAATGAGCTAGAGATGTACTTTCCGCCTGTGTTCTTTGATGTCATGGTGCATATGTGTGTCCACATCATGGACGACATCATAGACCTTGGGAAGACATTCCTACACAGCATGATGTCGTTCGAGAGGATGAATGGGGTCATCAAAGGATTCATTCATAACATGTCCCAAGAGTGCATCTCCTTCTACGAGAATTATCTAGACATCGGAGAACCTGTTGTTGGTTTGCCCATCAACAAGCACCGTGGAAGGCTGAAAGGAGAAGGTCACATCAATATCCAGAGGGAATTGAATGTGTACCACTTGGGCCGACAGGATGACTTTGACATAGCTAACTTAATAGTGCTACAACACCTAAACGTGGTAGATCCTTTCGTGGCACTGCACAAACAGACCATCACAAAGAACTACCGTGAATATGGACTACACAGGACGAACGCTAAAGTTATTAGAGAGCACAACTCTACTTTCTTGCGTTGGTTGAAAGAGCGAGTTGTGTCTAATCCCCCGGAAGAGGGTTGTCCAGACGGAAAGTTGACATATGCCTTAGCACATGGCCCGGTGGTTAACCTCGCGACCTATCAGGCATACGATATCAATGGATACACGTTCCACACGGAGGCCAAAGATATGAACAGTGAATACGAGAACTCAGGGGTGACGATGGAAGCCATGACCGGCAATGTAAATGAAAGATACTATGGAAGAGTTGAAGAGATTTGGGAGCCGGAATACTCTGGATTGCATAGCACAACGATGTTCCGTGTCAGATGGGCTAAAAACGTACAAAGAGAAAACCAACTTTTCACTACCATGTGTATACCCGATGCCAATAGCCATACCGTGAGCGCCATCGTGAAAAATGAGCCATGCGTACACGCTAAGAACATGACACAATGCTTATTCATAGAAGATCCTCTTAATCCCAACCATGTTGTTGTGAGGAGAGGCAAAAGGAGCATCGTCGGAATGGATGGAGTCACCAAGGAGGAAGTCTACGACCAGTACGGTGACCCGATGAGGGAAGATGATGATGACGATGAACCATACATCAAAAGAAGAAGCATGACAACATTACTTAAGAAAGATTGTACTCCCTAGAAAAGGAAAAGTCACAACGAGGGGCTTAATTATTCGACAATGAACAAAAGAGGAAAGAAGAAGATCAGTCTCAAGCGTCCTCGCCAGCATGCTAATTAACAAACGATCATAATTTGTGTGTACCTATTTTGTATAAGTACTTAACACCGTTATCGGTCAAATGATGTAATATTATGCACTAATTATAATTCGGAGATGCTCATGGTGGTAGGAGGCATCGTCCGGATCAAGGTGCTTGATCATATATATATATATATATACGGTCTGGGGCAGGTGTTATTACTACATAAACAACCCTAATTAGCAATTAGGAAAAATAAAGAGAAAAAGGAAAAAGGAAAAAATGTAAAAGAAAGAGAAAAAGGAAAAGGAAAACAAAAAGAAAAATGAAAAACTGTAACATATCTACAAAATTACAAAATAAACAAAACAATTAGCAGTAGCGCGTTTGGGCAAAACAAGCGCTATAGCTAACTTAGTTATAGCGTGTTTCACATAAATGCGCTATAGCTAAGCTAAGTTAGCTATAACGCATTTCACAAAAACGCGCAATAGCTAACTTAGCTATACACCGATCGTTCTGCCCCGATCTCATCCTCAATCCCACTCGATCTCTCTCTCACTTTGCTGTCCGGCGACCCCATGCGACTCTCTGTTGCCCCGGGAGGCTCTCTGCTGCTCGGCGACCCTGCCCACTCTGCTGCCACGACGACCTCAACCGCGGCCCCGACTCTGAACTCGACCCCGACCTCGGCTTCTTGATACCTCTTGAGCATGCGTTGGTTTTCCCTTGAAGAGGAAAGGGTGATGCAGGAAAGTAGATAAGTATTTCCCTCAGTTGTTGAGAACCAATGTATCGATCCCGTAGGAGGAACAAGCAAGTTACCAATGGATGCACCTACACAAACAATCAAACTCTTGCACCCAACGCTATAAAGGGGTTGTCAATCCCTTCATGGTTATTTGCAAGGATTAGATCTGATAGAGATATGTAAACGAGCACGAAAAGTAAAAGATAAACAAATTGCAGCAAGGTATTTTTGATATTTTTGGTTTATAGATCAGAAAATATATTATGGAAAGTAGACCCCGGGGCCATAGATCTCACTAGAGGCTTCTCTCTTGAAGGAAAGTATCACGGTGGGTGAACAAATTACTGTCAAGCAATTGATAGAAAAGCGAATAATCATGTAAATATCCAAGGCAATGATTATGCATATATGCATCACGTCTGTGTCAAGTAGACCAAAACGATTCTGCATCTACTACTATTACTCCAGACATCGACCAACTCCTGCCTACATCTAGAGTATTAAGTTCATGAAGAACAGAGTAACGCATTAGGTAATATTACATGATGTAGAGGGATAAACTCAAGCAATATGATGAAAATCCCATATTTTTACCCTTGATGCCAACAATACAATACGTGCCTCGCTACCCCTACTTTGTCACTGGGTGAGGACACCGCAAGATTGAACCCAAAACTAAGCACTTCTCCCATTGCAAGAATTACCCGTCTAGTTGGCCAAACCAAACCAATAACTCGAAGAGACTTGCAAAGATATGAAATCATGCATATAAAAATTCAGAAAATATTCAAATAATATTCATGGATAATCTGAACATAAACCCTCAATTCATCGGATCTTGACAAACATACCGCAAAAGAGTATTACATCGGATAGATCACCATGAAGATCATGAAGAACATGGTATCGAAGATCAAAGAGAGAGAAGAAGCCATCTAGCTACTAGCTATGGAACCGTAGGTCTGTGGTAAACTACTCACGCATCACCGGAGGGGCAACGGAGTTGATGTAGATGCCCTCCTTGATCGGATCCCCCTCTAGCAGATTACCGGAAAAGGCTCCAAGATTGGATCTCTCGGGAACGGAGGCTTCTGGCGGCGGAAAATTATTTGCGTGGCTCTTTTTGGTGTTGGGGGAATATTTGGGTATTTATAGGTCGGAGAATAGGGTTAGGAGACCTGCCAGGAGGTGGCAAGCCTGCCAGGCACGGCCAGGGGGGTGGTCATGCCTAGCTGGCTTGTGATCTCCTCGCAGATGCCCTACCATGCACTCAAAGTCTAGTAGATCTCTCTCCTTCCAAAAAAAATCATTCCGAAGATTTTATTCCGTTTGGACTCCGTTTAATATTCCATATCTACAATACTCAAAAAACAAGGGAAAAAACTGGCACTAGGCTCTAGATTAATAGGTTAGTCCTAAAAATGATATAAAATAGCATATTAATGCATATAAAACATCCAAAATAGATAATATAATAGCATGCCATCATCAAAAATTATAGATATGTTGGAGACGTAGCAGCATCCCCAAGCTTAATTCCTGCTCGTCCTCGAGTAGGTAAATGATAAAAACAGAATTTTTGATCTGGAGTGCTACCTAACATATTTATCCATGTAATATTCTCTATTGTGACATGAATATTCAGATCCATAAGACTGAAAACAAAAGCGCTATCTTGACGTAAAAACAATAACATTTCAAGCATACTAGCAAAGCACTTGTATCTCTTCAAAATATACCAAAGGAAAGTTATCCCTACAATATCATATGGTATGGCTATGCTCCATCTTCCCCACACAAAGTATTTATATCATGCACAACCCTGATGAAAAGTCAAGAAGTTGTTTCACATTTATTATGTTCTCAAACCTTTTGAACTCTCATGCAATACATGAGCGTGAGCCATGGATATAGCATTATAGGTGGAATAGAATATGGTGGAGGTTGTCAAGGAAAAGGAGAAGATAGTCTCACATCAACTAGGCATATCAACGGGCTATGGAGATGCCCATTAATAGATATCAATGCGAGTGAGCAGGGATTGCCATGCAACGGATACACTAGAGATATAAGTGTATGAAATCTCACAAAGGAACTAAGTGGACGTGCATCATGAAGAAAAAATCCACTAGTTATATGAAAGTGACAAAATAGGAGACTATCTATCATGAAGATCATGGTGCTACTTTGAAGCACAAGTGTGGAAAAAGATAGTAGCAATGTCCCTTCTCTCTTTTCTCTAATTTCTTTGGTGGGCACCTAAGGCCTCTTTTATTTATTTTTATTTGGGCTTCGCTGGCCTCTTTTATTTTTCATAAAGTCTGGAGTCTCATCCCCACTTGTGAGGGAACCATAGCTTCCATCATCCTTTCCTAACATGGGACATGCTCTAATAATGATAGTCATCACACTTTTATTTACTTACAACTCAAAAGAAAATTACAACTCGATACCTAGAACAAAATATGACTCTATATGCAATATGAAAGTGATGGTGCATGTCATGATAAAAGGAAACGGTGGATGTTGCATGGAAATATATCTCGGAATTGCTATGGAAATGCCATAATAGGTAGTTATGGTGGCTGTTTTGAGGAAAGATATTTGGTGGCTTTTTTGAGGAAGGTGTTTGTTGTACCGGCGAAAGTTGCGCGGTACTAGAGAGGCTAACAAAGGTGGAAGGGTGAGAGTGTGTATAATCCATGGACTCAACATTAGTCATAAATAACTCACATATTTATTGCAAAATTCTATTAGTCATCTAAGCAAAGTATTAGACGTATGCTCCTAGGGGAGAGGTTGGTAGGACTTAACCATCGCGCGCTCCCGACCCTCACACAAAGGTCTACAATCTATAAACAAATCATGCTCCGACATCCTTACATAACAGTTCACCATACGTGCATGGTACGGGAATCACAAACCTTTATACAAGTATTTGTACCATATCAAAATTACTTCCTAACATGACTCTTAACATTACCATCTTCACATCTCAAAACTTTATGCAAGGAATCAAACTTCTGAAAAATACCCAATGCACTTAATATGGAAGTTTTTATTATATCCCTCTTGGATTCCTATCATATTAGGACTAAATTCATAACCTAGACCAATTACCATGCTGTTTAAAGACTCTCAAAATAATATAAGTGAGGTACGAGAGTTCAATTATTTCTATAAAACACAAACACCACCGTGCTCTAAAAAATATAAGTGAAGCATAGAGAGCAAAATTGCCTATCTAAAATGATATAAATGAAGCACATAGAGTACTCTAATAAATTCACGATTCGGCGTGTTCGTATAAAAATATGTGTGCAGCAAGGATAATTGTGTCAAAGTAAAAAGAAAGACTCATATCATACAAGACGCTCCAAGCAAAACACATATCATGTGGTGAATAAAAATATAGCCTCAAGTAAATTTACAAATGGATTGAAGACGAAAGAGGGGATGCCTTTTGGGGCATCCCCAAGCTTATGCTCTTTGGAATCCTTTAATATGCCTTCGGGTGACTTGTGCATCCCCAAGCTTAGGCTTTTGCCACTCTTTATTCCATATTCCATCAAATCTTTACCCAAAACTTGAAAACTTCATAACAGAAAACTCAACAGAAAACTCGTGAGATCCGTTAGTATAATAAAATAAATCACCACTTTAGGTACTGTTGTGAACTCATTATTTATTTATATTGGTGTAATACCTACTGTATTCTAAATTCTCCAAGGTTCATACCTCATGATACAACCCATAGATTCATCAAAATAGGTAAACAACTCAAAGAAAACAGAATCTGTCAAAAACAGAACAGTCTGTAGCAATCCAAAAACTTCGTATACTTATGTAACATAAAATATTCTTAAATATTAGGAAAACATGTGAAATTTATATATCAATATTTTTTAAGAATTTCAGACTCATTCGATGCTCTGAAAAATTTAAAAAATTCCTGGACTGAGCGCAAAAGTTTCTGTTTTTCAGCAAGATCGAATCAACAACCACCATAGATCACCCCAAAGGTTTTACTTGGCTCAAACGCTAAGTAAAACACCAAAACACAATTACTACAGAAGTAATAATGTGGTAAACACTCAAAAACATAAGCAAAAACAGAACATAAAAATAAAATTGGGTTGCCTCCCAACAAGCGCTTTTTTAAAAATCCTTTTAGCTAGGCATGATGATTTCAATGATGCTCACATAAAAAGTAGTAATTGAAACATGCAAAAGAGCATAATGAATCTCATGACAAGCACATTTAAGTCTAACCCAATTCCTATGCATAGGGGTTTTGTGAGCAAACAATTTATGGGAGCAAGAATCAACTAGCATAGGAAGGCAAAACAAGCATAACTTCAAAACTTTGAACACATAGAGAGGAAACTTGATACTATTGAAATTACTACAAGCATATATTCCTCCCTCATAATAATTTTAGGTAGCACCATGAAGGAATTTCATAATACACCTATAAAATAAATCATTATTTCCATCATCAATTATAACATATGTGTCATCATGAAAACTTGGGGAACAAAGAATATCATATTTATCAAGCATAGCATCCCCAAGCTTGTGGTTTTGTATATCATTAGCATCATGGATATCACAAAATTCATACTAACAACATGGCAATCATGCTTTTAATTCAAGGAATATCATGAATCTCCTTACAAATTCTTCTTTCAACAATTCACCAAAAAAATTAGATTCATGATTTTCAAACAAAACTTCATAGAGATAATCAAGTGCAATCAACTCACTAGCAATTGGTTCATCATAATTTGGTCTTTCGAAAAGATTATCAAGTGGATGAGGATCCATATCAATAGATTTTTAGCAAGCGGAGATGCAAGAAAATAGAAGGCACATGGCAACACAAGCAAACATAGCAACGAAGAGGCGAACGGAAGAAGGGAGAATAAAAAGGCAAATATTTTTGGTATTTTCTGAAAATCATTTTAGAAGTGGGGGAGAGGAAAACGAGAGGAAAATGGAAAATAATGTGAATGCAAGAGACGAGTTTGTGATGGGTACTTGGTAGCCTTGATGTGTATCCTCCCCGGCAATGGTGCCAGAAATCCTTCTTGCTACCTCTTTAGCATGCGTTGGTTTTCCCTTGAAGAGGAAAGGGTGATGCAGCGAAGTAGATAAGTATTTCCCTCAGTGGTTGAGAACCAAGGTATAAATCCAGTAGGAGGAACAAGAGAGTCACCAATAGATGCACCTACACAAACAATCAAACTCTTGCACCAAACACTATAAAGGGGTTCTCAATCCCTTCACGGTTATTTGCAAGGATTAATAGAGATAGATGTAAACGAGCACGGAAAGTAAAAGATAAACAAATTGCAGCAAGGTATTTTTGGTATTTTTGGTTTATAGATCTAAAAATATATTATGGAAAGTAGACCCGGGTGTCGGTGTCAAAACCAGCGGATCTTGGGTACGGGGTCTCGAACTGTGAGACCAGAATCGATGGTAACAGGAGACGAAGGGGACATAGATTTACCCAGGTTTGGGCCCTCCTATGGAGGTAATACCCTACGTCCTACTTGGTTGTATTGATGATATGGGGGGTTTGTTGATCTACCTCGAGATTGAATAGATAACCCTAGATGAGTTGTTCCCTCCCTACACCCTAAAATCTCTGGCTTATATAGACGCTGGGGGTGCCCAGGGTTTACCTATGGTCGGTTCCATGCCGAAGAGATAAACATGCCTATTTGCTACATCAAACATAGAGCACAAGCTGCGCTTTCCGAAGCTTCCTTCCTGGAGATAAGGCCTTCCATGAATCCAGTGTTCGGTAAGTGGCCCATATAGTCCAGCCCATAGAGATAGGTCGGCCTCCCAAGGACCCCCTAATCCAGGACTCCCTCAATAGCCCCCGAAATTGCCTCCAACGCCAAGGGTCCCAGGTTCAATTGTCTTACACGATCAGAGTCTTCAGCTTGCGAGGTGAGTTCTTCCCGCCGATCATAGTTCGGCATGCGAGGACAAGTAGCTTTCCGCATAGTAGCACGTCCGAACACTGTGAATTGGTTGGCCTTGAAGGCCAAATGTCAAGGGGTGAATAATATTCCTCTGACAACCTTTCCGACGAAAAGTCATGGCCCACCACGACCGCTAGGCTAGTTACACAAGATCGATTCGTGGTTCGAGGCCGTTTCAATCATCACGATCTATCAACATACTGATCGTGTTCCGCTTTATACGGGATACGTTTTAATCACGCGCGTGCAATGGTTCGCACGTCTCGGGAAGCGGAGGGATTCACGCTGCAGCAAGGGGAGACCACATCGATAAGCCTTATAAAGAAGAGAAAAAACACAAAGCCTATTCATGTTTCCCATTCACTTTCTCCGCCCTCCATTCTCCCGCGCCTCCAGAGCATAGATCTAGGTCTTTCGTACCACACCTCCGAGCTCATCAATGGCGGGCTCCAACGGCCAGTGGGAGGTCTCCATGGTCACCGACCGGAAGATTCTCGACCTCAAGAAGGCTGGCTACCTCTCCGCTGACATTCCTCATCGCGCACCGGAGGAGGGCCAATTGATCCCCACCCCCCGGCCAGGCAAAAGGGTGGTCTTCCTCCCCCACTTCATCAAGGGGTTGAGCTTCCTGCTTCACCCCTTCGTCAGGGGGTTGATGTTCTTCTACGGCCTTGACTTCCATGACCTCCCGCCGAATTCCTTTATGCATATATCGGCTTTCATCCTCATCTACGAGGCGTTTCTTCGGGTCAAGCCACACTTCAGGCTCTGGCTCAAAGTCTTCAACGTCAAGCCGAAGTGCGTCGGCGGGAAGCACGCGGACTACAGGCGGGCTGTCATCGGCAAGCTCATCCGCGTCGTGTGGCCATCAGGCACTTTCATCGACACCATCAAGGTGTGGCAGAAGGAGTGGTTCTATATCACAGAACCACAAGAAGAAGGTCAGATCCCTCCTACCGAATTCAGATCCGCCCCCACCAGACTAGCTTCATGGCTCAAAAAGGGCCTTAACTGGGGGTCGAACAAGGAGGTGAGCGACCTGCAGAAGCACATCGACGCCCTGGTTGAGGAGGACATCAAGCTGACCAACGTGGTCTAGGTGACGCTCCGGAGGAGCATTCTCCCCTGCCAGTGTCGGGACACTCCCTTGTGGGCTCGGCAACTCGACGATGCGCCCACAATCCGGCACCTCTTCTGCACAATGCCAGAGAAGTTATGGAAGGCGCTCTTCAAGTCACATGAGAGCTGTCCATCCAAGGAGGAAGACAAAGGCTTGGAGGCCTCCAAACCCACCACCGAGTTATGGGCTAATTTTGCTCGATAGGAGAACTTATAATGTTTTCCCCAGGAGAACATTATTTCCCTATGAGAACCCATAATGTTTTCTTCCGATCACACTTTCACAGAAATGGCTAAAGAAAGCCGTTAACATTAGCAGTCTGGCACCTTAGCCCAAGGACGCTAGGTCCGGGATATTAGAGGAAATGCTTGTGGAGAGTCCTTACGAGGCCCCCACCAAGAAGGAGAAGAAGAAACCAGGCCGAAGCGGCCTTCGTATCCGGGACCAGTCAGGGACTGTGTCCGGGGAAACCCATGCCTCCTCAAATCAAGAGGAGCATGAGGAGGAACAGAAGGAGGAGGAGAAGGAGGAAGAGGAGGAGGATAAAGCTGGGGGAAGGCAATTCCCCCCTCACAAGAAAGAGGACGACATCATTGGTCGCCCCAAAGGAGGTTCCCCCTCCTGCCCGAAAAGGACGCATCGGGCATAGGTAATCCTGTCTGACGACAGCTCGGACTCGGATACTGAGTCCGATAACCTCGAGGTGGTTCCGCGAAGGAACCTCAGGGTCAAGCCCCCGGCTCGAAGGTTAGTATCCGAAGACCCCTTATTTGATCTTTTAACAAGCGTAGAGTTTACTAACACGCGGGTGTTTATGGACTTTGCAGCCCCCCACGCGTCCTCCCCACTGATCAAATATCGTATGGGGAGACCCCGCCCTCCGAACTAGCGAAGAAAGGGAATGCTTCGCATCCCGCCACCTCGGGCGCCGCGAAGGATACCGCCGAGGTGTCATCCCATGCTCCTATGGAGCCAGGCACCAGCAACGGGGGGAGAAAACACAATGTCCGAGGCTAACACCTCGGCTACCGAAGGCTGGGGGGAAGTACCCCGCCCAAACACTGAGGAGGCTGGGCGAGCGTCCGCTCAGTCCCCTCCAAGGGCATATCTAGAGCGTAGCACACCTCCGGAGGTTCTGGTTCAAACCCTGGTCGGTGATCAGGTTATCCAATCACCTCCGACGCCACCGACCAACGGGTGGCCGGTAATGGAGGAGGCTCTATCGGGCGCCTCCGTCTCCGAGGAGCACCGCACCCTCATGGGTGCGGTATTAAAGAGCATCTAGTCCGTTGACAACGGACTGAAGGAGGCCTTCCGAGGTCTCCTAACGGGCTTTCAAGTAAGTCACCTGATACTCTTATTTGCAAAGCTTTTATTTATTTCCATTATATAAATGGCAGCCCCCGAGCCCTCATGGGGTCAATCATGTATCCGATACCAGACTACAGTTTATGTGTCCAAGATGTTAGGGTAGCCCTTAATAAGGTCCAACATATGATCGGATTGATTATAATGCGGGAGTTGAAAACCCATGTAACATGTACACTGCATGTGTACTGTAGGCGTCATCATCGGTGGCGGCAGTAAATGGCGCCGAGCTAGACAAGCTGAATCGGAAGCTTAAATGCTCCAAGGATGAAGTTGAAGCCCTCAACCGAATATTTGACGAGGCACAAGGTAGGTCAAAACGAAATCCAAATAGCTTTACCCAAACTCCTTTATCCCTGCAGTTTTTCATAATGTCTTATTGTGTAAACAACTTCAGCGAAGGAGGTTGAGAGGCTCAAGGCCGAGCTCCAACAAGCGAAGGACCATGCGGCCGTTGAGAGATCGGCGGCCAAAGAAGCGGCGACCGTCCTCTCCACCCTGCGAGCCACCAGCCAGAAGCACGAGGCTCGTGTGGCGGAGGTTGAGCAAGAGCTCAAGGATACCAGTCATAAGTGCGAGGTCCTTGAGCAGAAGGGCAAGGAGAGCGAGGCTGAACTATCCACCCTGAATAACGAACTTCAGAAGGAGCGGGTGGATAGGCGTTTTTATGAAGAGCAGGTCCGCCAAGCGAAGGACATAATGGATGGTAAGCCATACTTACTATAGTGCGTCTTCAGGGATAGCAAATTCAAATTGCTTACCCAGGTGTGGCATTCTTCAGGTGCCTCTTCCGATCTTCAGAAGAGCGTGGCGGAAGCCAATATGCTGTTCGCCTCGAGGGAAGAAGGACACGCAGCTCGGCTGTTCTGGGCATAGTTCGGAGCCCCCAAGCGTTCGCCTCTTCTCGTGGAGCAGCTGAAACAACAGATGGAGCTGCACCAGATGGCAGAGCCGGACATGAAGGACCTCTGCATCCGCCTATGGCCCTGCGAGCCACTGCCAGGCAACTACTTTGGCCTAGTGCGTAAGTTGATTGCCGCCTCTCCCTGCTTTGACGCTGTGAAGTGATCTTCCTGCATAGAGGGAGTTCATATGGCCCTTGCCAAGGCCAAGGTGCACTGGTCAGGGCTCGATCTGATGAAGGTAGCAACCGCCCCGCCACCTCCCGGGAAGGAACATAGACGCCCTGAGATGTACTTCGATGGAGTGATGGAGAGTGCTTGAGTGATAGCGTCGTAGTGTTCGGGCAATAATATGTTTGAATGAGTTGTAACGCATCTGAAGACATATCAAAACTTTTAATGTTATAAGTTATTATGTTTTTATAGTTTTTCATTCCTTTATAACTTCTGTGTGGCCGTTTTTATACTGAAAGATGCGAGTCGTCGGCTTCAGCCCCCAAGTAGATACCACGTGGGGTCTCTATGCCAATGCACTATGTCCCTTAGCTGAGTTATCGGAACCCAAAGGCGGTACAGTGCAGTAGACTAGGCAATCGAACTATAGTGCTTTATTTCTTTCACTTAGCCGTACATGCGCGAAAAGGATTACATGAAGCATATGATTAGCCATCGAAATGTTGTGATGTTCGGATGAACCGTGGCTAAAGCGGTATCACAAGGTTTGCATAAAGGGCAAATTCCTTGTATAACACGGAATAACCACTTACGAGGATTGAAGTATAATACTTCCAGCTCGGGTTCACATACCGGATCTCGCATACTATGACAGTCAGTTTTCGGCTTTTTCCCCTGAGGTGCTTGACCAGACTATCCGGAAGCACAATCGCAGGGGTGCTCCCTTTGCCCTTTTAGCCAAACGAGCGGAACATAAAGGAGCAAGCACAGGAGCCGTGCTACCCAACTATTGACCCAAGACATAGTTTGGAACCGATGCATATAAAGCGAACACAAGACGCCGAACGCATGATAGAATGTACGTAAGGCGATTTATTTTTAAACTCGAGCCCCCGGTCTATTAGCCGGTTGTCTCGCATCATACCTAAGGTCCACGAGAAGAGGGAGAGAGGTGAAAATATGCGCCGAAAAAGGAAAGATAAGGCAAACTTGTGCCATGTAATTTATATTTTTCTCAAAACCTCTTATAGCTCGGATTGCCGAAGCAACTGTTTACAGGTATGTGAAATAAATAAATTATACATGAGTTGTTCTACCAGGGGTCTTCAATTGATAACCTGACATCCTCGATATGCCCCGTTGCTAGTTGACTCCTGCTCTTAGATGCACCTTGATGGGTGTTAGTGTTCGGCGAACAGATCTTGCAAACAAGGTCTTGAGAGGCTACCGAATTGTAGGTGAGCTATACACCATAGGTAGGTTATTTTAGGAGCACCTGCATTTTGTCCGAAGACGTGTTGAGGGTAGAGGTTCGGGCCAGCCGAACACCCATCTTTATTTTCCCACTGCTACCCATGGCATTTAAGTGCGAAGTTGTTCCTCCTTGGCACATACTTTGCTGGTCTTACAGTTGTGTGGTGGGGGCGAGTCCCTATTGAAGGGAGTAGGAAGGATCTGAGGTTTCAGTCTGAAGCCGAACTCGCTTCCCAGCCTTGTGTGCCTTTATGGTGGATGTCGGAACTTGCCGATCTTCTTTGTAGATGAACTCAACCACCAGAGCCAGTGTATGTTCCTCAGTTCTAAGGGAGCGCTCTGTATTGCCGTTAATAGTAATGACCCCCTTGGGGCCGAACATCTTGAGCTTGATGTATGCGTAATGTGGGATTGCGTTGAAATGAGCAAACACCGTCCGACCAAGCACGCGTGATAGCCGCTGCGAAAGGGCACAATGTCGAAAATCAAGTCTTCGCTGTGAAAGTTATCGGGCGAGCCGAACACAACTTCCAGGGTTAGGGAACCCATACATCGGGCGTCAACGCCTGGGATCACCCCTTTGAAGGTAGTGCTACTGGGTTTGATCCTTGATGGATCTATGCCCATCTTTTTCACCGTATATGTGTAAATCAGGTTAAGGCTACTTCCTCCGTCCATTAGGACTTTTGTGAGGTGATACCCATATATAATGGGATCTAGGACGAGGGCCGCCGAACCTCCGCGACGGATACTGTTCGGGTGATCGCGCCGATCAAAGGGGATCGGGTATGCCTACCATGGGTTGTACTTTGGGGCTATGGGTTCCACATCGTAGACCTCCCAAAGGGCGTGCTTCCTCTCCTTCTTAGGTATATGGGTGGCGTATATCATATTCACCGTTTTGACTTTGGGAGGAAATTTCTTCTATCCTCCACCAATTGGACCCCGAGGCCCATCCTCATCCTCGCTGCGAGAGCTTTTGCCTTGTTCCTCGGGTGGTATCTTGCGGACCTGTTTAAACACTCAACAATTGCGATGTGTGTGGTTGGAGGGATTCTCCGGAGTCCCATGGATTTGGCAAGGCCTTTCCATGATCTTCTCCAGCTGGGTGGGTCCGTCGCGATTGCCTTTAGGAGGCTTCTTCCGCTGCCCAGGTCGGGAGTTGCGGAACCCGGCATTTACAGCTGTGTCATCGGCATCGCTAGTATTGTGCCTGCGCTTATTCTTATTGCGCTTTGGTTTTTCGTTGCCATCCCGGGCTTCAGGGGCTACGGGGTCTTTGGAATTGTGGTTGCGTCTTGCCAGCCAATTGTCTTCGCCTGTGCAAAAGTAGGTCATGAGGGAAGTAAGGGCGAACATGGTCCGAGGTTTATCCTGGCCAAGCTATCGGGCCAGCCATTCATCCCGAATATTGTGTCGGAAGGAGGCTATGGCCTCAGCATCCGGAGAGTCGACAATTTGGTTCTTCTTAGTTAAGAACCAATTCTAGAATTGCCGAGCAGACTCGCCGGGGTTCTGGACGACGTTGCTGAGATCGGAAGAGTCCGGCAGGCGGACATAGGTTCACTAGAAGTTAGAGCAGAACGCATCTTCCAGGTCTTCCCAGCATTGAATGGAGTTTTTGGGGAGGCTATTTAACTAGTGCCGAGCTGGCCCCTTAAGCTTCAGAGGTAGATATTTGATGGCATTGAGATCGTCTCCTCGTGCCATGTGGATCTGGAGGAGGAAGTCCTAAATCCATACGGTTGGGTCAGTATTCCCATCATACTATTCTATATTCACAGGTTTAAACCCCTCAGGGAACTGATGTTGCATTACCTCATCTATGAAGCACAGTGGGTGAGCGACGCCTCTGAACGGTGCTATATCGCGCCTGTATTTGGCGTCCGTATAGACCCAGTTGCGTTCCCGGACTCTGTTGTTTTGGTCAAACCATGGTCTGTACCCGCCCCATCTATTGGGTGAGTACTCTCTGCATCCGTAGATGGATCTAGTGCGACCTTCTCTATGATCTAGGTCATCTCGCAGGTCAAACCTATCATTGGGCTATAATGGCTCCTTACCCCATCTTCGGGGCATTGCTGGTATATAACCGGTGTCGTCAGCCGTCCTATCCTGCCCGCGAGGGGGGTGGTCGGGCTTGTCGTATGCAGTACGGTTTGGAGACGGAGTATCACTGAGTTCGTCATCGAATTGCGGCAGCAGCCTTCTCCGTGGGTAGCTTTTGGGATGGTCCGACATACCGGTGCCATATACTTCCTCAACTAAGAGGACTTTCGTCCATCGATCCTTGAGGTCATGCATCCTATTCGGCTTTGAGTTGCTATACTTTAGATTTCAAGCTACGAGTCGTTGCTATGAGCTGCTGCCTGATTTCTTCCTGATCTTCGAGGTTATCAGGGATGTACAAGTCATCGGCTTCTAGTATATCTTCCTCCTCGATGAGGGGAAGGTAATTATCATCTTCGGAGTCGTTGATGTTATCGGGGTTGTTCTGGTCCTCAGGCCCTTCCAGACCCTCTAACGGGTGCTCGGGGATATCGGGATTGCCATATTCATCACGGGTATTACCGTCCTCGTTGCTAATAATAGTTTTCCTTCCCTTGTTGCCTTTGGACCGCTTATGCGGTTTTTGGCGCCTTGAAGGCGCATCACCCGACTTGTCGCCATTGTTGTTAGGTGTGTTTTCGCCTTTAGAGGCAGGAGTATCAATCATGTAGACATCATATGTGGAAGTGGCGGCCCATCTCCCAGTGTTAACGAGGGTGGGAGCATGGTCCTTTTGATCCATGTATTGTACCTCCTCGGAGGTATAGTCCAGCATGTCGGTTAAATCTTCGACAGTGGCTATCAAGTGGGTGGTGGGTGGGTCAAAAAATTCGTCCTGACCCGCACCGTAGCCGATCTGAGCATAAATCGGGGTTGGATCATCGGTTATCTTCATCAACGAGATCCGATCTAGGGCCTTATCAACCGCTGAGGGGCCGATCAGATCAAGCTATTTAGAGCTTGCGGAGTTAACCTCCAAGGTGTCCGGACATGGGGAGTGTTCGGCGTGAACATGTGTCCGGTCATGTGGCTCAATTGCCGGACCAGGATAGGAGATCGGCCCATCGCCATGGGTGACCCCATTGGCATATCCGAAGAAGGGGCTCGAGGTTAAAGCCTCAGAGTCCTCGGGTGCTATAGGCGAAGCTGCGAGCCCGATTAACGACAAGTCACCCCCGAGAATCTACAAAGAACTCTAAGTTTCCAAATCTAACCTCTCGATCAGGGGCAAAGCTCCCAACACGTTCTAGATGGCTAGTGGGATCAGCGTGCAGCACAACGCTACCAAAGGCGAAGATCTATCTAGGGACAAAAGTGTCCATGTTGTTGACCTGTTCGTTGATGACAAGGCGAGACATTGATTCCATCTTGCTCATAGAGGAACTCTCAATGAAAGCACCAATGTCGGTGTCAAAACTAGTAGATCTCGTGTAGGGGGTCCCAAATTGTGAGACTAGAATCAATGGTAACAGGAGACGAAGGGGACACATATTTACCCAGGTTCGGGCCCTCCTATGGAGGTAATACCCTACGTCATTCATGGTTGTATTGATGATATGGGGGGTTATAGAGTTGATCTACCTCAAGATCGAATAGTTAACCCTAGATTAGTTTTTCCCTCCCTACACCCTAAAATCCTCTGACTTATATAGACGCCGAGGGTGCCCAGGGTTTACATATGGTTGGTTACATGCTGAAGAGATAAACATGCCTATATGCTACATCAAACGTAGAGCACAAGCCGCGTTTTCCGAAGCTTTCTTCCTGGAGGTAAGGCTTTCCATGAATATTGTGTTCGGTAAGTGGCCCATATAGTCCGGCCCATAGAGATAGGTCGGCCTCTCGAGGACCCCCTAATCCAGGACTTCCTCACCGGGGGCCATAGATTTCACTAAAGGCTTCTTTCTTGAAGGAAAGTATCATGGTGGGTAAACAAATTACTGTCAAGCAATTGATAGAAAAGCAAATAATCATGTAGATATCCAAGGCAATGATTATGCATATAGTCATCATGTCCGTGTCAAGTAGACCGAAATGATTCCGCATCTACTACTATTACTCCAGACATTGACGACTCGTCCCTGCATCTAGAGTATTAAGTTCATGAAGAACAGAGTAACGCATTAGGTAAGATGACATGAGGTAGAGGGATAAACTCAAGAAATATGATGAAAACCCCATCTTTTTACTCTTTATGGCAACAATACAATACATGCCTCGCTAACCCTACTTTGTCACTAGGTGAGGACACCGCAAGATTGAACCCAAAAACAGCACTTCTCCCATTGCAAGAATTACCAATATTGTTGGCCAAACCAAACCAATAACTTGAAGAGACTTGCAAAGATATGGAATCGTGCATATAAGAATTCAGAAAAGACTCAAATAGGATTCATGGATAATCTGAACATAAACCCACAATTCATCGGATCTTAACAAACACACCACAAAAGAGTATTACATCGGATAGATATCCATGAAGATCATGAAGAACATGGTATTGAAGATCAAAGAGAGAGAAGAAGCCATCTAGATACTAGCTATGGACCCGTAGGTCTATGATAAACTAGTCACGCATCATCGAAGGGGCAATGGAGTTATCGGATCCCCCTCTGGCAGATTACTGAAAAAGGCTCCAAGGTTGGATCTCTTGGGAACGAAGGCTTCTGGCAGCGCAAAAGTATTTGCGTGACTCTTTTTGGTGTTGGGGAAATATTTGGGTATTTATACGTCGAAGAATAGGGTTAGGAGACCTGCCAGGTGGCAAGTGTGCCAGGCGTGGCCAGGGGGTGGTCGCGCCTAGTTGGCTTGTGATCTCCTGGCAGATGCCCTGCCGTGCACTCCAAATATGGTAGATATCTTTCCTTCCAGAAAAAACCATTCCGAAGATTTTATTCTGTTTGGACTCCGTTTAATATTCCACATCTGCAATACTCAAAAACAAGGAAAAACAGAAAGTGGCACTAGGATCTAGATTAATAGGTTAGTCCCAAAAATGATATAAAATAACATATTAATGCATATAAAACATACAAAACAGATAGTATAGCATGCCATCATCAAAAATTATAGATACATTCGAGAGGTATCACTTCTCCTCCGACCGTCTCCTCCGCGCTCCCGTCTCCTTCTCTCATGATACATCCCCACGCCTCCTCCGCCCATCTTGCTCCTTCTCTGGTGAGACATCCCCATGCTCCTCCGCCCGTTTGCTTGCTAGGATTTCGATGGATTGCTAGGGTTCTTGCTAGGACATTGCTAGGGCTGCTTGCTAGGGTTCTTGCTAGGAAATTATTTCTGAAATTAGATAGTTAATAAGAAAACTGAGTCAAAAATGAGTTTCAGAAATTAATCATTTATGAAATAGCAAAACTGAGTCAAAATGAGTCAGAAAAATGGTTTTGATGCCCAAATTCAAATGAGATGCTTGTTGTCCAAATGAAAATTAGTCAAAACTAGCTCCGTCTCCATCTGAAAAATAGTTAATAGTTTATGTTTCTCAAAAATTCAGTTAATAGTTAATAGTTTATGTTTCTGAAAATGAAATTCTTGCTGTCCATTTGAAGTTGTTGCCCAAATGCACTAAAAATAAAGTTGAAATGCTTGCTGTCCATTTGAAGTTTTGATGAGTTGTTGTCCATTTGAAGATGAGTTGTTGTCCAAAAACTCAAATTGGACCAGATACAATGTGTTATGGGCCTGAGCCCGTTCTTGTTTGTAGGGAAACTGATTTTGAGTGGCCTATGTTTTGTGAGAATGTTGATTCATTTCCATTCCGGCAAATTTCAGGCGCTCGATATGTGCCATTTTTAGCATAGGTCATGCCGAAATTTACCGTGAATTTTGATATTATGTGCTCTTCAAAGTAGACATCTCGACTGCCCGAGATTTGCCGGGACGGGAATGAAATGACAGCGACGCAAAACATAGGCCATTTTTCAAAGAGTCATTATTCATTTTATTATATAAAGCTCGAGAAATTAAACGACTAGATTGAACCCTAGGAAACATGGTCGACAATGATGAAGCCGAAGGTTCTCCCACCCAAGAAGTAGAAGCACACGCTTTCCTCAACTATCTGGCCACATAGAAGATGGGGAGGGCCACTGATGCCAATGCTGATGGCACCAACGCCAACGACACTGATGCCACCAACACCGACACTGAGGTGGAGACGGCCACTGATGATGGTACCTATGAAGCAAGTGAAGGAAAGAAGGGAAAGATGCACTACTAGGAGAAACCTTATAGGAAGTACACTATTAGTAGCGCTGGAAAGTAAAAGGCACTGCTGGTAATTACCAGTAGCGCTGGATTTCGGCAGCCCTCAAGTAAAGACTTAGTAGTAACGCTGGAAACATAAAGAGCGCTACTGATAAGCGGGACCCGACGAGCCCACCGACACTGTTGGTAGTAGTGGCGCTGCCCACAATAAAGCGCTACTCCTAAGCCTCATAGCAGTAGCGGTTGTTGTGAGGAAACCACTACTGCTATGCGCCCCCACTTTATTTGTAGCGCTGCTCCTAAAAAGCGCTACTACTAAGCCTCATAGTAGTAGCGCGCTGTGGAAACCAGCACCACTACTAATCGTGGCAGAACCTCCTTTTCACCCACCCTTGTCTCCCCCTTCTTCCTCCCCCCATTTGCCCTCTCCCCTCCTTTGCCCTCTCCCCTCTCTAAGTTTTTTCTCCACCATTATTGCCCTTCTTATATCTTCCTACTACCTCTCTTCTCTCCCCATTAATGCCCCCTCCACCATAATTCTCCTCCATATAGATGACCTCTTCTAGCTCTATCTTCCACATTTATTTGGCTCTCCCTCCTTCCATACATATAGATCTAGCTAGATCATCTCTCTCCCTCTCCATTAGTTAGCTAGAGTCATCTCTCCTCCCAACAACTATATCTAGTTAGCTATTTAGCCATCCACTCTCGATCCCTATAGGTCGCGAAGGCCTAATGATCTAACCATGCACAATCTCTCTCGGGATATAGGTGCGTAAAAGTTGTGCATTTCAAGAATGGGAATATGTGTGTTTGCGATATGAAGGGATATTGTATGAGTGACATGCCCCGTGAGTTGCTTATGTTTTGCCGAAATGTCGATTATTTCGGTTTCGACGAATTTTGAGGAAACTCGATATATATGTCCTATTTTTAGGCTAGGTCATGCCAACTTTTTATATGACTTTTGCTTGTTATACCATGCAGGCATGACGTTGAGTAGAAGGAAGGTGGAGTGATACTTGCAATGCACGGTGATAGACATGTATGAAAATAATCGGATTGGGATTAGATGTCCGTGTACAAAATGCAAATGAGTCATTTTAGACCCTTTTGATCGTGACAGTTTGAAGGCGCACTTGCTGATGAATGGTTTCATGGATAGCTATACTCGGTGGATCAGTGAAGATGATGATGAGGACGTCCACATGGCAGGGAATAACGACATGGAGCTAGACAAAGAGATGACCGATCGACACGAAGATGATGGCGACGGGGAAGAGTCCGGACATGGTGGCGGGGAAGATTCCAGACACAACAAAGAAGAGTCCAGACATGGCGGCGGAGAAGATTCCGGACACGGCGAAGAAGAGTCCATACATGACGGAGATGAGGCGATGAACACGCCGCAGTCTTTGACACTACTAAGTTTAGTCGTGCAGGACCCTCATGTTCGAGACCTCCTTCGCAAGAGTATGACTAGCGACAGAGCTGCTTCTAGAGAGGAGGCCAAGCTAGCGCAACTTGAAGTAGACTCGAAGACTCCATTATATGATGGTTGCGATCCCGAGATGACCTGCTTGAGTTTAACGCATGAACTTTTAAATACGAAGGCCAAAAACAAATGGACAGACAAAAGCCTCGATGAGCATTTGAAGTATCTACATAAAAAGGTCTTCACATGGGAAACATGTGTCCTACTAGTGTCGATGAGGCCAAGAAAATCGTTTGCCCTCTTGATTTGCCGCACATTAGATACCACACATGCATCAATGATTGCATCATTTATCAGGGCAAGCACGCGGAAAAAACCAACTATCCAATGTGCAATGCTTCTCGATTCAAGAAGGAGGAAAGAAATCTCCTCAGAAAGTTGTATGGTACTTTCCAATCACTCCCCGTCTGCAGCGGTATTTCGTAGATCCTAAGGAAGCAAAGCTCATGCGCTCGCACGTGGAGAGGAAGAAACCCGACGATGGAGATGATCCGAAGCTGAGACACCTTGCAGGTGCTAGCCAGTGAAGAGCATTCAACGCCAAAAATCGATTTTTCGGAGAAAATGCAAGGAACATCGTTCTTGGTGCGAGTACCGATGGCATGAATCCGTTTGGAAACCAGAGCACCAACCATAGCACATGGCCCATCTTTGTATGGATGTACAACCTCCCCCCATGGTTGTGCATGAAGACAAAGTACATACACATGAGCATGCTGATTCAAGGGACAAAACAACCGGGAAATAATATTAACTTGTATATGGGGATTCTGAAAGAGGAGTTAGACACATTATGGAAATCGCTGGTCAAGACATGGGACGCGAGCACACGAGATTATTTATATATGAGAGTTGCGCTGATGACGATGGTGCACGACTATCTCGGTTACGGGTACACTTCAGGCCAGGTGTGCCACAGATACTGTGGATGCACGAGGTGCATGGATGATACAATGTCTCAGTAGCTTATGTCAACGAAAGATGGCGGGTCTGGGAAAATCGTGTACATGGGGCATTGTAGATGGCTCGAGAGGGATGATCCATGGAGAAAACGTGGAGACCTATTCAATGGTTTGGCTGAATATCGAGGACCTCCACGTAAGAGGAGCGGCACCAAAATCAACGAGTTGTTGAATAACTCAGAACAGTGCCCGGCACCGGGAAAGATAGAAAAGGCACCGGATCCGCTGCTGAAGGTATGGAAAACGAGGTCCGTTTTCTGGGACTTGGAGTACTGGCACAATCACGACACGCCTCATTGCCTTGATCAAATGCATATCACGAAGAATATCCTCGAGAGCTTTCTTGGCACACTGATGAATATGCCAGACAACACCAAGGATGGGTCGAAGGCAAGGAAAGACTTGGAAGATTTCACTACCATGCCACTTTCTTGCATTTGTTCAGAGAGCATATCCTCTCTAATCCCCCTGAAGAGTGCAGTTCAGGCGGATTGATCATACACGCCTTTGCACATGGACCCGCACCCAAACTCGCCTCCTCTCAGGCATAGGATATCAACGGGTACACGTTCTACATGGAGGCAAAAGACATGGACAATGAGTACCAGAACTTAGGGGTGATGATTGAATGCGTGACCGATGCCAACGACACAACTCAAAGGTTCTACGAAAGGTTCAAAGAGATCTCGGAGCTTGACTACGCTGAATTGCATGCTGCAACGATGTTCTATGTTAGATGGGCTAAGGCCATCGTAAAAGAAAATAAGTATTTCACTACCATTTGTATACCCGACGCGAATAGCGCTACCGTGAACGTTAACATCATCGCCAAAACTGAGCCATGTGTACATGCTAAGCACATGACACAATGCTTCTTCATAACCGACCAGACTAATCCTGGCCATGTTGTCATGAGGAGAGGCCAAAGGAGCATCGTTGGAATGGATGGAGTCGCCAATGAGGAAGACTATGACCAATACGGCCCTATGAGGGAAAATGACGATGACGATGAAGCATACATGAAAAGAAGAATCAAGACTACATTATGTAAGAAAGATCGTACTCCATGGTGCCGGAAAAGTCATAAAGAGGGGCTCAATTATACGTCAACAAACAAGAAAGGGAAGAAGCTCAATGTGAAACGTCGTCGACACAGCTGAGAAACCATCATCTATATATATGTATCTATTTTTTGTACACACTTAAGTAACCGTTACCGGTCAAATGATGTATACATCGTATCTCCTTAAATTACCACAACATGGTTCCGGTGATATTCGCGTAGTGTGGGAGAGCGAGGGAGATCGACGTTCTTGTCGACTGCGTGTGAGGCCGTCAGGCGAAAAACAAAAAACAGAAACATAAGGGAGAAAACAATACAAAATAAAAATAAAAGTAAACATAAAGCAAAGGAAAATAATAAAAGGAAAAGAAAACTAAAAACTAGAAAAGGAAAATAGTAATAATAAATAATAAAAAGTTAGCAGTAGCGCTGGATTAAGGACGAGCGCTATAGCTAACTTAGCTATAGCACTGGTTTCTGACTAGCACTACTACTAATTTAGCAGTAGTGCTGGTCAGAAACCAACGCTATAGCTAATTTAGCTATAGCGCCAATTTGCTACCAACGCTACTGCTTGTTTGAGATAACCCCTGCGTGGGCTCAAATTTTTCCAACTCCCCCACACCTCTCTTGATCCTCTCTGTCATCGGCGCCCTGACCTCCATCGCCACTGCCGCCGTCTCCCCTGCCCACCGCCGCCCGAGCCACCCACCGCCACCCGAGCCGCCATCTCCCCTTCCCACCGCTGCACCGTATGCCTCCCTCTCCTCTCCCTCTCCCTTCCATCCTCTCCCCCACCGCCGCCTCCTCTCCCCTACCCTGCCTTCCTCTCCCTCTCCCTCTATTCTCCCCTGCCCCCTCTCCTCTCCTCTCCCTCTCTTCTCCCCTGCCCCCTCTCCTCTCCCTCTCCCTCTCTTCTCCCCTTCATATGAATCCTAGCTAGGTGTGTTTAGGAATGTAGGATTTTTTTAGCATTTAGGATTTTTTAGGAAAGTATCTAGGGAATTTTTTGTAGGAGAAGAGGAAAAAGGAAATGGAAAAGAAGAAGAAAAGGAATAATAATAATAATAATAATAATAAGAAGAAGAAGATAGGAGGACGGAGGAGAAGAGAAGAGGAGAGGAGGACAAGGAGAAGGAAAAAGGAAAAGAAGAGAAAAAGAAGAGAATATAGAAAGAAGAAAGAAAATAAAAGAGGGGAGGAGAATGAGAAGAGGAAAAAGGAAAGAAGAAAATATAATATATATAATATAATAAGAAGAGAAGAGGGGAGGAGGCGGAGGAGGAGGAGGATGATGAAAGAAAAGGAGGCTGCGGAATAGAAGAGGCAAGGAGATCATAGAAGAGTAGCCTGAAGCGAGGGAGAGTAAAGAGTGGCGGAAGGTCGCCCGGAGGAAGAGCTGAAGAAGAAGAGAAGATCGAGACTTCGAGGAGGCGTCCGAAGAGCGTTTAGAGGGCAGATGAAGGTTTGGTGGGCAGAAGAGAAAAGAAGAAGGGAGAGGAAGGAAAACATGGGAGGAGAAGGAGAAGAGCACTAGTAGAAAACAGGGCTTTTGTCCTAGCCGAATCGGAGCAATAGTCCCGGTCGCGTTACGGACCGGGACAAATGTGAGCATTAGTCCCTGTTCGAGCGGCTAGGACGTCGGACGGGGCTCGGCAGACATCAGTCCCGGTTCGAATGGGACCTTTAGTCCTGGTTGGAGACACCAACTAGGACTAAAGAACCTTTAGTCCCGGTTTCCTTTAGTCCCGGTTGGTGTCTCCCACCGGGACTAAAGTGTTATGAAAAACTAAAACGGCTATAACTTTTGCATAAGATGTTGGCAAAAAAGTTTAATATATCAAAATGTTCAGCACGAGAAACTGGTTTAATTACTAAAGGTATTTTTTTCAGTTTTGTTTTGTTTTTTGCTTTATTTATTTTCTTTTGTTTGTACTTACAGCAAAATATTTAGAGTTTTTGAGCGAAATTTATGTGAATCACTAGTTTGTGAATAACTTTACTTTGAAAATAGATTTTTGAGTGATTCTTTTCTAGATATTTAATATTATTGTGTTTAGCATAATGTTCAATTTGGTAAATTTTAGGTTATTTTAAATAGGTGTTTTAATCAAAAACAAATTCTGTTTAGGTCTTTTAGTTTTATAGCTAAAAAAAATCAATAAATGCATGAAAAATAGCGAATGAAGTGGGAAAGGGTTGAAAATTGATGATGTGGCTTTTAATGGTGCATGTTAAACGCACAAAAAGCTGGAGTTGAAATAAATTTTAAAAATGAAATGCCTTTGTAACAGATGAGTTTTCATCTGAAACCCAGATACTTCGAAAAAGATTGTCCAGTTTGTACACAAAATGTATCCAACTTTTGTCGTAACCATCTCAAGTTTTTAGCACATGCTATGTGGGTGAAATGATAATACCATCCTGCCGGATTTCGGGCTCCGCAAAACCCTTAAGATTCAAACACATGGGCGTGTGCGAAGATCCCCTGCAGCCTCGTCACCATATCTCGTTACTCGATAGACACAATGACAAACTCGCACGATGACGAGGAAGAAGATGAAGATGACAGTTTACCCAGGTTCGGGCCGCTGCGAAGCGTAATACCCTACTCCTTCTTTGATGGATTGCCTCTCGAGGAGGTGATGCAGATGAAATAGTACAGTGTTCTTGGGCCTTGTGAGGGCTCTCTTGAGGTGTTCGAGGCCCTCTATGGCTTTGTGGTGGATGAGTGGTGGAATGGATTCCGCGGTGGATCGGATCCCACTCTACGGTGCAACCTATCCTCTATATATGTGGTGGCCCGGGTCTCTTCCCTTATCACAATGGTGGGAAGGGATCCCACAACGACCAATTTTGAAGGGGGACAATAGTACGTGCTAGCCCTTCCCAAAGGCGGTCTTCGCCTGCAAAGTAGCTGTCGATGGCGCAGGGATGGGCTTAGCGATGACATCCACCCTGCGGAGCAGGTGGTTGTGGTCTTCTTACACTGAAATGGAAACCTTTGGGGGTGTGCTTTGGGAACCCACGTATGTCCTTGCTCCTTTTACACCAAATAGGAATCTACGCTGCCTAGCGTACTGACGCCCGCCTGTCCTTCCTTGAGTCACCCTTGACTCCCGAGGCCGGGCCTTGCATAGAGATCTTTGCTGCTCCGGAGGGGTCCTGAGGAGGCCCATACTTCACGGGTCTTGTTGTTGTTCCTCCTCGCGAGGCTAGGGGCCCTCGCGAGGGTCTTATCTTGAGTGGGGCCGCACCTGGTCCTATTTGGTTGATGAAGTGGTCCATGCCCTGGGCCGCAGGGAAGCAGGTCTGGTACCCCCCGTATCCAGAAAGCCGACAGTAGCCCCGGGCCCAAGGCATGCTCGCGTTGGCTCGCGGGCGAAGCCTGGAGAGCGGCATGGAGCTCCGCAGGCCCCAAACGCCTGTGGGCCAGGCTTAACGTGCATCGCGCGGTTGATGTCGGGTGCCCTTCGCCTCTCCGGCCTCCACTCGAATCAACAAGAGCCTAAGTTATAGTGTTGGACCATTACTGCTTCCCTTCCTTGCGCATCTGCTATTGCTTTCTAGGTCTCCAGCTCCAGCAAGCGTCTTTCCAAATCCGTAGAGGTGTCCAGGTCCTGCTATTGGTTATTGACCGTAGAGGTGTCTCGGTCATGTCTACATAGTTCTCGAACCCGTAGGGTCTGCACACTTAAGGTTCAATGACGTTTCAGTAGTATAGAGTTATGTATGGTGGTGACCTAAGGTTGTTCGGAGTCCCGGATGAGATCCCGGATGTCACGAGGAGCTCTGGAATGGTCCGGAGGTAAAGATTGATATATAGGAAGTCCTATTTGTTGGAAATATGCCCTAGAGGCAATAATAAATTAGTTATTATCATATTTCCTTGTTCATGATAATCGTTTATTATCCATGCTATAATTGTATTGATCGGAGACTTAAATGCATGTGTGGATACATAGACAAAACCATGTCCCTAGTATGCCTCTAATAGACTAGCTCGTTGATCAAAGGATGGTTAAGGTTTCCTAGCCATGGACATGAGATGTCATTTGATAACGGGATCACATCATTGGGAGAATGATGTGATGGACAAGACCCAAATTACAAACGTAGCATATGATCGTGTCAGTTTATTGCTGCTGTTTTTCGCATGTCAAGTATATGTTCCTATGACCATGCGATCATGCAACTCACTGACACCGGAGGGATACTTTGTGTGTATCAAACGTCGCAACGTAACTAGGTGACTATAAAGGGGCACTACAGGTATCTCCAAAGGTGTCTGTTGAGTTGGCATGGATCAAGACTGGGATTTGTTACTCCGTGTGACGGAGAGGTATCTCAGGGCCCACTCGGTAATGCAACATCACAACAAGCCTTGCAAGCAATGTGACTAATATGTTAGCCACGGGATCTTGCATTACGGAACGAGTAAAGAGACTTGCCGGTAACGAGGTTGAACTAGGTATGGAGATACCGACAATCGAATCTCGGGCAAGTAACATACTGAAGAACAAAGGGAACGTTATACGGGATTGATTGAATCCTTGACATAGAGGTTCGACCGATGAAGATCTTCGTAGAATATGTAGGAACCAATGTGGACGTCCAGGTCCCACCATTGGTTATTGGCCATAGAGGTCTCTCGGTCATGTCTACATAGTTCTCGAACCCGCAGGGTCTGCACACTTAAGGTTCGGTGACGTTTAGGTAGTGTAGAGTTATGTATGGTGGTGACCGAAGGTTGTTCGGAGTCCCGGATGTGATCCCGGATGTCACGAGGAGCTCCGGAATGGTTCAGAGGTAAAGATTCATATATAGGAAGTCCCAATTTGGTCACCGGAAAAGTTCCGGGCTCATCTGTAGTGTACCGGGAGTGCCAGTAGTGTATCGGGAGACCACCGGGAGGGGTATTTCGACCCAAGAGGCTTTATGGGCTGTAGGAGGATGAATACCAGCCCTTAGTGGGCTGGTGGAAGTCCTACAGAAAGCCATGAGGCTGGGAAGAAAATACCAAAAGGAAAAAGGTGGAAAAAGGCAAAAAAGGGCCAAATAAGGAAGGAGTCCTAATCCTTCTAGGAGTGGAGGAGGAGGACTCCTCCCTCCTTGGTTTGGCTGACCCAAGGGCTGCCTATTTGGCAGCCAAGCCTCCTCCTCCTCTCCTCCTATATATACTAGAGGATTTTAGGCTTTTGGCACACGATTTTCAGCCACGTGCCACCCGTTCCTCAAGTGCATAGCTTCTCCTCTAGATCGGTTTTCTGCAGTGCTTAGGTGAAGCCCTGTCGGAATAGCTCCACCACCATTGCCGGAGCGCCGTCACGCTGCCGGAGAACTCTTCCTCCTCTCCGCCTCCTCTTGCTGGATCAAGACGGTGGAGATCGTCATCAAGCTGCACGTGTGCTGAATGCGGAGGTGCCGTCCGTTCGGTACTATATCGGAAGGATAGTGATCAAGGCCACGGGACGTTCGTGATCGGATCGCGGGACAGATCATGACGAGATCGCGGGACGGTTCATTATTGGTTCGCGGGACGGTTCATGATTAGATCGCGGGACGCTCGGTGATTTGGATCGCGAAGAAGTTTGACTACACCAACAACGTTTCTTAACGCTTCCCGCTTAGCGATCTACAAGGGTACGTAGATCCACTCTCCCTCTCGTAGATGCTCATCACTATGAATAGGTTTGCGTGTGCGTAGGAAATTTTTTGTTTCCCATGTGACGTTCCCCAACAGTGGCATCATGAGCTAGGTTGATGGTTCGATGAGATCTCGAGTAGAACACAAAAGGTTTGTGGGCGTTGATGCTTAGATTGCTTCCTCCCTTGGTCGTGTTTTGGTTCAGCAGTATTGTGGGATGAAGCGTCCTGGACCAACCTTACTCGTACGCTTACGAGAGACCGGTTCCCTCAACTGCACTTGTTGCAATAGATGGCTAGCGGGTGTCAGTTTCTCCTACTTTAGTTGGATCGGATTCGACAAAGGCGGTCCTTGAGAAGGTTGAAAAGCAAACTAGTGTATCACCGTTGTGGTTTATGCGTAGGTGAGAATCGTTCTTGCTAGATACCCGTAGTAGCCACGTAAAACATGCAACAACAATTAGAGGACGTCTAACTTGTTTTTGTAGGGTATGTTGTGATGTGATATGGCCAATTACATGATGTGATATATGTGATGTATGAGATGATCATGTGATGTATAGAATTTCACGACTTGCACATCGATGAGTACAGCAACCGGTAGGAGTCATAGGGTTGTCTTTAATTATTGTATGACCTGCGTGTCAATCATTAAGCGCTATGTAATGCTTTACTTTATCGCTAAGCGGTAGCAATAGAAGTAGAAGCAGGGCTGGCGCCACAACCCCAATGGCAGCACATTGATGGAGATCAAGATGATGGAGATCATGGTGTTGTGCCGGTGACGATGGAGATCTTGCCGGTGTTTTGAAGATGGAGATCTTAAACACAAGTTCATGGCCATATCATGTCACTTATGATTTGCATGATGTTAATCCTTTTTATGCACCTTGTTTTGCTTAGGACGACGATAGCATTATAAGGTGATCCCTCGCTTAATTTCAAGATAAATTGTGTTCTCCTTGAGTGTGCATCGTTGCAAAATTTCGTCGTGTTGAGACACCACGTGATGATCGGGTGTGATAGACTCTACGTTCACAAACAACGGGTGCAAGCCAGATTTGCACGTGCAGAACACTCGGGTTAAACTTGACGAGCCTAGCATGTACAGACATGGCCTCGGAACACAAGAGACCAAAAGGTCGAACATGAGTCATATAGTAGATATGATCAACATAATGATGTTCACCATTGCAGCCACCTCAACTCACGTGAGATCGGACTTGATTTGGTGAATTTGGATCATGTATCACTCGAATGATCGGAGGGACGTCAATTTGAGTGGGAGTTCTTAAGTAATATGATTAATTGAACTCATTATCATGAACATAGTCAATAGTGTCTTTGCAAATTATGTTGTAGATTACTTGCTCGCATTGTAGCTCCCTTAAATTTTTATATGTTCCTAGAGAAATAGAGTTGAAAGATGTTGGTAGCAATATTGCGGACTGGGTCTGTGATTTGAGGATTGTCCTCAGTGCTGCACAGAAGGCTTATGTCCTTAATGCACCGCTCGGTGCGCCACTCCCTCTAGCATCGTCTGTAGATGTTGTGAACATCTGACAGGCACGTTTCAATGACTACTTGATAGTTTACTGCGTCATGCATTACGGCTTAGAATTGAGGCTCCGAAATGTTTTGAACGTCACGGAACAGATGAGATGTTCTAGGAGCAGAGATTGTGATCTCAGGCTCGTGCCTGTGTTGCGAGATATGAGATCTCCAACAAGATTCTTTGCCTGTAAGATGAAGGAGAATAGCTCAATCATTGAGCATGTACTCAGATTGTTTGGGTACTACAATCGCTTGAATCAAGTGGGAGTTGATCTTCTAGATAAGATGGTGATTGATATAGTTCTCCAAGTCACTGTCACTAAAGCTACTAGAACTTAGTGATGAACTATAATACACCAGGGATAGAAGTATTGATCTCCGAGCTGTTCGCGATGTTTGACACCGCGAAGGTAGAAATCAAGAAGGAGCGTCAAGTGTTGATGGTTAATCAAACCACTAGTTTCGAAAAGGGCAAGAGCAAGGAGGGAAACTTCATGGATAGAAAGTCAGTTGCTGCTCCAGTGAAGCAACCCAAAGTTGAACTCAAACCCGAGACTAAGTGCTTCTATTATGAGGTGAGAGGTCGCTGAGGCGGAACAACCCTAGATACTTGGTAGATAAGAAGGCTGGCAACATCGACAGAAGTATATTTGATATACGAGTTATTGATGTGTACCTTTCTAGTACTCCTAGTAGCACCTGGGTATTGGATACCAGTTCGGTTGCTAAATGTTAGTAACTCGAAATAAAAGCTACAGAATAAATGGAGAACTAGCTATGGTTGAGGTGACGATGTGTGTTGGAAATATTTCCAAGGTTGATGTGATAAACATCACACGCTCTCTCTACCTTCAGGATTAGTGACGAACCTAAATAAATGTTATTTGGTGTTTTGCGTTGAGCATGAACATGATTAGATCATGTTTGTCGCAATACGGTTATTCATTTAAGTCAGAGAATAATGGTTATTCTGTTTACATGAATAATACCTTCAATGGTCATGCACCCAGTGAGAATGGTTTGTTGAAATCTTGATCATAGTAATACACATGTTCATAACATTGATGTCAAAAGATACAAAGTTAAATAATGATAGTACCACATACTTGTGGCACTGCCGCAAAATGTCATATTGGTATAAAGCGCATGAAGAAACTCCATGCTGATGGATACTTGGACTCATTCGATTTCGAATCGGTTGACACATGTGAACTATGCCTCTTGGGCAAGATGACTAAAGGACTCCATTGGATGGAGCGGGCAAGTGATTCATTGGAAATGATACATGTTGATGTATGCAATCTAGTGAGTCTTGTAGCATGCAGTGGATATCATTATTTTCTTACCTTCACTGATGATTTGAGTAGATATAGTGTATATTTATTTAATGAAACACAAGTCTGAATCGTTTGAAAGGTTCAAGCAAATTCAGAGTGAAGTTTAAGATCATCGTGACAAGAAGATAAAAATGACTGCGATATGATCGTGGAGGTGAATATCTGAGTCACGAGTATGGCATACAACTTAAGACAATGTGAAAGTTGTTTCACAACTAAACGCCACCTGGAACACCATAGTGTGATGGTGTGTCCGAACATCATAGTTATGCTCTATTGGACATGGTGCATGCTATGATGTCTCTTATCGTTTTACTACTATAATTTTGGGGTTATGAATTAGAGACAACTACATTCACTTTAAATAGGGCACCATCTAAATCTGCTAAGATGACACCGTGTGAATTATGGTTTGATAGAAACCTAAGCTGTCATTTCTTAATATTTGGGGCTGCGACACTTGTGTGTAAAATGTTTTCACCTAATGAGGTCGAACCCAAGGCGGACAAATGCATCTTCATAGAATACCCTAAGATCAGTTGGGTGAACCTTCTATCTCAGATCCAAGTGCAAAGTGTTTGTTACTAAAACGGATCCTTTCTCGAGGAAAAGTTTCTCTCGAAAGAATTGAGTGGGAGGAAGATAGAACTTGATGAGGTTGTTAAACCTTTGTTCAAGCAGAGAGTAGCGCAACGCAGAATGTTGTTTCTGTGAAGCCTACGTTAGTTGAGAGGAAGTTAATGATGATGATCATGAAGCTTCAGGATCAAGTTACTATCGAACTTCGTAGGTCGACAAGGATGTGTACTGCTCCTAAGCGGTACGACAACCCTGTCTTGGAGATCATGTTGTTGGACAACGATGAACCTACGAGCTATGGAGAAGCGATAATGGGCTCGGATTGCGACAAATGGTTGGAGGCCATGAAATCCGAGATAGAATCCATGTATGAAAACCAAGTATAGACTTTGGTAGACTTGCTCGTTGGACGGCATGTCGTTGAGTACAAATGGATCTTTAAAATGAAGACAGACGCTGATGGTAATTATCACCATTTGTAAAGCTCGACTTGTTGCAAAGCTGTTTGTGACAAGTTCAAGGAGTTGACTGCGATGAGACTTTCTCACTCATAGCGATGCTAAAGTCTGTTGGAAATATGTTAGTAGTTACTGCATTTTTCAATTATGAAATCCGGCAGATGGATGTCAAAACATCGTTTCCTTAACGATTTTACTTGAGGAAAGGTTGTATGTGATACAACCAGAAGGTTTTGTCAGTCCTAAGGATGCTAAAAGGTGTACAAGATTCAGTGATCCTTCTATGGACTAAAGCAAGCATCTCGGAGTTGGAATATGCACTTTGATGAGGTGATCAAAGTTTTGAGTCTATGCAAAGTTTATGAGAAACTTGTACTTACAATAAAGTGAGTGGGAGCACTATAGAATTTCTGATAAGTATATGTGGATGACATATTGTTGATCGGAAATAATGTAGGATTTCTGGAAAGCATAAATGGTTGTTTGAAAAGTGATTTTGAAAGGAAGACCTGGATAAAGCTACCTAATTGTAGAGCATTAAAATCTATAGAGATAGATCAAGATGCTTGATGAGACTTTCAATAAATACATACCTTGACAATATTTTGAAAGAGTTCAAAGTGGATCAGTCGGAGAAAGAGTTGTCGCCTGATTTATAAAGGTGTGAAGTTGAGTAAGACTCAAAGCTCGACAATGGTAGAAGAAAGAGAAAAGACGAACATCGTCCCCTATGCCTTAGCCATAGGCTCTGTGTAGTATGCCATGCTGTGTACCGCACCTGTGTGTGCCTTGCCATGAGTCTGTCAAGGGGTACTAGAGTGGTCCAGGAGTGGATCATTGGACAGCGGTCAAAATTATTCTTAGTAACCAGAGGACTAAGGAGATGTTTCTCGATTATGGAGGTAATAGAGAGTTCGTCGTAAAGAGTTACGTCGATGCAAGCTTTAAACACCAATCCGGATGGCTCGTAGTAGCAATCTAGATACGTATAGTGGAGCAGCCATTTGGTAAAGTACCAAGTGGAGTGTGGTAGCAGTGTTTACGGTTTGACATAGATTTGCAAAGTACACACGGATCTGAATGTTACAGACCCATTGACTATAAGACCTCTCTCACATGCAAAGCATGATCGAACTCCAAAACTCATTGGGTGTTAGATTCATAACAATGCGAATCACATGGTGATGTGAACTAGATTATTGACTCTAGTGCAAGTGGGAGACTGTTGGAAATATGCCCTAGAGGCAATAATAAATTAGTTATTATCATATTTCCTTGTTCATGATAATCGTTTATTATCCATGCTATAATTGTATTGATCGGAGACTTAAATGCATGTGTGGATACATAGACAAAACCATGTCCCTAGTATGCCTCTAATAGACTAGCTCGTTGATTAAAGGATGGTTAAGGTTTCCTAGCCATGGACATGAGATGTCATTTGATAACGGGATCACATCATTGGGAGAATGATGTGATGGACAAGACCCAAATTACAAACGTAGCATATGATCGTGTCAGTTTATTGCTGCTGTTTTCCGCACATCAAGTATATGTTCCTATGACCATGAGATCATGCAACTCACTGACACCGGAGGGATACTTTGTGTGTATCAAACGTTGCAATGTAACTGGGTGACTATAAAGGGGCACTACAGGTATCTCCAAAGGTGTCTGTTGAGTTGGCATGGATCAAGATTGGGATTTGTTACTCCGTGTGACGGAGAGGTATCTCAGGGTCCACTCGGTAATGCAACATCACAACAAGCCTTGCAAGAAATGTGACTAATATGTTAGCCACGAGATCTTGCATTACAGAACGAGTAAAGAGACTTGCCGGTAACGAGGTTGAACTAGGTATGGAGATACCGACGATCGAATCTCGGGCAAGTAACATACCAATGAACAAAGGGAACGTTATACGGGATTGATTGAATCCTTGACATAGAGGTTCGACCGATGAAGATCTTCGTAGAATATGTAGGAACCACTGTGGACGTCCAGGTCCCGCCATTGGTTATTGTCCGTAGAGGTGTCTCGGTCATGTCTACATAGTTCTCGAACCCGCAGGGTCTGCACACTTAAGGTTCGGTGACATTTCGGTAGTGTAGAGTTATGTATGGTGGTGACTGAAGGTTGTTTGGAGTCCCAGATGAGATCCCGGACGTCACGAGGAGCTCCAGAATGGTCCGGAGGTAAAGATTAATATATAGGAAGTCCCAGTTTCGGGCTCATCGGTAGTGTACCGGGAGTGCCGGTAGTGTACCGGGAGACCACCGGGAGGGGTATTTCGACCCAAGAGGCTTTATGAGCTGTAGGAGGATGAATACCAGCCCTTAGTGGGCTGGTGGAAGTCCTACATAAAGCCCATGAGGCTGGGAAGAAAATACCAAAAGGAAAAAGGTGGAAAAGGCAAAAAAGGGCCAAATAAGGAAGAGTCCTAATCCTACTAGGAGTGGAGGAGGAGGACTCCTCCCTCCTTGGTTTGGCCGATCCAAGGGCTGCCTTTTTGGCAGCCAAGCCTCCTCCTCCTCTCCTCCTATATATACTAGAGGATTTTAGGGTTTTGGCACAAGATTTTCAGCTACGTGCCACCCGTTCCTCTAGTGCATAGCTTCTCCTCTAGATCGGTTTTCTGCAGTGCTTAGGCGAAGCCCTATAGGAATAGCTCCACCACCATCGCCGGAGCGCCGTCACGCTGCCGGAGAACTCTTCCTCCTCTCTGCCTCCTCTTGCTGGATCAAGACGGTGGAGATCGTCATCAAGCTGCACGTGTGCTGAACGCGGAGGTGCCGTCTGTTCGGTACTAGATCGGAAGGATCGTGATCAAGGCCACGGGACGTTCGTGATCGGATCACGGGACGGATTGTGACGAGATCGCGGGACGGTTCATGATTGGTTCGCGGGACGGTTCGTGATTAGATCGCGGGACGCTCGGCGATTTGGATCGCGAAGAAGTTCGACTACACCAACCGCGTTTCTTAACGCTACCCGCTTAGCGATCTACAAGGGTACGTAGTTCCACTCTCCCTCTCATTGATGCTCATCACCATGAATAGGTTTGCGTGTGCATAGGAAATTTTTTGTTTCCCATGCGACGTTCCCCAACACTATTTTGGTCGCCGGAAAAGTTTCGAGCTCATCGGTAGTGTACCGGGAGTGCCGGTAGTGTACCGGGAGACCATCGGGAGGGGTTTTTCGACCCAAGAGGCTACATGGGCTGTGGGAGGATTAATAACAGCCCTTACTGGGCTGTTGGAAGTCTCACACAAGGCCCATGCGTCTTGGAAGAAAAGTCCAAACGGAAAAGGTGGAAAAAGGCAAAAAGGGCTAATATAAGGAAGGAGTCCTAATCCTACTAGGAGTGGAGGAGGAGGACTCCTCCCTCCTAATTCGGCTGACCCAAGGGCTGGCTCCTTGGGATCCAAGCCTCCTCCTCCTCTCCTCCTATATATACTAGAGGATTTTGGGGTTTTGGCACAAGATTTTCAGCCACGTGCTACCCATTCCTCCAATGCATAGTTTCTCCTCTAGATCAGATTTCTGCAGTGCTTAGGCGAAGCCCTGCCGGAATAGCTCCACCACCATCGCCAGAGCGCCGTCATGCTGCCAGAGATCTCTTCTACCTCTCTGCTCCCTCTTGCTGTACCAAGAAGGCAGGGATCGTCATCAAGATGTACATGTGCTGAACGCGGAGGTGCCGTCCGTTTGGTGCTAGAACGGAAGGACCGTGAACAAGATTGCGAGACGGATCGTGATGAGATCGCGGGATGGATTGTGATGAGATCGCGGGATGGATTGGGATGAGATCGCGGGACGGATCGTGATGAGTTCGCGGGACGGATCGTGATTGGATCGCGGGACGGATCGTGATGAGATCACGGGATGCTCGACGATTTGGATCGCGAAGACGTTCGACTACACCAACCACGTTTCTTAACGCTTCTCGCTTAGCGATCTACAAGGGTATGTAAATCCACTCTCCCTCTCGTAGATGCTCATCACCATGGATAGATCTTGCATGCATGTAGGAAATTTTTTGTTTCCCATGCAACGTTCCCCTACAGGGTGCCTCGGGAAGGGCCACATCACACGACTCCTTGCGAAACACCAACCCAGAGAAGGTGGTATGACACATTCATGCCGGCAAGGAGCCATGCAAGCAAGGAGGAATGTTAGAGAGCAGATCAGATAATTGGGAAATTATCGAAATACGCATAAAAAAGCGACTACAGAGGTATGCCGTGACCTCTCTGAGGATAATGCGGCCCAGTGGACGCCCTCGACCAGAGTAACCCAAAAAATAACCTGGCAACAACCAACAAAAAGTGGTCACCTGGCGGCCAAGCCGCTGAAGAACTGCAGCTGCCGTTATAGCTTGATCTCTTGCATCCACGAGTGCGACTTTCGCGGGTATGTCGTCTCCTGAGGCCTAGAGTCTTCGCTTGGTCCGGACATCTCCTCCAACTCCTCATCGCACCCCGCCAGGCAAGGCATGAGCATGGCCCAATGAAGTTGTTGGGACATTACACCTGTGTTCACCAGTCTGAAGGGCATGCAGACATAGGCGTTCGGGTTGACCCATCCATGATCGGCTCGCGCTGGCCAGAGGGGGCCCTGAGCCGCGGCATGGTTAATCGCGAGCGCGTTGACGTAGATGCGCGGCCGGTCAACCGTGCCGATGACGGCGGCTGCAATTAGAGATGCTGGGCAGCCTCCGCCTTGCTCGGCCTGTGCTTCTGGAAGCTCCTCGATTGCTGTGATGACGGACTCTTGTGAGCTCGGTACCTCGTGCCGTGCTCCTGGCTCGGGCCGACGCGCGTCCGACCGCGCCTTCAGGTTGTGCTCGAGCGCCTCCCCGTCTCACTGACCGTACCCGAAGCTCCCTAGGTGGGAGTCCCGGGGCCCAACCCAAGAGGGGTGCCGAGCGCACCTTCCTATGCGATGGGGGGTGAGGCCTATCCTTGGGCGTAGGGCTCGAGGCCCCCGGGCGCCCCGAGGAAGGAAGCTGCTTCTTCTTGCACAGGTCCTGATGAGGCAGGGTGTCCTCCTCGTTGTCCGAACGCTCGGCAGCCATGGCACGATAGGCATGCTCGAGGGCGCAGACAGCATCCGTCTCATTGCAGGCAATTGTGATGACGCCACCGCTCCCTAGCATCTTGAGGACGTTGTAGCCATGATGGGTTGCCGCCATGAACTTGGCGAGGGCTGAGTACCCGAGGATTGCGTTGTATGGAAGGTGGATGTGCACGACATCGAAGAGGATGATGTCAGAGTGGTAGTTCTTGCGCCCTCCAAAGGTGATAGGCGGACACACCCGCCCGATGGGTACGGTGGATCCATCCGTGACCCCTAAGAAGGGCTTGGTTGGCATGAGGTGATCGTAAGGCACCTGAAGCATCTCGAAGGTCTCAACGGAGAGGATGTTTAAGTCTTGCTCCGCTGTTGATGAGGGTCTTGGTGACGAGGATGTTGCTGATGGTTGGAGAGCACAACATGGGGAGCTTGTGGGCCATGGCCGAGCATCTGAGCTGGTGCCTCGAGTCGAAGGTGATGGCGGTCTGGGACCAATTGAGGGGGCACATTGCTTCGGGCTTCGGGAGAGCTGCATTCACTTCTTGTGCGAATTGCTTGAAGGCACAGTTTGATGCTGGAGCCTCGGTGCCACCCAGGATGCATGCCACAACCCTGATCTCCTGGAAGCCCCTAGCCCCGTCATCCTATCTGTCTTCTTCCTTCCCTCTGGTTGGAGGTGGCAGTGGTGGTAGGCTGACCTCATGAGGGCGAACCTCGCGAGGCTGGCCACGTCATGGCCCCTCCGGAGGGTCGTCGCACTAGCGGTCCTCATGAGGCTGATCGCGCCAGTGGTCATCACGAGCCTGATCGCGCCAACGGTCCTCCTGGGGCTGATCATGCCACCCTTGACGAGGTTCCCGGTTGTCCCAGCGGCCTCGGCCACGTCCAAAGCCTTGGTCAGGTCGCCCTAGGTGCCTGCTGAAGTGCTCGACACGGATCAGCCTGATTTCCTGGCAATCTGCGATGTCGTGGTTATTGGTGCCATGGAAGATGCAGGTGGGTCTTCCTCCTGGGGGGTGTTCCTCACCCCGGCCGCGCTTCACCTCAGGCTCAACCACAAACACTGCTGGGGCCTTACGCTTCGCCTCCTTGGCCTTGGTCTTCTTTTCTTCTGGCTCCGCCGTCGGAAGCCCTCGGAGTGACAAGCGACCCTCCTTTGCCTTGGCACATTTGTTCGCCAAATTGAACAGCTCCAGGGTGGAGCACAATTCACCATTCATGGCAAGCTCCTCCTTCATATTGAGGTTGGTGACTCTGTCACTGAATGCTGAGATGATGGCTTCGTCTGAGGCCTTCAAGATCTTGAGGCGTGTGGCCGTGAAGCGTTGTATGAACTTGTGCAGGGTCTCCCCAGCCTGCTGCTTGATTCGGAACAGGTCGTTCACGGTGGGCACGCGGACGCGGGTGCCTTAGAAGTTGGTGATGAAGCGCTTGCGCATACCTTCCCAGTATGTGATGCATGCCTCCGAGAGGTTGAAGAGATGGGAGAGCGCTCCGCCCTTGAGCTCCATGGGGAACCAGCACACCATCACCTTGTCGTCTCCTCCAGCCGCCCGGATGCTTAGGGAGTAGAGTTGTACAAACTCGGCTGGATCTGCGGTGCCATCAAAGCGTGGGGGCAGGTCTGGCTTGAACTTGTAGGCCCACTTGGTTGGGTAGAGCTCTAGGCGATGGCGAGGCACCCCACCGGCTCGACTGGTGCTGCGTGCGTGGAAGGGTCCCGGTCCTGGTGCTCCCGCGAGGCCTCCTGGTGTGGCACCTGGTTGCGGCCTTGGGTCGGCAGCATGGGAAGTGCGCGCGTGTCGACACATGGTCGGGGGACCACTTGGCAACTCACCTCATCTTCCAGCCTTGCCTGCGGTTCGCGAGGCCGGTTACGAGGGTACACTTCCCGCCTAGGCTCGGGGTCGACGTCACGTTGCGGAGGTGGAGGCTGTGCGCTGGGCACCCCACCGCTCGCCAGGGATGGTTGGGGTCACAACGAGTAGGAGAGTGCCAAAGCCTCACTGACATCCCCGACGAGCTCCGCGATGCGCTGGAGCCAGTCGTTGTAGAGGTCAGGGGTTGGGCGGTAACGGAGCATCTTGTTAACCATGGCGAGCGCGCCGTGGCCGTGCACCGGCCCTGGCCGAACACGGTCGGACGAGCCGGAAGATGGGACGATCGATGGAGTGGCGGTGTGGCCGGCGCACTACGCGGTGACCCGTTGAGAGGAATCCCGTTGCTCGTGGGCGTCGAGGCCCATGGCGGCATTTTCCATAGGCGAGGGTAACCGTTGGGCACCGATGCGGCCCACACGTGCCGTTTGAGCGACACGGGTGGCTTGGCGCGGGCTCGGTGAGCGTCAGACATCAAGGCAGCAAGGTGGGAGAAGATCTTGGCTTGAGGAAGACTCCGACACACCCCCTACCTGGCGCACCAAATGTCGAATTTCAGGCTCCGCAAAACCCTTAAGATTCGAACACAGGGGCATGTGCGAAGATCCCCTACAACCTTGTCACCCTAGCTCGCTACTCGATGGACACAACGACGAACTCGCATGATGACGAGGAAGAAGATGAACACACCAGTTTACCCAGGTTCGCGCTTCGAAGCTTAATACCCTACTCCTGCTTTGGTGGATTGCCTCTCGAGGAGGTGATGCGGATGAAATAGTAAAGTGTTCTTGGGCATCCTAAGGGCTCTCTTGTGGTGTCCGAGGCCCTCTGTGGCTTTGTGGTGGATGAGTGGTGGAATGGATTTCGCCGTGGATCGGATCCCTCTCTACGGTGCAACCTATCCTTTATATATAGTGGTGGCCCGGGTACTCTTGCCTTATCACAATGGCGGGAAGGGATCCCACAATGACCAATTGTGAACTGGGCAGCAATACGTGCTAGCCCTGCCCAAAGGCAGTCTTCACCTGCAAAGTAGATGTCGACGGCATAGGGATGGGCTCAGCGATGACATCCGCCCTGCGGAGCGGGTGGTTGTGGTCTTCTTGCACTGGAATGGAAACCTTTGGGGGTGCTTTGGGAACCCGCATATGTCCTTGCTCCCTTTGCACCAAAGAGGGAACTACGCCGCCTAGCGTATTGACCCCCCTGTCCTTCCTTGTGTCACCCTTGACTCCCGAGGCTAGGCCTTGCATAGAGATCTCCATCGCTCTAGAGTGGCCCTGAGGAGGCCCATCCTTCGTGGATCTTATCGATGTTCCTCCTCGCGAGGCTAGGGTCCTTGCGAGGGCCTTGTCTTGAGTGGGGCCACGCCTGGTCCTATTTGGTTGATGAAGTGGGCCACGCCCAGGCAGGCAGGTCTGGGTACCCCCGTATCCATAACGCCAACACATGCCAAGTTTCAACCTTTTCAGAGTTCATTTGTAGTGCTTTTCAATGTCGGGGTCATTTACTATGAAAAAATCAATAAATGCATGAAAAATATCGAATGAAGTGGGAAAGGGTTGAAAATTGATGATGTGGCTTTGAATGGTGCATACTGAACGTACAAAAAGTCTAGAGTTGAAATAAGTTAAAAAAATGAAATGCCATTATAACATATGAGTTTTGGTCCGAAACCCTCAGGTTTTGAAAGGGATTGTCCAGTTTGTACACGAAGTGCATCCAGTTTTTGTCGTAACGTTCTCAACTTTTTAGCACATGGTATGTGGGTGAAATGATCATACTATGCCAAGTTTCAACCTTTTCAGAGTTTATTTGTAGTGCTTTTCAATTTCAGGGTCATTTAGCTCAAAAAAATTAATAAATGCATCAAAAAATAGTGAATGAAGTTGGAAAGTGTTGAAAATTAATGACGTGGCTTTGAATGGTGCATGTCGAACGCACACAAAGTCTAGAGTTGAAACAAGTTTAAAAAAACTGTTATGAAAATGTAAAACGGCTATAACTTTTGCATATGATACATATAACATAAATTAATTGAATAAGTAGTTTATATTTTTAAAACGTTTTTAATTCTTTTAGATTTTTGAAATTCGAAAAGAACAAAAATACAGTTTTTAATGTCATATTTGGATTCCTCACATTTTTCTGATAATAATGGACATATTATTTGTCGAATTTAAAGATATTAATTATGCCATATTAAATGAATAAATGAATAAAGTAATATTATTACTTATTTTATTTTCATTGAAATCCAATATTATTATTACTTGTTTTATTTTAAATTTTTTGTTTTGGGGAATTTTGAGTTTGTTTGAAATTTTTGCCTTTTTGAAGTTTTTTGGAGTTTTTAAATTAATCATTGTTGTTTATTTTAATAATTGTTTGGAATTCAAAAAACTAAATCATGTGACATCAAGACCTAAGTGTTACTAGGATTGATATCTTATTATTGTCAAGAAAACAACAACTGCAGACTTGGAAACTAGGGGAGATAGAACTTGAAAGTTAAGCGTGCTGGCGTTTGGAGCACTGAGAGGATGGGTGACTGGCCAGGAAGTTACATGATTTGGAATGAGTGATCCACGCTAGAGCAGTGAGGAGGGGTGATTAGAGATTAAATTTTCAAATAATTCAAGAGCAATGTCGAGGGTTGATTAGATATTAAATTTCAAATAATTCAAAGATTTGAAAAAGTATTAAATTTTTTGAAAAAAATAAAAATGAAATATTTTAATAGAAAATACCTTTAGTCCCGGTTCGTAACACCAACCGGGGCTAAAGGTCCTCCAACCCGTACTCCAGAAAGCTGCCACGGGGAGCCCCTTTAGTCCCGGTTTGTAATCCAACCGGGACTAAAAGTGAAGGCCTTTAGTACCGATTGCTTAGTACCGGTTGGAAAACTGGGACTAAAGGCCCTTATGAACCGGGACTAAAGACCCATTTCTACTAGTGGAGGAAAAAGGAAAAGAAGAAGAAAAAGAAGAAGAAAAATAAGAGAAGAAGAAGAAGAAGAAAGAGGAGAGGAAGGAAAAGAGGGGAGGAGAAGGAGGAGAGGAAAAAGGAAAATAATAAGAAGAAGAAGAAGAAAAAGAAAGAGGAGAGGAGGAGAAGGAGAAGTGGAAAAAGGAAACTAGCTAGGGCAATTTTTTTTAGGAAATTAGCTAGGGCAATTTTTGTAGGTATATGAAATAGCTATAAATCAAAAATAGTAGATCCCTTACTAGAATTTTTAGCTATAAATAAAAAACAGTAGCAAATGTTTAGTGAGTTCATTTGGCAATATGGACCTATGTGTACTTGGTTTATATTTTGCAAATGTTTAGTGAGGCCATTTTGCAATATGAACCCTATGTGTACTTGTTTTATATTTTGCACATGTTTAGGGAGGTCATTTTGCAATATGAACCCTATGTCATTGATGTCATATGCTCTGAGTGGCCTAGGTTTTGCCGAAATGTTGATTCATTTCTGTTTCGGCAAATTTCAGGCACTCCATATGTCCACTAATTAGCAAAGGTCATGCCGAAAATTTCCATGATTTTCAGCATGACTTGTGCTAGAAACTAGCTAGGACATATGGAGTGCCCGGGATTTGCCGGAAGGGGAATGAATCAACATTTCAACCAAATATAGGCCCCTTTTTTCTTTTCATTGTTCGTTTCATTCTGACCAAATAATTGAACAAGCATACTTAAATAATCGTACGAAACATGTCTGACCATGCAGAAGCCGGGGGTTCTTGTCGCCACGAAGAAGACCCTGTCGAGCCAGCAAACAATTATTTCAGTTACCTGGACAAACACCAGTTGCGGGTGCAGTGTGATAGTGGCAACAACAACCCTGAGACCGACACCAACATCAGCACTGGCACCGCCAGCACCGACACCTCCCCCAAGATCGGTGAAGGATCAAAGCCGAAGAGGGCACGAAAACCAAACAAGCTCAGCATCAGAAAAATTGTGGTCACGACGATGCACCCCAAGAAATTAGAGCCGATGACGCCGGAGGAAGCGCGCACATGCTATGACAATCAACTAGGATGCATCGTCAGGGAAACCGCCAACATCAGAGATGAAAAGTTGAAGAAGATACCACATATGGAGCACATTCTCCTAACGAAGTTGCACAATAGGTTCTTATTCCCTGGGTGGACTGAAAGCGAACTTCCATGGAAGGACGAACTGATGACAAAGATAAACATCAAGGCGATGACGATGTTCACCAATGACTTGTCTGCCTAGAAAGTACGGGTGAAAAAAGCGATTGCAAAGAATGAACCATGGTCCAAGATTCATGCTGACAATCCGACTAACGAAAGATGACTTCGGAAAATTCAAGGAGACTTGTGCTAAACAAGAAGTCAAGATAAAGTCGGAGAAAATGAAGGCGCTCCAGGCTAGGAACACACCTCCCCACCGCCTCGGAAACCATGGTTACAAGGGGAAGAGGCACGTATGGGCCAAGGAGGACGCCGAATGTGAAAATCATGGAATCCCAGACCCCTTGGCGGAGTTCACTGACCCGCAAGAGCATGACTGTATCAGGGCCCAGCACAAGTGGGACCCCATCAAGAAAATCTTTTACACGAACCCGAACACAAGGGAGTTCAGGAGACTATTGGTAATTGTTATATCACCACCTTATATTAGCTTCGAATCAATCCGATAACAAGTTTTGTCACATTTGTAAACCAACCATGTTCCTTTTGCAGAACGAGCAGCACCAAAAGGCAGCCGAAAGCGACGAGTCTTCTCAATCATCGACGAGGACCAAGTGGGACACCCCTTTCAACCAGGCCCTCAACATAATGAAAAAGGTGTCGGAGGATAAACCGCCATCGTATGGATGTGTACATAGTGTTGGAGATGCCACCTCATGGAAGACATGCTACCATGAGAAGCTGGAGGAAAGAAGGCACAGACGGTCGTTGCTTAGCGAACAACACAAAGCTGAGACCAAAGCAGAGTTGGAATAGATAGTCGAGGAAAGGGTCAGTGCAACGGTAGCTAACGTCATGGGTGACTTCACATCTTCCATCACCAGCTTTATCCCGGCATTTTTCGAATGGACGAAGAAAAATCCCAATAAAGGGCTAGAGGACTTCCCCTTCCCAGCTACGTCGGGAGCAATTTGGTGAACATCGCACCACCAGCACCTGCTCACGCCACCGCATATGCTCCCATACCTGGTCCTGCTCCTGTTCATAGCAGTCCGTCCTCCGTCTATGGCCTGCTCGACGGGGATTCGTCTTTGGCTGAGCTCGATGCCTTCACGGTAATTATGCGTTATACCCTCTTGACAAGCATATCCATAGTCCTCCATTTCATTTCCTTTCAGATGTTTGACGTCGCAGACATGTCTTCGCAGGCCGACGAAACCCCTTGCACCCTACTGTATGACATCAAAGGCCAAAAGGTGGATGTGGGAAAGGCAACAATCGTGAAGCCGAAGGAATACATGTTACACAACCGTCAGATGCCCCATAGCGTCTTCAAAGTTTGCATGGCCAGTGTCAAAGCATGCTTCGAGGATTTGCCTCCTCCGGTACAAGTCGATGACGAAGAGACCCCTAAACGGATTGGCGCATGCAAGATCTGGTTATTGCCTTGTCCAAAGACTCTTCTTCGTGTTGAGGCGCCCGGTAGCACACCAACGACAACTCCTCAACAAGGTATGAACATGAAAGCACAATGTGCTCCCTTTGTGGTTTTGATAATTCATGACAACATACATTGTCTCTTGGACTGATACTTTCATCTAGTGTATTTCAGATAAAGTCCATAGAGAGATGGGTTGGCAAAAGGATTGTGGAATATCCCAAGATGCAAGGAAATAGGACTGGCAAAGCTTCAAGCAAGAGGACTCTAAATTTTACTTTGTGAGAAATCACTTTTAGTCCATAGGAAAGCCAATACTATAAAAGGGGGGTAAGGTACTGTTGGCGAACAAAATGCTCATACGTGCACAAGTGATAGTCACCACATACACCCACAATCTCTTCCACAAAAGTCTGTCCAAAGCCAAACATCCAAAATCGGTGCAACCAACACCTTCCACTTGTGCCACCGATTCTCAGCCTCACACAGACTCAGCCAAAACTTAGACATTAGGTGCAACCAATTCCATTTCGGTGCCACCGAGTTTGGGTTGTCAACTTCCTGTTACGCAAATTCAAAAAATCGGTCTGACCGAGTTTGTTGAATTGGCGTCACCGAGTTTGGCAAACTGACGGTTGGTCACCTAATCGGTGCAACCGAGTTGTATGTATCGGTCTCACCGAGATTCAAAAGTTGCTACCTTTCAGGCAACTCGGTACCACCGAGATTAACACATCGGTGTCACCGAGTCTGACTTATTAGGTGTAACGGTTGGATTTTTGGATACGCCTATATATACCCTTCCACCACCACTCACTCGATGAGAAGCACTCAGAATAGTTCCCCACTCATACCTACTAATTCTTTGAGAGAGATCCACCTAATCATGTGTTGAGATCATGCCATTCCATTCTAACCATAGAATCTTGATCTCTAGCCTCCCCAAGTTTTTTCTGCCCCATCAACCTCTTCCACCATAGCCAAATCTGTGAGAGAGTGATTGTGTGTTGAGGAGTCTATCATCTTGATGCACAAGAGCAAGGAGTTCATCGACATTATTGAGCCTATTACCATTTGGAGGGTGGTGCCTCCTAGATTGGTTAGGTGTCGCTTGGGAGCCTCCTAATTCGTGTTGTGGAGTGAACCAAGAAGTTTGTAAGGGCAAGGTGATTGCCTACTTCGTGAGGATCTACCTTGGGTTAGGCTAGTCCTCCGTGGACACAGGCCATCATGGTATAGTCAAGGTTGCTTCTTTGTGGAACCCTCCATGGGTAGAGCCCTCCGTGGACTCACGCGACCGTTACCCTTCGTGGATTGAAGACTCCATAAACGTGGACGTACGATAGCACCACCTATCGAAATCACGCGAAACATCTTCATGTCCTTCATGCGTTTGATCTCCCTATATCTACTCCCTTCTTCCATGTGCAATGTCTTTATTTTCCGTTTCTATACTTGATGACTTGCATGTTTAGGGTGTTCTAGACTTGCTATATATGCTAAGATCTGCCAACACTTAAACTTATGCTTATGGTAGATTTAAATTCCTACAAGTAGTCTATTCACCCCCATTAGACATACTCTTATAGTGATCCCACAGAACACCACCCCACCTACCCAATTACCTACACCTGTCGTGGGAGGTGACAGCGGTCGACGTGAGGGAGAGCCTCCATTAGTGCCAGATGATGTCGCCCCCGTCGAAGAAGCAAATGTTGATGTTGTCATGGATGATGATGATGATGACCCTAACCAGTATATCAATACCACCTATGATGATGCTCGGGACTCTAACTCTGGCTATGAGCGTGGAGATGATGATTAGATGCTGCTTAATTTGCCAGACCAAAACGTTCTAAGGCTAATTGCAAAAAGTCTCTCTTCATGCGATCCTCGTAGGAGACGCCTCAAGATGCCGCCTCTACCCAGCAAAAACAATGGGAGGGCCATCCATTGCTTAGCCTGATGACACTGGGGGTGGTGGTTCGGGAAGTTATGACAACCGGCTCACTACCGCCACCCGTCAAGAAGCAAAGGAGGAGACCGGAAAGGGAAGGCTCTAAAGGCACCAGAGCTGCTTCAAGCAGCCAGCCGCCTCTGAAGCCCAGAAGGTAGACATAATACCTGTCGTAGGTGCGGAGCATTTCCATGTCGCCGGCCACCCGATCCTACCTCAGAAAGTGCTAGAGGACATACCGAACAATCATCTAAGGAGACTTCATGATGATGTGCTGGCCAGAGAGAAAAGCCTTCTCATCTCGAAAAAACTAGGATATCCGCTTTACGTGGATCAGGTTCTGGATGGGAGGTTATACATCGATAGATGTCCCGCGGATAAGTTAATCCTACGACATGTTCCACATGACCATGCTGGATTTTCAGTTCATCCGCATGTATGCACTGTATATCAACTACATCATCTGGCGCGAGAACATAAAACATATCTATGTCGCGGACCCGTACTATATGCACAAGAGCTTCTTAGCAGTCTGCAAAGAGCACCCTGACTATGCAAGCAAGTACATCAGTGATGTCTACTATGCAACTTTATTCTTGTAGACACATGTTGGGCCTCCAAGCACAGAGTTTTGTAGGACAGTAGCAATTTTCCCTCAAGTGGATGACCTAAGGTTTATCAATCCGTGAGAGGTGTAGGATGAAGATGGTCTATCTCAAACGACCCTGCAACCAAATACAAGAAATCTCTTGTGTCCCCAACACACCCAATACAATGGCAAATTGTATAGGTGCACTAGTTCGGCAAAGAGATGGTGATAAAAGTGTAATATGGATGGTAGAAATATATTTTTATAATCTGAATAAATAAAAACAGCAACTTAGCAAATAGTAAACGGGCACAAAAACGGTATTGCAATGCTTGAAAAAAGGCCTAGGGTCCGTACTTTCGCTAGTGCAATTTCTCAACAGTGCTAACATAGTTGGATCATATGACCACCCCTCAAAGTGCGATAAAGAATCATTCCTGAGTTCCTATTAGCGGAGAACAAAAGATAGAAATTGTTTGTAGGGTACTAAACCACCTCCAAGCTATTCTTTCCGTTCGATCTATCCTAGAGTTCGTACTAAAATAACGCAAGCTATTCTTTCCGATCGATCTACTCAAGAGTTCGTACTAGAAAAACACCAAAGCAAATTCATATTCATAATACTCAATCCACACAAAGAACTACAAGGGGTCCCCAAAGTTTCTATTGGATAAAAGATAATAAAAACGTGCATCAACCCTATGCATAGATTACCCCAATATCACAGCGGGAATCCACAAGTTGAGTGCCATAACTGTTGGGGAACGTTGCATGGGAAACAAAAAATTTCCTACGCACACGCAAACCTATCCATGGTGATGAGCATCTACGAGAGGGGGAGTTGATCTACGTACCCTTCTAGATCGCTAAGCGGGAAGCGTTAAGAAACACGGTTGGTGTAGTCAAACGTCTTCACGATTCAAATCGCCGAGCGTCTCGCGATCCAATCACGATCCGTCTCGCAATCTCGTCACGATCCGTCCCGCGATCACGTCACGAACCGTCCGTGATCCAATCACGAACCGTCTTGAGGAGAAACTATGCACCGGTGGAACGGGTAGCACGTGGCCAGAAAAAACTAGTGCAAAACCCCTCTATTCCACCAATATATATAGGAGGAGAGGAGAGGCTGGCCGCAAGGGCTGTCCCTCTTTGGATTCGGCCAAGGGCAAGGAGGGAGAGGAGGACTCTCCTCCTCCAATCCTAGTAGGACTAGGATTGCTCCTTTTTGGCCCTTTTCCACCTTTTTCCTTTGGGTCTCTTTATTCCAGCCACATGGGCCTTATGTGGAGGTTCGACCAGCCCACTAAGGTCTGGTTAATACTTTCACACAGCCCATGAAGCCTCTTGGGTCGAAATACCCTTCGCGGAGGTCTCCCGGTACACTACTCCGGTACACTACCGATGAGCCCGAAACTTTTCCAGCGACCAAACTGGGACTTCCTATATATGAATCTTTACCTCCAGACCATTCCGGAGCTCCTCGTGATGTCCAGGATCTCATCTGAGACTCCGAAAAAACTTCCGTCACCACCATACATAACTCTATACTACCGAAACGTCACCAAACCTTAAGTGTGCAGACCCTGCGGGTTCGAGAACTATGTAGACATGACCGAGAGACCTCTACGGTCAATAACCAATGGCGGGACCTGGATGTCCACATTGGTTCCTACATATTCTATGAAGATCTTTATCGGTCGAACGTCTATGTCAAGGATTCAGTTAATCCCGTATGATGTTCCCTTTGTTCTTCGGTATGTTACTTGCCTGAGATTCGATCGTCGGTATCTCCATACCTAGTTCAATCTCATTACCGGCAAGTCTCTTTACTCGTTCCGTAATACAAGATCCCGCAACTAACAATTAGTCACATTGCTTGCAAGGCTCATTGTGATGTTGTATTACCGAGTGGGCCCTGAGATACCTCTCCTTCAGACGGAGTAACAAATCCCAGTCTCGATCCATGCCAACTCAACAGACACCCTCGGAGACACCTGTAGAGCACCTTTATAGTCACCCAGTTACGTTGCGACGTTTGATACACACAAGGTACTCCTCCGATATCTGTGAGTTGCATGATCTCATGGTCATAGCAACATATGCTTGACATGCAGAAAACAGTAGCAATAAACTGACACGATCATAAGCTACGTTTGTAGTTTGGGTCTTTTCCAATACATCATTCTCCTAATGATGTGATCCCGTTATCAAATGACATCTCATGTCCATGGCTAGGAAACCATAACCATCTTTCAATCAACGAGCTAGTTCACTAGAGGCATACTAGGGACATTGTGTTTGTCTATGTGTCCACACATGTATCCATGTTTCCAATTAATACAATTATAGCATGGATAATAAACGATTATCATGAACAAGGAAATACAATAATAAACACTTTATTTATTGCCTCTAGGGCATATTCCCAACAGTCTCCCACTTGCACTAGAGTTAATAATCTGGTTCACATCACTATGTGATTTACATTGTAATGAATCGAACACCCATGCAGTTCTGGTGTTGATCATGTTTAGGCCTTGGAAGAGGTTTAGTCAACGGGTCTGCAACATTCAGATCCGTGTGCACTTTGCAAATATTTGTGTCTTTCTCCAAGATGTTATCGCGGATGGAGTTGAAGCGTCTCTTTATGTGTCTGATCCTCTTGTGAAACCTTGGTTCCTTGGCCAAAGCAATGGCACCCGTGTTGTCACAGAACAGGTTCATTGGATTCAGTGCACTGGGCACTACTCCAAGATCTATCATGAACTGCTTCATCCAGACACCTTCCTTCGCCGCCTCCGAGGCTGCGATGTATTCTGCTTCGCACGTAGAGTCAGCTACCACGCTTTGCTTGGAACTTCACCAGCTTACCGCTCCCCCGTTAAGAATAAATACATATCCGGTTTGCGACTTAGAGTCGTCCAGATCAGTGTCAAAGCTTGCATCGACGTAACCCTTTACGACGAGCTCTTCATCACCTCCATAAATGAGAAACATTTCCTTAGTCCTTTTCAGGCACTTAAGGATATTCTTGACAGCTTGCCAGTGCTCTATTCCAGGATCACTTTGAAACCTTCCGACCATACTTATGGCAAGGCTGACATCGGGTCTTGTGCACAGCGTTGCATACATGATAGAGCCTATGGCTGAAGCATAGGGGATGACCTCATCTTTTCTCTATCTTTTGCAGTTACTGGGCATTGAGTCTTACTCAACTTCACACCTTGTAATACAGGCAAGAACCCCTTCTTGGATTGTTCCATTTTGAACTTCTTCAAAACTTTATCAAGGTATGTGCTCTGTGAAAGTGCTATTAAGCGTCTCGATCTATCTCTATAGATCTTAATGCCTAATATGAAAGAAGCTTCTCCTAGGTCCTTCATTGAAAAACTCTTGTTCAAATATTCCTTCACGCTTTCCAGTATTTCTATATTGTTTCCAAACAGCAATATGTCATCCACATATAATGCTAGAAATGCTATAGATATCCCACTCACTTTCTTGTAAATACAAGCTTCTCCGTAAACTTGTATAAACTCAAACGCTTTGATCACCTCATCAAAGCGCTTATTCCAACTCCGAGATGCTTGCACCAGTCCATAAATGGATCGCTGGAGTTTGCAAACCTTGTCAGCATTCTTTGGATCGACAAAACCTTCGGGTTGCATCATATACAACTCTTCCTCAAGGAAACCGTTGAGGAACGTTGTTTTTACATCCATCTGCCAAATTTCATAGTCGAAATAGGCAGCTATTGCTAACATGATTCTGACAGACTTAAGCATCGCTACGGGTGAGAAAGTCTCAGCGTAGTCAACTCCTTGAACTTGTGAAAAACCCTTTGTCACAAGTCGAGCTTTATAGACGGTGGCATTACCATCCGCGTCTGTCTTCTTCTTAAAGATCCATCTGTTCTGAATGACCTTTCGCCCTTCAGGTAATACTTCCAAAGTCCATACTTTGTTTTCATACATGGATCCCATCTCGGATTTCATGGCCTCTAACCATTTCTCGGAATCCGGGCCAATCACTGCTCCTCCATAGCTCGTAGGTTCATTGTTATCCAACAACATGACCTCCAAGACAGGGTTGCCGTACCACTCAAGGGTAGTACGCGGCCTTGTCGACCTACGAGGTTCAATAGCTGCTCGATCTGAAGCTTCATGATCATCATCATTAACTTCCTCTTCTACCGTCGTAGGTTCCACAGAAACATCTTTCTGTGTTGCGCTACTTTCTAGTTGAAATAAAGGTTCAATAACCGCATCAAGCTCTATTTTCCTCCCATTCAATTCTTTCGAGAGAAACTCTTTCTCAAGAAATGTTCCGTTTTTAGCGACAGACACTTTGCTTTCGGATCTGAGATAGAAGGTATACCCGACTGTCTCTTTCGGGTATCCTATGAAGATGCATTTCTCCGCTTTGGGTTCCAGCTTTTCAGGCTGAAGCTTTTTGACATAAGCATCACATCCCCAAATTTTAAGAAATGACAACTTTGGCTTCTTGCCAAACCACAGTTCATATGGCGTTGTCTCAACGGATTTTGATGGTGTCCTATTTAAAGTGAATGCAGTTGTCTCTAATGCATAACCCCAAAATGATAGTGGCAAATCAGCAAGAGACATCATAGAACGCACCATATCTAATAAGGTTCGATTACGACGTTCGGACACACCATTACGCTGTGGTGTTCCGGGCGGTGTCAACTGTGAAACAATTCCACATTGTCTTAAGTGACTGCCAAACTTATAACTCGGATATTCACCTCCTCAATCAGATCGTAAGAACTTAATCTTTTTGTTACGATGATTCTCAACTTCACTCTGACATTGCTTGAACTTTTCAAACGTTTCAGACTTGTGTTTCATTAAGTAAATATGCCCATATCTACTTAAGTCATCAGTGAAGGTGAGAAAATAACGATATCCACCACGCGCTGCAACATTCATTGGACCTCACACATTAGTGTGTATGATTTCCAACAAGTCACTCGCCCGTTCCATTGTTCTAGAGAACGGCGTTTTAGTCATCTTGCCCATGAGGCATGGTTCACATGTGTCAAGTGATTCAAAATAAAGTGACTGCAAAAGTCCATCAGCATGGAGCTTCCTCATGCGTTTTACACCAATATGACCTAAATGGCAGTGCCACTAGAAAGTGGTACTATCATTATCAATTCTACATCTTTTGGCATCAATGTTATGAACATGTGTGTCATCACTATCAAGATTCAATATGAATAAACCCCTAACATTGGGTGCATGACCATAAAAGATATTACTCATATAAATAGAACAACCTTTATTCTCTGATTTAAATGAGTAACCGTCTGACAATACACAAGATCCAGATATAATGTTCATGCTTAACGCAGGCACTAAATAACAATTATTCAGGTTCATCACTAATCCCGATGGTAATCGAAGAGAGAGCGTGTCGATGGCGATCACATCAACCTTGGAACCATTTCCCACGCGCATCGTCACTTCGTCCTTTGCCAGCTTTCATTTATTCTGTAGTTCCTGCTTTCAGTTGCAAATGTGAGCAACCGAACCGGTATCAAATACCCAGGCACTACTACGAGAGCCAGTAAGTTACACATCAATAACATGTATATCATATATACCTTGTTTGTGTTGGAAATATGCCCTAGAGGCAATAATAAATTAGTTATTATCATATTTCCTTGTTCATGATAATCGTTTATTATCCATGCTATAATTGTATTGATCGGAGACTTAGATGCATGTGTGGATACATAGACAAAACCATGTCCCTAGTATGCCTCTAATAGACTAGCTCGTTGATCAAAAGATGGTTAAGGTTTCCTAGCCATGGACATGAGATGTCATTTGATAACGGGGTCACATCATTAGGAGAATGATGTGATGGACAAGACCCAAACTGCAAACGTAGCATATGATCGTGTCAGTTTATTGCTACTGTTTTCCGCATGTCAAGTATGTGTTCCTATGACCATGAGATCATGCAACTCACAGATATCGGAGGAGTGCCTTGTGTGTATCAAACGTCGCAACATAACTGGGTGACTATAAAGGTGCTGTATAGGTATCTCCGATGGTGTCTGTTGAGTTGGCATGGATCGAGACTGGGATTTGTTACTCCGTGTGACGGAGAGGTATCTCGGGGCCCACTCGGTAATGCAACATCACAATAAGCCTTGCAAGCAATGTGACTAATTGTTAGTTGTGGGATCTTGTATTACGGAACGAGTAAAGAGACTTGCCGGTAACGAGGTTGAACTAGGTATGGAGATACCGACGATTGAATCTCGGGCAAGTAACATACCGAAGAACAAAGGGAACGTTATATGGGATTAACTGAATCCTTGATATAGAGGTTCGACCGATAAAGATCTTCATAGAATATGTAGGAAAGAATGTGGACGTACAGGTCCCGCCATTGGTTATTGACCGCACAGGTGTCTCGGTCATGTCTACATAGTTCTCGAACCCGCAGGGTCTGCACACTTAAGGTTCGGTGACGTTTCGGTAGTGTAGAGTTATGCATGGTGGTGACCGAAGTTTGTTTGGAGTCCCGGATGAGATCCTGGACGTCACGAGGAGCTCCGAAATGTTCCGGAGGTAAAGATTCTTATATAGGAAGTCCCAGTTTGGTTTCCGGAAAAGTTTCGGGCTCAACGGTAGTGTACCGGGAGTGCCGGTAGTGTACCGGGAGGCCTCCGGGAGGGGTATTTCGACCCCAAGAGGTCCATGGGCTGTGGGATAATAATAACCAGACCTTAGTGGGCTGGGAAAACAGCCACAAAGGCCCATGGCACAGGAGAGAAAGTCCTAAAGCAAAAAGTGGAAAAATCAGCCAATAGGAGGCAATCCTACTCCAACTAGGATTGGAGGTGAAGTAGGATTGCTTCCCACCTCCTATTTAGGCCGACCCAAAGGCCTTGGCTTCCTATCCTCTCCTATCCTCCTATATATACTAGTGGATTGGGTGGTTTTTGGACAGAATTTCCGGCCACGTGCAACCCGTTTCACCGATGCACAGTTTCTCCTCTAGATCGGTTTTCCGCAACGCTTAGGCAAAGCCCTGCCGGAATCACTCCACCACCATCACCGGAGCGCCGTCACGCTGCCGGTGATCTCTCTCTCCTCTCCACCTCCTCTTCCTGGATCAAGACGGTGGAGATCGTCATCAAGCTGCACGTGTGTTGAACGCGGAGGTGCCGTCCGTTCGGCGCTAGATCGGAAGGACCGTGATCGAGATCGCGAGACGGTTCGTGATGAGATCGCGGAACGGATCATGATGAGTTCGCGGAACGGATCATGATGAGTTCGCGGGACAGATCGTGATCAAGATCGTGAGACGGATCGTGATGAGGTCACGGGACGGATCGTGATGAGTTCACGGGACGGATCGTGATTGGATCGCGGGATGGATCGTGATGAGATCATGGGACGCTCGGCGATTTGGATCGCGAAGATGTTCGACTACACCAACCGCGTTTCTTAATGCTTCCCGCTTAGCGATCTACAAGGGTATGTAGATCCACTCTCCCTCTCGTAGATGCTCATCACCATGGATAGCTTTGCATGTGCGTAGGAATATTTTTTGTTTCCCATGCGACGTTCCCCAACAGTTTGTCGTTGGCCGCCTTCTTGTTAGCCAGATACTTGGGGCAGTTCTGCTTCCCGTGACCAGTTCCTTTGCAATTAAAGCACTCAGTTTCTGGCTTGGGTCCATTCTTGGGCTTCTTTGCAGGAATAGCAACTGCTTTACCATCCTTCTATGTTTTACCCTTCTTGCCCTTGCCCTTGACTTTGCCATTTTTTTCGAAACTAGTGGTTTTATTGACCATCAACACTTGATGTTCTTTCTGGATTTCAGACTCAGCGACTTTTAGCATCGCAAACAGCTCGGCGACTGACTTGTTCATCCCGTGCATGTTATAGTTCATTACAAAGCTCTTGTAACTAGGTGGCAGTGATTGAAGAACTCTGTCAGTGATCGCCTCTGGTGGAAGGGCAATTCCCAACTCCACTAGACGAGTTGAATACCTAGACATTCTGAGTATATGTTCACTTATAGACCCGTTCTCCTCCATCTTGCAAGCATAGAACTTATCGTAGGTTTCATACCTCTCGATCCGGGCGTTCTTCTAAAAGATAAACTTCAACTCCTGGAACATCTCATATGCTCCATGACGTTCAAAACGTCTTTGAAGTCCCGGTTCTAAGCCATACAATATTGCACACTGAACTATTGAGTAATCTCCAGTACGTGCCTCCCAAGCGTTCTTAACGTCTTCGGAGGTCATGTCGTCTGGTTGGTCACCAAGCGGTGCATCAAGGACATATGATTTCTGGGAAGCCGTGAGGATAATCCTCAGATTACGGGCCCAGTCAACAAAGTTACTTCCATCATCTTTTAGTTTAGCTTTCTCTAGGAACGCATTAAAATTCAGGGGTGCTACTGCACGAGCCATTAATCTACAACATAAATATGCAAAGTTCATTTAGACTATTGTTCAAGATAATGAGTTTAGTTAATCAAATTACTAAAGCTCCCACTCAAATTGACATCCCTCAGGTCATCTGAGTGTCACATGATCCAAATCCACCAACTCAAGTCCGATCATCACGTGAGTTGAGGTGGCTTCAATGGTGAACATCATTATGTTGATCATATCTACTATATGACTCATGTTCGACCTTTCGGTCTCTTGTGTTTCGAGGCCATTGTTGTACATGCTAGGCTCGTCAAGTTTAACCCGAGTGTTCTGCGCGTGCAAAACTGGCTTGCACCCGTTGTATGTGAACGTAGAGTCTATCACACCCGATCATCACGTGGTGTCTCAACACGACGAACTTTCACAACGGTGCACACTCGGGGAGAACACAATTTTATCTTGAAATTTAAGTGAGGGATCACCTTATAATGCTACCGCCGTACTAAGCATAACAAGGTGCATAAAAGGATTAACATCACATGCAATTCATAAGTGACATGATATGGCCATGAACTTGTGCTTTATATCTCCATCTTGATAGCACCGGCATGATCTTCATCGTCACCGGCACAACACCATGATCTCCATCATCTTGATCTCCATCAACGTGTCGCCATCGAGGTTGTCACGCCCTGCATGCTTCTACTACTATTGCTACCGTTTAGCAATAAAGTAAAGCATTACATAACGCTTAATGATTGACACGCAGGTCATACAATAATTAAAGACAAACCTATGGCTCCTGCCGGTCGCCGTACTCATCGACATGCAAGTCGTGAAATTCTATACATCACATGATCATCTCATACATCACATATATCACATCATATAATTGGCCATATCACATCACAACATACCCTGCAAAAACAAGTTAGACATCCTCTAATTGTTGTTGCATGTTTTACGTGGCTGCTATGGGTTTCTAGCAAGAACGATTCTCACCTATGCATAAACCACAACGGTGATACATAATTTGCTTTTCAACCTTCTCAAGGACCGCCTTTGTCGAATCCGATCCAACTAAGATGAGAGAAACTGCCACCCGCAAGCTATCTAGGCAACAAGTTGCGTCGAGGGAACCGGTCTCTCGTAAGTGTATGAGTAATGTTGGTCCGGGCCGCTTCATCTCACAATACCGCTGAACCAAAATCCGACCAAAGAAGGAAGCAATCTAAGCATCAACGCCCACAAACCTTTTGTGTTCTACTCGAGATCTCATCGAACCATCAACCTAGCTCATGATGCCACTGTTGGGGAATGTTGCATGGGAAACAAAAAATTTCCTACGCACACACAAACCTATCCATGGTGATGAGCATCTACGAGAGGGAGAGTGGATCTACATACCCTTGTAGATCGCTAAGCGGGAAGCGTTAAGAAACGCGGTTGGTGTAGTCGAACGTCTTCGCGATTCAAATCGCCGAGCGTCCCGCGATCCAATCACGATCCGTCCCGCGATCTCGTCACGATCTGTCCCGCGATCATGTCACGAACCGTCCGTGATCCAATCATGAACCGTCCCGTGGCCTTGATCACGGTCCTTCCGATCTAGTACCGAACGGACGGCACCTCCGCGTTCACCACACGTGCAGCTTGATGACGATCTCCACCGTCTTGATCCAGCAAGAAGAAGTGGAGAGGAGGAAGAGTTCACCGGCAGCGTTACGGCGCTCCGGCAATGGTAGTGGAGCTATTCCGGCAGGGCTTCGCCTAAGCACTGCGGAAATACGATCTAGAGGAGAAATTATGCACCGGTGGAACGGGTAGCACGTGGCCAGAAAAAACTAGTGCAAAAATCCTATATTCCACCAATATATATAGGAGGAGAGGAGAGGCTGGCCGCAAGGGCTGGCCCTCTTTGGATTCGGCCAAGGCAAGGAAGGAGAGGAGGACTCTCCTCCTCCAATCCTAGTAGGACTAGGATTGCTCCTTTTTGGCCTTTTTCCACCTTTTTCCTTTGGGTCTCTTTATTCCAGCCACATGGGCCTTATGTGGAGGTTCCACCAGCCCACTAAGGGCTGGTTAATACTTTCCCACAGCCCATGAAGCCTCTTGGGTCGAAATACCCCTCCCGGAGGTCTCCCGGTACACTACCGGCACTCTCGGTACACTACTGATGAGCCCGAAACTTTTCCGGTGACCAAACTGAGACTTCCTATATATGAATCTTAACGTGCGGACCATTCTGGAGCTCCTCATGACGTCCAGGATCTCATCCGGGACTCCGAACAAACTTCGGTCACCACCATACATAACTCTATACTACCGAAACGTCACCAAACCTTAAGTGTGTAGACCCTACGGGTTCGAGAACTATGTAGACATGACCGAGACACCTCTACGGTCAATAACCAATGGTGGGACCTGGATGTCCACATTGGTTCCTACATATCCTATGAAGATCTTTATCGGTCGAACCTCTATGTCAAGGATTCAGTTAATCCCGTATGATGTTCCCTTTGTTCTTCGGTATGTTACTTGCCCGAGATTCGATCATCGATATCTCCATACCTAGTTCAATCTCGTTACCAGAAAATCTCTTTACTCGTTCCGTAATACAAGATCCCGCAACTAACAATTAGTCACATTGCTTGCAAGGCTCATTGTGATGTTGTATTACCGAGTGGGCCCTGAGATACCTCTCCGTCACACGGAGTAACAAATCCCGGTCTCGATCCATGCCAACTCAACAGACACCCTCGGAGACACCTGTAGAGCACCTTTATAGTCACCCAGTTACGTTGCGATGTTTGATACACACAAGGTACTCCTCCGATATATGTGAGTTGCATGATCTCATGGTCATAGGAACATATGCTTGACATGCAGAAAATAGTAGCAATAAACTGACACGATCATAAGCTACGTTTGTAGTTTGGGTCTTGTCCATCACATCATTCTCCTAATGATGTGATCCTGTTATCAAATGACATCTCATGTCCATGGCTAGGAAACCTTAACCATCTTTCAATCAATGAGCTAGTTCACTAGAGGCATACTAGGGACATTGTGTTTGTCTATGTATCCACACATGTATCCATGTTTCCAATTAATAGAATTATAAGATGGATAAAAAACGATTATCATGAACAAGGAAATACAATAATAAACACTTTATTTATTGCCTATAGGGCATATTTCCAACAATAATGTATATCAAGTGAACCAATAAGATACCCCAATGTCACCTCAAGTATTCATACCGCAAGACATATATCATGTGTTCCCAAATCTAAACATTCTATCCGACATAAAAAAACTTCAAAGGGTAAAGATTCAATTCATCACAATAAGAGTATAGAGGGGAGAAACATCATATTATCCATCTATATTTACAAAGCCCATGATATAGATCATGAGAGACAGAGAGATTAAACACATAGCTACTGGTACAAACCCTCAGCCCCGAGGGTGGACTACTCCCTCCTCATCGTGGTGGCCATCGGATGATGAAGATGGCCACCGGAGATGATTCCCCCTTCAGTAGGGTGCCGAAACGGGGTCTAGATTGGTTTTCGGTGGCTATAGAGCCTTGTAGCGGTGGAACTTCTGATCTAGGGATTCCCCCGAATGGTTTCGGAATATTTGGGAATTTATTGTGCAAAGAGGGGGTGCGGGAGGCCACCGAGGTGGGCAGAACCCACCTGGGCACGCGAGGGGCCCCTGGCGCGCCTTGGTGGGTTGTGCCCCCCTCGGGGCACCCCTAGGTGCAGCTCTGGCCCATTGGGTTCCTTCTGGTCCAAAAAAAATCTCCAAAAAGTTTCGTGGTGTTTGGACTCCGTTTGATATTGATTTCCTGCGATGTAAAAAACAAGCAAAAAACAGCAACTGGCACTGGGCACTGGGTCAATAGGTTAGTCCCAAAAAATGATATAAATTTGCTATAAAATGATTGTAAAACATCCAAGAATGATAAAATAACAGCATGAATACTTCATAAATTATAGATAAGTTGGAGACGTATCAATCAGCGAGTTCATGGTCGCTAATAAGGACAAGGAAACGATTCTCCTGCCTTATCATCCCACGTAAGTCATCCGTGGATACATTTTCGTAAGTTTTAATCATTCCTTTGCAAGCATGGAGGCTAATTTGAGGTGTACTTATTTTGCGCAGCGGGCGGGGGGGGGGGGGGGGTTCAGCCTCATCTGCGTGTATCCACAATACTCCCATGCTCTATACTTGGACTCAGCAAAGAACATCAAGAAGAGGGATTACATGCACATAAAGAGTGTTCTCGATAGTTCCATTTTAACCTTCAACCATAGTGGTGGATATATCCAGGTGAAAAATTACAGGAATAGAGGGCCGTCTTTCGGCCATAAGACCGACTTCTGCTACATCCAGCAACCAAACGATAGTAAGGCTAATGGATTCTACCTCATGCATCACATGATCGAGTATAGAAGGGATAATCAACGCCTTCGCATGTCAGCTAATTCCAGTGATGCTGAGATTGTCAACTGGGCCACAAGCATAGGAAGGACAGCGGATCATCGAATCCGAGCTATGTTTTATCACGTACAGTGTGAACATGCCTAAGTGATCATGAAGGTGGTCCCCGAAAAATCAGGAATGTTCTACCATGGGCCAATGAGTCGGGAGGATGTCAGAACACTGCTCAGCGCTCAGTGTCTGGACCTGAAGCCTTTCACAAAGCTCGGATGCTTCCTCCCTGACTATGAAGATTGGAGCGCCGACATGGAGGAGTGATTGACGATGATAATGTGTATGTTTAATTAGTACTACTGTCTTTATATGAACTAGTGTAGATCGCTCTAGTTAATTAGTTTGGGTATGAGGAACTTCCTTATTTATGTTTACTATAGATTGCTTGTATTTTGCTAACTATGCCTCTTTGTGTTTCTCAAGTATATTATGTTGCATATTATCATTGAATTCATCAACTTACGATGTAGGTACATAGATCGGAGATGGCGAAGGACTGCTATGTCGTATTCATTGGGAGGGTTCCAGGAGTGTATGACCACTAGCCAGACGCTCAAGCCTAGGTGGACAGGTATCTGGGCTCTAGCCACAGAGGGTTCGACAGCAGAGCCAAAGAGGAAAATAGTTACTTGTCATGGACGCTCCGGCAAGAGAGGGAGCAAAACCGGTGCCTCAAGAAGTACTACTTAGTCGCACTCTTGCTCATACTGATCGCTCTTCTCTTCTACATCATGGTTTAGATAGAGATGATGAAACTTGTGTGTGCCATGACTATGCAGTTTCATTTATACGAGACATGACATGACTTTTGTATCACTATTTTCGAGATGTGATGATATTTGTGTTGGATGATGATGGTGGTGGTATGACGAGTCTCCTGTATGTGTATGATATGATGAGAATAATGTATGTTTGTTATGAGATGATGAAACTACCATATGGAACATGCACAAATACGTAGAGGGGAATTAAATGTTAGCAGTGCTGGTTTAGCAGTAGCGTTGGTAAGTTGTTGCAGTAGTGCTAGTTTAGCAGCAACGCTTGTTGTAAACGAGCGCTACTGCTAACAGTACTTACCTGTAGCGCTGGTTTTTCAGCGCTACTGCTAAACACTTAGCTGTAGCGCCTTAGCAGAAACGCTGCCACCAGTGCTACTACTAAGGGAAAAACAAGCGGTACTATTAGGCTTTCTCCTAGTAGTGGTAGTGAGGACACGATGCCCAAATCAGCTTGGCATCGGAAGACTGGTGTTCACGGAGGTGTCAAAAAGCGATTTCGAGCCAATCGAGCCGCAGGACGTGGCAACGAACTACGACAACCAATTATTATGCATACTATAGGATATCGCTAACATCAATGACACAAAAATACGGAAGAATGAACTTTACAACACCTGCTCCTAACTAGGTTGCACGCAAGATTCTTGTTCCTCGGTCAGGATGAAAAGATCAATGACCCGTGGGATGATCCCGCCATGAAGAAAATAAACAACAAAGCTTGAGGAAATTTCAGCAACACATTGAGCGCCTAGAAAACAAGGGTAAAAAGGGCGATTGAATTAGAGCATCAAACATACGCCCAGATAAAAGAAGACAATCCGATAATTTCTGAAAAGGACTTTGAAAAATTCAAGACGACTTGCGCTGAAGAAGCTGCCAAGGCCAGACCGGAGAAAGGCAAGGAGCTTCAGGCAAGGAACATGGGGAAGCACCACCTCGGAAGTGGTTACATAGGCAAGAGGCCCGTGTGGGCTAAGGAGGACACGCAACTTGAGCATCTGGGGCTCCCAGACCCCTTGGCTGAGTTCACCAACCAGCAGGAGCATGACTTCATCAGTGTCCAATTCAAGTGGGACCCTATAAAAAGGAATTTTACACGCAGGGGCCTATGAGGAAATTCAGGAGAATATTCATAATTATCATTTTACCACCTTATATTAGCTTCTGATCAAGTCGACGACGTTCTAGTCAATATTCGTAATTGATTCACACTCATTTTGCAGAGAGAGCAACACAAGCTTGCAACCGAAAGCAACTCATTGACTCAGTCATCGATGATGCACAAGTGGGATACCCCTTTCTACTGGGAAATCAACGTAATTTACGGAAAACCACTAGATAGGCCGCCTTCATATGGACGTGTGCACGACATCGAAGATGGCGCCACGTGGAAGTACTACTATAGGGAGGACCCCGAGGCCAAAACGCATAGAAAGAAGTTAAGTCAAGTGACTATTCACAAGAAGGTGGCATTGGCACTAGAGAGAAACAAAGCTGAAACCATAGCTGAGGCAAGAAGGGCAGCGGTAGATGCCTACAGAGATGATGTGGCAGCTGCATTGACAAGCTTGATTCAAAGTATGGTTAGTTGGGTGCAACAAAATCCACACCGCCCCAAATTGAATTTCCCTTGCCCAGCTTCACCGGGAGCAACTCGTTGAACTTTGCAACCTCACCCTTACCTACTATGGCGACAGCACCCGCACCTATACCCTCTGATAGCGGCCTATGCTCCATCTCTGGCTTAAATGTCGAGACGTCGACACTAGCCGAGCTTGATGCCCTCACGCTAAATATGCACCGCACGCTCATCAACATAACTAACTAATCTTTAGTTCCTTTTGCCTTCCGGATCTCTGACATCGCATACATGTCTCTACAGGCCGACTCCACTCCGTGCACCCTCCTATACCACAAGAACAGCGGGTTGATGGATGTGGGGAAGGGTACTATAATCAAGCCCAAGGAGCGCTTGTTCCACCACCGACAGATGCCCGATAATGCCTTAAGGGTCTCCATGGCAAGTGTAAAACAAGGCTATGATGGTTTATTTATTCCCATAATAATTGGTGGAGAGGACGATGAGGCACCGACGCAGCTTGGCCAATGCAAAAATAGGGTGATCATGTGGCCAAAGAATCTTCTTTGTTTGGAGGTTGTCGGGAGTACACCAACGGGACCTGAGCAAGGTATGACCACAACCCCACCTACGCCATTACGAGCACTGTCGTCAGTGCCGCCGGCTGAGGGCGAGCGACACGAGGAAGGGTGTCCAACCGTTCCGGCACCAGCTGATGATGTCGCCCACATGGATGAGAATATGGATCGTGACATGGAGGATGATGACCCTCTCCAGTGGCTCCACACCGGCGCTGATCACGGCATAGTGATGATTTAGCCATATGAGCAACAGTCGGAGACGGAACGTCCTCGTGATTGCAAGAAGTATTTGTTCATGCAAGCCTCACAAGACACCCCTCAAGATGTCGCCTCAACCCAAGCTCAACTAACCCAAGGTCATGCAATACTGATCCTGGTGACACTGGGGGCGGTGGTCAGATAGGGTCTGACAGACCCACCAGCAACTGGGTACACCAAGAAGAAGGAGAGGAAGAGACTGGCGACGAAAGTCCCGTATGCCACCAAAGCTGCCAAAGTGGCTTCTAGCAGCCAGCTGCTTTTGCAGATCCGAGTTGTAGGGTCTATCCATATCGTGGGAGAGCCAATGTTACCGAACGATGCGCTAGCCACCATAACAGGGGATCTCAGGAGACTGCATGACCATGTGTTGTCGACGGAGAGAAGCCTTCTCTCCTCGGATGATCTAGGATACCCGTTTTATACGATACATGTGCCGTGTCAAGACAAGGAGTACGCCCACAACTGCAATGCGGACCTGTTCTTCCTGAGATTTGACTACATACTCGAGATGTTACTAATGAGGCGGCTCGATTTGACGTTCGTCCGTTTTTATGCGCTTCATATGAACTACACCGTCAGGAGAGAGAAAATCGGTGGTATTGCGGTCGTGGACCCATACTACATGCGTGAGGGCTTCTTTTCAGTCGACGAAGCCAACCGTCAATATGTGATGCATTACATTGAAGAGTTCATGGTCAACAATAAGGACAAGGAAGCAATTCTCGTACCTTAGTATCCCAGGGAAGTCATCCGCGGATAGCCACTATAGCACATACATCCTTTCGTGCATTTCAGCCGTTACTTTGCACGAATGAACACTAAGTAGATCCTATATTTATTTTGCACAACCACGAGAGTGCCATTCTCATCTCTGTTTACCCGTGTTGGTCCCACGCTCTATATTAGGACCCATTCATGACCATACATAAGAAGATTACATAGACATGAAGTATGTTCTGGGCAGAGCTCTCCTGGTCTTCAGCGTGCAGGGTGGCAACATCCAATTCAAGAACACATTTAGGGGCACTATGTGTTTCGCCCACAAGACTAACTTCTATTGCATCCAGCGACCAACAACAAGTAATAAGGATGGATTCTACCTCATCCATCTAACGCTGGAGTATATAAGGGATCAACAATCACTTCGCATGACATCTTCATCTGATGCCCATATCTAGAGATCGGTCGATGCCTTACAAACTGTACCAGATCATCAACTACGAAATGACTTCTACCGCATCTAGTAGGAAATTGCATCGATCATCATGAAATATGTCATTAAAGATAATGGGATGTTCTACGGCGGTCCAATATCGTGGCGTGACGTCTGCATCCGCATAGCCCTACAATTTAAGGACAACACGCCTTTAACCAAGCTTGGATGCATCCTCCTAGATATGGACGGATGGCTCGAGTGCAATGCTTAAATTAACAATGACACTATGTTTGTTTACTTGTTACTTTCTGTACAACCGAAACTTGGAATTTATTTGTACAATGTAACTATTAAATGTAAACGCTACCACACTCTATTTACTTAACTATGTTTATGTTGCTTCTATCTGCTAACTCTTTATCTCCGCATACCTATGTCGTATATTATGTTGCATATTAATGTTAAATTCACTTGATGATATATCCATCTCTGACATGTATATAGATCATCGAGGTCGAGGTGGTATGTCGTGTACATAGGGAGGGTTCCTAGAGTGTACGAGGAGTGGCCAGAGTGTCAGGCCCAAGTGTATCACTTCCCAGGCGGCAGTGAGAAAGGGTTTGATAGAAGAAATGAGTCGAAAGCTAGTTACTTGAGGTGGACGCTAGCGCGAGAGAGAAATCAGAACCGATGCCTCAGGAACTACTACATAATCCCGCTAGTGCTGATCGTGATCGTCCTTCTCTTGTACGCGATCAGATCATAGCTAGGTTACATAGATGATGAAACATGAGTGTTATCATGGGTATTTGCATGTATTTGAGACTTCTAATAACTTGTATCGCTATATCTTCGAGACATGAACGTGTTCTACTATTAGTGATGATGATGATATGAGATGAAAGACATGTTCTACTATTAGTGATGATGATGATATGAGATGAAAGACCTTCTTTTATTCATATATGCATCAATGAATATGCATGTTTTTGTCGTATAGAAGCTGCATCTGTATAAATAGAGCAAAAAATGCAAAAAAATAAAAAATTTAGTAGTAGCAGTGGGACAAAAATTACCAGTAGCGTGTTTATAACAGTAGCGCTCCTTCACAACACGCGTTGCAGATAGTTAGAAGTAGCACTTGGTAGAGGAGCGCTACTGATATAAGATATTACAAGTAGCGCTGGGCAGAACACGCACTACTGATAAAAAATGGTTGTAGCGGGGAAGCAGTTGCGCGGGCAGCCGCGCTACTGGTAGCTAAAAGTCCGACGCTACCGGTAGGGTTTTCCCTAGTAGTGCATGGAGGGTAATGGTCAAGACAGTCCATGGAGGGCTCCACCCATGAAGGGTCCATGAAGTAGAAACCTAGTCTATCCCATGATGGCCTACGTCCATGGAGGACTAGCCTTACTCGGGGTAGATATTCACGAAGTAGGTGATCTCCTTACCCTTACATACTTCTTGGTTCAACTCCACAATCAAGAACAAGGAGGATCCCAAGCAACACCTAACCAATCTAGGAGGCACCACCCTCAAAAAGGTAATAGGTGTGGTAGTATGATGAACTCCTTGCTCTTGTGCTCGTCGTCTTTTCTCGAGGGCACCGCCGGTGCATTCGACGATGACTTCGTTATGTTTTCTTAGCGTGCCCATGCTTACCTCAACTCAAGAGCCGACATGTTGGTGCCGGGGAAGGATCAGGCCACTCACCACTATGAGGGGTGCACCCACGGTGTGGAGGACTCGCCCTCTTCCAAGTTGACGGAGCCCGTCATCATTGATATCTCCGATGATGAGGAATAGCTTGATTTTCTTAGCTTTATCACTTGGGACCTATGTTCACCTAGATCCGCCGGTTAATCACATTCCGTTTAGTCATTGCCTGTGCCGCTAATGGCTTTCATTTAGAAATTCTAGTCAAATGTCCAATGTAATCCTATTGCAACCTGACCTTCTAGTATGTTCTATTGTGCAATGTGGTGCTTAGTTAACTATTTCGTTCATTTATTGTGGGGATCATTTAACTATTCAATTCAATTGTGAAATGTGATGTACAATTGTTGTTGGTACAATTTTGTATTTTTATTCATGTGACGAATAAATCAAATTTAGATGTACTAAATACATGTGCAACATATAGAATTGCTACATTTCCTAGTTCTTAGCACACTTAGTTTAGATAACTGGATTTTCAACGTGGCTCAAATTAATGTTTTGGATCTGCAATGTGTTTATTTTCCATTAACATATTTTAGGGGTAGTATGCCAAATATCTTGTAACCTGATCAATATTGGTCTTAAATATGTTGCAGGGGGAAACAATGGGGGACGCTGAAGTTTACCATCGAGGTTTGCACATACATGGTCAGTTGGCTAATAGCACATTATTGTGAAATTAAAGAAACAATTGTAATATGAATGTTTTTATTAATTTGTTCTTGCACATGTAGGTCCTGCTATAAGAGGTTTAGACCCATTGTTCGACCCTTTTTGCATGTGGGGAAATCAGGTGTCCTTGAATATCAGTCAAATCAAGAAACTCAAAAAGATTGTTAAGATAAAGAAACTAGCTACAAAAAACAACAAAATGTTTGTGTGCACAATGAAAAATACACCGGTCAACTATAGGATGGTACCATCTCTTTCACCTTGTCCTTTTCCCTTTGCGCCATTTCAAAGTTCAGAAAAGATATTTATGTGTATGTTTGTTTTCAGTCCTTCTCAGGGTAGTTCATCGATGATTACATCTCCAACCACCTGTATGATCAACAGGTGAAGAAGGTATTCATCCAACACCCACAGTATAATCTTGAAGTCTTCCTTAAGAGGACGAAGGATGGGTAGGCACTCATCCACATGCACTACCATAAAGTTGCGAGGACCTTCAACATCATTGAAGGCTCAGTATTTGCCTTCTGCTTTACAAATTTTCTAAATGAGATTCATTTGTGTATTTACCGTCTATGATGATACTTAATTTCCGAAGGTTTTGGTGTTGCATTTGAAACTTTGTCTTGTTGTACAATTGGGTAGCTAGGTAGTATATGCCTATATGAGGTTGTACCCTGATGTAATTCAATTGTGAAATCATGGTTGCCGTACTACGAATAAGAATTATATTCAGTGGTTGATATGAAATGTTAATTTTGATTACTGAATTGATTATAAATAATTCATCAATCAGGCAGATTATTGTGGTTCCCATTGCAGACGGTTTCTAAGATATAATCGTGGGTGCTGACATGAACAAACCCACACGGTTTCTAGAAAGTTGGCATGTTGGATCGTTGAGCAATCACACACGAATTGTGGTCGACAATTGTGTGCATTAGGACACCCAATCACAAAAGTTTTCACATAGCTAGTGCATGCGATGGGCATCCCGATGCCAAACAGTTTCTTCCAGACATCACGAGTGATGTTTTGAGTAACGCAAACGAAAAAATTATAATTATCGTGTGTATGAACACACCTATCACAAACGATGTTAGGCAGAAAATTGTGTGTGATCTGCAATACTAACGGAAACTTACCCTTGGGATTCCCTGTGTGGGATGCTAAGTCATCTCACACGTCTTCCCCAATATGTTTGTTTGTGATGATCCTTCCAATCGCAAATGATATATTCTTTCCCATCATGTGCGTCCAGGTGCAGGCATCGCCGGCGGGTTTTGCCTATCGTGTGGGATAGGCCTCCCCTAACGCCTACACATGCAAGGAAACGGTTTAAGACTACGTCATAGAAAGGGGTTAAAACCCGTTTCTATAGCACGCGGCTACACTAGTGATTCCATGATTGACTACATCCATGGAGGACTAGCCTTACTCAGGGTAGATCTTCCCGAAGTAGGTGATCTCCTTGCCCTTAGAAACTTCTTGGATCAACTCCAAAATCACGAAGAAGGAGGCTGCCAAGCGACACCTAACCAATCTACGAGCCACCAACCTCCAATAGGTAATAGATGTGGTAGTATGATGAACTCCTTGCTCTTATGCTTTGAAAGATAGTCTCACAGATTTGGCATGGGTAGAAGAGATTGATTGTACGGAAAGCAACTTGGGGAGGCTAGAAATCAAGATCCATATGGTTGGAGTGGATGATCTTGATCTCAACACATGAGTAGGTGGCTCTTTCTCAGAAAATTGGATATGGAAAGTGTGTGTGTGTGTTCTGAGTGCTTCTCTTGCAGGTGAAAGATGGTGGAGGAGTATATATAGGCATCTCCAAAAATTCAACCATTACAACATTATTTCCCAACTCGGTGAAACCGAAGTGAAAACTCGGTTGCACTGACTAGTGCAAAATGTGGCACCTTTAGCCTTTTCAATGAGACTGATATATAAATCTCAGTGGTACCGATATGGGTGACCTAGGCAGTTACCAAGTCCTGGTGTCACCGATTCCTCAAACTCGGTGGGACCGATTTTAAGAAATTGGTTAACAGAAAGTTGGTCACTATTTTCGGTTGCACCGAATGGAATGTTGGTAGTACCGAGATGCTAGGGTTTGGCCAGGCTTCCGTCTAGGGTAAAACTCGATGTATTTGAATGGGAAATGTTGGTGTCACCAAATTTTGACTTTTGGCTTTGGACAGAAGATATTTGTGGGAAAGTGGGTGAGTATTTTTCCTGGCTAACCTCTAAGCACTTGAGCAACTAGATCATCATAATTCCTCACCCCCTTTTAATAGTATTGGCTAATCTATGGACTCAAAAGTTACTTCTCACAAATTGTAAAATGTAGAGTATTGTAGCTTGAAGCTTGGCCAATCCTATTTCTTCCTTTCTTCTTCTTCTTCTTGGGAAGACTCCTCACAATCCTTAGCCAATCCTCTCGGTGGAGTAAACCTGAAATATACTCTGTAGAACTATTAGTCCAAGAGACAATGTATGTTTTCATGAATTATCAAAACCACCAAGGGGCATATGTGCTTTCAATCTCCCACTTTTTGGTAACTGATGACAACATACAATAAAAGCTTCACATTAAGATGTGCAAGGATATAATGAAGACTTTAAGAGACACATGACTAAGATATGCTCCCCCTACATGTGTGCATTTAAAAAAGGATAGTTGCTTTGGGATACATGAACACACACATAGTATAAAGGATATGAAAGGTTATACATATCTTGGCTATGTGCATCAAGTGTATCTGAATGAAGAATCTCCATGTTCATTAGTCTCTCTTGCAAACAATATGTACAAGAAGCCAGAGATCATCTTGTACAAGGATATGATGCCTATACTTACCTTGGAGTTGTTGAGAATTTTAATAGTAGAAACACAATTGATAAAATAAGTTTAGGAAACACACAAGAGTATTTCCATCATAAAAAGCAAAGAACTTCAACGTATACCAAGATATGGAAGACATATAGAAGATAATGTTCATAAGATTGATATGTCTCCAACAACATTTAGAACTTTCTCCCCTGAGTATGAAATTGTAATTCTTTCTCCCCCCTGAATCTTAGCATGTAGATACTGGAGTAGGTAGGGTGAGACAAGCCTAACATATAAGTAGGCCAATTTAAAACTCATTCTCTCTTTCCTTAAATAATAGAGTAAACTCGGTCTGCTCTCCTTCCTTAAGTAATGTTTCTCCCCCAATTTATATTCTCCCCCTTTATTGATATTCTTCCCCTTGATAATCTCCCCCTTTATACAAGCATAAGCTTTGATATTCTCCCCTTGGCATTAAATTCCAAAAAGGGTTATAGGATAAGGGATCCTTGAGAATAAGGGTCATAGAGAGTAAGGATCATAGAGAGCTTTTGAGACTAAGGGATCCTTGAGTACAATTTCTCCCCCTTTTTGTTATATGAAAGCTTTTAATATCACCCCTTCGACATAGGGATCATTGAAGAAATTGAGTTTTTTCAAATTTTCACAAAGAACACAGGAGATAGACAAATCGGTGGATCCGAGGCAAATTGGGTCGATGGAACCGATAAGTGGTTGTGCAGCCTATCTGCTGAATCAGTGACACCTAGTTATTTGAATCGGAGGGACCGAAAAGCTTGGCAGAAACTTGGCAAACATGCAATTTGTCACAGATTTCATAAAGTCTCAAAGGATTCAAGAAATTTTGCAATAAATTTTTAAAGGGATTTGCAAGGAATTTTCAAAAAGATTTACAATGATTTTTCAAAAAGATTTGCAAGGGAATCTTCAAAAAGATTTGCAATGATTTTTCAAAAAATATTTGCAAGAAATTTTCAAAAATATTTGCAAGGAATTTTCAACTAGATGGAGATTGAGTAGTTCTAAGAAAGCATGCAGCTGAAAGGTGAGCTAAACAAGATACTTCATCCAGATGATGGTCGGTGACTAGGTCACCTATATTAGAGTATATTGACTTGGGAGGAAAGCAAGAATACTTCATCATAGGTCACACTCTAAGTTAAGCTCAAAATGGGGTTACCATTTTTTGTGTAAGCATTTTAATGTTTTCATATCACTTGAGTTGATTTATCTTATTTCTTGGAGTAAAGCTATTTCAAGGATATGATTACATACCTTTCAATGATGTTGATGACATAGAATGTAGGAGAACTTGTTGTGGATGATCAATGTTGATGAACATCATCTTGACTTGAGAGCTATCCTTGATCATTTTTGTTCTCTTTTCACCTACATGGGTTTGTCATGCAAGGAAGAACAAGATATATCCAAGTGACAAGAATGAAATTTGTTTATCAAATGGTTGTCAAGGATATGGTCTGTGTTGTCTTCTTCCTTCCATCATCAAAGAAGGGTTGTGGATACTTGGCCATGACAAGATTGCTTGTGATATGAGTTGATGGCAATCTTGTGGAGTGTGGTTGTTCCAAGAACCTACAAAAGGTTAGATGCGATACAAGGGAGCATGTATTTCCAAGGTATATGATAATATGTCAATGGTATCAAGGAATAATCATGTAAGCTCATGCCCTTGCTTGAATCTAAGTGAGTCTAGCTCAAGTTTGAAGCATCAATGATGTTCAACTCACTCCTCAAGTGAAAAAAATACTTTCTCATCAAGTGGCTTAGTAAAGATATTAACCAATTTTTTGTTAGAACATGCTTGAGATTGATATCTCCTTTGGCAACATGATCACGAATGAAATGGTGTCAAACTTGAATATGCTTGGTTCGAGAGTACTGCATGAGAATATGACCAATTTTTATTGCAGTCTTATTCTCATGTAACAATGGTACATGTTTCACATGTATGCCATTATCTTTAAGAGTTTGAGTTATCCATAGCAATTGCGCACAACATGATCCGGTGGCAATGTATCCCGCTTCGGTGGTAGATAGAGATACCGAGTTTTGTTTCTTGGATGACCAACACATAAGAGATCTACCAAGAAATTGACATGACCTGACGTGGATTTTCAATCAATCTTGTCTCGGGCATAGTCCCGGTCGAAATAACCAATGAGGTTGAAAGAAGATACCTTGGGATACCAAATGCCAAAGTTTGGTGTATGTATCAAGTATCTCACAGTTCTTTTCACGTCCTTAAGATGACACTCTTTAGGAGCACCATGATATCTAGCACACATGCATGCACTAAGCATGATATCAGGACGGGAGGCACATAGACATAGCAATGAACCGATCATTGGTCAATAAACCTTTTGATCAACCGGTTTGTCCTCCTTGGTGAGGTCAACATGTCCACTAGTAGCCATAGGAGTTTTTATACCTTTACACTCTTGCATGTTGAACTTCTTGATTGAGTCCTTAGTATACTTGGTTTAATAGATGAAGCTTCCTTCTCTTGTTTGCTTGATTTGCAAACCAAGGGGAATAATTCAGCTCACACATCATGGACATCTCATACTTCTCGGACATCAACCTTCCAAATTTCTCACTAAATTATGTGTTAGTAGATCCAAAGATGATATCATCCACTTAAATTTGGCACACAAATAATTCACCATTAACCCTCTTAGTGAACAAGGTTGCGTCAATTTTACCAATTTCAAAACCCTTTTCAATAAGAAACTTCGTAAGACATTTGTACCAAGATCATGCGGCTTGCCTAAGTCCATAAAGAGCTTTACGAAGCTTGTAAACATTGTTGGGTTTCTTAGGGTTCACAAAACCGGGTGTTGCTTAACATAGACTTCATCCTCAATCTCCACATATATAAATGCACTTTTAATGTCCATTTGGTAAAGTGTGATGTCATGGTGATTGGCATAAGCAAGTAATATTCGAATAGCTTCAAGTCTAGCAATGGGGCCATAGGTCTCACCATAGTCCATACCTTCGACTTGTGTGTAGGCTTGTGCAATGAGACATGCCTCGTTGCGAACGACTTGACGGTCTTTGTCTTACTTGTTCCGAAACACCTATTTGGTCCCAATGATGTTTTTGCTCGTCTTTGGGATTCTCCACTAGTGTCCACACTTTGTTCCTCTCAAAGATGTGTAGCTCTTCATGCATAGCATTCACCCAATCCGGGTCGTCAAGTGCTTCTTCCACCTTCATAGGCTCAATACTAGAGATGAATGAGTAGTGCTCATAAAAATTAACTAAGCGGGTTTTAGAGCGAGTGATTCTCCCAGTTTGAATGTCACCGAATATTTTCTTGAACATATGATTCTTGTTCACTCTTGCTCGAACACGAGGTAGCTTTTGCATGTTGGATGGCGGAGCTTCCTCCTCCTCATCTTCTTCTTCATTGTTGTTGAAGGTGTCGTCTCCTTGACTTGGTCGTGAAGGTGGTTGAGGTGGATCATCATGATGTGCTTATTCCTCCTCTTCATGTTGTCGTGTACCACTTGTGGATGCCTCCACGTCGTGTTGAGGTTCACCTTGATGCAAAGTAGGAGCTTCCACTTGGGTCGATGAAGTACTTTCCTTCAACTCCATGGGAACAATATTGCTGATGGAAAAGTCCTGGATGGCCTCCGAAGGTTCCTTATCTCCTACAACATTTGGCAATAGTTCAAATTATGAACCATTAGATTCATAAAACTTCACATCTACCGTCTCTTCAACTTTTCGAGTGAAGTTGTTGTAGACACGGTAAGTGTGAGAGTTTGATTCGTAACCGAGTAGGAAGCCTTCATGAGATTTAGGAGCAAATTTAGAACGATGATGCTTATCAAGAATGTAAAACTTAGAGCCAAATACTTGAAAGTATCCAACTTGGGGCTGGTTACCGATGAGTAGCTCATATGCCGTTTTGTCGAGAAGCTTGTGAAGGTTCAATCGGTTCTTAGCATGACAAGTTATTTCGATGGCTTCCGCCCGTCTTGGCGTCTTGTATTCGTTGAGAATCGTTCTAGCCATCTCTATAAGAGTTCAATTCTTCCTCTCAAGAAATCCATTTTGTTGAGGTGAACTCATGTGAAATCCCTTCTTCATCAAGAAAGGTATCCACATTAGTGTTCTTTAACTTCGATCCGTTGTTGCTCCGAACTTTATTGATCTTCACTTCAAATTGATTTTACACTTTGCGTGCGAAGTTCTTGAAGATATTTTGTACCTGTGACTTATCATCAAGAAAGAATACCCACATAAATGTGGAAAAATCATCAACTATAACTATACCAAAGGAATTTCCACTGAGGCTCTTGTAAGCACTGGGACCAAAAATATCCATATGAAGCAACTCGAGTGGTCTCCTAGTAGTTCTGACATTATTTATCCGATGACTTCCACCTACTTGCTTTCCATCTTGACAAGATCTACAAGTCTATCTTTTTCAAAAATAACATCATTAACACCAAGTATATGATCACCTTTGATGAGCTTGTCTAGATTATGCATACCAACATGTCCTAGCCTTCTATGCCAAAGCCAACCCTTAGAAGATTTTGCAATAAGACAAGTACGAGGTTTGGATCTCTTAGTGAAATCAATAGTGTATAGACCACCTATACGAAAACGGTTAAGACCATGCTATGATTTTCTTGACAAAACACTTGACAATCTACTTTGGTAAATACCACATTAAAACCGAAGTGGGAAATTATAGATACAGAAAGAAGATTGTAGCCAAGGGATTCAACAAGAATGACATTTTGAATATAAATATCATGAGATATGACCACCTTACCATGACCAAGTACCTTACCCTTGGAGTTGTCTCCAAAACTCAAATACCTTTGCGGTCCATGGTTTGGTGTGATCTCTTGAAACATGTCTCTATCCCCGGTCATGTGATCGATGCATCCACTATCGAGAATCCACTCTTTTCCTCCGGACATGTAGTCTTTGAAGTTTTCCATGAGACCTAGACTCTTCATAGTCCTCTCACACTCGATGTCGAACAACTCATCTTCATCATAGTAGCCATGTTCCACATTGTCATCATGAAGTGGGGTATCCTCGTCATAAGAGACAAGAAATTCGTTAGGGTTGTGACCATGATAATGGCTTCAACAATGATGTTATTGATGGTAATGACATCTCCTTTAGCACGCATGAGGTCACGAAGCTCAAACAAACACTTATCAAAGTTGGGATCACTAGGCTTCATCTTATGAAAGGTAAGAGCTTTTTGAAGAATTTCATCAATTTAATCAATGAATAATTTGGATATCGTTTCTCCAAATCATTCCACAAAGTATAAGCGCATTCAAAATTATTCATTTGAACAAACAAAATTCTTCGCAATCGTCTAATGATGAGATTAACAGTTCTAAGATTGTGAAGCATATCAATTTGCTCTTCGTGTGTGGGATGTAAGGGATCAATGGGAGGTACATAGGAGGTTCTTAACATACTTGCTCAAATGGAATTCATATAATAGGTCAAGCATGTCATATTTTCATTGACTATAGTACTCCCCATCGAGAATAGGCACTCTACAATTAAAACTTCCCAAACTAGACACATCCATCTTCCTCCAATGGTGATTAAACCAAGGCTATGGAGACCAAAGCTTTGATACCAATTGTGGGATGACTAGAAGGGATGTCTAGAGGGGGGTGAATAGACTATTTGACAAAAACTAAAACCTAACCTTTTTCCAAATTAATTGGTTGGCAGATTTTAGGAATACTAACAAATCTAGTGCACCCTACAGATGCTAGTCAACAAGTATGGCAGTGGAAAGTAAAGACAAGCATATGTAAGAAGGAGTAGAGGTAAGAAAATCAAACGTAATTGGAGACACGAAGATTTTTCCCATGGTTCCGATAGGTAGTGCTATCGTACATCCACGTTTATGGAGACTTCAACCCACTGAGGGTAACGGACACGAGAGTTCACGGAGGGCTCCACCCACGAAGGGTCCACGAAGTAGCAGCCTTGTCTATTCACTATAGCAGGATGGTCCAAACACGACACATCAATCAAAGACCGTTCAACAAAATTGTGTGTGATCCATCAATCGTAAACGATAGAGTTCAAGCTCCACCTCCAATGATGAAAACCGTGCGCTATGAAGGAACCCGGAAATAGGGTTAAAACAAAGTTTTGTGTGTGATGCGTCGCATACATTTTTTTCTTATGAACTGTTTGTGATTATGGAAGATAACAGAAAAGGTTAACAAACTATATACGTGCGCATAGTGTGGCATACAGTTCACTCGGACAAACTGTTTGCGCTAATCCAGCAGAACACAAATGAGTTAGCCTAAGAAGGCGTGTGCGATACCCAACAAACAGTTCATTCATCAAAATTGTGGGTTGCTACCTCTTGAGCATGTGTTGGTTTTCCCTTGAAGAGGAAAGAGTGATGCAACAAAGTAGATAAGTATTTCCCTCAGTTGTTGAGAACCAAGGTATCAATCCAGTAGGAGGAACAAGCAAGTCACCACTGGATGCACCTACACAAATAATCAAACTCTTGCACCCAACGCTATAAAGGGGTTGTCAATCCCTTCACGATTATTTGCAAGGATTTGATCCGATAGAGATAGATGTAACGAGTGCGGAAAGTAAAAGGTAAATAAATTGTAGCAAGTATAGATCTGCAAATATATGATGGAAAATAGACCCGAGGGGCATCGGTTTCACTAGAGGCTTCTCTGTTGAAGGAAAATATCATGGTGGGTAAACAAATTACTGTCAAGCAATTGATAGAAAAGGGAATAATCATGTAGTTATCCAAGGAAATGATCATGCATATAGGCATCACGTCCATGACAAGTAGACCGAAACGATTTTGCATCTACTATTACTACTCCACACATGGACCGACTCCTGCTTGCATCTTGAGTATTAAGTTCATGAAGAACATAGTAACGCATTAAGAAAGATAACATGTTGTAAAGGGATAAACTCAAGCAATATGATGAAAATCCCATCTTGTTACCTTGATGTCAACAATACAATACGTGCCTCGCCACCCCTACTTTGTCACTGGGTCAGGACACCTCAAGATTGAACCCAAAACCAAGCACTTCTCCCGTTGCAACAATTATCAATCTAGTTGGCCAAACCAAACCAATAACTCAAAGAGACTTGCAAGGATATGAAATCATGCATATAAGAAATCAGAGGAGATTCAAATAAGATTCATGGATAATCTGAACATAAACTCACAATTCATTGGATCTTGACAAACACACCACAAAAGAGGATTACATCGGATAGATCTCCATGAAGATCATGAAGAACATGATATTGAAGATCAAAGAGAGAGAAGAAGCCACCTAGCTACTAGCTATGGACCTGTAGGTCTGTGGTGGACTACTCAAGCATCATCGGAGGTGCAATGGAGTTGATGTAGATGCCCTCTGTGATCGAAACCCCCTCCGGTAGATTATCAGAAAAGGCTCCAAGATTGGATCTCTCGAGAACGGAGGCTTCCGGCAGAAAAAAGTATTTGTGTGGCTCTTTTTGATGTTGCGGGAATATTTGGGTATTTATAGGCCAAGAATTAGGGTTAGCAGACCTGCCAGGAGGTGAAAAGCCTGCTAGGCGCGGCCAGGGGCCCACGCCTAGCAGGCTTGTGGCGCCCTAGCACCTCCCCTCACGTGCACTCCAAGCCTGGAAGACTTTTTCCTTCCAAAAAAAAAATCCTTCCACAGGTTTTATTCCTTTTGGACTCCATTTAATATTCCATATCTGCAAAACTCAAAAAATAAGGAAAAAAATAGAAACTCGCACTTGGCTATAGATTAATAGGTTAGTCCCAAAATAATATTAAATAGCATATTAAAGCATATAAAACATCCAAAACAGATAATATAATAGCATGCCATCATCAAAAATTATAGATAAGTTGGAGACGTATCCGCATCCCCAAGCTTAATTCCTGCTCGTCCTCAAGTAGGTAAATGATAAAAAAAAATTTGATGTGGAGTGCTACCTAACATATTTATGTTGGGGAACGTCGCATGGGAAACAAAAATTTTCCTACGCACACGCAAACCTATCCATGGTGATGAGCATCTACGAGAGGGAGAGTGGATCTACATACCCTTGTAGATTGCTAAGCGGGAAGCGTTAAGAAACGCGGTTGGTGTAGTCGAACATCTTCGCGATCCAAATCGCCGAGCGTCCCGCGATCTCATCATGATCCGTCCCGCGATCCAATCACGATCCGTCCCGTGAACTCATCACGATCCGTCCCGCGATCTCATCACAATCCGTCTCACGATCTTGATCACGATCTGTCCTGCGAACTCATCACGATCCGTTCCGCGATCTCATCACGACCCGTCTCGTGATCTCGATCACGGTCCTTCCGATCTAGCGCCGAACGGACGGCACCTCCGCGTTCAGCACACGTGCAGCTTGATGACGATCTCCACCATCTTGATCCAGCAAGAGGAGGTGGAGAGGAGAGAGAGTTCACCGGCAGCGTGACGGCGCTCCGGTGATGGTGGTGGAGCAATTCCGGCAGGGCTTCGCCTAAGCGCTGCAGAAAACCGATCTAGAGGAGAAAGTATGCACCGGTGGAACGGGTAGCACGTGGCCGGAAATTCTGTCCAAAAACCACCCAATCCACTAGTATATATAGGAGGAGAGGAGAGGAGAGGCAGACAAGGCCTTTGGGTCGGCCGAAATAGGAGGTGGGAGCAATCCTACTTCACCTCCAATCCTAGTTGGAGTAGGATTGCCTCCTATTGGCTGATTTTCCACTTTTTGCTTTAGGACTTTCTCTCCTGCGCCATGGGCCTTTGTGGCTGTTTTCCCAGCCCACTAAGGGCTGGTTATTATTCTCCCACAGCTCATGGACCTCTTGGGGTCGAAATACCCCTCCCGGAGGTCCTCCGGTACACTCCCGGCACTCCCGGTACAATACCGATACTCCCGGTACACTACCGATGAGCCCGAAACTTTTCCGGAAACCAAACTGGGACTTCCTATATATGAATCTTTACCTCCGGACCATTCCGGAGCTCCTCGTGACGTCCGGGATCTCATCCGGGACTCCGAACAACCTTCGGTCACCACCATACATAACTCTACACTATCGGAACGTCACCGAACCTTAAGTGTGCAGACCCTGCGGGTTCGAGAACTATGTAGACATGACCGAGACACCTCTACAGTCAATAACCAATGGCGGGACCTGGACGTCCACATTGGTTCCTACATATTCTACGAAGATCTTTATCGGTCGAACCTCTATGTCAAGGGTTCAGTTAATCCCGTATAATGTTCCCTTTGTTCTTCGGTATGTTACTTGCCCGAGATTCGATCGTCGGTATCTCCATACCTAGTTCAACCTCGTTACCGGCAAGTCGCTTTACTCGTTCCATAATACAAGATCCCGCAACTAACAATTAGTCACATTGCTTGCAAGGCTCATTGTGATGTTGTATTACCGAGTGGGCCCTGAGATACCTCTCTGTCACACGGAGTAACAAATCCCAGTCTCGATCCATGCCAACTCAACGGACACCATCGGAGATACCTGTACAGCATCTTTATAGTCACCCAGTTACGTTGCGACGTTTGATACACACAAGGCACTCCTCTGATATCCGTGAGTTGCATGATCTCATGGTCATAGGAACATATACTTGACATGCAGAAAACAGTAGCAATAAACTCACACGATCATATGCTATGTTTGCAGTTTGGGTCTTATCCATCACATCATTCTCCTAATGATGTGATCCCGTTATCAAATGACATCTCATGTCCATGGCTAGGAAACCTTAACCATCCTTTGATCAACGAGCTAGTCCATTAGAGGCATACTAGGGACATGGTTTTGTCTATGTATCCACACATGCATTTAAGTCTCCGATCAATACAATTATAGCATGGATAATAAACGATTATCATGAACAAAGAAATATGATAATAACTAATTTATTATTGCCTCTAGGGCATATTTCCAACAGTCTCCCACTTGCACTAGAGTCAATAATCTAGTTCACATCACCATGTGATTCGCATTGTTATGAATCTAACACCCAATGAGTTCTGGGGCTCGATCATGCTTTGCATGTGAGAGAGGTCTTATAGTCAACGGGTCTGCGATATTCAGATCCGTGTGTACTTTGCAAATCTCTATGTCAAACCGTAAACACTGCTACCACACTCCACTTGGTACTATTTCCAAATGGCTGCTCCACTATACGTATCCAGATTGCTACTACTAGTCATCCGGATAGGTGTTAAAGCTTGCATCGACGTAACTCTTTATGACGAACTCTTTATCACCTCCACAATCAAGAAACATTTCCTTAGTCCTCTGGTTACTAAGGATAATTCCGACCGCTGTCCAGTGATCCACTCCTGGACCACTCTTGTACCCCTTGATAGACTCATGGCAAGGCACACATAGGTGCGGTACACAGCATGGCATAATATAGAGCCTATGGCTAAGGCATAGGGGACGACGTTCGTCCTTTCTCTTTCTTCTGCCGTTGTCGAGCTTTGAGGCTCACTCAACTTCACACCTTACAAATCAGACGAGAACTATTTCTCTGGCTGATCCATTTTGAACTCTTTCAAAATATTGTCAAGGTATGCACTCATTGAAAGTCTCATCAAGCATCTTGATCTATCTCTATAGATTTTGATGCTCAACAATTAGGTAGCTTTATCCAGGTCTTCCTTTGAAAATCACTTTCCAAATGACCGTTTTATGCTTTCCAGAAACTCTACATTATTTCTGATCAACAATATGTCATCCACATATACTTATCAGAAATTCTATAGTGCTCCCACTCACTTTATTGCAAATACAAGTTTCTCGTAAACTTTGTATAAACATCAAAACTTTGATCACCTCATCAAAGCATATATTCCAACTCCGAGATGCTTGCTTCAGTCCATGGAAGGATCACCGAAGCTTGCACACCTTTTAGCATCCTTAGGCCTGACAAAACCTTCTGGTTGTATCACATACAACCTTTCCTCAAGTAAACCGTTAAGGAAACGATGCTTTGACATCCATCTGCCAGATTTCATAATTGAAAACACAGCAACTGCTAACATAATTCCAACAGACTTTAGCACCACTACGAGTGAGAAAGTCTCATCGTAGTCAACTCCTTGAACTTGTCACAAACATCTTTGCAACAAGTCGAGCTTTACAAATAGTGACATTCACCATCAGTGTCTGTCTTCATTTTAAAGATCCATTTGTACTCAACGACCTGCCGTCCAACGAGCAAGTCTACCAAAGTCTACACTTGGTTTTCATACATGGATCCTATCTCGGATTTCATGGCCTCTAACCATTTGTCGGAATCCGGGCCCATCATCGCTTCTTCATAGCTCGTAGGTTCATCGTTGTCCAACAACATGATCTCCAAGACAGAGTTGTCGTACCACTTAGGAGCAGTACACATCCTTGTCGACCTACGAAGTTCGATAGTAACTTGATCCTGAAGCTTCATGATCATCATCATTAACTTCCTGTTCAACTAACGTAGGCTTCACAGAAACATCTTTCTGCGCTGCGCTACTCTCTGGTTGAACAAAGGTTTAACAACCTCATCAAGTTCTATCTTCCTCCCACTCAATTCTTTCGAGAGAAACATTTCCTCGAGAAAGGATCCGTTTAAGCAACAAACATTTTGCACTAGGATCTGAGATTGAAGGTTCACCCAACTGATCTTAGGGTATTCTATGAAGATGCAATTTGTCCGCCTTGGGTTCGACCTCATTAGGTGAAAACATTTTCCACACAACTGTCACATCCCAAAATATTAAGAAATGACAGCTTAGGTTTCTGTCAAACCATAATTCACATGGTGTCATCTCAACGGATTTAGATGGTGCCCTATTTAAAGTGAATGTAGTTGTCTCTAATGCATAACCCCAAAATTATAGTAGTAAAATGACAAGAGACATCATATTACGCACCATGTCCAATAGAGCATAACTATGATGTTCGGACACACCATCACACTATGGTGTTCCAGGTGGCGTTTAGTTGTGAAACAACTTTCACATTGTCTTAAGTTGTATGCCAAACTCGTGACTCAGATATTCACCTCCACGATCATATCGCAGTCATTTTTATCTTCTTGTCACGATGATCTTTAAACTTCACTCTGAATTTGCTTGAACCTTTCAAACGATTCAGACTTGTGTTTCATTAAGTAAATATACACTATATCTACTCAAATCATCAGTGAAGGTAAGAAAATAACGATATCCACTTCACGCTACAAGACTCACTAGATTGCATACATCAACATGTATCATTTCCAATGAATCACTTGCCCGCTCCATCCAACGGGGTCCTTTAGTCATCTTGCCCAAGAGGCATGGTTCGCATGTCTCAACCGATTCGAAATCGAATGAGTCCAAATATCCATCAGCATGGAGTTTCTACATGCGCTTTATACCAATATGACATTTAGCGGCAGTGCCACAAGTATGTGGTACTATCATTATTAACTTTGTGTCTTTTGACATCAATGTTATGAACATGTGTAATACTACGATCAAGATTTCAACAAACCATTCTCACTGGGTGCATGACCATTGAAGGTATTATTCATGTAAACAGAATAACCATTATTCTCTAACTTAAATGAATAACCGTATTGAAATAAACATGATCTAATCATGTTCATGCTCAACGCAAAACACCAAATGACATTTATTTAGGTTCGTCACTAATCCTGAAGGTAGAGAGAGCGTGCGATGTTGATCACATCAACCTTGGAAACACTTCCAACACATATCGTCACCTCACCCTTAGCTAGTTCTCTGTTTATTCCGTAGCTTTTATTTCGAGTTACTAACATTTAGCAACCGAACCGGTATCCAATACCCAGGTGCTACTAAGAGTACTAGCAAGGTACACATCAATAACTCGTATATCAAATATACTTCTGTCGATGTTGCCAGCCTTCTTACCTACCAAGTATCTACGGTTGTTCCTTTCAGCGACCTCTCACCTCATAATAGAAGCACTTAGTCTCGGGTTTGAGTTCAACTTTGGGTTGCTTCACTGGAGCAGCAACTGACTTGCTATCCATGAAGTTTCCCTCCTTGCTCTTGCCCTTTTCGAAACTAGTGGTTTGATTAACCATCAACACTTGACGCTCCTTCTTGATTTCTACCTTCGCGGTGTCAAACATCGCGAACAGCTCAGGGATCAATACTTCTATCCCTGGTGTATTATAGTTCATCACTAAGTTCTAGTAGCTTTAGTGATAGTGACTTGGAGAACTATATCAATCACTATCATATCTGGAAGATCAACTCCCACTTGATTCAAGCGATTGTAGTACCCAGACAATCTGAGTACATGCTCAACGATTGAGCTATTCTCCTTCATCTTGCAGGCAAAGAATCTTGTTGGAGATCTCATATCTCGCAACACAGGCACGAGCCTGAGATCACAATCCCTGCTCCTAGAACATCTCATATGTTCCGTGACGTTCAAAATCTTTCCGAGCCTCAATTCTAAGCCGTAATGCATGACGCACTAAACTATCAAGTAGTCATCGAAACGTGCCTGCCAGATGTTCACAACATCTATAGACGACGCTAGAGGGGGTGGCGCACCGAGCGGTGCATTAAGGACATAAGCCTTCTGTGCAGCAATGAGGACAATCCTCAGATCACGGACCCATTCCGCAATATTGCTACCAACATCTTTCAACTCTATTTATCTAGGAACATATAAAAATACAAGGGAGCTACAGCGCGAGCTACTAATCTACAACATAATTTGCAAAGACACTTTGACTAAGTTCATGATAATGAGTTAAATTAATCATATTACTTAAGAACTCCCACTCAAATTGACATCCCTCGGGTCATTCGAGTGATACATGATCCAAATTCACCAACTCAAGTCCGATCATCACGTGAGTTAAGGTGGCTTCAATGGTGAACATCATTATGTTGATCATATCCACTATATGACTCATGCTCGACCTTTCGGTCTCTTGTGTTCCGAGGCCATGTCTGTACATGCTAGGCTCGTCAATTTTAACCCGAGTGTTCTGCGCGTGCAAATCTGGCTTGCACCCGTTGTATGTGAACGTAGAGTCTATCACACCCGATCATCACGTGGTGTCTCAACACGACGAACTTTCGCAACGGTGCACACTCGGGGAGAACACAATTTATCTTGAAATTAAGTGAGGGATCACCTTATAATGCTACCGTCGTCCTAAGCAAAACAAGGTGCATAAAAAGGATTGACATCACATGCAAATCATAAGTGACATGATATGGCCATGAACTTGTGCTTTTTATCACCATCTAGAAAGCACCGACATGATCTCCATCGTCACCGGCATGACACCATGATCTCCATCAACGTGTCGCCATCGGGGTTGTCATGCCCTGCATGCTTCTACTACTATTGCTACCGTAACGATAAAGTAAAGCATTACATAGCGCTTAATGATTGACACGCAGGTCATACAATAAATAAAGACAACCCTATGGCTCCTGCCGGTTGCCGTACTCATCGACATGCAAGTCGTGATAATCTATACATCACATGATCATCTCATACATCACATATATCACATCATGTAATTGGCCATATCATATCACAACATACCCTGCAAAAACAAGTTAGACGTCCTCTAATTGTTGTTGCAAGTTTTACGTGGCTGCTACGGGTATCTAGCAAGAACGATTCTCACCTACGCATAAACCACAACGGTGATACATAGATTGCTTTTCAACCTTCTCAAGGACCACCTTTGTCGGATCCGATCCAACTAAAGTGAGAGAAACTGTCACCCGCAAGCCATCTAAGCAACAAGTTGCATCGAGGGAACCGGTCTCTCGTAAGCGTACGAGTAATGTTGGTCCGGGCCGCTTCATCTCACAATCCTGCCGAACCAAAATCCGACCAAGGGAGGAAGCAATCTAAGCATCAACGCCCACAAACCTTTTGTGTTCTACTTGAGATCTCATCGAACCATCAACCTAGCTCATGATGCCACTGTTGGGGAACGTCGCATGGGAAACAAAAATTTTCCTACGCACACGCAAACCTATCCATGGTGATGAGCATCTACGAGAGGGAGAGTGGATCTACATTCCCTTGTAGATCGCTAAGCGGGAAGCGTTAAGAAACGCGGTTGGTGTAGTCGAACATCTTCGCGATCCAAATCGCCGAGCGTCCCGCGATCTCATCATGATCCGTCCCGCGATCCAATCACGATCCGTCCCGTGAACTCATCACGATCCGTCCCGCGATCTCATCACAATCCGTCTCACGATCTTGATCACGATCTGTCCTGCGAACTCATCACGATCCGTTCCGCGATCTCATCACGACCCGTCTCGTGATCTCGATCACGGTCCTTCCGATCTAGCGCCGAACGGACGGCACCTCCGCGTTCAGCACACGTGCAGCTTGATGACGATCTCCACCATCTTGATCCAGCAAGAGGAGGTGGAGAGGAGAGAGAGTTCACCGGCAGCGTGACGGCGCTCCGGTGATGGTGGTGGAGCAATTCCGGCAGGGCTTCGCCTAAGCGCTGTAGAAAACCGATCTAGAGGAGAAACTATGCACCGGTGGAACGGGTAGCTCGTGGCCAGAAATTCTGTCCAAAAACCACCCAATCCACTAGTATATATAGGAGGAGAGGAGAGGAGAGGCATCCAAGGCCTTTGGGTCGGCCGAAATAGGAGGTGGGAGCAATCCTACTTCACCTCCAATCCTAGTTGGAGTAGGATTGCCTCCTATTGGCTGATTTTCCACTTTTTGCTTTAGGACTTTCTCTCCTGCGCCATGGGCCTTTGTGGCTGTTTTCCCAGCCCACTAAGGGCTGGTTATTATTCTCCCACAGCCCATGGACCTTTTGGGGTCGAAATACCCCTCCCGGAGGTCCTCCGGTACACTACCGGCACTCCCGGTACAATACCGATACTCCCGGTACACTACCGATGAGCCGAATCTTTTCCGGAAACCAAACTGGGACTTCCTATATATGAATCTTTACCTCCGGACCATTCCGGAGCTCCTCATGACGTCCGGGATCTCATCCGGGACTCCGAACAACCTTCGGTCACCACCATACATAACTCTACACTACCGAAACGTCACCGAACCTTAAGTGTGCAGACCCTGCGGGTTCGAGAACTATGTAGACATGACCGAGACACCTCTACAGTCAATAACCAATGGCGGGACCTGGACATCCACATTGGTTCCTACATATTCTACGAAGATCTTTATCGGTCGAATCTCTATGTCAAGGATTCAGTTAATCCCGTATAACGTTCCCTTTGTTCTTCGGTATGTTACTTGCCCGAGATTCGATCGTCGGTATCTCCATACCTAGTTCAACCTCGTTACCGGCAAGTCTCTTTACTCGTTCCATAATACAAGATCCCGCAACTAACAATTAGTCACATTGCTTGCAAGGCTCATTGTGATGTTGTATTACCGAGTGGGCCCTGAGATACCTCTCCGTCACACGGAGTAACAAATCCCAGTCTCGATCCATGCCAACTCAACAGACACCATCGGAGATACCTGTAGAGCACCTTTATAGTCACCCAGTTACGTTGCGACGCTTGATACACACAAGGCACTCCTCTGATATCCGTGAGTTGCATGATCTCATGGTCATAGGAACATATATTTGACATGCAGAAAACAGTAGCAATAAACTGACACGATCATATGCTATGTTTGTAGTTTGGGTCTTATCCATCACATCATTCTCCTAATGATGTGATCCCGTTATCAAATGACATCTCATGTCCATGGCTAGGAAACCTTAACCATCCTTTGATCAACGAGCTAGTCCATTAGAGGCATACTAGGGACATGGTTTTGTCTATGTATCCACACATGCATTTAAGTCTCCGATCAATACAATTATAGCATGGATAATAAACGATTATCATGAACAAAGAAATATGATAATAACTAATTTATTATTGCCTCTAGGGAATATTTCCAACAATTTATCCAAGTAATATTCTTTATTGTGGCATGCATATTGAGATCCGTAAGACTCAAAACAAAAGCTTAATATTGATATAGAAAAAAATAACATTTCAAGCATACTATCAAAGCAATTGTATCTGTTCAAAATATAATGGCAAAAGAAAGTTATCCCTACAATATCATATGGTCTGGCTATGCTCCATCTTCCCCACACAAAGTATTTATGTCATGCACAACCCCGATGAAAAGTCAATAAATTGTTTTCACACCTTTATTTTCTCAAACTTTTTTTAACTCTCACACAATACATGAGCGCGAGCCATGGATATAGCATGATAGGTGGTATAGAATATGGTGGAGGTTGTCAAGGAAAGGGAGAAGATAGTCTCACATCAACTAGGCACATCAACGGGCTATGGAGATGCCCATCAATAGATATCATGTGAGTGAGTAGGGTTGCCATGCAACGGATGCACTAGAGCTATAAGTGTATGAAAGCTCAAAAGAAAACTAAGTGGACGTGCATCATGAAGAAAAATTCCACTAGCTACATGAAAGTGACAAAATAGGAGACTCTCTATCATGAAGATCATGGTGCTACTTTGAAGCCCAAGTGTGGAAAAATGTAGTAGCAATGTCCCTTCTCTCTTTTCTCTCATTTTTTTGTTGGGCGTCTAAGGCCTCATTTATTCATTTTTTATTGGGCTTCACTCGCCTCTTTTATTTTTCATAAAGTCCGGACTCTCATCCCTACTAGTAAGGAAATCATATATTCCATCATCCTTTCCTCACATGGGACATGCTCTATAATGGAAATCATCACACTTTTATTTACTTACAGCTCAAAAGGAAAATTACAACTCGATACCAATGACAAAATATGTGGGGACCCCGACTCATAAGTCGTGATCGTCAAATGCATTCGGACAGTGATGCCAGAGATCAATGCTCACTTAACACGCAAAAGATGAATAACAAGAGTCTTACATCCACACTTAACGTCTTACACAAATAAAGACCATGAAGGTCTAGTCTTACATAGATAGGGCCACGAGGGCCAAACACTTAAATAGAACAAGCAGCAGAAATCTTGATCGAGCGTGAACCCATGCCATCAGCCTTAAACCTACATGCATTCTGACTAGGAAACATCCTAGTTCGCATGTTCGTCTCCAACGAACTCTTCAACATACTCCTGTTCTTCCATGTCTGGCCAATTAAAAAACCAGTGCCAAGCCAATGAGTACTTTGAATGTACTCGCAAGCAACCCAAGTTGTGGAACAAGATAATAATGATACATGATATAGCACTAAGTAGGTAATTTGCGGAAAGCCAATTTTGAATGCAATGACATGATCGAGTAACTAAGTAAGCATGCATCACCAGTTGGCAAATATCCATATGAACAAGTTACAGATATCCTCATAAACAGGGGTTGAACATCTCATGTTCATTTATACCCTCAAATCTTCAGACTTGTCTCAAGTCTCATCCGTCTATCTCCCCCCCCCCCACACCAATTTTTTACGAAAACATCTGGACATAGTCTAAGCAACACCACCCAACTGTCCTTGACCGTGGACACGGCTATTCGAATAGTTTTACACTCTACATAGGTTGCACACTTTATCCACAAGACTTGCGGAACTTCCGTGTCATCCACGACTCGCGGTATATAACGTACTCAAGGTAAGCACCCGAACAATGCCTTTCCCCTGGCGATACTAAACAAAGAGTCCACTCGATTGGTACCCAACCCACATGATGTACATCACTCGTACCATCCATGCAGGGACCAACAGTGTGCCCGGTGCGTGTGAAGACAGTGCATGATCGTCCATATCGGCACGACCCCGTATGGAGAGTGACCATGCCACTCCCGCCACTAGTAATGTGGGCTCCTTTCCAGTACCCACCAAAGTAATCAATAGAGCCCTGTCCCATAAGGGGTACCATGGTTGCGCATGTAAGGTTGGGACGGTCGACAAATCTTAAATCTAATTTGTTTTCGAAAACGCATTCACTTGCTCCAGTACACCACTTGTTTCTCAAGTGTTCACCCATATCATCACCATCTCCCTCGGGCATTAGTGGCACCCACCGGGTTTTTCGAAAAGTCTTTAAAATAGTTTCCACCTTTCCATCACTATGCATACATCCCATCCCACTTACGTAGCATCTATTATCATCCTATCTACACCCACCCGCATAACCCTCATAAGGTGGTAGGGTCATGCACGATGCAAGTGTCAACGGTAAAAGTATCGAAAGCAACCCACCGAAGTGGTCACTACTCCACATGATCAAGTATAACAAAAGTAAAGTGCTATATGACATGCAATGAAAGTGGTTTCTTAACACGGTCAAAGGGCTACTTGGCTGGATCAACAAAGTTTCTGGGGTCTTCAAAGTCTTCGGGTCCAACTTGTTCGTCAACAGCGCAATCTATCGTCGCGAATAAAAGCGATAAAAATAAGCATCACACAAAAAGAGAGCACACAAAACTAAATTTAAAAGGCTACCCTACTCTGATAAATACTAAAGTTATACTAATAATATTTGTCTAGGGTTTTGAACTTAGAAAGATTTTCAAAACTATTTAAAATAGGGGATAATAATGCCAAATAGGGGTTTTAAATTAAAATAGTACACAAAAGTTTTTTCAAAAATTCATACAAATGCTACTTTTAAATTCTATGGAATATTTAGGAATTTAGGTGGAAAAAATATGGTCATTGGAATTTTTTTGTGTCTTGTGGAATTTTTGGAAAGTTGTAGAAAAAAGAAAACGAAAAGGGGTCCTGTGCCCTCTCGGGCCGAAAACACCCGGTCGAGCCGTCCGAAAGAGGGAACCGGCCCAGGGCGAGGCGCCGCGCGTGGCAGGTTTAATTTTACACCTGCCCGCGGGCAACAAGAGAGGAGGGTGATGAGGGGATGGCAGGTGGGCCCCACCTGCCATCCCTCTCCTCGCTACAGGAACAGAGGGGAACTCAACGGAGGGGGTTCCAGTCCGTGACGGCTCGAATGGAGGGCACCGACGCGCTCAGGGTCTCCCGCGTGTCAGTGGGTGGCCGAGGGGAGCGCCGGGGCAAAGGGAATCGCCGGCGAGGGAGAAGACCCAACGGTGGCGAGGGTTTGGTTCGGCGCAGGCACCAGACCATGGGGGCGAGGGGGCTGGGCACTGGGGGGTAGCCGAGGGGAGGAGAGAGCGAGGGGAGAGGAGCGGGAGCGGGAGCTCGAGGAGGCCTTTAAATGGGTGGCCGTTGGTGTACCGTGGACACGGTGCGCCGGGGATGACAGGGGCACCGTCACATGCCACGGGAGGGCTTCGGGCCGTGTCCTTGGAGTTCCTGGGCGCGGTCCTCGTCCAGGGGAAGGGAGAGAGAGCAGGGAAGCAATGGGCCCTTACGCGTGTGAGCACGCTCACTGGCCGAGTCGGGCAGCTCCAGGCACACGCGGGAGGAGGGGAGAGAGGAGGGGCCCGACCAACTTCCATACGCGGACGTCGAGGGGGGACACGGGGGACATGCTGGGGAAGCCCGAGGCTGTCGGGGGGCGCCAGGCAGGGGCGGCTACAGTGTGGGGGCGAACTGTAGCACGCTCTAGAGCGCCCATATGTCTTGCCCTAGCATAAAATATGCCCCCAGCGTGTCCTCTAGTGTCTTGGGTTTCTGGAGATGCCCATGGGCTAGGAGAAGCTAGGGGAGGCTAGGAAGGAAAAGAATGGGAGAGGAAGTCCCTGATATGGTAACACAGAGGGGTAAATGTGGGTTTTACCCCACTTACCAAACGAGCGTTGGCCAGAGAAATTTAGTGGAGGTTGCTGGTGACCCTGAGAGGCTGTGGTAAAAGTCTCATGGCAAGGGGGAAAGGGAAAAGGTTGAAAGTAGGGACTTTACTATTTCACCAGAAGGTGTTTGATATGTGTTTTGACAAGAGAAATTTACCCACTTACTGAGTTACTCAACAGGGTCAAATGTTAGGTGAAAATAGGCGTGATTACCAAGTTTGAGCTCAAGTGGGCAAAGTTGACAATGGAAACTTTGTGAACCCTAGAAACTAACAAAATCAGGTTTCTGTAGGTTTAGTTACGCTAAGATTTTACCCTTGATGCACCACTTAGTGTAGCATCATTATTTGGTGATTAGAGCATGTCCACAAAGTTTGGGGTCAATGGGAGAAACTTCACAATGTAAAGTTGTTCAAATTTGAATATGGACAGGGAGGGTTTTGGAATGGTTTGATGAACCAAAACAACTTGGATTGAGCTGAAACTTTGCAAGATCATCACTTATGAGAGTGTTGACTTTCTGGAATTTTCCTGGAATTTAGTAAGAACATTTCTTATAGAAATATTTCAAAACCTTGATTTGAACAGAAAGGGTTTTGAGGTGCTTTGCCCATGATTTGAATAGGCCCATGTGTTGAAACTCATATATATGGAAAATATATGTCCACTGAGTTTCCCTAAATTTTCTCAAATATTTTGAAGGCATTTCAATATTTTTTCCCTATGAAAAAACATATCTGGTCTTAAGAAAAAGCCTTTAAATAAAATATTAAAATAATCTTTAAAATTAGTATTTGGTGGTTTTGGGAAGTCATATATGTAGTAGGTTTGAAATAAAGCCTTTGGGGAAGAAGGATCCACCCAATTTGAGGACTTGCATTGAAAACCTTATTTCAGGGTTTTTTAAACCTAATTTGAATAAATCATTTTTGGTCAAAACAAAATTGGATAAAAATAGTTTTAGGCACTATTCACATGGCATGATCATTGGGCAAGATGTTTGGGTCAAGGAAGATGAATATGAAAAGGGATAGAATCTAAGAGTGCCACATACCACAATCAACAAGCAAACAAGCAACAATTCAAATAAACACAAGCATTGAAAAGGTTTTAATCGGCTCTAAATTTTATAAATCCAACATGACAAGGTGATACCAACACAGGGTGTGATAGACTTACCCCCCCTTACAAGAATCTCGTCCCCGAGATTCCTAGGCTAAGCGCTAAAAGATAAGGGAACTCAGATCTAAGATAGTCTTCATGCTCCCAGGTGGCTTCAGCTTCAGTGTGGTTGCACCATTGGACCTGGAAGTACTTGATGGTGCGGCTACGGGTGCAATGCTTGGCTTCATCCCAAATGTGAACTGGCTCTCACGATAAGTGAGGTCTGGCTGAAGATCGATGGCTTGATGGTCGATGTCCTTGTAGAGGTCGGGGTGGTTGGGGACTTGAAGGCACTTCCGGAGTTATGACACATGGAAGACGTTGTGCACATCCAATAGCTCGGAAGGTAGCTCTGGCTGATAGGCAACTTCTCCTCGTCTTGCAGTGACCTTGAAGGGGCCGATATATCTAGGTGCAAGGTTTCCTTTGACGTGGAAATGCTTGGTTCCTTTAAGAGTAGTGACTCGAAGATAGACATGATCTCCGTTGTTGAGGCTCACTTCTCGGCGGTGAGAGTCGGCGCAACTCTTTTGACTTGATTTTGTGGCCTCCACACGTTCCTAGACGAGTTGTACTTGCTCTTCTGCCTCACTGAGGATATCTGGTCCTAAAATTAATCCTTCTCCGATTTCCGACCAGTTGAGGGGAGTACGGCACTTGCTCCCATACAACACCTTAAATGGTGCCATCTGAAGACTTGACTCATAGATGTTGTTATAGGAGAACTCAGCGAATGGTAGGCAATCTTTCCACTTGGCTCCATACGCCAAGACACAAGCACGGAACCCACCGGTCTGAGGGTGAAAAGCAGTGCTGAAGGAGAGCTTTGTTCCCATGGCTTCTTGAAACTTCTTCCAGAATCTTGAGGTGAACTGGGTTCCTCGGTCCGACACAATTTCCTTTGGAACTCCATGAAGACTTATGATGCGGTTGATGTAGAGGTTTGCGAGCTGGCTTCCATCATAGGTGGTCTTGACAAGAATGAAGTGGGCTACCTTGGTCAGGTGGTTGACAATGACCCAAATTGAATCATGTCCTCTACTTGACCTGGGTAATCCGGTGATGAAATCCATCCCGACTTTATCCCACTTCCATTCAGGCACCTTGAGAGGCTGTAGTAGCCCAGCGGATCGCTGATGCTCTGCTTTGACTCGCTGGCATATATCACACTTGGCGACAAAGGTGCATATCTCCCGTTTCATGCCGTGCCACCATAATCTTGCCTTGAGGTCTTGATACATCTTGGTTCGTCTACGATGGATGGAGTATGGAGTGTCATGAGCTTATTACAAGATCAAGTTCTTGAGCTCCTCCTTGTTGGGTACGCAAATGCGCCTCCCAAAACATACAACTCCTTGCTCATCTATTGAGAATCCTGGGGCCTTGCCTGCCTTGATCTTCCTCTTGATGCCTTCAATGCTCTCGTGTCCCTTCTGAGCTTCTTTGATATCATCCATCAAGGTAGGCTTTGCTTCAAGGTTGGCGAGGAATCCGGGTGCAACCAATTCCAAGTCGAAGCTTTCAAGCTCTTCATACAGGGCGGGTAGCCTTTCCTTAATAATGGCATTCAAGGAACAAGCTTTTTTGCTTAAGGCATCTACTACCACATTGGCATTTCCGGGGTTGTATTGAACACTGAGGTCGTATTACTTGATCAACTCCAACCATCTTCACTGCCTCATGTTCAATTCCCTTTGGGTGAAAATATACTTCAAACTCTTGTGGTCCGTGTATATCTCACATCGCTTCCCCAGAAGGTAGTGTCGCCAGGTCTTCAAGGCATGAACCACGACTGTCAACTTGAGACCATGAGTTGCATAGTTCTCTTCATGAGGATGTAGCTGTCTGGATAGATATGCTATGACCCTGCCTTCTTGCCTCATAACACCCCCAAGCCCGGTTCTTGACGCATCATAGTATATCACAAACTCCTTGTGAATGTCGGGGGTGGCCAAAACAGGGGCTATGGTCAATCTCTTCTTGAGCTCTTGGAAGCTTTCCTCGCACTTAGCTGTCCATTCGAACTTCTTGTCCTTCTTCAAAAGCTGGGTCATGGGTCGAGCAATGCTTGATAACCCTTCCACAAACTTGCGGTAATATCCCGCGAGCCCGAGGAAGCTCTTGACTTCCTTCACGGTGGTTGGGGTTTGCCATTTAGTCACGGCTTCAATCTTGGCAGGATCCACTTATAGTCATTCTGCAGTCAGCACATGACCCAAGAATCCAACTTCATGCAGCTAGAATTCACACTTGCTGAACTTGGCATAAAGTCGGTGCTCTCGAAGCTTCTCTAGGACCAATCTCAAGTGTTCCTCATGCTCTTCTTCAGACTTGAAGAAGACGAGTATGTCATCAATGAAGACGACAACAAACTTGTCCAAGTACTCCATGAAGAATTTATTCATGAGGTACATGAAGTTGGTAGGGGCATTGGTTAACCCAAATGACATGACCGTGTATTCATACATGCCATACCGGATTACAAATGCCGTCTTCGAAATGTCTTGGGGTCTGATCTTCAGCTGGTAGTATCCCGACCTGAGGTCGATCTTAGATAGCACCTTGGCTCCGTTCAGCTGATCGAACAGGTCTTCAATCTTAGGGAGTAGATACTTGCTCTTTATTGTGACCTCATTGAGAGAACGGTAATCGAGACAGAGTCTGATAGTTTCGCCTCTCTTTGACACAAATAGAACAGGTGATCCCCAAGGAGAGGCACTTGGTCAAATGAATCCTTTTCTGAGTTGCTTTGCCAGTTACTTCTTCAATTCAGCCAACTCTTCGAATCCCATCCTATAGGGCTTCTTATAGATGGGCCTTGATCCGGGCATGAGTTCAGTGATGAACTCAATGTCGCGGCCAGGGGGCATTCTAGGCAGCTCCTTAGGAAACACATCCGGGTATTCACATACCACTAGCACTTGATCCAACTCAATTCCCGATAGACAGTTAGCCTGAGGGGCTTGAGTGGAGGCAGGGTTGGGAATGTACTTGACTTCCACTCCTTGGCTATTGGTCATGGTGACAATCCTCTTGGCATAGTCTAACAAGCCTTGGTGCTTGGTTAACCAGTCCATGCCTAGGATCACATCCAAACCTTCTAACTTCAGGATAATGAGATCTGCTAGGAAATCTACCCCGTTGATGTAAATCTCAACTCCCTTACAACCTATCCGAGACTTCATAACTAATCCCGGGGTTTGTATCAACATACGACTACCTAGTGGTGTAGGCTTCATGCCACTCTCCAATGCAAACTTTTGGGTGACAAAAGAATGCAAATCTCCACAATCAAACAATACTGTTGCTGGGGTTGAGTTGATGAGGAACATACCCATTATGATATCCGGGTCTTCCTGGGCTTCCTCTACGGTGACGTGATTCACACAACCCTTCCCATTGTTTGGCTGGTTGCGGGGAGCAGGGTTCCTTGGGGCTGCTCCACGAGCTTGACCTTGGTTTGGCGCATTGGGGCGCGGTGCATCTGGCTTCTTGTTGGGACACAACCTAGAGATGTGTCCTGGCTGACCACATCCAAAGCAAGCGACTTGCCCAGGGTTGTTGTTGTTATTCCTGCCACCGTTGTTGTTATTGGGGTTGTTGTAGGCTGGCCTGGGATTGGCATACTGCTAAGGCTGGTAGCTTGGACGAGGCGTAGGAGGTCTAGCCTGTAGTGGTTGATAGGTTGGCTTGGCTGGGGCTGGCTGCCAGGGGCGAGGCTTCTAGTTGCTGGAGCTACCCTTGCTGATCATCTTGTGCTTGCGGGTGTCGTCTATGGCACGATGCTTGTCTTCCAGCATGAGGGCCTTGTTCACCAGGTCGAAGAAGGTACGACAGTCGCAGACAATGAGCTGATACTACAAGGTCTGTGGAAGTCCTTCCATGAAGCGTTCCTTCTTGGCAGCCTCCGTGCTGACATCTTCAAGTGCATACCTTGACAGCAGGTTGAACTTTTGCAGGTACTCCTTGACAGAGCCACTTCCTTGCTTCATCGCTTGGAATTCTCTCTACTTGATAGCCACGATCCCAGAAGGAATGTGGGCAGTGCGGAATCCTTCCTTGAAGTCATTCCAAGTGATCACACGCTCACCTTGCATGACCTTGAATCCGTCCCACCAAGCTCGGGCGGTACCTCCGAGGCAATGAGAAGCATAAAGCACCTTCTCATGATCCTCATTGCAAATTGACCAGTGCAAGCAGGTCCTCGATGGTGCGGATCCAGTCATCAGTGTCCAATGGTTCAGCAGTCTCGCTGAAGTTTGGGGGCGAATTCCTCATGAACTCAGACAGCATGGAGCAGCCATTGCCGTTCCTGCCTTGCTACTGGTTGTTCACAAGGGTCTGAGCCATCTGCTAGATAGCAGCATTGTTGGCTTGGCTTTCCTCCCGGAGAACATGGAGAAACTAAGCTACAGTCATGTTCTCTGGTGGAGGTGGTGGCGGGGTAATGTCGCCTTGTGGCTGCTCATGGTGTTCTCCAGTGTGAGCAGCCCCACCAGCTCCCTGTTGCTGGCTTGAGTTGCCGGCTTCAGGGTTGGTAAAAGAGTTGTTGCGGGTAGCAGTCACCATCCTATTTGGACCAGCCAAGTCAAACAACTGGGAGAGATGAGAGGAAAAGCAACAATGGAAGAGCGCGCCTAAGGGGGTTGGTCGAGTGAAAGTGTGGTAAAACGAAGGTGGAAAGACCAACATAGATTAAGATAGACGATGGAGTCACTTTTATGTTGCCTCAGGCAAAAGCGCGACTTGCATCGAAACACAAACAACAAACCAAACAACAAGCCCACATGGTTTCATATGAACCATTACACGGACTTGACTTCGCATGAAGGATACATGACTGGTGCTACCCTAGGGGTTCTCGGACTGAGGTGGTGGAGTGCTCGGCCTCATAGTCACACTCCTCTGGGTCTTCCTCATATTTGTCATCCGAACGGGCATCATTCCTAGTCAAAGGGGTCGGGGAACGAGGAGGTCCATCTCGACGGTGCTTTGCTGGCGGGTCGGTAAAGAGCTCATGGTACTCCTTCACACTCATGCGATGACGACATGCGGGTGCATCACTAGCTAGGGGTACTCCTCCTAGGGGTACTCCTCCTCCTAAGTAAAGTGTTATATGATATCCAATGAAAGTGGTTTTTTAACATGGTCAAAGGGCTGCTTGCCTGGGTCAACATAGTCTCTGGGGTCTTCGAAGTCTTCGGGTCCAACTTCTTCGTCAACAACGCAATCTATCGTCGCGAATAAAAGCGATAAAAATAAGCATCACACAAAAACAGAGCAAACAAACTAAATTGAAAATGCTACCCTACTCTGATAAATACTAAAATTTATACTAATAATATTTGTCTAGGGTTTTGAACTTAAAAAGATTTTTGAAATTATTTAAAACAGGGGCTAATAATGCCAAATAGGGGTTTTAAATTAAAACAGTACATAATTTTTTTTTCAAAAATTCATAAAAATTGCACTATTAAATTCTATGGAATATTTTAGCAATTTAGGTGGAAGAAATATGATCATTGGAACTTTTTTCTATCCTATGGAATTTTTGGAAAGTTGCCGAAAAAGGAAAAAGGAAAGGGGTCATGTGCCCTCTCGGGCCGAAAACACCCAGCCAAGCTGGCCCAAAGAGGGAACCGGCCCAGGGCGAGGCGCTGCGCACGACAGGTTTAGTTTTAAACCTGCCCGTGGGCCCTTCTTGGCAACAAGAGAGGAGGGGGATGAGGGGATGAAAGGTGGGCCCCACCTATCATACCTCTCCTCACGACAGGGACGGACGGGACCTCACTGGAGGGGATTCCAGGCCGTGGCGGCTCGAACGGAGGGCACCGGCATGCTCAAGGGCCTCCCGCGCATTGGTGGGTGGCCGAGGGGAGCGCCGGGGCAGAGAGAATCGCCGGCGAGGGAGAAGACCCGACGGCGGCAAGGGTTTGGTTCGGGCGCGGGCACCCGACCATGGGGGCGAGTGGGCTAGGCACTGGGGGGTAGCAGAGGGGAGGATAGAGTGAGGGGAGAGGAGCGGGAGCTCGGGGAGGCCTTTGAATAGGTGGTCGTCGGTGTACCGTGGACGCGGTGCGCCGGGGAGGACAGTTGCGGCGTCACGGGCCACGGGAGGGCTTCGGGCCGTGTCCTGGGAATTCCTGGGCGTGGTCCTCATCCAAGGGAAGGGAGGGAGAGAGCGGGGAAGCGCAGGGCCCACGTGGGTGTGAGCACGCTCACTGGCCGAGTCGGGCTGCTCCGAGCATGCGCGGGAGGAGGGGAGAGAGGAGGGGCCTGACCAACTCCCGTGCACGGACGTCAAGGGGGACACGGGAGACATGCTTGGGAGGCCCGAGGCTGTCGGGGGGCGCCGGACAGGGGCTGCTACAGTGCGGGAGCACAATGTAGCATGCTCTAGAGCGCCCATATGGCATGTCGTGGCATAAAATATGCCCCCAGCATGTCCTCTAGTGTCTTGGGGTTTCTGGAGATGCCCATGGGCTAGGAGAAGCTAGGGAAGGCTAGGAAGCAAAAGAAATGGCGAGAGAGGAAGTCCCTGATATGGTAAAACAAAGGGGTAAATGTGGGTTTTATCCCACTTACCTAATGAGCCTGGGCCAAAGAAATTTACTGGAGGTTGCTGGTGACCCTGAGAGGCTGTGGTAAAAGTCTCATGGCAAGGGGAAAAGGGAAAGGGGTGAAAGTAGGGACTTTACTATTTCACCAGAAGGTGTTTGATATGTGTTTTGACAAGAGAAGTTTACCCACTTACCGAGTTACTCAACAGGGTCAAATGTTAGGTGAAAATGGGCCTGATTACCAAGTTTGAGCTCAAGTGGGCAAAGTTAACAATGGAAACTTTGTGAACCCTAGAAACTAACAGAATCAGGTTTCTATAGATCTAGTTATTCTAAGCTTTTACCCTTGATGCACCACTTAGTGTAGCATCATTATTTGGTTATTAGAGCATGTCCACAAAGTTTGGGGTCAATGGGAGAAACTTCACAATGTAAAGTTGTTCAAATTTGAATCTGGACAGGGAGGGTTTTGGAATGGTTTGATGAACCAAAACAAATTAGATTGAGCTGAAACTTTGCAAGATCATCACTTATGATAGTGTTGACTTGCTATAATTTTCCTAGAATTTATTGAGAATAATTCTTATAGAAATATTTCAAAAGCTTGATTTGAACAGAAAGGGTTTTGAGGTGCTTTCCCCATGATTTGAATATTACCATGTGTTTAAACTCAAATATATGGAAAATATATGTCCATTGAGTTTCCCTAAATTTTCTCAATTATTTTTAAGGGATTTAAATAATTTTTCCCTATGGAAAACCATTTCTGGTCTTAAGAAAAAGCCTTTAAATAAAATATAAAAATAACCTTTAAAATTTGTATTTGCTGGTTTTGGGAAGTCACATATTATGTAGGTTTGAAATAAAGCCTTTGGGGAAGAAGGATCGACCCAATTTGAGGACTTGCAGTGAAAACCTCATTTCGGTTTTTTTAAACCTAATTTGAATAAATCATTTTTGGTCAAAACAAAATTGGATAAAAATAGTTTTAGGCACTATTCACATGGCATGATCATTGGGCAAGATGTTTTGGGTCAATGAAGATGAATATGAAAAGGGATAGAATCTAAGAGTGCCACATACCACAATCAACAAGCAAACAAGCAACAATTCAAATAAAAATAGGCATTAAAAAAGTTTTAATTGGCTCTAAATTTTCTAAATCCAACATGACAAGGTGATACAAACACAGGGTGTGACAACATATGACTCTATATGCAATATGGAAGTGATGGTGCATGTCATAAAAGGAAATGGTGGATGTTGCATGGCAATATATCTCAGAATGGCTATGGAAATACCATAATAGGTAGGTATGGTGGCTGTTTTGAGGAAAGATATATGGTGGCTGTTTTCAGGAAGGTATATGGTGGCTGTTTTGAGGAAGGTATATGGTATACCGGCGAGAGTTGCGCAGTAAATAGAAATGCTAGCAAAAGTGGAAGGGTGAGAGTGCGTATAATCCATGGACTCAACATTAGTCATCAAGAACTCACATAATTATTGCAAAAGTCTATTAGTAATTGAAGCAAAGCATTAGACGCATGCTCCTAGGGGGGAGGTTGGTAGGAGTTAACCATCGTGCGCCCCCGACCCTCACACAAAGGTCGACAATCTATAAACAAGTCATGCTCTGACTTCCTTACATAGCGGTTCACCATACGTGCATGCTCCGGGAATGAAAAACCTTTACACAAGTATTTTTACCAAACCACAATTTACTTCATAACATGTCTCTTAACATTACCATCTTTATATCTCAAAACTCTATGCAAGGAATCAAAAGATATAAGTGAAGCACATAGAGCAAACTTACCCAACTCAAAACATAAAAGCGAAGCACATAGAGTATTCTAATAAATTCACGATTTAGTGTGTTTCTCTCAAAATATGTGTGGACCAAGGATGATTGTGGAAAACTAACAAGCAAAGACTCATATCATACAATACGCTCCAAGCAAACCACATATCATGTGGTGAATAAAAATATAGCCTCAAGTAAATTTACCAATGGATTGAAGACGAAAGAGGGGATGTCTTCCAGGGCATCCCCAAGCTTAGGCTCTTTGGCATCCTTGAATATCACTTGGGGTTCCTTGGGCATACCCAAGCTTTGGATCTGGCCACTCCTTATTCCATAGTCCATCAAATTTTACCCAAAACTTGGAAACTTCACAACACAAAACTTAACAGAAAACTCGTGAGATCCGTTAGTATAAGAAAATAAATCACCACTTTAGGTACTGTTGTGAACTCATTATTGGTTTATATTGGTTTTATACCTACTGTAATCTAACTTATCCACAGCTCATACCACATGATACAACCTGCAGATTCATCAAAATAGGCAAACAACTCAAAGAAAACAGAATCTGTTAGAAACAGAACAATCTGTAGGAATACGGAAACTTCATATACTTCTCTAACTCAAAAAAAATCTAGAAAATTAGAAATCCTGGGAAATTTATATATAAATCTTCTGTAAGAAATTCAGATCAATTAGCTGCTATGAAAAAACTAGACAATTCCTGGACTGAGCACAAAAGTTTCTTTTTTTTCAGCAAGGTCAAATCAACAACTACCATAGATCACCCCAAAGGTTTTACATGGCTCAAACACTAATTAAAAAACAAAAAAAATTACTATAGACATAATAATGTGGGAAACACTCAAAAATAGAATAAAATAACACAACACAAAAATAAAATTTGGTTGCCTCCCAACAAGCGCTATTGTTTAACGCCCCTGGCTAGGCAAAACACAATAGACCTAGTTATTGTCATCTTTGGTATGCAATCCAAAAGTAGATCTCATAATGGATTCATAAGGCAATCTTATTATATTTCTAGGAATGGTTTACATGCCTTTCCTTAATGGAAATTGAAATCTAATGTTTCTTTCTTTCATGTGAATAATTGCACCAATCGTTCTAAGGAAAGGTCTACCAAGAATAATAGGACATATATGATTGAAATCTATATAAAGAACAATGATATCTATGGGCACATAATTCCTATTTGCAACAGAACATCATTAATCCCTCCCATAGGTTTCCTAATAGTGGAATCCAACGGAGGCAAATTTAGAGAGCAATCATCAAGATAATGGTAACCTAGCACATCACATAAAGTTTTCGGAATTGTGGAAACACTAGCACCCAAATCACACAAAGCATGGCACTCATAATCTTTGATTTTGATCTTAATAGTAGGTTCCCACTCATCATGAAGCATTCTAGGAATAGAAACTTCTATCTTAAGTTTTTCTTCAAAAGATTTCATCATAGCATCAACTATATGTTTAGTAAAAGCCTTATTTTGACTATAAGCATGAGGAGAATTCAACACGGATTGAAGCAAGGATATACAATCAATCAACGAGCAGATATTATAATTAAAGTCATTGAAATCCAAAAGAGTGGATTCAATGCTATTTAAAGTTCTGACCACTTCAATCCCACTTTTATCAATCTTAGCATTAAGATCTATAGACTCCAAATCATTGGGACGCCTTGTAACTAAAGTTGACTTATCTCCAGTCCCATCATTATCAATATTTATATTGGAAAACAAAGATTCAATAGGAGTCACATCAATCACTTTAAGATCTTCATCATTATTAAAAGATTCTGGCTTAGCAGCCATCCTATTGACTAAGGTAGCTTGTTTATTAGAAATTTGGCCTACTCAATCCTCAAGATGAGAAAACTGAGATTTCAATCCATAAAACTCTTTAGACATATCATCAAGTTCCTTGTTCATGTATTCAAGGATACCCTTTTGTTCTTTAAGCTCATTTCTAAAGAAGTTATTATGTTCAAATTGGAGTAACATAAATCTTTTCGCATAATCCTAAACATCTTCCAACTTCCTAAGATAAGGATAAAGTCATTGGGTAGAGCCATAAGGACGAACAAACGATCTAGCAGACGAGCATACAAAAGACAAAAGAAAGAAGGACGGATAAAAAGACAAATCTTTTTGGTATTTTCTGAAAATCGTTTTAGAAGTGGGGGAGAGGAAAACGAGAGGTAGATGACAAATAAAGTAAATGCAGGAGATGAGTTTGTGATGGGTACTTGGTAGGCTTGATGTGTATCCTCCCCGACAACAGCGCCCGAGATCCTTCTTGCTACCTCTTGAGCATGCTTTGGTTTTCCCTTGAAGAGGAAAGGGTGATGCAGCGAAGTAGATAAGTATTTCCCTCAGTTGTTGAGAACCAAGGTATCAATCTAGTAGGAGGAACAAGCAAGTCACCAATGGATGCACCTACACAAATAATCACACTCTTGCACCCAACGCTATAAAGGGGTTGTCAATCCCTTCACGATTATTTGCAAGGATTAGATCCGATAGAGATAGATGTAACGAGTGCGGAAAGTAAAAGGTAAATAAATTGCAGCAACTAAAGATCTGAAAATATATGATGGAAAATAGACCCGGGGGCCATAGGTTTCACTAGAGGCTTCTCTCTTGAAGGCAAATATCATGGTGGGTAACAAATTACTGTCAAGTAATTGATAGAAAAGTGAATAATCATGTAGTTATCCATGGCAATGATCATGCATATAGGCATCACGTCCGTGACAAGTAGACCGAAACGATTATGCATCCACTACTATTACTCCACACATCGACCGACTCTTGCCTGCATCTAGAGTATTAAGTTCATGAAGAATAGAGTAACACATTCACAAAGATCACTTTATGTAGAGGGACAAACTCAAGCAATATGATGAAACCCCCATCTTGTTACCCTTGATGGCAACAATACTATACGTGCCTCGCGACCCCTACTTTGTCACTGGGTGAGGATACCGCAAGATTGAACCCAAAACCAAACACTTCTCCCATTGCAAGAATTACCAATCTAGTTGGCCAAACCAAACCAATAACTCGAAGAGACTTGCAAGGATATGAAATCATGCATATAAGAAACCAAAGGAGATTCAAATAAGATTCATGGATAATCTGAACATAGACTCACAATTCATCGGATCTTGACAAACACACCACAAAAGAGGATTACATCATATAGATCTCCATGAAGATCATGAAGAACATGGTATTGAAGATTAAAGAGAGAGAAGAGGCCATCTAGCTACTATATATGGACCCGTATGTCTATGGTGGACTACTCACGCATCATTGGAGGGGCAATGGAGTTGATGTAGATGCCCTTCATGATAGAAACCCCCTCCGGCATATTACCGGAAAAGGCTCCAAGATTGGATCTCTCGGGAACGGAGGCTTCCGGCGGCGAAAAAGTATTTGCATGGCTCTTTTGATGTTGCGGGAATATTTGTGTATTTATATGCCAATAATTAGGGTTAGGAGACCTGCCAGGAGACGACAAGCCTGGATTCTTATATGGCAAGAATTTGGGTATTTATATGCCAAGAATTGTGGCGCCCTCGCACCTCCCCTGACGTGCACTCCAAGCTTGGATGCCTTGTTTCCTTCCAAAAAAATTCCTTCCATAGGTTTTATTCCGTTTGGACTCGGTTTAATATTCCATATCTGCAAAACTCTAAAACAAGGAAAAAACTGAAACTGGCACTTGGCTCTAAATTAATAGGTTAGTCCCAAAAGTAATATAAAATAGCATATTAATGCATATAGAACATCCAAAATAGATAATATAATAGCATGCCATCATGAAAAATTATACATACGTTGGAGACGTATCATGGGTGAAGACCAATAATAACCCAAATGATTCATCCTGACAACCGATTATCTTGTGGGTACCCGACAATCAGTTCATTCATCAGACATGTGTGGGAAGACCAATAATAACCCAAACGATACATCCTGACAACCTATGTGTGTTGTGGGCACACGGTTGCTGCTAATAATTGTATGAGATGTGATTTGCTCTGTTTGCACAAGATCTGTATGCTCTGTCTGTGGAACACCAACATTATTGTTGCATAACCAACTTGAACATACAATTCCATAAGTGACTATACAACACATGTACATTCCTCAATATAAATTTACAAGGAGTAGGCAATCGCCAAATCATACTGTTTTTATGATGACAGTTGTGCACTGCTCTGGTTGTGGCTATCCCTTGCCGTCTGTAGGAAGGAGGCACTTCCTCATGTCAATGATCCTCCTCTACATCTTGTAACTATTGTACGCGTCCTTGGCCTCATACTTCGTGTGTTCTTCATCCAGTTCGTCCACCCAGGCCGCGTGCCATGCAGTCTTGTCCTTGTGGCACTCAGCCTTCATTTCTCTGTAGTAGGGGTCGATGATGGCCGCATCGAGGTCAACTAGGGAGTCCTTCTGCTTCTTCTTCTCGTTGCCCCAGACCCTTTACTGACCTTGGATGTTGACAAGCTTTTGGCAGGAAAAGCCCGAAGTCTTGAGCACCTTTAGATCATTGGTTGTGTCCTGTAGTCGGGGTTATTGACAAACCTGGCGAAATGCTCGGAAGGCCATGTGTCTAGGAAATAGTGGTAGACGAGCACGTGATGGCGCACGCACAGCTGGGCAACGACAACCTTCTGTTCATACCCGACACGATCGCCGGTATACTCAAGGTCGAAGCTAACCACTTTGCACTTGTCATCCTCAGGAAGCACCTACTCCAACGTGTTGAAGGAGTTCACCACCACGACCGGATCGTTGGTGTACACCACCGAGAGGTCCGTCTTCCTGCTGTGTGTGTCCACTTTTACAATAGTGGCAAACTGCAGCTCGGCGCCGGCAGCGGCCATGGGATCCACACGGGAAGGTTGAAGCAATGAAGAGATGTACATCCTCTCTATATTATTTGTCATCGTGGGTATGCTTCTTGGGTTGTGTGGCGCGATCGGAAGGTGGAAGAGACGAAGGTAAATGGCCGCATCAACCACATGGCAGTTTTTGCAGTGCTTAACTGCATGGTGGCGTCGGGAGCGGTGCAACCGCTTGCATATGGCTCCCTGAATGTGCCCGGTCGTTTGCGAATGGACGCCAGCAGACCGTCCGGGCCTGTAGGGACGCGAGCACAGCGCGCCGAGGCCGCATCAACTGCCTGGTGCGTACATTCATTCGCAACGGTGCATACACAACGACCATTTGCTTTGTAATAAAACGCAGACGGTTGTTTATTGTTAACCGTCTACGTACTTGTCATTTGTCCCACCTCCGTTGTGTCTTGTCACCGCGTTGCCACACGAGGATTCGAGTGCACGCTTCAAAGCGCGCAAGTTTCCCGCCCGGCACGCTGAAATGCCCCAAACACCCAATGCTTCGGCAGCGCACACCATTTCTTTTGGGCTTCCCATTCCCGCAAAAACATGCCGAAACACGTGCAAGCTTCCTGTTCCCACGTATGAACACGTGCAAGCTTCCCGCCCGGTCCACCTTGGCCTCCTGCTTTATAAACCCTCACGGCCGGCCTCTCCACATTGCATTCATCCCCTCCCCGCCAGTAGCTTCCAAAGTTTGCTTCTCCCTCAATCGCCAATGGCACCTGTCCGTCCTCGTCGCTCTGCCACCCCGCGAGAAGGCAGCTCCAGCTCGGACGCTGCACCACGTCGGTGGCGCAGTACCCGAAGCATGTAGTGCATTGTGGCGTCCTTGTTGGTTGTGCGCATGGCACCCACGACACGCTCCTCCACATTTTCCTGAATGCAGCTGCTGCCGGCGACCGCCGTCGCCACCAACCCAATAGTCGGCCGCCATTTTTGCCACCCCACCGGATGCCTCCTTGGCCTCCTCCACACCAACGTCCGCCTTGCCAACCACCCCACAGTCAGCCACAAGGGCCATCACCCGCTCCGCCACCGTGGCTCAAAGGCAGGTGGAAGAGGTCGTCGACGAAGCATAGCCGCTCGGCTTTTGCATCAGTGGCCTAGTGCACTACATCAACTTCCTACATGAGGAGGAGGAGCGCCAGGTCGAGCAAGCAATGAGGCTCACCGCCGTCGTGGCCATAGTAGACGCCGCAGTTATGGCACAGAATGAGGAGATCTACACCGAGTCCCACCGCTTCGGGGAGGCGCGTCAGGAGCGGTGGAGGGCAGCTGCGGCAGCTGACGAATTCGAGTCCTCCGACTCGTCAATAGGCTTCTCCTCCTCTGCCTCTTACTCAATGCGCCTTACAGAGGAGAAAGCTATTGGCAGTAGCACGAATCCCCACTAGAGTAGTATTTAGGGGTTATTTCGTTCAGTTCATCTAACTCTAGATATGGTTCAACCGTACCATGTACTTTAAATTAGCTAGTATATATAGTTCAACTAGCTATTTCAGTACGTGGTTGTAAACAAATGGGGAAATGTTCGTTCGATTTGACGGTCGAGTTGAATCTGAATACCTGACCAGAGCATAGAAGAGGAGTAAAAAGAATCCTACTCTCCGATATAACTAGACTCAAAATAGTTTTTAACTAGACTCGACTCGGCCAAGTTCGATCAAGCAAAGGCTCCTATGGTCGTATGGCTCTGAATACCAGCTTGTCACGCCCAAGATGCATGCCTATCCATATTAAGGCATGGGGGCCTCGGCAAGGGATAGAGGCGCATCTCGTCGTTCGCAAGTATAGCATCATTACATCATACATTTAAGAAGGGATGAGTATATGAGTTGTCTTACACTCGCCACATACTAAATTACAATTCCAACCAAGAGTTCAAACACCAATATGAAGAAAGGGTCCGACTACGGACGAAAACAAACAATAAAGCAGATGCAAATGTCACTATCTCGCCAGTCCCGAAGATCACGACCATGGTCCTCTACTCATCCGGATAAGTCACGTACATCCTGCCTCTTTCCTCGTCATACTCCCACTGGAGCTGCGTCAGATCATCCTGCACGAACTCATCTGTACATGTACCTGCATTGTGGTAGTAATCTGTGAGCCACAAGGACTCAGCAATCATGCGCCCGGGTACCGAGACTATTCAAGCTTAAAGGTTGGGATGGTTATGTGTTTAGTTTGCAGCAGCACTAAGCATTTATGGTGGCTAAACTTACATAACATGAAGATAAATATGTGGCCTACGATAAATGATTGAATCTAGAATGACCTCTATGAGATCGTGAACACTTACTTACGTCAATCATAACCCCACCGTGTTCTCTCTCGGATCACATGATCACGGTTACTCACACAATTGGTGCATTTTATTAGAGTTTACTTCAAGTTAACTATAACCGGGTGTTAAACAAATATCCAAGTTGCCACATAACCGCGGGCACGGCTTTCCGAAAGATTTGACCCTGCAGGGGTGCTCCAACTAGTCCATCACAAATTAACCACACTCCACGGGAATAGCCTCGACCATGGATCTCGTGATCATCCTAGGCAAGTTCAAAGGAATTCCAACACCTCGAGATAGCCCGAAGAAAGTCAGAGCTCCTCACGCAAGACACTCGATAAAGGTAAAACAAATCCAGCAAGACCTCTCGGCGTGTCGATGAACCCAATAAGAGCCGCATATATCTTTCTCATGACACGACAGATGAGCGATGGTTACCACACAAATCACCGAGTTGCACCGGGCGGCGTTAATAAGCTGCTTTGGGTTGGACTAACACTCATGAGGAGCACTGGCCCGGTTTGTTGATTAATCCACGAGGTTGTAAAGCCCTATGCAAATTTTATTAAGTTATTAAGCAAATGTAGTACCAATGTTGGATCTTGCCAGATAAGTTTTAATCTCAACCAAATAATAAAGGGGGTCCCCATAACAACCCCGAGCATGTTAGGAGCGCAAAGTATGGAAACATAACATCGGTAACAAGAAACTATGGCGGTAACAATGGAACAAAACACCTAGCAAAAGGCCAATCCTTCTACCAATACCAAGATATATATGTGCATTAAATTAAATAACAGATAATATTGTGATATGCCAAATCCATGTTATCACATGGAAGAACCTGTACGTGCAACAAAGAACGCTATAATAGGGGCTGAGCAGCGGTAGCTTAGCCAATCAAAGGTTTTCTAGGATGTTGAGGGTTAGAGGCTATCATGGCAATTAGGAGGCTGACATTCAAGTGGTAGGCAGTGCAATTGTAACGATAAGAGCGAGACAACTAGCAAGTGACAATAGTATCGGGATCTAGGTACAATCATCTTGCATGTTGGTTCTTCGGTGGAACAAGTAGCGGGATCCTCGTAGTTGTACTCGCCTGGCTCTTCGTACTTAGGTTCAATGTTCATGTCTACCCAAAAGAAACAACAAGAATAAATAAACAACCAAGGTGCAATGCACAAGCAAGAATGATGCATGATTATGTGAAGAGATTTAGTATGGCAATCCTAACTAGTCATGTTTTACATGCGAAGGATTGGTTATTAATGAATCTGGACAGAACCTTATCTTGAGTTATTTAGACATGCATGAACATTGCAAATATGGATGCATAATGCAAAAACAATACAAATGCATATGTAGAACGTAAGAAACGGAGTTACGGTTCTCACGCTATGCTCACGACAATATACGACGGCAAAACACAAGACAAGAAGGACCCGGGCTATTCCTTGGCATTCCAATGTAGCCACTGGATAGCCAATGTAAAACCAACCACAATAGAGCCAAATATCCAGCAATTCCATGGAGTATAGATCCCACAATACACTCAACACACACACACTACACATGCATGCACACACACATCGCTACATATGCACAAGTGCATATGGACATATCCACACTCATGAACACACACACCCCAATGTGTGTGGGTGCTCATCACACACACACATATGCACACATATATGCACAAGTGCATATCTGAACATACACATGCATGTACCACCACACTCACACACATACACTCAGATACACATGTATTTACTAAACAGAAAAGGGAAGAATGTAAAAAAACACATCTATACATGTATTTATGCACATACACACATACATATATACCACATCATAAAATAAGAAAATAAAAACAAAAGGAAAGACAAATAAAAAAAGGGGGGTTGGGGATCGAACCCGAGACCTATGGGTCAACACCCCCGAGCACAACCACTGTGCTACTGCATCAGCTCTTAACAAGAGAGGGCATCGAGCCCACTAGTACTATCTAACGCCGTGCTAACTGACAAAACTGAAGCCTGTCACACCGGCGACAGACACGGCGGAGACGACAAATTCCGGCGACCTCACGGGCTCTTCGGCAATGCTAACGTGCACAAACGAAGAGGGGATCTATGGGGTCCCATTCCTCTGCTCATCTCGCGACGAGAAGGACGGAGGCGAGCTCAAGCCCTCACCTTTTCGACTGGCGGCGATGGTACTACAGCGTCGACACATGGGCCTACGTGGGGGAAGAAGGGGCAGCGGGGACGTGACAGCTCACCGAGGGTTCTCGAAGGCGCGGGGGATGCGGACGATAGCAAGACGGAGGGGAAGAAGACGTCGGCGACGACCTTGCTCCTTGCGGACGACGGCGACACGAAGCGGCGCTGCGGGGAAGTGCTCCTCACCTCCCTAGCATCGAGAACGAAACGCGGGCGATAGCCCCGTGCTCCACGCCATCTCCACCGGCGACGAGGGCCACCGGAGACGTGGCGACAATGGTGAAGATGACCGGCGCAACCTTCTCTGAACTTACGCGCACCTTCTCTGAACCTCACCGAGGGGAAAGAACAAGGGGAGGAGGAGAGGGATGGAGAGGGAGATGGGAGCGGCGACGGCTGGGAGGAGGAGAGGAACCCTAGGACGAATGGGCACGCATGTTGAGGGGGTTTAAATACCCCGGAGCTGATGGCGACGGATGGCGAAAAGGGACGGCGAGCGCGCTCTCTCTCCCACTGAAGACTCTGACGAGCACGACGATAGGGCAGGTAGCCGTCCCGCATGCGGCTGGGCCACCAGAAGGTTTGCTTGCGATCGTGATACATCTTGGAACTGCCTGGATGAATGGATAGAAGGGAATTGTGTGCTTCGTCCATGATAACCTTTCCAAGATCACCTTTTGGAACCACCAGACGGTCCTCAAAGAACAAGGTGTCTTTGTCATCAACTCGAAAGCACTTATACTTCAGAATGCCCTTGGCCACACCTTTCTTCACTTTTTTCACCATAGCATCAAAAAGTTGTGCTTGGTGAACCTGATCTCTGTCTTGCAATATCCTGAGCAACATCTGAGTGTTCGCATTGGTTGCGGCCATCACAGCTTGCCAAGCTTCTGGAGGAGGAGGCGGTGGCGGGGGTGGTGGAACATCAGCCTGCTCCTCACCATGACCCGGATTGTTGCGAGTTGGTGGAGCATCCTGAAGATGGACAAAAACATCAGCACCTCATTGATAAGATGAATTCAATAGCTGAATTAAATGCTTTGAAAGAAATCGAAGAAATAACATCACAGCCTTCCTACTGAAAAATTATTAAGAATGCTTTCTTCGGTTTGCGATACATCACCATATATTAGAAGCCACTTGCAATAACATAAAAGTATTGAGCGAATGTTTCTCGGAACAAATGTATATTCCCACATACATCTGAAGAAGATGATCCTAGATAACTACAAGAGTTCCCACCTAAGAACTTCCAAAAACTTTCTGGTTATGCAATCCATTGTGGGGGATACAAGGACGAAATATCTCACACAACTAGCAATCCTACACCCCAACTGTATCCATCCTTCAACACATAACCAGAGGCTTTCGCAAATTCATCTAACTTGAATCCTTGAACTCACAATGATACTAAACCATGGTGGTACCTCAGACGCCTCCCCAGTACTGGGTAACTCCGACCTTATCTCACCACGACAAGTATTGAAGTAATTCTGAACACTCTCCTTCGTGAGATATCAAGGAAGCTGAATGATAAAGATGTGCCAACATTCCCTGGAGCTCGACTCCCCGGAAGAAATCAAGTCAGACAGGAGGCACCAAGACAGAACCCTGTCACATCAGTATCATATAGACTCCAAAATACCCGCGTGATCCTAAAAAAATTTGAGCGAGAAGAGGAGTAGAATCAAAATTCCTAAGTTGAATACCTCACCAGAGCATAGAAGAGGAGTAAAAAGAATCCTACTCTCCGATATAACTAGACTCAAAATAATTTTGAACTAGACTCGACTCGGCCAAGTTCGATCAAGCAAAGGCTCCTATGGTCGTATAGCTCTGAATACCAACTTGTCACGCCCAAGATGCACGCCTATCCCTATTAAGGCACGGGGCATCAGCAAGGGATAGAGGCGCATCTCGTCATTCACAAGTATAGCATCATTACATCATACATTTAAGAAGGGATGAGTATATGAGTTGGCTTACAGTCTCCACATACTAAATTACAATTCCACACAAGAGTTCAAACACCAATATGAAGACAGGGTCCGACTACGGATGAAAAGAAACGATAAAGCAGATGCAAATGACACTATCTCGCTAGTCCCGAAGATCACGACCATGGTCCTCTACTCATCCGGATAAGTCACGTACATCCTGCCTCTTTCCTCGTCATACTCCCACTGGAGCTGCGTCAGATCATCCTGCACGAACTCATCTGTACTTGTACCTGGATTGTTGTAGTAGTCTGTGAGCCACAAGGACTGAGCAATCATGCACCCGCGTACCAAGACTATTCAAGCTTAAAGGTTGGGATGGGGTGTGTGTTTAGTTTGCAGCAGCACTAAGCATTTATGGTGGCTAAACTTACGTAACATGAAGATAAATATGTGGCCTACGATAAATGATCGAATCTAGAATGACCTCTATGAGATCCTGAACACTTACTTACGTCAATCATAACCACACCGTGTTATCTCTCGGATCATGTTCACGAGTAGAGACGATCACGGTTACTCACACAGTTGGTGCATTTTATTAGAGTTTACTTGAAGTTAACTATAACCGGGTGTTAAACAAATATCCAAGTTTCCACATAACCGTGGGCACAGCTTTCCGAAAGATTTGACCCTGTAGGGGTGCTCCAACTAGTCCATCAGAAATTGACCACACTCTGCGGGAATAGCCTCGACCACGGATCTCGTGATCATCCTAGGCAACTCCAAAGGAATTCCAAAACATCGAGATAGCCCAAAGAAAGTCAGAGCTCCTCGCGCAAGACACTCGATAAAGGTAAAACAAATCTAGCAAGATCTCCTGGCGTATCGACAAACTCAATAAGAGCCATGTATCTCGTTCTCAGGACACGACGGATGAGCGATGGTTACCACGCCAATCACCGAGTTGCCCCGGGCGGCATTAATAAGCTGCTCTGGGTTGCACCAACACTCATGAGGAGCACTGGCCCGTGTTGTTGATTAATCCACGGGGTTGCAAAGCCCTATGCAAATTTTATTAAGTTATTAAGAAAATGTAGTACCAATGTTGGGTCTTGCCAGATAAGTTTTAATCTCAACCGAATAAACAAGGGGGTCCCCATAACAAACCCGAGCATGTTAGGAGCGCAAATTATGGAAACATAACACCAGTAACAAGAAACTATGGCGGTAACATCGGAACAAAACACCTATAAAAAGGCCAATCCTTCCACCAATACGAAGATATATATATGTGCATTAAATTAAATAACAGATAATATTGTGATATGCCAAATCCATGTTATCACATGGAACAACCTGTACCTGCAACTACGAACGTTATAAGAGGGGCTAAGCAGCGGTAACTTAGCCAATCAAAGGTTTGATAGGATGTGGAGGGTTAGAGGCTATCATGGCAATTAGGAGGCTGACATTCAAGTGGTAGGAAGCACAATTTTAATGATAAGAGCGAGACAACTAGCAAGCGAAAATAGTATCGGGATCCGGGTACGATCATCTTGCATGTTGGTTCTTTAGTGGAACAAGTAGCGGGATCCTCGTAGTTGTACTCGCCTGGCTCTTCGTACTCAGGTTCAACGTTCGCGTCTATCCAAAAGAAACAGCAAGAATAAAGTCACAACCAAGGTGCAATGCACAAGAAAGAATGATGCATTATTATGTGAAGAGATTTAGTATGGCAATCCTAACTAGTCATGTTTTACATGCGAAGGATTGGTTATTAATGAATATGGAGAGAACCTTATGTTGAGTTTTTTAGACATGAATGAACATGGCATATAGGGATGCATCATGCAAAAACGATACAAATGCATATGTAGAACGTAAGAAACGGAGTTATGGTTCTCACGCTATGCTCACGGCAAGATATGACGGCAAAACACAAGACAAGAAGGACCTGGGCTATTCCTTGGCATTCCAAGGTAGACACTGGATAGGCAATGAAAAACCAACCACAATAGAGCCAAAGATAAAGAAATTCCATGGAGTATAGCTCCCACAAGGCACAAACAATAAAACAAATAATCTACCACAAAACAGCAACATAGCAACTTCCACAACCAACAACTTGAGCTACAAGAAGTCTTTAGCCTCAAACAAGGCATTGATAGAAACTACATAACATTCTTATCAACTTATCCAACTACACAATCTGGAATGGAGGCACACATCAATAAGCATGAAGCTCACAAGTTGGCATGATGAAACAGAATTCTGGGACTTAGTGAAAATAATAGTTTTCTGAAATCTGAGTTAACCTGATGGCAAGTTGACAGCAGAAACTAATGGTGTTAGAGACCACCTCATGGCATAAAATTTAACAGGATGCTAAAAGACACCATATACTTCAAACCACTAGCACTCAGCTTGAGCTAATTCACAACATATCACAAGATAGCAACCACTCTTCATGGCATAAAAATAACAGTAGATTCTCAGACTTAGAAATATTTGGCATGGTTGAAACAGTAACATTAAGTTAGCTACTTTGCAGCAAGTTTCCCACTAATATGTATGATTCTCATGGCAAACAAAAAGACCATGGAATAATAGGCATAAAACACTAACACTTCCATGTTGGCACATGCCCCAAAACAAGCATGGATTAATTCATGCAAAAATGACAAAGTAGCATCACAGCAGGAAATAGCAGTTTTCTAAACTTGCTCAAAAGTGAAATCCAATGGCACCAATGGATTCCTTGGATTCTTTTACCCCAAAAATATATTATACCCTTATGGTCACATGAAACATCATGAAAAAAACTCCATAGCAAAACCATCATCCACTACTATAAGTGAAAACATACCCTAAATGCTCATGTGCAAAAATGAACATGTCCAGATTTGGAATTATAGCTATAATTGGAAAAGATCTAATTATAACCATATATCAACAAAACACACATTACAATTAGATAGGGTATGACAAGTGGGGCATGGACCCACTTCTCACACACACACACTCAACACACACACACACTACACAAGCATGCACACACACATAGCTACATATGCACAAGTGCATATGGACACACCCACACTCATGAACACACACACACACCTATGTGTGTGGGTGCTCATCAAACACACACATATGCACACATATATGCACAAGTGCATATCTGCACATACACATGCATGTACCACCACACTCACACACATACACTCACATACACATGTATTTATGAAACAGAAAAGGGAAGAATGTAAAATAAAACATCTATACATGTATTTATGCACATAGACACATACATATATACCACATCATAAAAGAAGAAAATAAAAACAAAAGGAAAGACAAATAAAAAAAAGGGGGGTTGGGGATCAAACCCCACACCTACGGGTCAGCACCCCCGAGCGCAACCACTGCGCTACTGCATCGACTCTTAATAGGAGAGGGCATCGACCCCACTAGTACTATCTAACGCCCTGCTAACTAACGAAACTGAAGCCTGTCACACCGGCGACAGACACAACGGAGACGACGAATTCCGGCGACCTCATGGGCTCTCCGGCGACGCTAACGGCACAAACGAAGAGGGGATCTACAGGGTCTCATTCCTCTGCTCATCTCGCAGCGAGGAGGACGGAGGCAAGCTCAAGCCCTCACCTTTCCGACCGGCGGCGATGGCACTACGGCGTCGACACACGGGCCTACGCGGGGGAAGAAGGGGCAGCGGGGATGTGGCATCTTACTGAGGGTTCTCGGAGGCGCGGGGGATGCGGACGACGGCGAGACGGAGGGGAACAAGACGCCGGCGACGACCTTGCTCCTTGCGGATGATGGTGACACGAAGAGGCATTGCGGGGAGGTGCTCCTCACCTCCCTAGCAGCGAGAACAGAATGCGGGCGACGGCCCCGTGCTCCATGCGATCTCCACCGGCGACGAGGGCCACCGAAGACGCGGCGACGACGGGAAAGACGACCGACGCAACCTTCTCTGAACTTACCTGAACCTTCTTTGAACGTCACCGAGGGGAAAGAACAAGGGGAGGAGGAGAGGGCTAGAGAGGGAGATGGGAGTGGCTGCGGCTGGGAGGAGGAGAGGAACCCTAACGACGACGGACGGCGAAAAGGGACGGCGAGCGCGCTCTCTCTCTGAAGACTCTGACGGAGACGACGACAGGGCAGGTAGCCGTCCCGTGTGTGGCTAGGCCACGCGGGAGACTCCTGGGCCGCGAGGGAAGGGAGGTGTCCCACTCACTCTCTCTCTCAGAGAACCAAACCAGTAGGTTTTTTTACATTTTTAAAAGGACAGAGCAAAACAATTATCCCAGGGGAAAAGAAGAGGAAATATTTTAGAAACAAAAATACTTTTGATATTAGAAGAAAATCCTCCACTTTATAAAACTGAGAAGAGGATTTTTAGAGCAAGTATCTTTCACACTTGAATAATTAAACGGGGATGTTTCTTTTGAAACCAAATTTAAACCAGGCTCAAACCTCAAGGAGAGCAACACATAATCACTCAAGATAATATTGCCAAACACCAGAACATTTTTAACAAAATTAATGCCAATATAATTTTACCAAGTGGAATAATAGAGGGAATAAGAGGGGTTTTAGGCATGTTTGAAGAATGAGGGGGATGAGAAGGAGTTGTTGCACCACCCACACTCTAACCACTTCACACATAACAAGATCACGCCCAAACACAACAAGGTCACATCACAAAACAAGGCATGTCATGATGACGAATGATATGATGCATGATGCATGAATGCATGAGACAAGGCAAGACATATAGCAACTCATTCCATTAAACTCATGACAACAAGGTTCACATAAGATTACATGCCATACAAGGGTAGGGGCAACACTTGGGCTGTCACATAAGGTTCACGCGCGTGACATTGTTTCTTCATGTGGTCACCAAACTCATATATCTTCTTAATTACCTCCCCATATCAGATTATTGTTGCATATATGGCAACCTCAGCAGTTAGCAACAATACAAGTTGTAGCATCGGGAAGGTTACACAGGTCATCATTCACAACTGTTTGCGATGATGCAATGAAATAATTCCTTCGTGCCAGATTTTTGCTTGGCTTAGTAGGGAAGGAACAATTGCCCTCGGTTTGCATATGGGAATTTGGTATGAAACGACTTTGATGACTGGCATAGGACACGCCACCCTGATGAGCGGGCGCAGGACACTGCTCGCACGCCACCCGTGTACTCAAACACGTGTCCGCATGCTACCTCCTTGCCAATACAGATAGTGACATGTGGCCCGCATGTAAGGTATGTAGAACGTCCACGAATTGTAAATAATACGCCCATTTGCGATGGTAATGTGACAGATTTTTGTTCAAAATGCCTTTGTTGGCTATTAATAATGCCTGCTCTTTCTCTCAAAGTGGACACTAAAAATATCACAACATATTTATGCTTTATATGATGAGGCCCTGCCCAACATAGACCCTGTGACTGTAGTTCAAATTTGAATTATGTACATTAAATGCACATAAAACTAAATTAATGTATATAAAATCCATACAAATCGTTAATAATTTAATATGTTTGCAGTACGCACCTATTGCTTTATGTTATTCCTAGGAAAAAATCAAGGAGAGAAGAGGCATCAGATGTTATTTCTCACCCGCAGATGTGCCATGCATATATATGTTCCCTAACGTAACCACTGGATGTAGCTTATTCTTGTATGAGAACCTCATGTTTGTAAGAGTCTTCTTACAAAACATGGCTAACTTGGTATTTTTCTTACCACGGCATATGTGTGCTGATGAGGATATGTACCTGGGTTAGGGTCCTAGGCACGGCCCACATACCCTACCTAAGGACACTACATGGGAGGACTTGAAGATCAAGCATGAACTTCCGAGTGGATCCCTGGAGACGTTCAAAGTCACTCGACAGTAATCCACTCGGAGACTCCCGCTCTCACTTGGCAGTCGCGTGTCACTCGGAAGACCTCACTTTCACTGGACGGCAAAAGACTAGGAGCCATCATCAAGAGCCTAATGGGCAGACGCTGGTTCAATGGTCATTAATAGCTTTTACTACGTACGTCACCTGTAACGGCAGACTTTAAACCCCACGACCAGACCCTTTGATGCGGGGCCATTATGAGGGGCAGCGAACTCTATATAAGCCGCCCCTCCCCTCCTGCACAAGGGTTAGCACCTATTGTAATCTCAGCATTCCACATGACATAAAGCTCCCGAGCACTGAGACGTAGGGTTGTTACCTCCACGAGAGGGGCCTGAACTCATACATCCATGTGTACACCCTCCCCATAGCTAGGCCTCTGCACTCTTCATTCATACCCCTACCATCTACTGTCAGGCTCGTTCCCACGATAGTTGGCGCCCACCATGGGGCAGGCGTCTAAGCGACTTCCAACGAGGTTGTGATTTTCATCCTTCGACATGTCTTCCGGTGGTGTTTTTGCTCTGGGCCACGAGATCCGTTTCGCAGCGCTCACCTTCATCGCCAACGATTCCGCATGGCTCTAGGAAGCGCCTCTCGATGTCGAGGCGCTCCCAGTCCGCAGAGTCGCGCACTTCCGTGAAAGTCCCTGCGACATGTTGCTGCGTCAGTCGTCGACTCCCTACGCGTCGGCTCCTCTTGCCATTCGCAGCCGCAAGCGGTTCGGTCGCTCACGACTCCAGCGGTGGGTCAAACATGCAGCGGCACATCAAGCTTCTTCGCAGATTGCAGCGCTCGAGCCTGCCGAGTCCCTTCATGGCGTGTTCGAGTCGGATTCAGATCCGTCCGACATGCCTTCCGAGTGCCAAAGCTGAGATCCCGCAGTAGAGGTCTTGATGGCGGGCTCTCATCAGAGTTCACCGCCTAGCTTCGGTGGTGTCAAGCGCGAGGTCGGAGGCCCGTCGAACATGCAGCTGCATCGTGATGAGGAGGTCCTTCGTACCCCCATCGTCGACGTGACTGCCAAGGCCCAAGCTTTGGAGGTTGCACGCGTTTGTTTGGAAGAGCTCCAGGCAGAGATCAACGAGCGCGCCCGCCTCGCCCCAGTCGACGTCATCGACAGCTGTTTCCGACTGGATCTCACGATGGCATTGAGGTATACCGAACTCCTGTGCTTAATGTTGCTGTTGCTGCTAGGATAGCGGATTCCATTCAGCCATCCCAGTTAGAGGCTGGTAGAGGGCTGCTCCAGATCAGAGCGCTGTTGGATGCAGCACAACATCAAAATTCAGTAGTTTCTCATTCCCGTCACAAGATATACAGCAATTCACCCAAGGCAGAGACCTTCAGTCGGCACACAGCCCTGGATCGCCCTTGCGTTGTCGAGGCGGTGGTTTTCGTGAAGGGCAAGAAAGAGATCAGCATCATCGCGAAGACCACCGTCGAGTGCCCACTCCTCCACGGAGTTGCCCGTACGCGCCCCGGCGCTAGGGCGACAAGCACTCCATCGGTGATGAGCGGGACGTGGACTTTGACGCTCACACCTATCTTGTTCAGAAGCAGATCGACAAGAGCAGAGCCTACAGAGAGGGACTCGACAGAGATGTTCTGAGTGGAAGCTCGGCTGTGGTGTCTGGTCCGAAGTGTTCAGCAGAGCTATACATTCCACAGAGATTCCCCCCAACTTCAGAATGGCTGTGAGGATTGGAAAGTTTTCTGGTGAAACAAAACCAGAGACTTGGTTAGATGATTACCGAGTGACTGTGCAGATTGGCAGTGGAAATGACAAAGTCGCAATGAAGCACCTGCCCCTCATGTCGGATGGTTTAGCTCGATCTTGGTTGAATCGTTTGGCTCCTTCCAGCATACATTGTTGGGAGGATCTTGCGTGAGTGTTTGTCCGGACCTTTGAGGGCACTTGCAAGCGCCCAGCAGGTCTGGTCGACTTACAGTACTGCGTCCAGAAGCCCAATGAAACCTTAAGAGACTATATTCAGCGATGGTCCACCCTGCATCATACGGTGGAGAATGTGTCGGAACACCAGGTTGTTTGTGCCTTCAAGGCCGGTGTGAGATACAGGGAGCTGTACCTGAAGTTCGGGCGCACTAGTGACATTTCACTTGGCAAGATGATGGAAATTGCCACACACTACACCAATGGCAAGGAAGAAGACCGCCTCCGTAGCGGCAAAGGAAAAGCAGTCGCTAACGAGTCTGGTGGTGGCAATAATCGGAAATAGAAGCGAAAGGCTGAAGTCCTAGCTCCGGCAGAAGCAGCAGCACTGGCGACTCAGTCGAAGTACAAGGGCAAGGCCAAGGCTCAGTATGCCCCCAAGAAGGGGAAGGGTCAGTCAGGAACTAACATTTTTGATCAGCCGTGTGTAATTCACACGAAGAAAGATGCAGAAGGCAACCTGATTCTGCCCAAGCACACCACTCGACAGTGTCGAACCCTCATTCAGCAGTTCAAGGGAGACCAGTCGAGTGGGAAATCTCCTGAAAAAGAAGATGAAGATGAAGAGAAGGAAACATTCCCGGATGTCACTGCTACACTGGTGATCTTTGCTGATGTTGAGAGCAAGAGTCGTCTGAAAGTCATCAACAAAGAAATCAACATGCTTGTGCCAGACACCCCACCTACCTCAAGTGGTCCCAATATGCTGTCACATTTGACCAGACAGACCATCCTGCTCGTGTGGCCACTCCCGGACGACACGCTCTGGTAGTTGATCCGGTGGTGTAGGGGACTCGACTCAGAAAGGTCCTCATGGACGGCGGCAGCAACCTGAACATTTTGTATGCGGATACCCTGAAAGGGATGGGCATTCTGATGTTCCGTCTGAGCGAGAGCAGCATGCATTTTCATGGGGTCATCCTCGGAAAAAAGGCCAAGTCACTCGGCCAAATAGAATTGGACGTGACGTTCGGAGATAGAAAAAATTTCCGACAATAAAATTGACGTTTGAAGTCGTGGATTTCAAGAGTGCTTACCACGCCATCTTGGGTCGACCCGCTTATGCACGTTTCATGGCCCGACCATGTTACATGTATTTCAAGTTGAAAATTCCAAGCCCTAAGGGCGTGATCACGAGCACTGGCAATCGACAGTGGGCCAAAGAGTGTCTCCAGCAAGGATCCAAGATCGCCGATCAACAGATGGCCATGGTCGAGCTGGAGGAGTACAAGAAGACCGCTGACCCTGCTGATTTGCTCCGTGCAAAAAAGCCTGCTTCCGAGTCGGCATTTTAGTCGGCAGGGGAAGTGAAGAAGGTGCACATCCACCCAACAGATCCAACTGCTGCCCAGACAAATATCTCAACAACACTCGACAGTAAATAGGAAGTTGAGCTCATCCAGTTCCTCCGTGAGAACTGGGATATCTTTGCATGGAAGCCTGTTAACATGCCGGGGATTCCCAGGGAGCTGGTTGAGCAACGTCTGCGAGTGGATCTGAAAGCCAAGCCCGTCAGGGAGCATTTGCGTCAATCCATGGTGGAGAAGCGCAAGGCAATCGGAGAAGAAGTGGCCCGTGTCTTGCAAGCCAAGTTCATTCGGGAGATTTACCACTTCGACTGGCTCTCGAATGTTGTGATGGTGCCCAAGAAAGATAAGTCGTTGTGCATGTGTATTGACTTCAAACATCTCAATAAGGTGTGTCCGAAAGACCATTTTCTGCTCCCCCGCATAGATCAAATTCTTGACTCGACACCGGGGTGTGAGCGGTTATCGTTTTTGGATGCTTATTCTGGGTACCATCATATCCGTCTGTTTGGCCCGGGTGAAATAAAAACAGCCTCTATCACCCCGTTTGGGTGCTTTTGCTACATCACCATGCCTTTTGGTCTTAAGAATGCCGACGCTACTTTTATGCGCATGATCCAGAAATGTTTACTCGACCAGATCCCTCGGAATGTTGAGGCGTACATGGACGATATAGTGGTCAAGTCCCGCAAAGGTTCCTACCTGTTGGCTGACTTGGCCGAGACATTCACCAATCTGAGGCGATTCGACATAGAGCTGAATCCGGCTAAATGTACCTTCGGTGTCCTTGGCGGCAAGTTGCTCGGTTTTCTCGTTTCCGAGTGAGGAATTGATGTCAATCCCGACAAGATCAGCGCCATTACCCGTATGAAGACTCCCATGCGGGTGCACGACGTTCAGAAGCTCACAGGTTGCTTGGCAGCATTGAGTCAATTCATTTCTCATCTCGGTGAGAAGGCTCTGCCCTTGTAACAATTGCTGAAGAAGTCCGACACATTAGAATGGACTCCTGAAGCCAAAGCAGCGTTTGTTGAGCTCAAAGCCCTGCTCTCCACCCAGCCGGTGCTAGCTGCTCCTGCCAGCAAAGAGCCCTTGGTCCTGTACATCGCGGCCACAAATCAGGTCGTCAGTACAATGCTGACTGTCGAGCGAGAAGAGGATGGAAAAGCTTATAAAGTCCAGCAGCCAGTTTATTATATCTTGGAAGTACTGTCCCCCTCAAAGCAAAGATATCCACACTATCAGAAGCTGGTGTATGGTATTTACCTGTTAGCAAAGAAGGTGGCACACTATTTCCAAGACCATTCGATCACAGTCGTCAGTCATGCTCTTTTATCCGAGATTTTCAATAATCGCGACGCATCAGGTCGAGTGGCTAAATGGGAAATTGAGCTTGGACAATTTGACATCAGATTCAAAGCCAAGAAGGCAATCAAGTCCCAAGCATTGGTAGATTTCATGTCCGAGTGGATCAAACAGCAACAACCCATCCAAGTTCACTCAACGCATTGGACAATGTTCTTCGATGGCTCCAAAATGTTGAATGGGTCCGGTGCTGGTGTTGTTTTGATATCCCCCCAGAGGCGACAAGCTCAGCTACGTCTTGCAAATTGACTTTAATTCCTCTAACAATGAGGCAGAGTATGAAGCACTTTTGTATGGGTTGTGCATGGCTATCTCACTCGGCGTCAAACGCTTGATGGTTTATGGCAACTCAGATTTGGTGGTGAATCAAGTGATGAAAGAGTGGGATGTTAGAAACCCTGCTATGACTGGATACTACAATGCAGTTCGGAAGCTGGAGAAGAAATTTGAAGGTATGGAACTTCACCATGTTCCTCGACTGAAAAATCAAGCAGCTAATGAGCTATCCAAGATTGGTTCCACTCGACGGCCTGTCCCCGCCGGAGTGTTCCTAGAGCATTTGCATACTCCTTCGATTCAAGAGGATCCCTTTGCTGAAGAGCCCCCACAAGCTTTAAGCTCCTCTGATTTGTCTGAAGTTGATGTTCCTGCCATGATTGACCTGGTCATGGAGATGCTAGTTATCATCCCCGACTGGACTGTGCCATACATTGCCTATATCCTCAGACAAGAGCTCCCTGGAGATGAAGCAGAGGCTCGACAGATTGTGCATAGGTCCAAGACTTTCACTGTGATGGGAGATCTGCTATTCAGAGAGAGTGTGACTGGTGTCACCCAGCGTTGCATTTCCCCGAAGAAGGTCGAATGATTCTAGACGAAATCCACTTGGGAACTTGCGGGCACCATGCGTCTTCAAGGGCGATCATCGCTAAAGCATATCGATCTGGTTTTTACTGGACACGAGCTAATGAGATGACTAAGGACATTGTTGATCACTGTGAGGGCTGCCAGTTCTATGCAAATCTGTCACACAAGCCAGCGTCTGCTCTGAAGACAAGTCCACTCGCCTGGCCGTTCGTAGTTTGGGGACTCGACATGGTTGGTCCCTTGCGACCCGGAAAAGGAGGATTCACCCACCTGTTGGTAGCAGTCGACAAATTCACCAAGTGGATTGAAGCCAAACCCATCAAGAAGCTGAATTCCCACACGGCGGTCACCTTCATGAGGGAGATCATTATCCGATATGGCATCACGCACAGCATCATCACAGAGAACGGCACTAATTTTTACTCAGAAGAATTCAGGAGATTCTGTAACTCCCAAGGAACCCGAGTGGATTAAGCTTCTATTGCACATCCTCAAACCAACGGGCAAGTTGAGCGGGTTAATGGTCTCATTCTACAAGGTCTGAAGCCTCGTCTCATGCGTGATTTGGATCATGTTGTTGGTGCGTGGGTAACTTAACTGCCGTCCGTTTTGTGGGGGTTGAGGACAACGCCTAATCGGTCGACTGGACAAACTCCTTTCTTCCTTGTCTATGGTATTGAAGCTATTCTGCCGAGTGACTTGGCCCACAATTCTCCTCGAGTGGAGCTATATTCTGAGGCTGAAGCCAAACAGGCCAGACAGGATGGGGTAGATCTTCTGGAGGAAGAACATGCGATGGCTCTAATCCGGACTACATCCTATCAGCAAGACCTAAGGCATTTCCATGCAAGGAATGTCAGAAGCCGAGCGTTCCACGAGGGAGATTTGGTGCTTCGAGTGAATCAACATCGACCTCACAAGCTTGCTCCTGCATGGGAAGGACCTTTTGTCGTCAGTAAGGTGGTAAAAAATGTAGCCTATCACTTATATAATCTCATGAAGCAGATGGATGAGCCACGAGCCTGGAATGCAGACCTGCTTCGATGATTTTACACTTAGATAAGAGTTTTCTGATGTAATAAGAGTACTTCATCAATACAATTCGCGTTTCTACGATTAACACTTCGTCGATTCCATCCGCGCAGTTACATTCTTGGGAATACTCTGAGTGACGAGCAATCCTCACACTCGGGGGCTTAGCTGCGAAACATGTTTTGCCTAAGGTAAAAACCCTGTCGGGTGGATAGCAGTCCATTCACTCGACGGCCTATTTGCGAATCCGTCTTTGCTTGGGTCAAAAACCTTGTCGAGTGGACGGTAATCCGTTCATTCGACAACTCAGCTATGAATCGACATTCGCTTAAGTTCGAAAATACTCTGAGTGAAGCGCAATCCTCACACTCGGGGGCTTAGCTACGAAACATGTTTCGCCTAAGTTTAAAAACCCTGCCGGGTGGATAGTACTCCATCCACTTGACGACCTATTTGTTAATCTTTCTTCGCTAGGGTTCAAAAAAAACTCATCGAGGCGATGGTAATCCATTCACTCGACAACTTAGATGTGGATCAACATTCGCCTAAGTTCAAATATACTCCAAGTGGTGAGCGATCCTCACACTCAGAGGCTTAGCTGTGAAACACATTTTGCCTAAGTTAAAGCCCCGTTGAGTAGATGGTAATCCATTCACTCGACAACTTAGATGCAAATCTACATTTGCCCAAGTTCAAAAGTACTTCGAGTGATGAGCGATCCTCACACTCGGGGGCTTAGCTGTGAAACACGTTTCGCCTAAGTTAAAAGCCCCGTCGAGTAGATGGTAATCAATTCACTCGACAACTTAGATGTGAATCGACATTCGCCTAAGTTCAAAAATACTCCGAGTGATGAGCGATCCTCACACTCGGTGGCTTAGCTGCAAAACACGTTTCACCTAAGTTAAAAGCCCCGTCGAGTAGATGGTAATCCATTCACTCGACAACTTAGATGTGAATCATCATTTGCCTAAGTTCAAAGATACTCCGAATGATGAGCGATCCTCACACTCGGGGGGCTTAGCTGCGAAACACGTTTCGCCTAAGTTAAAAACCTCGTCGAGTGTATAATAATTCATTCACTCGACAACTTAGCTGCGAATCGACATTCGCCTAAGTTTAAAAATACTTCGAGTGATGAACAATCCTCCCACTCGAAGGCTTCGCTACAAAACACGTTTCTCCTAAATTAAAAACCTCGTCGGGTGGATAGTAATCCATCCACTCGATACCTTAGTTGCGAATCGACATTCGCCTAAGTTCGAAAATACTCCGAGTGATGAGCAATCCTCACATTCGGGGGCTTAGCCGTGAACATGCTTCGCCTAAGTTAAAAACAAACTCAGTCGAAAAGACGATTGAAAGCCAAATACGAATAAAATCCAAAGGGTAAACCACGGATAAATGTGTCGTATGGAAGCAAATGTGATCAGGCCCAAGGCCTGAACGGAGTTTTTAAGGATACATATCCACTCGGCATACCGAGGCAAATTTAATTATTTCTTTCAAAGACAAGTTTTTTCAAGAAGGTGATGGATTGGCAGGCTCGATCAAGGTGTCTAGGTCGATACCATCGGCGATTCTGGTGGCCGCTTCGATGAAAGTCTCCATGAAATCTTCAAACTGGAGTTTCTTCGTATTGACCACCTGAAGCTCCTTCAGCCTCTCCTCCTTCACGTCCCTGCAATGGACCCTGACAAGTGACAACGCCACGTCAGCCCCACATCGAGCGGCAGATTTCTTCCATGCCTGCACTCGACTTGGAAGTTTGTCTAGGCAAGCCATCATAGCATTGAGTTCAAGCTAGAGGGTGTCCTCAGGCCAAAGCTCTTTGTTGATCCTGTCCATTGCAGACTTCAGTCGGACAAGATACGCCTGGATGCCCTGGAGCAAGAAATTGAGTCGGAGCATGTTCATGGCCACCGCGTCTGCGACAGGAGACTTGGTGGGATCCAGATTGGGCTCAACCTCCTCTGTCTCCTTCTCAAAGTCTTGGTAGAAGTCTATTGAAGAATGGGGAATGAGAGCAGAATCGGTGAACTGCAACCCTCAAAGATTTTACAAAGCTCAGTCGACAAACATACTTACCGTCAAGCATGATATACATATTCCTCGAGAACTCACCCAAGTGCTTCTCTAGGCCATTGCTCCTATTGTTCAGCTGCTTGGCCCTCTTGACGAGGTCCATGCGCTCCTGTTTGAGTTTGGTGTTCTCCTCTTCCAGCTTCTGGGCGTCCGTCAGCTTCTGATCTGCAGCTTCAGTTTTGTCCCTGGCCACCCGTTAGGCATCGGCGAGTGCTTTGTCCTTCTCCTCTAGTGCCTTCTTCATGGAATCTAAAGAAACAACGTTGTTGAGTCGCGCTTGGAGTCGACGGTTTTCATTGCGCACGTCCGTTCGAGTGAGATCACTCAGTTCAAAACATGAAGAGTGAAGATGCGAATGCTGACAGTCGACAGTAATTACCTCCCAGAGACTTTAGCTCAGCACGTGCTCGCTCCAGGGCGTTGTTGGCAACCGCCAGGTCCACCTGCAACTGGTTCCTCTCCTCTTCCATCTCCTTGTACTGCGTACCAAGTTGGCAAGCCGTCTGGAATTAACAAAAGACAGGAGTTCAATCAGCAAGTGGTTCCTGGACAGTCGACTGAGTTATTAAAACTGGCGAATGACCATCTTGAAAGAATTTGCAGCAAAAAATCCACTGGACATGTCGAGTGGCCCTGGCGCTCCACGCGCCGTAAACAAATTTAAAGCTCTCTATAAAGACCCTTACCGGTGCAAGCACTCGACAGCGGTCTCAGGGACTACACCCAGTGGGTGCACTAAGAGCGCCACCACTAGGACGGTTAACTCTCGATCCGTTGAGTAACTTGTCAGAAGATACACTCGACATGTCGAGTGTGTCTAGTGTCACGTGTATGACAACAGATTCTAAGACCCCTGCCGATACAAGCACTCGACAGTGGTCTCGGGGACTACACCCAGTGGGTGTGCTAAGAGCACCCCCATTGAGACGGTTAACTCTTGATACGTCGAGTAACTCGTCAGAAAATACACTCGACATGTCGAGTGGCACTAGTACCACGTGTACGACCACAGATTTTAAGACCCATGCCGATGCAAGCATTAGACAGCGGTCTGGGGGACTACACCCAGTGGGTGCGCTAAGAGCACCCCCACGGAGACGGTTAACTCCCGATCCGTCGAGTAACTCGTCAGAAACTACACTCGACATATCGAGTGACACCAGTACCTCGCGTACTACCAATCCCAATCCTACTCAACTATGATCCGATCTATTCAAGTGGAGAAAGTAAAAATATTCTACGGCAATCACCCAGTGGGTGTACGGCAACCAAGAAAAGACAAGAATTCAATCAACAATGGACTGACAATCGAACTTACTCGGACATTGGTGCGGAGGGCTCCGCTAACGTCAAAAGCCAGTTTGCTGGCCTCATACGCCTCCTTGGCCCTCAGCATGAGATGCTCCGCCTGGATCATGGCTTCCTTTGCATCTCTAGTTTGATCTTCCGGGAAGCGATGCAATGAGAAGGCCGTCATAGGTGGGGTCGGCGTGCTCGCAGGAGCAGCTAAGGCAGTCTGAGGGGGCCCAGTCGGAGTCGATGCCACAACAGTCGAGACGGTTGGAGGGGCATGTGACAGAGGTACTGTAGGTTCAGCCCGGGGTTGTGTCGAGCCACCTCCCCCTTGGGAAGACTCTGCAGTTCACCGATGAAGTGCTTGCGCCGATGACGCTCCTTCGATGCAAGGGCGCGAAGTTGCCAGTCGCTCCTCATCGTCCTCCACCTGAATGACCTCTGCAACGACAACCGACGGTGTTAACATCCGCTTATGTCTAGTCCCATTCGGATGAACCAACAACTACCTAACCTCTATGAGAAGTGGCCGCGTCAGTTGTGTCGACATCCATTGCATCCCCTCCATCTCGATGAGGCGAAGACACAGATGTAGCAGCTCTGACGAATTGTGTGGCATTCGGTTAAATACAATTCTGGACTTAAGTTGACAGAACAAGTAGGGAAATAAATACTTATGTGGAGACGACAGGCACGGCCACCCTCATGCGAGGCAGTGCCTTGCGAGGCTTGGTGACGGCTGGCTTGGGCTGCTTGGCCAGTTTCTCGCTCGGCTCGGCGGTCGAGGGCCGGCTGCGCTTCAGATTCCTCTCGCTGGGGCCCGGAGCCCTATCCTCAACAGCCGACGGGCCTTGCCGGGACTTGGTGCAGCTTTTGCGGCGGGGAGGTGACTCGACTTCTTCCTCCTTGCCGGAGTCCTCGTATTCTTCCTCGGAGTCGGAAGACCGTCGCCGTCCATGCTACCGTCCTCGCTCACCACGCCGTCTTTAACATGGTTCCCATTGGGAACGGACGAGTGCATGTGCGTCCATTCCTGCATGATTCAAGCAAAGAAGTCAGCTCAATATATCACTCGACAGTACAATACATCAGTCGACATCACAAAACTCACCAAGTTCTTCGGCGGGTTTTTGGCCGAGAATGGCAAGATCCTCTTGGCTCCCAAGGGGTTGTCGCAGGCCCCGGTGATGCTAAGGAGCCACTGCTCTACAGTTCTCTGAGGAACTTCCTCAGGATGCACCCTTGTCGAGTCCTCAGGGCCCGTGTAATGCCACATGGTATGGTCCCTGGCTTGGAGTGGCTGGATGCATCAACCTAGAAACATATCCAAAAGATCCATGCTGGTCACCCCGCCCCGGATCAGTTGCACCACCGCTTCTACCAAGATGCCCACTTGGACGTGCTCCGCTTCAGTCACCTTCAGGGACTTGGGGACAACTAGACGGTCGGGTGTATAGGGAGGAAGGCCAGTCGAGATATTTGGTGAGGCTGCATCCTTGCAGTAAAACCAGGTCAACTGCCAACCCCTTACAGATTCTGGGAAGGTCATGGCAGGGAAGGAGCTACGAGCTCTTTTCTGAACTCCTAACCCTCCGCAGAGCTGGAGTACGTGGGTCTTCCCATCAGCAGGGAGGGCTTTCTTCATGGTCTGGGACCTGACCGTGAAGAGGTGTTTGAACAACCCCCAATGGGGAGAACAGCCCAAGAAATATTCGCATAGAGTAATGAATGCAGACAGATAAGCTATGGTGTTGGGCGAGAGCTGGTGCAGTTGGGCACCGAAAAAATTCAGGAGGCCCCTAAAGAACGGATGGGGCAGCAGAGAGAAACCTCGCTCGACATGGGAGAGAAGGAGGACCCACTCCTCGTCACGCGGCTCCGGCTAGTGCTCCACCCTCGGCAGCCTCCAAGCGCCATCCACCACGAGCCCGTCGGAGACGAGGCTCTCCATGTCTTCACGGGTGACGACAGAAGGGAGCCAATCCCCCTGCATCCAGCCCGCCGGCATGGTGAATCTGGCGGTCGAGGGCTTCCTGCCCTTGAGCTTTGTTGCTTCCCTCTTCGCGCGCTCCAACTTCTCCGTTGGATACTTCATCTCCGTCGTGACGGCTTTCGTCGAGGGAGGTCGGAGTTGGGCGCTGAGAGCGGAGGTAGCGGAGGAAAAGAGAGAAAGAACTAGCAGAGGTACTGTGCAAACCGCGGCGCTGACGGCTTTATCCACTGCCGAGTGTCTCACTGACCAGTGGACCCGCAAGGTTACCGTGCATGCCAACCGTTGACAGCGCCCTGTACGTGGCGATACGACCGGCACGAAAATCGAGGCGCCGCGCCTCCACTTGCCCTGATCATGGCGTAATCATCGCGCGAGCATGCACGCTTCCCAAATTTTCGGATCCCGTAAAATCTGGGTCTGTCAGACCGACCCGTCGCCTCCCAAGATGCTGCCAGCTCACTCGGACCAAAGCGAATGCTGAAAATCCACTCGGACACCTTTAAGGCTGAATGGATCCGGGCGAGCAGAGAAGAATTTAATCGACACAAGTTTCGTTGAAGCTCCGAATATCATTCGGAAGATTTTGCATGTTGATCCTGAACGAATGCTAATGCCGAGAGTTCAATCGACACAAGTTTCATAGAAATCCCAAGTGTCATTCGGAGGATCTGATGCACTAACTCATGGTCTACGTAGATACCTCCTTCCACCACTCAAACCCTGATCCATTCAGGGGCTAATGATGAGGATATGTAACTGGGGTAGGGTCCTAGGCAGGGCCCACATACCCTACGTAAGGACACTACATGGGAGGACTTGAAGATCAAGCATGAACTTTTGAGTGGATCCATGGAGACGTTCAAAGTCACTCGACAGTAATCCACTCGGAGACTCCTGCTCTCACTCGGTAGTTGCATGCACTCGGAAGACCTCGCTTTCACCTGACGCAAGAAGACCAAGAGCCATCATCAAGAGCCTAATGGGCAGACGCTGGTTCAGTGGTCATTAATAGCTTCTACTACGTACGTTACCTATAACGGCAGACTTTAAACCCCACGCCCAGACCCTTTGATGTGGGGCCAATATGAGGGGCAGCGAACTCTATATAAGCCGCCCCTCCCCTCCTGCACAAGGCTTAGCAACTATTGTAATCTCAGCATTCCACACGACATAAAGCTCCCGAGCACTGAGACGTAGGGCTGTTACCTCCACGAGAGGGGCCTGAACTCATACATCCGTGTGTACACCCTTGCCGTAGCTAGGACTCTGCCCTCTCCATTCGTACCCCTACCATCTACTGTCAGGCTCGTTCCCACGACATGTGCCTTCACATGACACCATTCCAAGCTTCATGAATTTCTGGCAGAGTTTTTGATTTACGAGAATTTGGAAACCAAGTTTCTTGATATGTGTGGCCGAGCCAACATGCTTAGATGTTTGAAATTCGTTCTCATTTCTTGAATCTGACCTAATACATACATCCAAGGATGCATATATGATTTTCAACCCACTTTGCCGCCCGAGACCTTGTGATTGTAGATCAAATTTGAATTATGCACATTAAATAATGCACAGAAAACTGAATTAATGTATTTAAAAGCCAGATGGTCCCTTATTTAATCATATTTTTGCGCTTCACACGCACATATGTGTATGTTGTTTATATAAATAATATCAAGGAGGGAAGAGGCATCAGATGTATTTTCGCCCGCATATGTGGCATGCATATATAATGTTCCCTATTGAAACCACAAAGCTTCTTGTGAGGAGCTCCGATTTGTAAGGGGATTGTGCAAGAACATGTCCAATTTGGACTAGTTTTTTACCATGGCATGTGGGTGCCCTTGTCATGACACCATGCCAAGTTTCACGAATTTCTGATGAGTTTTGGATTTACGGGAATTTGAAAACCAAGCATCTCAATGGTTGCGGCCGAGCAAACAGTCAATGAGATGTTAGAAATTCATTCCCATTTCTTGTGTGGAACCTAATTAAACATGCATCCTTGGAAAGGCGTATTTTTCCAACCTATTTTCCATGTGTTGGACGTTGTGCTTATGGTTCAAATTTGAATTATGCACTAAACAACTAGAAAACTCAATTAATGTGTTAAACAGGTTTCACGAACCCTGGTAAAAAATCCATAGTTTAGCATGACTATGAGAAAGTTGCTCTGTGGGTGACTCTAGAAATAAATGCAAGCCACAAGAGACAACGGATGTTTTTTCACACATAAAATGTGAACTTTCCCTATCGGAACACCAGACTTCATGGTGAGAACATTCGATTCGTAAGAGGCTTTGTGGCAAAACTTGTCCAAAATTGGGCCATTTATTTTACCACAACACACACAACAGGGCAATTGATGGCAACATGCCCGAATTTCATGAATTTCTGTCAAGGTTTGCATTTACATGAATTTAACAATTAAGTTTCTAGATGTTTGCGGTCAAGCCAAGACAATGATATATATGTTCGAAATTCATTCCCATTTATTGTGTGGGACCTAAAGATGCAGCCAGTGAAACGTATATGGTTTTTCAACATATTTTCATGAGCTGGACCGTGAAGTGATTGTAGTTCAAATTTGAATTATATGTATGCACATTTATTGAATGCCTACAAAACTCAATTAATATACCTAAAAGTCCAAATGAACTCTATAAGACTCCATTGTTTCGCAAGACACATTCATGTTACTCTATGGAGACTCTAGAAATAAATTTAAGGCGAGATGCGACATCAGATGTTGTCTCGCACATAAAATGTGAGATGTCCCTATCGAAACCACATGACTTCTTGTGAGAATCTTCGGTTTCTAAAAGGTTTGTGCCAAAACTTGTCCCGAACTAGGCATTGTTTTTACCCCAACACACATACGCCATGACATCACACCATGCCAAGTTTCATGTATTTCTCACGATATTTGGATTTACTGGAATTTGAAAACACGGCTTCTCAAAGTCTATAGCCGAGCCAAAATACCGTGAGCTTTGTCATTCGTTGAATTTCCATTTCTTGCATGGGACCAAAACATATATCCAATGACTATTTAGTTGATTTTCAACCCATTCAGGTGCCCTCTAGTATGTGCCTAATATAGTGCAGTTAAAATTTGAACTATGCACATGAAATGTCTAAAAAACTCTTTAAATTTTTTAAACAGCCTAAACATCCCTGAATTATTCTATATTCAACACACAGTCCGATAGTTGCAAGGTCATTGCAGATAAATGTTATTGCCATCCAAACACCTTCAATTGGCAATGTAACTTCATTTTTAGTTTTAGAGCAGTTTGAAAATCAAATACATCGCAAACAGTTCTTGATCATGAAACGTGTGTGATGTGGTATCAAAATATTTTCGGCCAATCCTCATATATGTCTTAGGCCAGAAGCTTCAGTCCACCGCCAGCGCATCAACCACACAGTCACATCCAAGACCACTCTATTGTTCAAGCGTCACCGATCAAAGATGGGGACGTGGATCCGCATCATGAGGGCAACTTCGGTGACCCACTCCAGCCTGAGCGCAGCTGCATCATCCATGAACACACTCACAACATCCTTGACCATGGACGCACTCTCCGACAGGGCGACTCTGGCTGCCGAAAGGGCAGCTGCTGCATTTGAGATGGCGGCAGCAACATCTGCGACCGGGATAGCAAATGGCAAGAATGACATAGCAGCTGTCCGTTCCTCGACGGTCGTCATATCCCTAATGGCCGCTGTCCATGCCTATGTTGATACCTCCCACGCCCAGCTCGTGGCGGTCACTTCATAAATAGCAGCGGCCTTCTTTGACAACGGTCGGCAACCTACGTCTGAAGAATTGGAAATCACCGAGAGCGCTCGGGCAGCTGTCAGTTCGTTGACCGCCTCCCTTGCCAAGATGGAGGACGTCAATGCTCGTACTGCGGCCATCCACACCAAACTCGTGGCGTCCTTTTCCAAAGAGATGACAGACGCGTATGGCGAGATGCTTGCAGAGTATGTGGCAATGGATGCCATGGAGCCCCTTCCCCTTGAGGTCGTCGAGCGCGAGCTGGTCATGGAGGATGCGGCAGAGATCGGCGAGTGTCAGGTGGAACATTAGTCATTGTTTAGAGCGTTGGTCTTTTCTTAGAGTAATGTTTAGTTCAACCAGCTCTATTTAATTGCTCGATTAAGTAAGTACGGGTTGTGGTGTAGGCTCCTTTGTGGAGTACCCAAATTAGCAATTGATGTTAAATTACGCGACGACGTGGATGACCACTGTAACCAGGGAAATTCTAACCAAAAATTTGCTACCATATCCCTATTCCATCATCCAATTGAAAATGAAATTGACGTTCATCACACACACTTTTTTGGAATGAACCGTGTGCAATGTAGTACCCAAACTTATGTCCGAAGCTTGGAGACAAACATTTGCACATCCAAGTTCACCACACAGGGGGTATATCACAAGCTTCATTTGTGATGTGTTGATATCGAGAACCATTCTGAAAATGTTGCATGTTCAAGTTCATCACACATGGTGCATAAACCAGGCTTTGTTTGTGATGTTTTGATATCGCACATGGTTCCGAATAAGGGACTATGTTCGATCATTCTTTTTGCACCAGTTTTTGCTGAACCGAACAAAAAATTTGGGCTGCCATGGAAATATCTACCTCCCTCACCCCCCGGTACCAATAAAAAGACACATTTACCGCTTTTCCTCTACCTTTCCTAGTTCAAACCTTCATTGCTTGCTTGAAGCGCCGCCTCCTCGCCGGCGACGCTCCTTCCTGCTACTCGGCCTCATCCATCTAGTCAGGTAATCCACACAGCCCCAATTTTCCCTCACCCCTCCTCCTCCATCCCACATGGCCCGATCGCCGACGCGACACCTTCCACCAAAATCACCAACCCATCCTCTGCCGAAAGTCATGGTGCACGCAGTATACACATGATCTCGAAGAGCATTTGGTTGCGGAGAAGCAAATCGCGGCTGCACGCGTAGACGAGGCAGCTTTGGTTGCCACACATGCCGATCCCCAGATCTTGGAGGAGGACCTCGCCACCTGGGCCACCGTTGATGCCTCGCGTGCTGACGCCGCCCTGCGGTTGGCCGCTATAAACGACAGCTCGTGGTCTTTTCTCGAGGGCACCGCCGGTGCATTCGACGATGAGTTCATTGTGTTTCCTTAGCATGCCCCTGCTTACCTCAAGTCCAGAGCCGACATGTTGGTGCCGGGGCAGGACTAGGCCACTCACCACTACGAGGGGTGCATCCACGGTGTGGAGGCCTCGCCCTCTTCCAAGTTGACGGAGGTCGTCATCATTGATATCCCCGATGATGAGGAATAGCTTGATTTTCTTAGCTTTATCACTTGGGACCTATGTTCACCTAGATACGTCGGTTAAGCACGTTCCATTTAGTCGTTACATGTGCCGCTAATGGCTTTCATTTAGAAATTCTAGTCAAATGTCAAATGTAATGCTACCACAACCTGACCTTCTAGTATGTTCTATTGTGCAATGTGGTGCTTAGTTAACTGTTTCGTTCATTTGTTGTGGTGATCATTTAACTATTCAATTCAATTGTGAAATGTTATGTACGATTGTTGTTGGTACAATTTTGTATTGTTATGCATGTGACAAATAAATCAAATTTAGTGTACTAAATACATGTGCAACATATAGAATGGCTACATTTCCTAGTTCTTAGCACACTTAGTTTAGATAACTGGATTTTCAACGTGGCTCAAATTAACCTTTTGGATCTGCAATGTGTTTATTTTCCAGTAACATATTTCAGGGATAGTATGCCAAATATCACTTGTAACCTGATCAATATTTGTCTTAAATATGTTGCAGGGGAATCAATGGGGAACGCTGAAGTTTACCATCAAGGTTTGCACATACATGGTCGTTTCGCTAATAGCACATTATTGTGCAATTGAAGAAACCATTGTAATATGAATGTTTTTATTAATTTGTTCTTGCACATGTAGGTCCTGCTATAAGAGGTTTAGACCCATTGTTCGACCCATTTTGCATGTGGGGAAATCAGGTGTCCTTGAATATTAGTCAAATCAAGAAACTCAGAAAGATTGTTAAGATAAAGAAACTAGCTACAAAAAAGATCAAGATGTTTGTGTGCACAATGAAAAATACACCAGTCAACTATAGGATGGTACCATCTCTTTCACCTTGTCTGTTTCCCTTTGCGCCATTTCAAAGTTCAGAAAAGATATTTATGTGTATGTTTGTTTTTAGTCCTTCTCAAGGTAGTTCATCGATGATTATGTCTCAAATCGCCTGTATGATCAATAGGTGATGAAGGTATTCATACAACACCCACGGTATAATCTTGAAGTCTTCCTTAAGAGGACGAAGGATGGGTAGGCAATCATCCACATGCACTGCCCTAAAGTTGCCAGGACCTTCAACATCATTGAAGGCTCAGTATTCGCCTTCCGCTTTAACAATTTTCTAAATGAGATTCATCTGTGTATTTACCGTCTATGATGATACTTAATTTCCGAAGGTTTTGGTGTTGCATTTGAAACTTCGTCTTGTTGTGCAATTGGGTAGCTAGGCAGTATATGCCTATATGAGGTTGTACCCTGAGGTAATTCAATTATGAAATCATGGTTGCCGTACTACGAATAAGAATTATATTCCGTGGTTGATATGAAATGTTCATTTTGATTACTGAATTGATTATAAATAATTGATCAATCAGGCTGATTATTGCGGTTCCCACTGCAGACGGTTTCTAAGACATAATCATGGGCGCTGACATGAACAAACCCACACGGTTTCTAGAAAGTTGGCGTGTTGGATCGTTGAGCAATCACATACGAATTCTGGTCGACAATTGTGTGTGTTAGGACACCCAATCACAAACGTTTTCACACAATCCCGATGCCAAACAGTTTCTTCCAGACATCGCGAGTGATGTTTTGAGTAATGCAAATGACAAAATTATAACTATCGTGTGTGATGAACACACCTATCACAAATGATGGTATGCAGAAAATTGTGTGTGATCTGCAATACTAAAGGAAACTTACCCTTGGGATTCCCTGTGTGGGATGCTAAGTCATCTCACACGACTTCCCCAATATGTTTGTTTGTGCTGGTCCTTCCAATCGCAAATGATATATTCTTTCCCATCATGTGCGACTAGGTGCAGGCATCGCCGACGGGTTTTGCCTGTCGTGTGTGATAGGCCTCCCCTAACGCCTACACATCTAAGGAAATGGTTTAAGACTACGTCACAGAAAGGGGTTAAAAACCCGTTTGTATAGCACGCGACTGCACTAGTGATTCCATGATGGACTACGTCCATGGAGGACTAGCCTTACTCAGGGTATATCTTCACGAATTAAGTGATCTCCTTGCCCTTACAAACTTCTTGGGTCAACTCCAAAATCACGAAGAAGGAGGCTCCCAAGCAACACCTAACCAATCTAGGAGCCACCACCCTCCAATAGGTAATAGATGTGGTAGTATGATGAACTCCTTGCTCTTGTGCTTCGAAAGATACTATCCTCAACACTCAATCACTCTCTCACAGATTTGGCATGGGTACAAGAGATTTATTGGATGGAAAGAAACTTGGGGAGGCTAGAAATCAAGATCCATATGGTTGGAGTGGATGATCTTGATCTCAACACATGAGTAGGTGGGTCTTTCTTAGAAAATTGGATATGGCAAGTGGGTGGTTGTTCTTAGTGCTTCTGTTGTGAGTGAAAGATGGTAGAGGGGTATATATAGGCATCTCCAAACATCCAACCGTTACAACATTATTGCGCAACTCAGTGAAACCGAAGTGTAAACTCGGTTGCACCGACTAGTGCAAAATGTGGCACCTTTGGCCTTTTGGGTGAGACCGATATATAAATCTCAGTACTACCGATATGGGTAACCTAGGCAGTTACCAAGTCTTAGAGTCACCGACTCCTCAAACTCGGTGGGACCAATTTTAAGAAATTGGTTAACAGAAAGTTTGTCACTGTTTTCGGTTGTGCCGAATGGAATGTTGGTAGTACCGAGATGCTAGGGTTTGGCTGGGCTTCTGTCTAGAGTAAAACTCAGTGGATCGGAATGGGAAATGTTGGTGTCACTGAATTTCGACTATAAGCTTTGGACAAAACATATTTGTGAGAAAGTGTGTGAGTATTTTTGGTGGCTAATCTCTAAGCACTTGTGTAACGAGATCATCATAATTCATCATCCCCTTTTAATAGTATTGGCTTTCCTATGGACTCAAAAGTGATTCTCACAAAATATAAAATGTAGATTCTTGTAGCTTGAAGCTTTGCCAATCCTATTTCTTCCCTTCTTCTTATTCTTGGGAAGACTCCTCACAATCCTTAGCCAACCCTATCGATGGACTAAACCTACAATATACTAGGTAGAACTATTAGTCCAAGAGACCATGTATTGTTGGGAGACGTAGTAGTAAATCAAAAATTTCCTACGTCTCACCAAGATCTGTCTATGGAGAAACCAGCAACGAGTGGGAGAGATTGCATCTTCATACCTTTGAAGATTGCTAAGCGGAATCGTTACAAGAACGCGGTTGGTGGAGTCGTACTCGCAGCGATTCAGATCGCGGTGGATTCCGATCTCAGCGCCGAACAATGGCGCCTCCGCGTTCAACACACGTACAGCCTTGTGACGTCTCCCGCACCTTGATCCAGCAAGGAGGAGGGAGAGGTTGAGGGAGATCTCCGGCAGCACGACGGCGTGGTGACGGTGGAGCTACGTGGACTCCGGTAGGGCTTTGCCAAGCGCTACGAAGAACGAGGAAGAGGAAGGGTAGGGCTGCACCGAGAGAGAAAGAAGTCGTGTCTCAAATCAGCCCATACCCTTGGGTATATATAGGAGGAGGGAGAGGGCGGGCTGCCTTGGCACCTCCTCCAAGGAGGAGAGGTTCAGCTGAAGGTGGGGAAGAGTCCACCTCCCACAAGGGAGGTGGATCTCCTCCTTTTAAATCCTTTAGCCCTATATCTCTTTACCCCAGCCGCATCGGCCTTTCTAGAAGGTCTTGGCCATCCCACTAAGGGATGGCACACCTCCTATAAGGTCCCACGAAGTCTTTTGGTCATCACACCCATCCCGGGGGTCCTCCGGCACCCTCCCGGCACTCCTGGTACACTACCGAAGAGCCCGAAAACTTTCCGGTGACCAAAACTGGACTTCGTATATATCAATCTTTACCTCTGGACCATTCTAGAGCTCCTCGTGACGTCCAGGATCTCATCCAGGACTCCGAACAACTTTCGGTAATCACGTATACCATTTCCCTATAACCCTAGTTTCATCGAACCTTAAGTGTGTAGACCCTACGGGTTCGGGAGACATGTAGACATGACCGAGACACCTCTCCGGTCAATAACCAACAGCGGGATCTGGATACCCATGTTGGCTCCGACATGCTCCATGATGATTTCATCGGATGAACCACGATGTCGAGGATTCAATCAATCCCGTATACAATTCCCTTTGTCTATCGGTATGATACTTGCCCGAGATTCGATCGTCGGTATCTCTATACCTTGTTCAATCTCGTTACCGGCAAGTCTCTTTACTCGTTCTGTAATACATCATCTCATGACTAACTCCTTAGTCACATTGAGCTCATTATGATGATGTCTTACCGAGTGGGCCCAGTGATACCTCTCTGTCACACGGAGTGACAAATCCCTGTCTCGATTCGTGCCAACCCAACAGACACTTTCGGAGATACCCGTAGTGCACCTTTATAGACACCCAGTTACGTTGTGACGTTTGGCGCACCCAAAGCATTCCTACGGCATCCGGGAGTTGCACAATCTCATGGTCTAAGGAAACGATACTTGACATTGAAAAGCTTTAGCAAATGAACTACACGATCTTGTGCTATGCTTAGGATTGGGTCTTGTCCATCACATCATTCTCCTAATGATGTGATCCCGTTATCAATGACATCCAATGTCCATGGTCATGAAACCGTGACCATCTATTGATCAACGAGCTAGTCAACTAGAGGCTCACCAGGGACATGTTGTCGTCTATGTATTCACACATGTATTACGGTTTCCGGTTAACACAATTATAGCATGAACAATAGACAAATATCATGAACAAGGAAATACAATAATAACCATTTTATTATTGCCTCTAGGGCATATTTCCAACAGTCTCCCACTTGCACTAGAGTCAATAATCTGGTTACATTGTGATGAATCGAACACCCATAGCATTCTGGTGTTGATCATTTTTTGCTCGTGAGAGAGGTTTAGTCAACGGATCTGTGACATTCAGATCCGTATGCACTTTACAAATATCTATATCTCCCTCCTGAATGTAATCACGGATGGAGTTGAAGCGGCGCTTGATGTGTCTTGTCTTCTTGTGAAACCTAGGCTCCTTCGCAAGGGCAATAGCTCCAGTGTTGTCACAGAATAGAGTCATTGGGCCCGACGCACTTGGAATTACTCCTAGGTCGATGATGAACTCCTTCATCCAGACTCCTTCCTTTGCTACTTCTGAAGCAGCTATGTACTCCGCTTCACATGTAGATGCTGCCATGACGCTTTGCTTGCTGCTGCACCAGCTGACTGCCCCTCCGTTCAAAATATACACGTATCCGGTTTGCAACTTGGAGTCGTCCGGATCTGTGTCGAAGCTAGCATCGACGTAACCCTTTACGACGAGCTCTTCGGCACCTCCATATACGAGAAACATGTCCTTTGTCCTTTTCAGGTACTTTAGGATATTCTTGACCCCTGTCCAGTGCTCCGCTCCGGGATCAATTTGGTACCTCCCTACCAAACTTTTGGCGAGGTTCACATCAGGTCTGGTACACAACATGGCATACATAATAGAGCCTGTGGCTGAAGCATAGGGGATGACACTCATCTCTTCTCTATCCTTTGCCATGGTCGGGCATTGAGTCGTACTCAATCTTACACCTTGTAACACAGGCAAGAACCCCTTCTTGGACTGATCCATATTGAACTTCTTCAATATCTTTTCAAGGTATGTGCTTTGTGAAAGACCTATGAGGCGTCTCGATCTATCTCTATAGATCTTAATACCTAATATGTAAGCAGCTTCTCCAAGGTCCTTCATTGAAAAACACTTATTCATGTAGGCCTTTACACTTTCCAAGAGTTCTATACCATTTCCCATTATCAGTATGTCATCCACATATAATACCAGAAATGCTACAGAGCTCCCACTCACTTTCTTGTAAATACAGGGTTCTCCACAAACATGTACAAACCCAAACGCTTTAATCATTTCATTAAAGCGAATGTTCCAACTCCAAGATGCTTGCACCAGCCCATAGATGGAGCGCTGGAGCTTGCATACCTTGTTAGCATCTTTAGGATCGACAAAACCTTCCGGCTGCATCATATACAGTTCTTCCTTGAGGAAGCCATTAAGGAATGTTGTTTTGACATCCATTTGCCAGATCTTATAATCATAAAATGCGGAAATTGCTAACATGATTCGGACAGACTTCAGCATCGCTACGGGTGAGAAAGTCTCATCGTAGTCAACTCCTTGAACTTGTCGATGACCCTTAGCGACAAGCCGAGCCTTATAGACGATCACATTACCATCCGCGTGAGTCTTCTTCTTAAATATCCATTTATTTTCAATGGCTCGCTTATCAACAGGCAAGTCCACCAAAGTCCACACTTTGTTCTCATACATGGATCCTATCTCGGATTTCATGGCTTCAAGCCATTTGTTGGAATCCGGGCCCGCCATCGCTTCTTCATAGTTCGAAGGTTCACCGTTGTCTAACAACATGATCTCTAGGACAGGGTTGTCGTACCACTCTGGTACGGAACGTTTCCTAGTGGACCTTCGACGTTCAATAGTAACTTGATCTAAAGTTTCATGATCATCATCATTAACTTCCTCTCCAACCGGTGTAGGCTCCATAGAAACAACTTCCTGTGCTGTGCTACTCTCCGGTTCGAGTGGAGCTACAATTACCTCATCAAGTTCTATCTTCCTCCCACTTACTTCTTTCGAGAGAAACTCTTTCTCGAGACAGGATCCATTCTTGGCAACAAAGACTTTGCCCTCAGATCGTAGGTGGAAGGTATACCCAATAGTCTCTTTGGGATATCCTATGAAGACGCACTTTTCCGCTTTGGGTTCGAGCTTCTGAGGTTGAAGTTTCTGCACATAAGCATCGCATCCCCAAACTTTTAGAAACGACAACTTAGGTTTCTTTCCAAATCATAATTCATACGATGTCGTCTCAACAGATTTTGACGGTGCCCTATTTAAAGTGAATGCGGCAGTCTCTAATGCATATCCCCAAAACAATAGTGGTAAGTCGGTAAGAGACATCATAGATCATACCATATCTAATAGAGTGCGATTACGATGTTCAGACACACCATTTCGCTGAGGTGTGCCAGGCGGCGTGAGTTGTGAAACAATTCCACATTTCCTTAGGTGCGTGCCAAAATCGTGACTTAAATATTCTCCACCACGATTAGATCGTAGGCACTTTATTTTCCTGTCATGTTGATTCTCTACCTCACTCTGAAATTCCTTGAACCTTTCAAAAGTTTCAGACTTATGTTTCATTAAGTAGACATACCCATATCTACTCAAGTCATCAGTGAGGGTGAGAACATAACGGTAGCCACCACGAGCCTCGACACTCATTGGACCGCATACATCAGTATGTATTATTTCTAACAAGTCAGTTGCTCGCTCCATTGTTTCGGAGAACGAAGTCTTGGTAATTTTGCCCATGAGGCATGGTTCACACGTGTCAAATGATTCTAAATCAAGAGACTCCAAAAGTCCATCGGTATGGATCTTCTTCATGCGTTTGACACGAATATGACCAAGGTGGCAGTGCCACATGTAAGTGGGACTATCGTTGTCAACCTTACACTTTCTGGTACTCACACTATGGACATGTGTAACATCACGTTCGAGATTCATCAAAAATAAACCATTGCCCAGCGGGGCATGACCATAAAACATCTCTGTCATATAAATAGAACAACCATTATTCTCAGATTTAAATGAGTAGCCATCTCGCATCAAGCGAGATCTAGATACAATGTTCATGCTCAAAGCTGGTACTAAATAACAATTATTAAGGTTTAACACTAATCCCGAAGGTAGATGTAGAGGTAGCGTGCCGACGGCGATCACATCGACCTTGGAACCATTCCCGATGCGCATCGTCATCTCGTCCTTTGCCAGCCTCCGCTAATTCCACAGCTCCTGCTTGGAGTTACAAATTTGAGCAACTGCACCGGTATCAAATACCCAGGAGCTACTACGAGCGCTGGTTAGGTACACATCAATAACAAGTATATCACATATACCTTTAATGTTGTCGTCCTTCTTATCCGCTAAGTACTTGGGGCAGTTCCGCTTCCAGTGACCGGTACCCTTGCAATAAAAACACTCAGTCTCAGGCTTGGGTCCATTCTTGTTCTTCTTCTTCCCAGCAACTTGCTTACCGGGCGCGGCAACATCTTTGCCGTCCTTCTTGAAGTTCTTCTTTCCGTTGCCTTTCTTGAAACTAGTGGTCTTATTCACCATCAACACTTGATGCTCCTTTTTGATCTCGACCTCCGCTGATTTCAGCATCGAGTACAACTCAAGAATGGACTTCTCCATCCCCTACATGTTGTAGTTCATCACAAAGCTTTTGTAGCTAGGTGTAAGAGACTGGGGATTCTGTCAATGACTGAGACATCCGGGAGATTAACTCCTAGCTGAGTCAAGCGTTGTGTAGCCCAAACATCTTGAGGATGTGCTCACTGACAAAACTATTCTCCTCCATCTTACAGCTGAAGAACTTGTCGGAGACGTCATATCTGTCGACCCGGGCATGAGCTTGGAAAACCAGTTTCAGCTCTTGGAACATCTCATATGCTCCGTGTTGCTCAAAACGCTTTTGGAGCCCCGGTTATAAACTGTAAAGCATGGCGCACTGAACAAGGGAGTAATCATCACAGCGAGAATGCCAAGCGTTCGCAATGTCTTGCTCTGCTGGGAGAAGGGGTGGGTCACCTAGTGGTGCATCAAGGACATACAATTTCTTGGAAGCTATGAGGATGATCCTCAAGCCACGGACCTAGTCCGCATAGTTGCTTCCATCATCTTTCAGCTTGGTTTTCTCTAGGAACGCGTTGAAATTGAGGGTGACATTCGTGTTGGCCATTGGATCTACAATATAGATTGTAAAGATAATTTTAGACTAAGTTCATGATAATTAAGTTCACATAATCAAATTATTTAATGAACTCCCACTTAGATAGACATCTCTCTAGTCTTCCAAGTGACACATCATCCATGTCAACTAGCCCGTGTCCGATCATCACGTGAGACGGACTAGTCATCCATGGTGAACATCTCCATGTTGATCGTATCTTCTATACGACTCATGTTCGACATTTCGGTCTTCCGTGTTCCAAGGCCATGTCTGTACATGCTAGGCTCGTCAAGTCAACCTAAGTGTTCCGCGTGCGTAAATCTGGCTTACACCCATTGTATGCGAACGTTAGAGCCTATCACACCCAATCATCACGTCGTGCTTCGGAACAACGATCCTTAGCAACGGTGCACAGTTAGGGTGAACACTTTTCTTGAAATTTTATTGAGAGATCATCTTATTTACTACCGTCTTTCTAAGCAAATAATATGTAAACATGATAAACATCACATGCAATCAATATAGTGACATGATATGGTGTAACAACCCGACCTGAAAGGCCAAGTCTCCGGTGTTTCCGTACCATCCCAAGATCATGCTGGTACACACACGGTACATCAATGTATATATCAAAGGGAAATCACACAGCATTATATTAATCGCAATCTCATATAGAGTCCTTTATTACAATATAAATTACAATAAAGTGGCTAAAGGCCAACTCATGAGAATATCTAAATCTTGCGGAAGCGTCGAAGGTAGATGAGTCCATCTGACTCCAAGGGCATCTCACTGAGCATAGAACGTGTCCTCACTCCTGGTCGGAAAAGTACTCTGCAACATGATACGTTGCAGCCGTGTAGGTCAGCATATGGAATATGCCGGCAAAGTCACAGTAGAGGTGTGAAAATAATCAGCTAGTCTATATGCTTATATGGCAGGTGGGGTGGTAAGTTTTGCGTAAAGCCAAGTTTTTCCTACATCGAAGGGGGTTAAGCAAAATATTACTAAGTTTGTTGATTAATGAGATGGTTCCACCAACCAATTCTCATACCCAAAATTATTAAATACCCACATCAACATATTATTTGTGTTGAGAGTTCCGGAAGTTCCAATTCCTTTGGCTCAAGTCGTCCATGACCGTGGACACGGCTAATCGATTAGGTTTTGTACACTCTGCAGAGTTTTGCACACGTTCCCCACAAGATTTGGTCGCCTCCGTTTGATTTCTCGCACTTCAAGGTGTTTGAGAAACGGATGACCAAAACATGGTCTTCCAAAGGGTTTCCCTGCGACTCTGACGGTGCCCATCCTTTCCTACCGTTCTTCTACCTCTCGTAGCACCGCCTGTCCAGAGTCACCACGATATCCAACCAAGCCAGAGCCCATAATGACTTGTGGCTGTGCAGGTAAGCCTTGGGTCTTGAAGCACCCATCCATCCCTTTGTGCCTGGGTGGACCTTTCCGCGTGAATACTGGCCATCTCCAGCATCACCTAGGCTAACCACTGGTTTCTCCAGGGCGCCGTTCAACCATCATCCACCCAGAGGTATGTTGAAAACTTGGAGTATTGAAATCTTGATCATTATGTAGGTCTTGAAATTATTAACTCTCTCAACTCTCATGAATCACACAACCAACCCCGTCTACTAATAGCATAGCAAAAGGTAAAACAACGTTTCCCGGGGCCAATGTTGTCAAAGGGGGTTGAGAGAGGTATCTACCACATGATACTACTACAATGTAACCAAGTTTCCAACTAACCTATCTTGCATGCAACTGGGGAGATGGTAGAACTAATGCATATAAAACATGGGTAAAACATGATCAAAGTGACTTGCCTGATTGATGATCTTCGTACGTGAGTGACTCTAAGTAACAGGCTTCGCACTCCGGATAATCTAACGAAACAAACAATGCACTCAAATAAGCATACAATCAAAATATTGTAGCTAACACACACACACAACAAGGAACTAGTAAACAATTGAAACAAACAATGCACAAGTCATAAGTAAGAAAACACATAAAGTTTTGTTTTCCAAAAGGTGAGGGATGAAAACACTATTGACATAATAAAACTATTTTGAAATAACAAGACAATTGTTGTCAGCAAAGAAACAATAGCATATTTTATTAATAAACAGAATATAATCAATTTAAGTTTGTTGGGAAAACTTTAGTAGAGTTTATACTAGTTTGTGATAAACACTATATGAATCAACTATAGTTATATTAACAAAAAGAATGAAAACTAAACTTATTATTTTGTTAACAAAACATGTTCTTACAGAAAATAACTTACAAATAAATTTGTCTTAGAAAACAGAATTAATTATACAAAACTTATTTGAAAACAAAACTATTACTAGTTAGTTGTTTTAATCAAATTATGCCTATTTGAAAAGAAGTTGTGATTCCTATGTTAAATGAAATTAAACTAGGCAAATTTATATTTTTATTAACAGTAAGTGAAAACACTAAATGTTTACTAACAGAACCTAATAAACAAATAAAACCAAATTCTAAATCAAACTAATCAAAATTAAGTTTATAAAACTATATTATAATAATAAGCAGATTCTGTTTTTGGTTAGAACACTAATCAAATATATCATGAAAATCCTCAAACTAAACATGAAGGTAGTTCTAACTAATACCAAACAGTAGCAAAAAGATTCATATCAAAATCTATTTTTAAACTCTAGTTATTCAGATTTGAAGATTTTGAGAAAATTTGATTACATTCAAATTTTATAGTTCAAATTTGAAATTTGAAAGTACAGGGTGAAACTACATGAAAAATGTGAGCTATTGCAAAAAGAATCAACTCAAAACTCTAAACAGATTAAAAGATATAAGCAAAACAAAATTGGAAAACACTCTGTTAATTAAAACAAAACAGAAATTAAAAAAAAAGATTGCGTCGGTCAGGGGGCTACGTGGCGCAATCCTATTGGTTGGCTAGCGCGCGCGTTAGAAGATTTAGAGCGGGCGACCGATGCTAGGAGGATACCGGTTCGGTTTTAAGTGATTTCTAATCGGGGCCGTCGGTTTCGAATCGGAGGGATGGGAATGCTCACGGGGGAGGTTGCCGGCGTCGGGGTTTCTCCGGTGATCCGAAGACGGCGAGGAACGATGGCGAGGCGTTCTGGTGGTCGGGGAGGACGGGGAGGTGGTCCGGGCGACGGGGACGGTCCTCCGGAGTCGATTGGTGGCGACGGCGAGGCGAACGGTGGTCGGGTGTGGTGGCTACGCTCGACGGCGACGTCCGGTGGTGGTGGAGCTCCGACGAGAAATTGACGGCGTCTCGGCGAGAGAGAGAAGGGGGCTCGGGGGGGAAATGGATGCGGGGCAGTGGGGCTCTTATATAGGCGCTTGGGGGGTGCGGGGAGGAGAGAGGGGAGAGATCCGGTGAGGGGGGAGCGACCGGCGTCGGGTCCGGCGCGCGCGGGGGAGGGAGAAGACGACCGAGCGAGGGAAACGGTCGGATGGGTGGGGTCCAGCGTCAGAGAGAGAAAGGGGCGTCCGTTGCGCGCGGTCGGCCGGCTCGTAGTTATTGCGCGAATAAAACCTGTGGGCCGGCCCATTTAATACCGGAAACGGTTACCGTTACTGTTTAATAATTTCCAGAGACATTCAAAAACTTTTAAAGCATTCAAATCGTTTGTAAATATAGGGGTATTATATATCCAAATTAACAGAATAATAAATGCTATTTAATGAACATTTCTATTCTGTCATTTGAACACTTTGAAAAAAATATTATTTCAGAAATATCCTAATTGTTTTTAAATCCTTTTTTGCAAATATTTTCAAAATAACCCCTGGTTATTTTGTTCAAATAATTCACCAATTAGACCCTGGTGTGGAGTGTCATGTTACTCCTCTCTTATTTTGAACATTTAACCAAAATTTCAAATAGGGGAAGCAACATAGGGAAAAGTAGAAGGGGACTTTCTGAAAACCAGAAAAGGCATTTCAACTAACACATACAATCAAGCAATGGTGATGATAGATGCATAGCTATATTCATAACATTCCAAAATGGAATTTTGGGATGTTACAAACCTACCCACCTTAAGATGAATCTCGCCCTCGAGATTCGGGTTGGCTAGAAAATAGGTGCGGATGGTCTCTACGAAGATCTTCTTCGCGTTCCCAGGTGGCTTCCTCCTCGGTATGGTGACTCCACAAAACTTTGCAGAACTTGATGATCTTGCTGCGGGTAACTCTGTTGGCAGTCTCGAGGATCTTGACAGGCTTCTCCTCATAAGTTAGATCACTTTCAAGCTGTATGGCCTCTAGGGGCACGGTGTCTCGCAAAGGGATGTCAGCCATCTCAGCATGACATTTCTTGAGCTGGGAAACATGAAACACATCATGAACTTCGGATAATCCTTCCGACAATTCCAGTTCGTATGCAACTTCACCTCTACGTTCAAGAATTTTGTAGGGGCCTATGAATCTGGGTGCTAATTTTCCTTTAACACCAAATCTCTTGGTTCCTCGAAGCGGGGACACACGAAGATATGCTCGGTCTCCCACTTCATACGTCACTTCCTTGCGCTTGTTGTCAGCATAGCTCTTCTGTCGAGACTGAGCTATCTTGAGTCTGTCACGAATCAACCTGACTTTCTCTTCAGAATCTCGGATAAGGTCGGGACCAAAAAGTTGTCGGTCTCCAACACCATCCCACGTCAGTGGTGTTCTGCACCTCCTTCCGTATAAAGCTTCGAAAGGGGCCATCTTTAGACTAGTCTGGTAACTGTTGTTGTACGAGAATTCTGCGTAAGGCAAGTTATCATCCCAACTAGATCCATAATCTAGCGCACAAGCTCTCAACATGTCTTCCAGAATATGGTTGACTCTCTCAGTCTGTCCATCTGTCTGCGGATGAAAAGCTGTACTAAACTCCAGTCTCGTACCCAAAGTTTCATGTAACTGATGCCAAAACTTTGAGGTAAATTGTGTTCCTCTATCTGACACGATACTCCTCGGAACTCCATGCAGACATACGATCCTGGTCATGTATATCTTGGCTAGCTTAGCACTGGTATAGGTGGTCTTTACTGGAATGAAGTGAGCTACCTTGGTCAAGCGATCTACCACTACCCAGATGGAATCATAACCTGAACGGGTCCTGGGCAATCCTGTGATGAAATCCATACCAAGCTTTTCCCATTTCCACTCGGGTATCGGCAAAGGTTGGAGTAACCCTGCTGGTTTCTGATGTTCTGCCTTTACCCGCTGACAAACATCACATATCGCAACATGCTCTGCAATATCTTTCTTCATACCTGTCCACCAATAACTTTCCTTTAAATCCAGATACATCTTGGTGTTGCCTGGGTGTATCGAGTAAGGTGAATCGTGGGCTTCCTGAAGTATCAACTTCCTGAGCTCTGGTTCATTGGGCACATAGATTCGGTTCTCAAACCACAAAGTTCCGTGTTCATCCTCACGAAAACCTTTAGCTTTGCCATCTTTCATTCTCTGTTTAATTTCAGCTATCTCCTTGTCCGATTTCTGGGCTTCTCGAATTCTTTCGGTCAAGGTGGAATGAATTTCCAGTGTAGCAACATATCCTCTTGGAACTATCTCTAGCTTGAGCTCTCTGAGATCATCGACTAACTCTTGAGGTAATCCTCCAGCTGTGAGTGTGTTCACATAAGTTTTCCGACTCAAGGCATCGGCTACAACATTAGCCTTACCTGGATGGTAGTGTAATCTCATGTCATAGTCCTTGATTAACTCTAACCATCTCCTCTGTCTGAGGTTCAACTCTTTCTGCGTGAAGATATACTTCAGGCTCTTATGGTCGGTGTAAACATCACAACTATTTCCGATAAGGAAATGTCTCCAAGTCTTGAGTGCGTGCACTACGGCTCCTAGCTCCAAATCATGCGTGGCATAATTTAACTCATGAGGTCGTAGTTGTCTGGAAGCATAGGCTACAACTTTTCCATCCTGCATAAGTACTCCTCCAAGTCCTTGACGTGAAGCATCACAATAAACCTGGAAATCCTTCCGAATATCGGGCAAGATCAACACTGGGGCTGTGACCAAACGTTCCTTCAACTCCTGGAAACTGGCTTCACATTCCACAGTCCAAACATACTTGGATTCTTTCTTCAACAACTCTGTCATGGGCTTGGCAACCTTGGAGAAATTCTCAATGAATCTCCGGTAATATCCAGCAAGTCCGAGGAAACTGCGGATCTCCTTAACTGAGGTGGGTGACTTCCACTTGGTGACGGCTTCAACCTTAGCGGGGTCCACTGCTATTCCATCTCCGGAAATAACATGTCCAAGGAATCCGACTTCCGTCAGCCAAAATTCACATTTACTGAACTTGGCATATAACTGATGCTCTCTTAGCTTTTCCAGAACTAAACGCAAATGTTCCTTATGCTCTTCCTCATTCTTGGAGAATATCAGAATGTCATCGATGAACACCACAACAAACTTGTCTAGGTATTCCATGAATACTTTGTTCATCAAATTCATGAAGTAGGCAGGAGCATTAGTCAATCCAAAAGACATGACCGTATACTCATACAAGCCATACCTCGTGGTGAAAGCTGTTTTGGGTATATCCTGTTCACGAATTTTCAACTGGTGATACCCTGATCGAAGATCGATCTTGGAGAATACTTTGGCTCCTACGAGCTGATCAAACAAATCATTAATCATCGGTAGAGGGTACTTGTTCTTGATAGTCACCTCGTTCAAGGCACGATAGTCCACTACCATCCTCAAAGATTTATCCTTCTTCTCCACCAAAAGTACTGGGGCTCCCCAAGGTGAAGAACTTGGGCGAATATACCCCTTGTCCAATAACTCCTTGATTTGCTTCTTGATTTCCAACAGATCATTTGCGGGCATCCGATAGGGTCTCTTGGAAATTGGGGCTGTCCCTGGCTGTAGCTCTATTAAGAACTCAATCTCCCTATCTGGTGGCATTCCTGGTAATTCTTCCGGAAATACATCTGGAAAATCTTTTACCACAGGTACTTCCTCCTGAACAACTCCTGTGAGAGAATTTAACCGAGCACTCATACGTGTGCGTCGGGATACATACTTAATCCTCTTGTTCTCCGGGGTGGTGAGTGAAACAGACTTGCTAGGGCAATCAAGATTTCCTTCATACTTGGTCATCCAATCCATGCCTAGGATTACATCCAATCCTTGTGACTCTAAGACGATGAGGTCGGTGGGAAAAACATGGTTCCCTATATTGAGTTTCAAGGCATGGCATCCTATCCCTGCCATCATCATACCTCCTGGAGAACTAACCTTAATGGGCTGACTAAGGGTTTTGGTGGGCAAACCATACTTATCCACAACTACCCTTGATATGAATGAATGAGTTGCACCAGAATCAAAAAGTACTGTAACAGGACGTGAATGCAATAAAAACTTACCAACCACAGTCTCGGGCTGATCATAGACTTCTTCCACATCGATGTGATTCACTTGAGCACGGGGAAACGGATTGGGCTTCTTGGCTGCGGAGTTGCCGTTGTTAGTGCCGTTTCCATTGCCTTGCTTGCTCTGGGGACACTTAGTAGCATAGTGCCCTGTCTTCTGGCACTTGAAACAAGTAATGTGACTCAGATCCTTCTGAGCAGGAACGTGACGGTGCTGGTTGTTGTTCCCATTCCCACTGTCAGTCTTGAAGTTACCATGGTTGGAACGGTTGTTCCCATTTCCTCCATGATGGTGACCTCCATGGTTGTGCACAGCATGAGTGTGCTTTCCAAACTTACTGTTTCCTGATCCGGTATTCCCGGAGTACGGGGAGTAATGAGGCTTCTGATGAGCTCCAGAGTTGAACTTCCCCTGAGTGTACTTCCGCTTGCGGTTCTCAATCTGCTGCTGTTTACCTTCCAGAATAAGTGCCTTATCCACCAGCTCTTGGTAGTTGTTGAAATTAGCCACTACCAGCTGTATGCTCAACTCATCATTGAGTCCTTCCAGAAACTTTTCTTGCTTGGCCGCATCATCGGCCACATCTCCTGGGGCATAACGTGACAATGTGTTGAAGTCGTCCACATATTGGGCCACGGAACGATTACCCTGGCGCAAGTTGCGAAACTCGCGCTTCTTTAGACTCATGGCTCCAGCTGAAACATGAGCGGTGCGGAAAGCAAGCTTAAACTGCTCCCAAGTCACATCTGCAATAGGATAAGTGGTGGTGTAGTTCTCCCACCATGATGTTGCTGGTCCTTCCAATTGATGTGCGGCAAATCGCACTTTCTCAGCGTCAGTGCATCCAGCGGTGACAAGTTCTCTCTCCATCTTGCGGAGCCAGTCATCTGCCACAATGGGCTCAGTGCTGCTGGAGAAAGTTGGAGGGTTCAACCTCAGAAAACGGGTGAGATTGTCAGTCTGGGGTGGATGGTGGTTGTTGTTGTTGTTCTGGTTGTTGGTCTGATTCTGAATCAATAGTTGCATCAGTGCATTCTGCTGCTGAAGGAGTTGAGTGAGTTCCGGCGGAAAAGTGAAATCAGTCTCACGTCGTGGAGGCATCTTGCTGTTTTCAGAGGGATGAGAATTAGAATAGAACAAGGGTCTAGAAGAAATTCACTACCCATATGCAATGCAACAAACATATCACACCAAACACTCATTCATTTATTCAATCAATGTCAAACAATGGAAATACAAATCTCAGACAACTAAGCATCGACCTACGCTTTAACGGCTAAAATAAAGATACATGGAGGGCATAACTAATGTTTTTCCTCAGAAGTGCATAGTCGTAGGTCCTCCGGTGGTGCTTTCCTCATAGTCTTCATCGTCGCTGATGAAGGGTGCCATGTCTCCTTCGGGGTGAAGGTTTTCTCCCATGTCTAGCTGCTCTTCCAGAGTTGCAATGCGTGCATTCTGCTCATCAATCCTCTCTAGGAAGTCCTTCACTTCATGCTCGTGTTCATAGTTGGCCTCTCGCAGATCAGCTTCAAGGTCCAGCTCGCGATTCATCAGATTCTTGATAGTCTTCGTGTCAGCACGAACTCGAAGCTCCAGAGTCCTGATGTGAGTCTCTAAGGTCTGGATATAGGAGATAGTGGTGTCTGTAGTGGGATTGGTGATGATGTTGCCATGGGCATCTCTGCGGCAAACCATGCTGAGTCCTGGTGAAATGGTTCCACCTCTGTATTCCTCCTGAATACGTCCAAGGGCACGATGAATGGCCATGTCTCTTCCAAGTATCCAACTGGGTGCCACGAACTTGAGGTCGATAGGTTCCTTCCGATTCCCAAAAGTCTTCCCTGGAATATGCACCTCGATCCTGTAGCGTCCATCTTGGGGAAATGACATGATAGGAATCCCGGTGATGCTCGGCAAAGCAATCCTTACGTCCTTGACGATCCTCATTAGCTCCTTACCAAAGGGCATCGTTGCGTCAGGCTGGCAAAACTCCGTGATCAACACTGGGATGAAGGTGGCCATCTATAAATTTTGAAATAATCGGAGAGGAGTCAGAAACGAATAGATGAGAGTATAAGATATTTAAAGACAAAGAGAAACAATCCTAAGGCTTTCCAATCCTAGAGGTTACGTCCTACGGTCAGCGTGTGCTCTGATACCATTTCTGTAACGACCCGACCTGAAAGGCCAAGTCTCCGGTGTTTCCGTACCATCCCAAGATCATGCTGGTACACACACGGTACATCAATGTATATATCAAAGGGAAATCACACAGCATTATATTAATCGCAATCTCATATAGAGTCCTTTATTACAATATAAATTACAATAAAGTGGCTAAAGGCCAACTCATGAGAATATCTAAATCTTGCGGAAGCGTCGAAGGTAGATGAGTCCATCTGACTCCAAGGGCATCTCACTGAGCATAGAACGTGTCCTCACTCCTGGTCGGAAAAGTACTCTACAACATGATACGTTGCAGCCGTGTAGGTCAGCATATGGAATATGCCGGCAAAGTCACAGTAGAGGTGTGAAAATAATCAGCTAGTCTATATGCTTATATGGCAGGTGGGGTGGTAAGTTTTGCGTAAAGCCAAGTTTTTCCTACATCGAAGGGGGTTAAGCAAAATATTACTAAGTTGGTTGATTAATGAGATGGTTCCACCAACCAATTCTCATACCCAAAATTATTAAATACCCACATCAACATATTATTTGTGTTGAGAGTTCCGGAAGTTCCAATTCCTTTGGCTCAAGTCGTCCATGACCGTGGACACGGCTAATCGATTAGGTTTTGTACACTCTGCAGAGTTTTGCACACGTTCCCCACAAGATTTGGTCGCCTCCGTTTGATTTCTCGCACTTCAAGGTGTTTGAGAAACGGATGACCAAAACATGGTCTTCCAAAGGGTTTCCCTGCGACTCTGACGGTGCCCATCCTTTCCTACCGTTCTTCTACCTCTCGTAGCACCGCCTGTCCAGAGTCACCACGATATCCAACCAAGCCAGAGCCCATAATGACTTGTGGCTGTGCAGGTAAGCCTTGGGTCTTGAAGCACCCATCCATCCCTTTGTGCCTGGGTGGACCTTTCCGCGTGAATACTGGCCATCTCCAGCATCACCTAGGCTAACCACTGGTTTCTCCAGGGCGCCGTTCAACCATCATCCACCCAGAGGTATGTTGAAAACTTGGAGTATTGAAATCTTGATCATTATGTAGGTCTTGAAATTATTAACTCTCTCAACTCTCATGAATCACACAACCAACCCCGTCTACTAATAGCATAGCAAAAGGTAAAACAACGTTTCCCGGGGCCAATGTTGTCAAAGGGGGTTGAGAGAGGTATCTACCACATGATACTACTACAATGTAACCAAGTTTCCAACTAACCTATCTTGCATGCAACTGGGGAGATGGTAGAACTAATGCATATAAAACATGGGTAAAACATGATCAAAGTGACTTGCCTGATTGATGATCTTCGTACGTGAGTGACTCTAAGTAACAGGCTTCGCACTCCGGATAATCTAACGAAACAAACAATGCACTCAAATAAGCATACAATCAAAATATTGTAGCTAACACACACACACAACAAGGAACTAGTAAACAATTGAAACAAACAATGCACAAGTCATAAGTAAGAAAACACATAAAGTTTTGTTTTCCAAAAGGTGAGGGATGAAAACACTATTGACATAATAAAACTATTTTGAAATAACAAGACAATTGTTGTCAGCAAAGAAACAATAGCATATTTTATTAATAAACAGAATATAATCAATTTAAGTTTGTTGGGAAAACTTTAGTAGAGTTTATACTAGTTTGTGATAAACACTATATGAATCAACTATAGTTATATTAACAAAAAGAATGAAAACTAAACTTATTATTTTGTTAACAAAACATGTTCTTACAGAAAATAACTTACAAATAAATTTGTCTTAGAAAACAGAATTAATTATACAAAACTTATTTGAAAACAAAACTATTACTAGTTAGTTGTTTTAATCAAATTATGCCTATTTGAAAAGAAGTTGTGATTCCTATGTTAAATGAAATTAAACTAGGCAAATTTATATTTTTATTAACAGTAAGTGAAAACACTAAATGTTTACTAACAGAACCTAATAAACAAATAAAACCAAATTCTAAATCAAACTAATCAAAATTAAGTTTATAAAACTATATTATAATAATAAGCAGATTCTGTTTTTGGTTAGAACACTAATCAAATATATCATGAAAATCCTCAAACTAAACATGAAGGTAGTTCTAACTAATACCAAACAGTAGCAAAAAGATTCATATCAAAATCTATTTTTAAACTCTAGTTATTCAGATTTGAAGATTTTGAGCAAATTTGATTACATTCAAATTTTATATTTCAAATTTGAAATTTGAAAGTACAGGGTGAAACTACATGAAAAATGTGAGCTATTGCAAAAAGAATCAACTCAAAACTCTAAACAGATTAAAAGACATAAGCAAAACAAAATTGGAAAACACTCTGTTAATTAAAACAAAACAGAAATTAAAAAAAAGATTGCGTCGGTCAGGGGGCTACGTGGCGCAATCCTGTTGGTTGGCTAGCGCGCGCGTTAGAAGATTTAGAGCGGGCGACCGATGCTAGGAGGATACCGGTTTGGTTTTAAGTGATTTCTAATCGGGGCCGTCGGTTTCGAATCGGAGGGATGGGAATGCTCACGGGGGAGGTTGCCGGCGTCGGGGTTTCTCCGGTGATCCGAAGACGGCGAGGAACGATGGCGAGGCGTTCCGGTGGTCGGGGAGGACGGGGAGGTGGTCCGGGCGACGGGGACGGTCCTCCGGAGTCGATTGGTGGCGACGGCGAGGCGAACGGTGGTCGGGTGTGGTGGCTACGCTCGACGGCGACGTCCGGTGGTGGTGGAGCTCCGACGAGAAATTGACGGCGTCTCGGCGAGAGAGAGAAGGGGGCTCGGGGGGGGGGAATGGATGCGGGGCAGTGGGGCTCTTATATAGGCGCTTGGGGGGTGCGGGGAGGAGAGAGGGGAGAGATCCGGTGAGGGGGGAGCGACCGGCGTCGGGTCCGGCGCGCGCGGGGGAGGGACAAGACGACGACCGAGCGAGGGAAACGGTCGGATGGGTGGGGTCCAGCGTCAGAGAGAGAAAGGGGCGTCCGTTGCGCGCGGTCGGCCGGCTCGTAGTTATTGCGCGAATAAAACCTGTGGGCCGGCCCATTTAATACCGGAAACGGTTACCGTTACTGTTTAATAATTTCCAGAGACATTCAAAAACTTTTAAAGCATTCAAATCGTTTGTAAATATAGGGGTATTATATATCAAAATTAACAGAATAATAAATGCTATTTAATGAACATTTCTATTCTGTCATTTGAACAATTTGAAAAAAAAATTATTTCAGAAATATCCTAATTGTTTTTAAATCCTTTTTTGCAAATATTTTCAAAATAACCCCTGGTTATTTTGTTCAAATAATTCACCAATTAGACCCTGGTGTGGAGTGTCATGTTACTCCTCTCTTATTTTGAACATTTAACCAAAATTTCAAATAGGGGAAGCAACATAGGGAAAAGTAGAAGGGGACTTTCTGAAAACCAGAAAAGGCATTTCAACTAACACATACAATCAAGCAATGGTGATGATAGATGCATAGCTATATTCATAACATTCCAAAATGGAATTTTGGGATGTTACATATGGCCAATATCATCTTGCTCCTTTGGTCTCCATCTTCGGGGCACCACGATCATCACTGTCACCGGCACGACACCATGATCTCCATCATCATGATCTTCATCATTGTGTATTCCTGAACTTGTCTCGCCAACTATTACTTCTACTACTATGGCTAACATTTAGCAATAAAGTAAAGTAATTACATGGCGTTTATGATTGACACGCAGGTCATACAATAAAATAAGACAACTCCTATGGCTCCTGCCGGTTGTCATACTCATCGACATGCAAGTCGTGAATCCTATTACAAGAACATGATCAATCTCATACATCACAATGCATCAGACCACATCCTTTGGCCATACCACATCACAAGGCATATGCTGCAAAAACAAGTTAGACGTCCTCTAATTTGTAGTTACAAGTTTTTACGTGGCTGCTATAGGTTACTAGCAAGAACGTTTCTTACCTACGCCAAAACCACAACGTGATATCCCAATTGCTATTTACCCTTCATAAGTACCCTTTTCATCGAATCCAATCCGACTAAGGTGGGAGAGACAGACACCCGCTAGCCACCTTATGCAACAAGTGCATGTCAGGCAGTGGAACCAGTCTCACGTAAGCGTACGTGTAAAGTCGGTCTGGGCCGCTTCATCCCACAATACCGCCGAATCAAGATAATACTAGTAGTGGTAAGCAAATTAACAAAATCGACGCCCACAACAACTTGTGTTCTACTCGTGCATAGATACTACGCATAGACCTAGCTCATGATGCCACTGTTGGGAGACGTAGTAGTAAATCAAAAAAATTCTACGTATCACCAAGATCTATCTATGGAGAAACCAGCAACGAGTGGGGACAGATTGCATCTTCATACCTTTGAAGATCGCTAAGCGGAATCGTTACAAGAACGCGGTTGGTGGAGTCATACTCGCAGCGATTCAGATCGCGGTGGATTCCGATCTCAGCGCTGAACAATGGCGCCTCCGCGTTCAACACACGTACAGCATTGTGATGTCTCCCACACCTTGATCCAGCAAGGAGGAGGGAGAGGTTGAGGGAGATCTCCGGCAGCACGACCGCATGGTGACGGTGGAGCTACGTGGACTCCGGCAGGGCTTTGCCAAGCGCTACGGAGAACGAGGAAGAGGAAGGGTAGGGTTGCACCGAGAGAGAAAGAAGTCGTGTCTCAAATCAGCCCATACCCTTGGGTATATATAGGAGGAGGGAGAGGGCGGGCTGCCTTGGCCCCTCCTCCAAGGAGGAGAGGTTCGGCTGAAGGTGGGGAAGAGTCCACCTCCCACAAGGGAGGTGGATCTCCTCCTTTTAAATCCTTTAGCCCTATATCTCTTTACCCCAGCCGCATCGGCCTTTCTAGAAGGTCTTGGCCATCCCACTAAGGGCTGGCACACCTCCTATAAGGGCCCACGAAGTCTTTTGGTCATCACACCCATCTCGGGGGTCCTCCGGCACCCTCCCGGCACTCCTGGTACACTACCGAAGATCCCGAAAACTTTCCGGTGACCAAAACTGGACTTCGTATATATCAATCTTTACCTCCGGACCATTCTAGAGCTCCTCGTGACGTCCGGGATCTCATCCAGGACTCCGAACAACTTTCGGTAATCACGTATACCATTTCCCTATAACCCTAGAGTCATCGAACCTTAGGTATGTAAACCCTACGGGTTCGGGGGACATGTAGACATGCCCGAGACACCTCTCCGGTCAATAACCAACAGCGGGATCTGGATACCCATGTTGGCTCCCACATGCTCCATGATGATCTCATTGGATGAACCACGATGTCGGGGATTCAATCAATCCCATATACAATTCCCTTTGTCTATCGGTATGATACTTGCCCGAGATTCGATTGTCGGTATCTCTATACCTTGTTCAATCTCGTTACCGGCAAGTCTCTTTAGTTGTTCCATAATACATCATCACGTGACTAACTCCTTAGTCACATTGAGATCATTATGATGATGTCTTACCGAGTGGTCCTAGAGATACCTCTCCGTCACAGGGAGTGACAAATCCCAGTCTCGATCCGTGCCAACCCAACAGACACTTTCGAAGATACCCGTAGTGCACCTTTATATCCACCCAGTTACGTTGTGACGTTTGGCACACCCAAAGCATTCCTACGGTATCCGGGAGTTGCACAATCTCATGGTCTAAGGAAACGATACTTGACATTGAAAAGCTTTAGCAAACGAACTACACGATCTTGTGCTATGCTTAGGATTGGGTCTTGTCCATCACATCATTCTCCTAATGATGTGATCCCATTATCAACGACATCCAATGTCCATGGTCATGAAACTGTGACCATCTATTGATCAACGAGCTAGTCAACTAGAGGCTCACTAGGGACATGTTGTGGTCTACGTATTCACACATGTATTACGGTTTCCGGTTAACACAATTATAGCATGAACAATAGACAATTATCATGAACAAGGAAATACAATAATAACCATTTTATTATTGCCTCTAGGGCATATTTCCAACATGTATGTTGTCATGAATTATTAAAACCACCAAGGGAGCATATGTGCTTTCACCCCTGTACGTTTGATACGGGCATCAAACACCCTGGTGCGAATGATCTAAGGAGGAGGGACGACATTTCTCATTAAAGAAGAATAAAAAAGAAAACTTGGCACAACATGTTACGCGTCCCACTTGGTTATTGCGTTTGTTACTTTATGCGAGGCCTGCATTAAAATCACAACTCATGCACAGTTTTTTGGAGTTTAAAACATAAAACGGATAAGTACATGGGCCGGCTCATTAGCGGAGGGGTGTGTGCGCCCGCTGGCGAATTGGCCTATAACGGGTGCCTTAAGCGTCGTATAGGAAATGCCCCAGGCAGTCCTCCTAGACGTTTGAGATGGGAATCAAACACCCCGGAGAAGATGGTCTAAGGAGGAGGGGTGGCATAATCTCTCCAGGCCAGGTACATCTAGGCAGGGCAAGTAGGCGAGACATACCTTGTGTCCCCCCTTTAGACGAGAGTGATTAGACATGAGCATGCAGCTAGGGCTACGGCCATTAACATGGAGATCCAAGGTTCTCACCACTCACACAGATTTTTTGGAGTTTAAAATAGAAAAAGGAGAAGTAAATGGGCCGGCTAGTTGGCGGATGGGAGTATGTGCCTATTGGCGAATTCACCTATAATGGGTGCCTTAAGCGTCGTATAGGAAATATCCCAGGTCGTTCCCCTGAATGTTTGGTATGAGCATCAAATACCTTGGTGCATATGCTCTATGGAGGAGGGGTGGCATAATCTCTTTAAGCCAGGTAAATCTAGGCAGGGCAAGTAGGGGAGACATACCTTGTGTCGTCCTTTTAGACGAGAGTGAAGAGACATGAGCATGGAGCTAGGGCTACAACCAGTAACATGGAGATCCAAGGTTCAAATTTCTGATATTCAATATTCTAGTCTAGTTTGAAAGTATATTACTTTCAAACATATCATTCTTATATATCACCTAATTTAAGATGGTCACGTGCATTTTGAGTTAATAGAAGGTGTATAAAAGAGATGAAATTAAAGGCGCTAACTAACTTATATAGATCTCGGCGAGGGAACATGCTTCATGAGAGGCGGCATAGAATACTAGGAAACCCTAGCCGCCACCCGTCATCTCTCCATCTCGCCATTCTCTAGGCACGTCTTGGGGCAAAGTACCTACGACACCGGCAGAAACGGGGAGGTCCTATTCGGGGATGACCCACTGTGTAGGATTGGAATGCTGCTATGAGGCTACCAAGGAGATGTGTGGTCGAGTGATGTGCGTCGAGGGGTGTTTGACGACCATGTTGGTTAAGTTGGTGGTAGCCTGTTCGATCAAGCGTGGCGATCTTCGATGGTAGTCTAGCTTCGCCTAGGGCACCAAAGAAGAGTGCATCGATGCACAGGTCTGGACGACGACGAGCTCGATGCCATACTTCGACCTGACATCTAGCTCTATGAGTGTATTTTGTAGTTTTTAGGGAGTCTTCGTGTTTTTTTTGGGGAGGAGGAGTGGCACTCTCGTAGTCACTAGTGTAGGCGGATCTTACGCAAACGGGTTTACCCTCTTTCCCACACTACATAGATAAATCGTCGATGATGCCTCCTTCGGTCACACACAGGCAAAAAGATCTCAGTGTGATTGGGAGGGCCATCATAAACAAACATATTGTAGAAGTTGTGTGAGATTTACTTAGCATCCCGTAAAGTGAGTCCCAAAATTATGTTTCTGTTTGTATGGTAGATCACACACAATTTTCTACATAACAATGTCTGTGGTAGGGTTGTCCATCTAAAAGGATCGATATGCTTGACTAGAGGGGGGTGAATAGGCAACTACCAAATTATAAATTTTATTTAACAATTTAGGCTTATCAACAAATAGGTTGACTAAATATGCAAATAGGTGAGCAACCTATATGGTGCTGAACACAATAACAAGATAAGCAAGCAAGATAAACAATATAAGTAGCTTGCAAAAAGTAATATTAAGGAGTAACCACAAGTGGAACCGATGGAGACGAGGATGTGTTACTGAAGTTCCTTCCCGGTAAAGGGAAGTATGTCTCCGTTGGACCAGTGTGGAGGCACAATGCTACCCAAGAAGCCACTAGGGCCATCGTATTCTCCTCATGCCCTCACACAACGTGAGGTGGCGCGATTCCACTAGTGGTGCCCTTGAAGGCGGCAACCGAACCATTACAAACAAGGTTGGGGAAATCTCCACAACTTAATTGGAGGCTCCCAACAACACCATGAAGCTTCACCACAATGGACTATGGCTTCGAAGTGACCTCTTCCGTCTAGGGTGCTCAAACACCCAAGAGTAACAAGATCCACAAGGGATTGATGGGGGGAATCAAATATCTCTCGGTTAAAGTGTAGATCAAGGCCCTCTCCTCCAAACCCTAGAGCATCAACAAGATTTGATGGCTAGGAAGGGAGAAGGACCAAGAATAAGCTGAGGGGAAACAGTGGAGCTTTTTTGGGAAGAGGTGAGTCTCAATGAGGAAGAAGACTCACTTATATAGGTGGGGAGAAAAGTGGCCGGTTTTTCCGCTAAGACATGAGCATAAGCGGTAGTACGATCCTAGGGGGCGGGGACGATACTTCCGCTTATAGGCGTACTGGAACAACTGAGCGGTAGTACTGCTCTGGAGGGAGCGGTACTTCCACTTAGGGCGGTACTACCGCTTTGGAGGGAGCGGTACTTTGGCTCAAAAATCCCAGAAGTATGGAAGAAAAGGATGCGAAAGAGGCTCCAAAGTTCCTCGGGGCGGTAGTACCGCCAGGAACTTCTGCTTAAAAAAGTTAAGCGGTACTTCAGGGCGCTAGTACCGCTCGAAACTTCTTCTTAAAAAACTTAAACAGTACTTCAGGGAGGTAGTACCGCTCGGAACTTCCTCTTAAAAAAGTAAGCGGTCATTCGAGAAAACCTTCAGGGCAGTAATACCACTGGAGCAGTACAACCTGAACAACGGTACTTCCTCTTAGAAGACACTGTGGAGCCTTGGGGACAGAGAAAACTCTATCGTGTCGGGAAAAGGACGGGGGTGCAAAGTGTACATGATGATTCCTCCCAACCTTTCCGGATGCGGATCCCCTCTTAATAGTACGGATTTTCCTATGACTCAGGTCCACAATATATTACATATTCGTATTATGGCAACTAGGATGTCAAAATTGAAATACATCAGAGTACAACATCCTATAGCTTCATCCCTAAGTTACACTATATAGGCATATACCTACAACCAAGTTTCACATGTAACATCTAAAACCTTTGTAAAGTAGCGTCATAGACGGTAAATAGAGAGATGCATATCGTCTAGAAAATTGTTGAAGTGAAAGGTGAATATTGAGACTTCAATGATGTTGAATGTCCTTGCAGCTTTAGGCCAGTGACTATGGATGATTGCCTGCCCATCCTTGATCCTATTGAGGAAGAATTCAAGATTATACCGTGGGTGTTGGATAAATACCTTCCTCGCCTCTTGACCATATAAGTGGTTTGATACGTACTCATCAATGAGTTTCTTTGGAATGATGCAAAGGAAAAAATGACAAGGTAAAAGACATAGTACCATCCTATAGTTGACTGATGTCTTCTGTATTGTGCACACAAACATCTTGTTGTTTTTCATCGCTAGTTTCTTTATCTTAACAATATTTTTGAGTTTCTTGATTTGACTGATATTCATGAACACCTCATTTCCCGCACATGCCAAATGGGACAAACAGTGGATCTAAACCTCTTATAGCCGGAGCTACATGCGCAAGACCAAATTATGAAAAACCTAAATATTAGAATGGTTCCCGCAATTTCACAATAATTTCCTATTAGCCAAAGGACCATGCGTGTGCAAATCTCGATGGTAAACTTCAATGTCTTCCATTGTTTCCCTTTGAAATATATATATAAGATAGATATTGATCAGGTTAAGTGAGATTTGGGATACTCTCAGTAAAATATGTTAATGAAAAATAAACACATTGTACATCCAATAGATTAATCCGAGCCACATGGAAAAGATAGTTATCAAAACTAAGTGTGCTAAGAACCAGGAAATATAGCAATTATATATGTTTCACATATATTTAGTACATCCAAATTCGATTTATTTCTCACAGAAATATTGATGTGATATAGATATGTAAGATAAAAAACAAGTTATACCTCATCATCGGTGATATCAATTTGTATATGTTTCACATGTATGTAGAACATCCAAATTCGATTTATTTCTCACAGAAATATCGACGGGATATGTACATGTAAGCTAAAAACAAGTTATTCCTCATTGCCGGATATATCGATGATTATGGGCTCCTTAAACTTGGAAGAAGGTGAGGCCTCCACATCGTGGGTGCCCTCCTCGTAGTGGTGAGCGACCCAAGCCTCTCTGGGCACCAACATGTTGGCTCTGGAGCTGGGGTAAGCACAAGCACATGGAGAAAACACGTCGTAGTCTTTGTTGAAGACACTAGTGATGCTCTGAAGAAAAAAAGGGAGTTGTCGTTTAAAGAAGCCAACCACATGGCAGCATCTGCGCGCAAGGCGGCGTCGATGGCCTCGATGACGATGTGCTCCTCCAAGAGCTGGAGGTCGACACACATGGCAACCAATGCGGGCTCATCTGTGCATGCGGCCACGATTTGCTTCTCTGCTGTCAAGTGCTCCTTGAGATCCTGTCTATACTTCATGCATCATACCTTTCAGCGACGATTATTTGGAAGATATGGCGGTGATTTGGGTGGAAGGTGTCGCGTCAGCGGTCGGGGCATGTGGGCTGGAGGAGGAGGGGTGGGTGGAGAGGGGATATGGGGGAGGTGTGGATTACCTGACTAGATGGACGCATATGAGTAGCAGGAAGGAGTGTCACTGACAAGGAGGTGGCGCTGCAAGCAAGCATTGGTTTTGAACGTGGAAAGGGAGGAGTAAACACGAGAAATGTGGATTTTGGTTGGTACGAGGGATGTGGGAGGTAGATATTTCCGTCATAGCACAACAAAATTGTTCGGTGCAACGAAAAAATGGTGTGCAAAGTGTCATCGAACACAGTCCCTTATTCACAACTGTGTGATATCTAAATATCACAAACTATTCCTATAGCTTATCCTGTGTGTCATGCGTTTGAAGGTGCAAATTTTGGTCTCCAAGCTTCCGACGTAAGATATTGGATACTACATTGCACACGATTCGCGCTAACAAATTGTGTGTGATGTACCTGAATTTCATTTTGATATGGAAGAAGACATAGGGATACGGCGGCAAACTTTTTGTTCGTATTTTCTTGGTTACCGTGGTCATGCATGTCATTGCATAACTTAACATCACTTGATAATTTAGGTACTACACAAAAGAGCCTATAACACAGCCCACACTTACTAAATCAAACAATTACAGCAATTAAATAGAACTGGTTGACGTAAACATTACTCCAACAAAAGACCAACACTTCAAACAAAGACTAATATTTCGCTTGGCACTCGTTGATCACTGTCACCTCCTCCATGTCCAACTCGCGCTCGATGACCTCCTGGGGAAGGATATCCCTGACATCCATCGCCACATACTCTACAAGCATCTCACAATTTGTATCCTCCATCTCTTTGGAAAAGTCCTACACAAGTCGGGCATGGGTGGCCATGGTCCAAGCCTTTACGGCCTGCGTCTCGGCTAGCGAGGCTGCCGACAAACTGATAGTTGCTCGAGCGCTCTCTATGATTGCCAATTCATCGGACGTGGCTTGTCGACTGGTATTGCATAATGCCGCTACCATTTGTACGGTGACCAAAAAATCTGAGCATGGGCAGTCATGACACAAATTTTATCCCCCGATATAATCCATAGCATCATCAAGACAAGGAAATTATGATAGCAAAAACAGAATTTGTCTAAAACTGGAGAGTCTATAGTGATTTGTACTAAAACCATACTTCTGTAACTCCGAAAATTCTTATAGATTAGAAAAACCTGGTCAATTTATATAGAAATAGTGTGTAAAAAATCCATATCAAAAAGATGCTCCAGTAAAATCAGAGAAATGTTGCACTGGGCGCAAAAGTTTCTCTTTTTGCATAGAATCAAATTTTACTATCATCCATATCATCCCAAAAGCTTTACTTGGCACAAACACTAACTAAAACATAAAAACACAATAATTACAGTAGGAAAAATCAGGTCATCACACCAAAACAGAATATAAAAGAAATAAATTAACATAACTATTGGGTTGCCTCCGAACAAGCTCTAATGTTGTATGCCACTAGCTAGGCATAATGCATTGTTTCACGTATTGTCATCCTTCAAATTGATTACTTCGGTGGCTCTCATAATAGATTCATATTGTGTCTTAATCCTTTTCGTAGGAAAGTGTTCCATCCCTTTCTTTAACGGGAATTGAAATCTTATATTGCCTTCTTTCATATCAATAATAGTACCTATAGTTTGTAGGAAGGGGCTACCAAGTATTATAGGACAAGGCATACCGCATTCAATATCAAGCACAATGAAATCCATAGGCACATAATTTATATTAGCAAGGAAAGGAACATCATTTATTCTTCTCAATGGTTTCTTAAAAATATAATCCGTTAGATGCAAGTTAAGGGAACATTCATTTATATCGGTGGGACCTAGCACATCACATAGAGATTTAGGTATATTAGAAACGTTAGCACCAAGATCAGACAAAGAATTACATTCATAATCATTAAGATTTATTTCAATAGTAGGTACCCATTCATCATGCAACTTTCTAGGTGTTGAAACCTCTAATTCAAGCTTCTCTTCACGAGCTTTTATCATAGCTTCAATACGTTTGTAAAAGCTGTATTTTGTTCGTAAGCATTAGGTGAACTTAACATGGATTGCAACAAGTAAATACATTAAAGCAAAGAACAACTATAAAAAATAAAGTCCTTGTATCCAAAGTAGTGGGTGCATCACTATGTAGAGTTTTGACCTCTTCAAACCCACGTTTTTCGATTTTTTATTCATTAAGATCATCACCATTCAAACAATTGGGACACCTTATAGCTAAGGTTGACTCATCTTCAATCCCTTTTCATCAAGTTTTATATTATTAAACAAATATTCAATAGGTGAAACATCTATCGTTTTCATATCTTCATCATGATTACGATAAAACCGGGAGGAATAGCCTTTTCTAGGAACTCCTGCTTAGATCTCAACCTAGCGATCCTCTTTTTACTTTAAATAATGGATATTTGGAAAGATTTAATAGACTCATTAATATCATGCTTAGGTGGCAAAAATTTACTTTTAAGAGTTTCCACATCATGAGCAATCATATCCATGTTTCTAGACATGTCGTCAACTTTATGTAGTTTTTCTTCTACCGTAGTATTGAAAATCTTCTGTGAGCTATTAAATTCTTTAATGGTTTTCTCAAGATCAGTAGGTATCTTGTTATTACTATTGGAAGAATTACCATAATTGTTAGAGGAATTACCAGGATACGATCTAGGATTGAAATTCCATTTATAAGCATTGTGGTTGAAATTATTTCTAGAGACAATATTCACATCAGTAGCATTGTTATTTTTCTCAATCAAAGTAGATAGTTGCACATTATTACGATCAACATGAGCATTTTTAATAGCAAACATATTCATCAGAGCATCCACCTTATCACTCAAAGTAGTTAATTCTTTAACAGAGTTGGTGTGCCACTAAGAATAATTTGTCATGATATTATCCAAAAGTTTTGTAACTTCTCCCAATGTAAAATCCATGGAAGTACCACCTGCAGCAGAATCTAGGAGATTTCTCGACAAAAATTTTAGTCTCACATAATTTTTTTTATTATTATACATAAGCTTAAACCATGAGTGGGACAGTTTCTACTCATTAATTTCATTCTCTCCCAAGATTGTGCAACATATTCTTGCTCATATTGTTTAAAATTCATAATTTAATTTCTAAGAGAGATAATCTTAGTGGGAGGAAAATACTAAGCAGTAAAAGCATCCTTACACTTATCCCAAGTTCACAATACTATTACATGGCAAGCATGAAAACCAAATTTTAGATTTATGTCTTAGTGAGAAAGGAAATAATTTCAACTTAACCACATAATTATCCACATCCTTTTGCTTTTGCATATCACATAATCCAAAAAACATTTTAAGATGTGAAGCAGCATCCTCATTAGGACTTCCAACAAATTGTTCTTTCATAATACGATTTAGCAAAGTAGCATTAATATCATAAGCTTCTGCACTAGTGGCGGGTGGTATTAGCATACTCATAAAATCACTATTATTACCATTTGAAAAGTCACACGATTTGGTGTTTTCTTGTGACTAAGCGACAAAGCAAACAAACTAACAAGAAAATATGCAAACATATTTTTTTGTGTTTTCAATTTTCTTCTGGGAGAAAATATAGGACAAAAAAGACAAGTAAAAATTAGAACAAGTGAATGATAGTTTGTATGAAGGGACATGATGAGAATTTGATGATATCTCCCTAGCAACGGTGCCAAAAATTATTTCTGCTACTTGTGAGATGTGATGGGTTTTTCCTCGAAGAGGAAGGATGAAGTGATACGTCTCCATCGTATCCACTTTTCCAAACCCTTTTGCCCTTGTTTTGGACCCTAATTTGCATGATTTCAATGGAACTAACCCAGACTGATGCTATTTTCATCATAATTGCCTTTGTGTTATTTTTGTGCAAAGATAAAAGTTCTCGGGTCGTCCTGAAAATTTACGGAGAATATTTTTGGATTTAATAAAAAATATTGGCGCAAGAATTAACCAGAGGGGGGCCACCTGTAGGCCACAAGCCTGCTAGGCGCGTCCTCCCCACTGGTCGCGCCTAACAGGCATGTGGGGCCCTCGTGGCTCCTCCGACCTCCTCTTCAGCTCCATATAACCCTATTCACGAAGGAAAAAAATCAGAGAAAAGAGTTCCTCGTGTTTCACGATATGGAGCTACCGCCACCTCATGTTCTTCCTCGGGAGAACAGATTTGGAATCCGTTTTGGGCTCCGGAGAGGGGAAATCGATGCCATCGTCATCACCAACCATCCTTCATCACCAATTCCATGATGCTCTTCAGCGTTCCTGAGTAATCCCATCCTAGGCTAGTTGTACGGTGATGGGTTGGATGAGATTTATCATGTAATCGAGTTAGTTCTATTAGGGTTTGATCCCTAGTATCCACTATGTTTTGAGATTGATGTTGCTATGACTTTTCTAGGCTTAATGCTTGTCACTAGGGCCCGAGTGTCATGATTTCAGATCTGAACCTTTATGTTTTCATGAATATATATGTGTTCTTGATCCTATCTTGCAAGTTGTAGACACCTATTACGAGTTATGATCCGCATCCCCCAGGGTGACAATAACTGGGATTCTTTCCGGTGATTACCGTAGTTTGAGGAGTTCATGTATTCACTAAGTGCTAATGCTTTGCTCCGGTTCTCTATTAAAAGGAGGCCTTAATATCCCCTAGTTTTCATTAGGACCTCGCTCCCACGAGAGGGTAGGACAAAAGATGTCATGCAAGTTCTTTTCCATAAGCACGTATGACTATATATGTAATACATGCCTACATTACATTGATGAATTGGAGCTAGTTCTATGTCACCCTATGTTATACTGTTGCATGATGAATGACATCCAGCATAATTATCCATCACCGATCCATTGCGTACAAGATTTGTACATATTGATCCTTGCTAAGTTACTGTTTCGTTGTTATTGTTACAATCACTATAAAACGGCTACTATTACTTTTGCTACCATTATCGTTACTTCCATACTACTTTGCTACTGAATACTTTGCTGCAGATATTAAGTCTTTCAGGTGTGGTTGAATTGACAACTCAGCTGCGAATACTCGAGAATATTCTTTGGCTCCCCTTGTGTCGAATCAATAAATTTGGGTTGAATACTCTACCCTTGAAAACTGTTGCGATCCCCTATACTTGTGGGTTATCAAGACCTTTTTTCTGGCGGCGTTACTGGGGAGAATAGCTCTATTCTATGAGTCACTTGGGATTTATATCTCTTGAGCAGTATGAATTATCTAAAAGATCCAAACACCAAGATCTATCCCTCTACTACGAGGGGAGGTAAGGAACTGCCATCTGGCTGTGCACTTGATTCACCTTCTGATATGAGTAAGTTTGCGACACCACCACCTGCTAGTAATTCTGATATGTCGCAAGTAACTGATGATGCCACTTCTGCTATGCATGAAGCTTATGATGATACTTTGCTTGATAATATTGTGCCACTAGGTGAATTTCTTTATGAACAAATTGCTAGAGTCAATGCTGAAAATTATGATAATTCTAAAACTGATGAAATTATTGAAACTGAACTCTTTGAGACACCTGATAGACCTATCTCTCCTAGTTATGAATTGCCTGATATTCCTGAGGGTTATGTTATGGAAGGATAGGTAGCTAGGGACTTTCTTGCTTGTAATAATAGAGATGATCTTAAGAAATTACTATGCAGGTGGAAAGAAAAATCTTTGAATGCTAGAACGAAATATGATCCTAAGTTTGCTACTTCACCTATCTTTGTTACTGATAAGGATTATGAATTCTCTGTCGATCCTAAGTTAATTACTTTGGTTGAATCTGATCCTATCCATGGTTATGAATCTGAAACTGTTGTAGCGCATCTTACTAAACTGAATGATATAGACACCCTATTTACTCATGAGGAAAAAATTCATTACTATTATATCCTTAAGTTGTTTCCTATCTTGTTAAAGGGTGATGCTAAGATATTGTTTAACTCTCTTTGTCCTGGTTGTGTGCTTAGCCCCCAGGATATGATTTATCACTTCTCTAAAAAATATTTTCCTGCCCATAAGAAACAAGCTGCCTTGCAAGAAATATTTAACTTTGTGCAAATTGAAGAAGAGAGTCTCCCACAACCTTGGGGGCGGCTTCTCCACTTACTTAATGCTTTGCTTGATCATCCTCTCAAGAAAAATGAAATACTTGATATCTTTTATAATGAAATAACCGATGCTTCTAGGTACCACCTAGATCGTTGTGCTGGTTGTGTTTTCAGGGAACGAACTGTTGAACAAGCTGAATACTATTGAATAATATGTTGAGCAATGATAATGATTGGACTATTCCCGAACCACCTCCGAAGCCAACTCCGAAGAAAAGAGGTATTCTATTTCTAAGTCCTGAAGATATGCAAGAGGCAAAGAAATCTATGGAAGAAAAGTGTATTAAAGCTGAAGATATTAAGAATCTACCACCTATTGAAGAAATGCATGGTCTTGATATCCCCACACGGGTAGTAGAGGTAAATTCTCTTTGTAGATTTGATGAAAGCGATATTCCTTATAATAAGTCTGCTAGCCAATGCTTGAATGAATTTTATAATTTTGTTGTTAAGCAAGAAAATTTTAATGCTTATGTTAGTAGACAATTGAAACATAATGCTTTCATGCTTGATCACTTAGGTGATTATATGAGTAGAACTATCAATGATCTTAAACTGATTAGTAAACATGCTTTCATGGTAACTACTCAAGTAGAACAAGTACTTAAGGCACATAATCATTTGCTTAGTGAGATGAATAGTAAGAACAATGATCATTCTGTTAAAGTTGTGATTAGATGTGGAAGAATGACTCAGGAACCTTTGTATCCTGAGGCCCACCCTAAGATAATTGAACCAGATTCTCAAAGGAGTAATATTGATGCACCTAGTCGTTCCAATAATAAGAGGAACAAGGATGATGATAGAACTTTGCATGCTACTAGTGAACCTGTAATAGATACACCTGAAAACCCAAATGATATTCCTGTTTCTGATGCTGAAACACAATCTGGTGATGAACATGATCCCGGTGATAATATTAATGATGATGTTCATGATGATTCTCAACCTACTAATGATAATGATGTGGAGATTGAACATGTTGTTGATCTTGATAACCCACATCCTAAGAATAAAAGATATGGTAAAAGAGATTTTATTGCTAGGAAGCACGATAAATAAAGAGAATCATGGGTTCAGAAGCCCATGCCTTTCCCTCCTAAACCATCCAAGAAAAGGATGATGAGGATTTTGAGCGCTTTGTTGAAATGCTTAGACCTCTCTTTTTGCGTATGCGCTTGACTGATATTATGAAAATGTCTCCTTATGCTAAGTATATGAAAGATATTGTGATTAATAAAAGGAACATACTAGATGCTGAAATTTCCACCATACTTGTTAAATATACTTTTAAGGGTGGAGTACCAAAGACACTAGGAGATCCGAGAATACCAACTATACCATGCGCTATTAAGGGGAATTATGTTAAAACTACTTTATGTGATTTGGGAGCTGGTGTTAGTGTTATGCATTTCTCTTATATCATAGACTTGATTTGAATAAGTTGACACCTACTAAAATCTCTTGGCAAATGGCTGATAAATCAACTGCTCTACCTATCGGTATTTGTGAGGATGTACCTATCGTAGTTGCAAATGCTACTATCTTGACGGACTTTGTTATTCTTGATATTCCCGAGGACGACAGTATGTCGATCATCCTTGGTATACCCTTTTTGAATACAACAGGGGTTGTTATTGATTGCAACATGGGCAATGTCACTTTTCTTGTTAACGGTAATGAGCATACAATACACTTTTTGAAGGAACAACCTCAAGTTCATAGTATCAAATCCATTGAAAAAATTCCAATGATTGTTATTGGAGACTTTGAATTCCCTCTTCCTACTGTCAAGAAGAAATATGATATAATTATTGTTGGGGAGATGCAAATCCCCATTGAGGTAACTTAGTGTTATTAAAAAATTCTACGGTTTCGTGTTATTTGAAAGAAGTTTGTTAATAAGACTTGATCAACCATATTGATGGATTCCTTTTGATGAGCATGAGATGGATGAATTTAGAAAGCACAACTCCCTGTACCCAACTTTTTTTCTGTTAGTAAGTCTAAATTAAGTTAAAATGCTATTATTATTCTATTTTCTAAGTTTCCTGTGCAATAAAAAAGTGACCTGAAAATAAATTTTCTTCAAATGTCCTAAAAATGGAGTATAATTTTTTCTGGAATATTTAAAAAATTCTGGCACTGAGAACATTGCAAGGGGCTGCACCAGTGGGACACAAGCCCACAAGGCATGGCCACCCCCCTGGTTGCGCCTAGCAGGCTTGTGGGTCCCACGTGCCCTCCCCCCCACTTATTCCAGCACCCATCCACTTAATATTCCTCTAGAAAAATCCCACCATTGCTCAAACCCGTGTTCTTGCTCATTTTGCTGCCATTTTCGATCTCCTTGTGCAAAGCTTCATCCGAGAAACTATTTTGGGAGATTGTTCCTCGGTATGTGACTCCTCCAATGGTCCAATTAGTTTTTGTTCTAGTAAATTATATATTGCAATTTTTTGCTGCTGTGGTGACCTTGTTCTTGAGCTTGCATGTCAAATTTGTATGGACCCAATTAGTTTTGATGCATGATATATACTCTAGGCACTTGAGGGGGTAGTTGCTATGAGTTTTGTTGAGTTTTGTTTACCTTTATTTTGGGTCACTAAAAATTTCAGAATTTTTCAGAAAAGGAAAAAAATGTTGACGAAGGTGTTTCAAGGGGGGTCATCGAGCAAGAAGGCCCGAAGACTCGCGATACGTGAGCCCAACCTTGAACCACCGAGGGAAGATCAAGTACGACCTTGTGAATGGCCATCAGATCAATTCATGAGTGACGCCGGTTTCAAGGAAGAATTTTACGCGTACATAAGAAATGCTAGCCTTGAGGAATTCGTGTCGCACAAGTGCAAGCAATACTATCATCTCATGGATTCTCTCGTGTGGAGGTTTGAATTTTTGCTCAATCATAATAAACCTTCCGTCCTATTTGACCTTTATGACAAATCATATACTTTGGATATAGAGGATTTTAATCATGCATGCAAAATTCCACAATGGGGTAGCTATAGTGATCCACACAAAACTGAATATAATGATTTTCTTGCTAGCATTACCGTCAGAGAAACTAGAAATATTACACAGGCTACCATGGGGAGAATTCACTTTCCTGCCTTACATTATTTTTGCTCTATTCATAGGTAGACGTATTAATAGAAAAACTGAGCATAGCCACCTTTGCGAAACTGATCTTAGTATTCTTAAGAGTGCAGTAATGAGTGAAAGGCGATATAACTTAGGAGCCATTATTGCTAGAAGGTTGCATAATAATGCTAAGGATGGAGATTTCTTTGGTGGGATTTATGCCACTCATTTAGCTAATTATCTTGGGGTACCCATACGTGGAAATGATATTGAGTTACCACCTGCTTTTCTGGATTATGAGGCTTTGGTACATTTTTAGTTTCTCGGAAGGAACGCACAATCTCTCCAGTACCGACTAATTTTTGACAAACAGTGTGATGTCCATGTTACCCTTCCTGCTCCTTCCTTCTTTAACTTTCAGGAAAAACAGAGATACATTATAACCAGAGAGGAGGCAGACGAGTACGAGAGGAGCGCAGAATTAGCTCGCCTTGACGCTGCAATCGTTCAGGCGGTAGCCGCCGCAGCCCATTACAACCCTAACTATGACTTCGGATATTATCAGGGCCAACCATGGCCATAGACCAACTTATGCCAAAATCCTAAGCTCGAGGGAGTACATATTTCTCACCGACTTTACATTCATGTTCACACACTCATCTTACTAGTCGGTGTTCATATTCTTTGATTGTACATTCCATGGTAGCTTATTTTCTTGTTTCGCTTTCTTATTGTGTGTTTATTTAACTTGGAGAAAAATACAAAAAATAGTTCTAGCTTTATTTCCACTTGCTTAGTTGTAGCATTAAAAAGATAAAACCAAAAAGATTTTTCGGTCTTCTTTTACTTGTTGAGAGCTTTCCAGTGTAAATAGTTTTCTTGTTCTTGTTTTGATTTTTCTTTCTTTGGATCGTGAGGAGAAGACCACAATAAAATGTCGAGTGGCATTCATATGCATTATTTTTTACCTATTAGAGAGCCCATATTACCTAGTCTTCTCCTTTGAGTTATTGTTTGCAGATTCCAGCTTAGTCCAATGCACTTGGACTCTTATTATTATTATCCACGCCATTCGGTCATGCAAGTAAAAGTTAATAATGACGATATTTTATGAAAATATTGAGATGGAGAAAAGATGGTATGAACTCAACCTATCTTGCATTTGTAAATATGATTAGCTCATCGTTCCGAATTCAGTTCCTCATGGGTGAAACATATTTGCAATGACAATTAGAGATTATAGTTACTCATGCCATGCTTAATTAGCTAAGAGTGGATAATGGTTTGTTTTGGGTGCCAACATTCGTATTAAAATGGTTGTGATGTAGTTTGATGGGATGGTATCCTCCTCTGAACGATTCAAGTGGCTCGACTTGGCACATGTTCAGGCATGTAGTTGAAACAAAATCAACAAAGCCTCCATGATATTTATGTTCATAGTGATCTATATCCTACTCATGCTTGCATTCAATGTTGGTTAATCTCAAAGCATGTTGATGACTATGTCGCTCTCTTGTTGGTCGCTCCCCGGTCTTTTGCTAGCCTTCACTTGTACTAAGCGGGAATACTTCTTGTGCATCCAATCCCTCAACCCCAAAGTTGTTTCGTATGAGTCCACCATATCTACCTATATGTGATTTTTACCTACCGTTCCAAGTAAATTTGAATGTCCCAAACTCTAAACCTTCAAATAAACATTATGTTTTGTATGCCCAAATCACTCATGTGCGACTGTGGGCCGTCGATATCTTCCATGCTAGGTGGGTTATTCTCACGATATTTGTTGGTTCACTATCGTTCATGAGAAAGTGGCTGGTAATCGGGATGCCTAGTTCCATGCTCGAAATAAAAAGCAAAATATAATTAAACAAAACTCCCCAGGACTGTGTTTGTATGGACGGTACCCGTGGATTCGGCTTGCCGTGGAGTGTAACTGATTGGTGGAGGGCGAGTAAAAACTTTATCATTTTGTTTGGGAACCGTCTATAATGTATCTAGCATGGAAGATATTAAAAACCTCTTGGTCGTTATGTGAGCAATGAAAGCATACCGCTCAAAATCATTACTTATCTCCGTTTTAAAAACTCGAGCTCTGGCACCTCTGCAAATCAATGCTTCCCTTTGCGATGGTCCTTCCCATTTACTTTATTTTTGAGTCATCATCTTCTTATAAAAGGCACTAGTTAGTGAGCACCACCGTCATTTCTATGCTTTGCTGTTAATTGCTATTGATTATGAGCATGACTGGATCTCTTTCACCATGAATTGCAATGTCTAGTCATTCCTTGTTCTTTAGAGGTGGTCTGCATTTATGTTTTGAGGTCTCGGAAAAGGCTAGCGAGATACCATTTTGTCATATTATATCACGATTGTTTTGAAAAAATGTTGTCATCCGAGAGTTATTATTATTGCTTGATTAGGTCATTGATATGAGTAAATGTGAGACCTAAATGTTATTGTGAATGTGGTTACTGCATGATCTTTGGTGAAAATCTGAACATCAGTTAGACGTATTTACAACAACAAGATCAAACAGAGTTTGTAAAAGTTTTTCTTTATCGCTTTCAGTTTATCAACTGAATTGCTTGAGGACACACAATGGGTTAAGCTTGGGGGAGTTGATACTTCTCCATCGTATCCACTTTTCCAAACCCTTTTTCCCTTGTTTCTGACTCTAATTTGCTTGATTTGAATAGAACTAACCCGGACTGACGCTGTTTTCAGCAGAATTGCCTTGGTGTTATTTTGTTGTAGAAATAAAAGTTCTCGGATCGTCCTAAAAATTACGGAAAATATTTTTGGAATTTATAAAAAATACTGGCACGAGAAGTAACCAAAAGGGGGGCACCTGCGGGCCACAAGCCAGCTAGGCACGGCCACCCCCGTGGCCACGCCTAGCAGGCTTGAGGGGCCCTCGTGGGTCCTACAACCTCACCTCTAGCTACATATAACCCTATTTGCGGAGAAAAAATCAGAGAGAAGAGTTCATCACCTTTCACCATACGGAGCTACCGCCACCTCCTGTTCTTCCTCGGGAGACTAGATCTAGAGTCCGTTTTGGGCTCTGGAGAGGGGAAATCAACACCATCGTCTTCACCAATTCCATGATGACCTCCACTGTTCGTGAATAATCCCATCGTAGGCTTGCTGGACGGTGATGGGTTGGATGATATTTATCGTGTAATCAAGTTAGTTTTGTTAGGGTTTGATCCCTAGTATCCACTATGTTCCGAGATTGATATTGCTATGACTTTGCTATGCTTAATGCTTGTCACTAGGGCCCGAGTGTCATGATTTCAGATCGGAACCTATTATCTTTTCATGAATATATATGTGTTCTTGATCCTATCTTGTAAGTTGTAGACACCTATTACGAGTTATTATCTGCATCCCCCAGGGTGATCATAACTGGGATTCTTTCCGGTGATTACCGTAGTTTGGGGAGTTCATGTATTCACTAAGTGATAATACTTTGGTCCGGTTCTCTATTAAAAGGAGGCCTTGATATCCCTTAGTTTCCATTAGGACCCCGCTGCCACCGGAGGGTACGACAAAAGATGTCATGCAATTTCTTTTCCATAAGCATGTATGAATAAATATGGAATACATGCCTACATTACTGATGAATTGGAGCTAGTTCTGTGTCACCCTATGTTATAACTATTGCATGATGAATTACACCCACCATAATTATCCATAACCAATCCATTTCCTATGAGCTTTCCACATATTGATCCTTGCTAAGTCACTTCTCTGTTGCTACTGTTACAATCACTGTAAAACTACTACTATTAATTTTGCTACCATTACCGTTACTTCCATACTACTTTGCTACTGAATACTTTGCTGCAGATATTAAGTCTTTCACGTGTGGTTGAATTGACAACTCAAGAATATTCTTTGCTCCCCTTGTCTAGAATCAATAAATTTGGGTTGAATACAATACCCTCGAAAACTGTTGCGGTCCCCTATACTTGTGTGTTATCACCTCGCTACCCCTACTTTGTCACTAGGTGAGGACACCACAAGATTGAACCCAAAACTAAGCACTTCTCCCATTGCAAGAATTACCAATCTAGTTGGCCAAACCAAACTAATAACTCGAAGAGACTTGCAAAGATATGAAATCATGCATATAAGAATTCATAAAAGACTCAAATAAGATTCATGGATAATCTAAACATAAACCCTCATTTCACCGGATCTTGACAAACACACCGCAGAAGAGTATTACATCGGATAGATCTCCATGAAGATCATGAAGAACATGGTATTGAAGATCAAAGAGAGAGAGAAGACTTCATCTAGCTACTAGTTATGGACCTGTAGGTTTGTGGTGGACTACTCATGCATCATCGGAGGGGCAATGGAGTTGATGTAGATGCCCTCTGTGATGGAAACCACCTCCGGCAGATTATCGGAAAAGGGTCCAAGATTGGATCTCTCGAGAACAGAGGCTTCTGTCGGCAGAAAAGTATTTGCGTCGATCTTTTTGGTGTTGGGGAAATACTTTGGTATTTATAGGACGAAGAATAGGGTTAGGAGACCTGCCAGGAGACGGCAAGCCTGACAGGCGTGGCCAAGGGGGTGGTCGTGCCTACCAGGCTTGTGATCTCCTGGTAGGTGCCCTGGCGTGCACTCCAAGTCTGGTAGATCTCTTTCCTTCTAGAAAAAATCATTCCCAAGATTTTATTCCGTTTGGACTCCGTTTAATATTCAATATCTGCAAAACTCAAAAACAAGGAAAAAATAGAAACTCACACTAGGCTCTAGATTAATAGGTTAGTCCCAAAAATAATATATAATAGCATATTAATGCATATAAAAGATCCAAAATAGATAATATAATATCATGCCATCATCAAAAATTATAGAGACGTTGGAGACATATCAGCACCCCAAAGCTTAATTCTTGCTCGTCCACGAGTAGGTAAATGATAAAAACGGAATTTTTTATGTGGAGTGCTACCTAACATATTTATCCATGTATTCTCTATTGTGGCATGAATATTCAGATCCATAAGACTCTAAACAAAAGCTCAGTATTGACATAAAAACAATAACATTTCAAGCATACTAGCAAAGCAATTGTATCTCTTCAAAATATAATGGCAAAAGAAAGTTATCCCTACAATATCATATGGTCTGGCTATGCTCCATCTTCCCCACAAAAAGTATTTATATCATGCACAACCCCGATGACAAGTCAAACAATTGTTTCACACTTATTATGTTCTCAAACCTTTTCAAATCTCATGTAATACGTGAGCGTGAGCCATGGATTAGCACTATAGGTGGAATAGAATATTGTGGAGGTTGTCAAGGAAAAGGAGAAGATAGTCTTACATCAACTAGGCGTATCAATGGGCTATGGAGATGCCCATTAATAGATATCAATGTGAGTGAGTAGGAATTGCCATGCAATGGATGTACTAGAGCTATAAGTGTATGAAAGCTCAAAAAGGAACTAAGTGGACGTGCATCATGAAGAAAAATTTCACTAGTTAAATGAAAGTGACAAAATAGGAGACTCAATATTATGAAGATGATGGTGCTACTTCTAAGCACAAGTGTGGAAAAAGATAGTAGCAATGTCACTTATCTCTTTCTCTCATTTTTTGGTAGGAATCTAAGGCCTCTTTTATTTATTTATTTTATTTGGGCTTCACAATCCTCTTTTATTTTTCATAAGGTCCGGAATCACATCCCCACTTGTGAGGGAATCATAGCTTCCATCATCCCTTCCTCACATGGGACATGCTCTAATAAGGATAGTCATTGCACTTTTATTTACTTACAGCTCAAAAGAAAATTACAACTCGATACTAGAACAAAATATGACTCTATATGCAATGTGAAAGTGATGGTGCATGTCATGATAAAAGGAAATGGTGGAAGTTGCATGGCAATACATCTCGGAATGGCTATGGAAATGCCATAATATGTAGGTATGGTGGTTGTTTTGAGGAAAGATATCCGGTGGCTGTTTTGAGGAAGGTGTTTGGTGGCTGTTTTGAGGAAGGTGTTTGTTGTACCGGCGTAAGTTGCGCGGTACTAGAGAGGTTAGCAAAGGTGGAAGGGTTAGTGTGTGTATAATCCATGGCCTCGACATTAGTCATAAAGAACTCACATACTTATTGTAAAAGTCTATTAGTCATCAAAGCAAAGTATTAAACACATGCTCCTAGGGGAGAGGTTGGTAGGAGTTAACCATCGCACTCTCCCGACCCTCACACAAAGGTCAACAATCTATAAATAAATCATGCTCCGACTTCCTTACATAACGGTTCACCATACGTGCATGCCACGGGAATCACAAACCTTTACACAAGTATTTTTACCAAATCACAATTACTTCCTAACATGACTCTTAACATTACCATCTTCACGTCTCAAAACTTTATGCAAAGAATCAAACTTCTCAAAAATACTCAATGCACTTAATATGGAAGTTTTTATTATATCCCTCTTGGATGCCTATCATATTAGGACTAAATTCATAACCTAGACAAATTACCATGTTGTTTAAAGACTCTCAAAATAATATAAGTGAGGTACGATAGTTCAATTATTTATATAAAACACCACCGTGCTCTAAAAAATATAAGTGAAGCATATCGAGCTAAATTGCCTATCTCAAAGGATATAATTGAAGCACATAGAGTATTCTAATAAATTCAGGATTCAGCTTGTCTCTATCAAAAGATGTGTGCAGCAAGGATAATTGTCGCAAACTAAAAGTCAAAGACTCGTATCATACAAGATGCTCTAAGCAAAACACATATCATGTGGTGAATAAAAATATAGCCTCTAGTAAATTTACCGATGGATTGAAGAACAAAGAGGGGATGCCTTCCAGGGCATCCCCAAGCTTACGCTCTTTGGCATCCTTGAATATGACTTGGGGTGCCTTCTGAATCCCCAAGCTTAGGCTTTTGTCACTCTTTATTCCATAGTCCATCAAATCCTTACTCAAAACTTGAAAACTTCACAACAGAAAACTCGTGAGATCCGTTAGTATAAGAAAATAAATCACCACTTTAGGTACCGTTGTGAACTCATTATTTAATTATATTGGTGTTATAAATAGTGTATTCTAACTTCTCCATTGTTCATACCTCATTATTCAACCCATAGATTCATTAAAATAGGTAAAGAACTCAAAGCAAACAGGATATGTCAAAAACAGAACAGTCTGTAGCAATCTGAAAACTTCGTATACTCATGTAACTCAAACAATTCTGAAAAATTAGGAAAAGCTGGGAACTTCATATAAATCTGGTGTAAAAATTTCAGACTCATTCGACACTCTAAAAAATTTAGAAAATTCTAGGACTTAGCGCAAAAGTTTCTGTTTTTTAGCAGGATCAAATCAACAACCACCATAGATCACCCCAAAGGTTTTACTTGGATCAAACACTAATTAAAACACCAAAACACAATTAATACAGAAATAATATTGTGGGAAAAACTCAAAAACATAAGCAAAAAACAGAACACAAAAATAAAATTGGGTTGCCTCCCAACAAGCGCTATTGTTTAACACCCCTAGCTAGGCAAAATGCAATAGATCTAGGTGTTGTCATCTTTGCAATGAAATCCAAAAGTAGCTCTCATAATAGATTCATAAGTCAATCTTATTTTCTTTCTAGGAAAGTGTTCCATGCCTTTCCTTAGTGGAAATTGAAATCTAATGTTCCATTCTTTCATGTCAATAATTGCACCAATCATTCTAAGGAAAGGTCTACCAAGAATAATAGGACATGTAGGATTGCAATCTATATCAAGAACAAAAAATCTACGGGCGCATAATTCCTATTTGCAACAATAATAACATCATTAATACTTCTCATAGGTTTCTTAATAGTGGAATCCGCAAGATGCAAATTCAAAGGGCAATCATCAAAATCATGGTAACCTAGCACATCACATAAAGTTTTCGGAATCGTGGAAACACTAGCACCCAAATCACACGAAGCATGATACTCATAATCTTTAATCTTAATCTTAATACTAGGTGCCCACTCATCATGAAGCTTCCTAGGGATATAAACTTCTAACTCAAGTTTTTCTTCAAAAGATTTCATCATAGCATCGACGATATGTTTAGTAAAAGCCTTATTTTGACTATAAGCATGTGGGGAATTCATCATGGATTGTAACAAGGAAATACAATCAATCAAAGAGAAGCTATCCTAATTAAATTCCTTGAAATCCAAAAGAGTGTGTCCATTTCTATTTAAAGTTTTGACCTCTTCCACCCCTCTTTTATCAATCTTAGCATAAAGATCTATAGACTCTGAATCATTGGGACGCTCCTTAACTAAAGTTGACTTATCTCTAGTCCAATCCTTATCAAGATTAATATTAGAAAACAAAGATTCAATAGGAGTCACATCAATCACTTTAAGATCTTCATCATTATTAAAAGATTCTGGCTTAACGGCCATTTTATTGACTAGGGTAGCTTGTTTATTAGAAATTTGGCCTACTAAATCCTCAAGATGAGCAAACTGAGATTTCAAACCATAAAACTCCTTAGACATATCATCAAGCCCTTTCTTCATGTAATCAAGCATACCTTTTTGTTCTTTAAGCTTGTTTCTAAAGAAATTATTATGGTCAAATTGGACTGACATGAATCTCTTAGCATTATCTTCAATATGTTCCACATTCTTAAGGTGAGGATCAAAACTTTTGGGTTGAGCCATTGAAGCGAAAAAATGATCTAACACACAAGCAAGCAAAGGGCAAACAAAAAGGAGAAAGGAAGAAGGGCGAATAAAAAGGCAAATCTTTTTGGTACTTTCTGGAAATATTTTTAGAAGTGGGGGGAGGAGAACGAGAGGAAAATGGCAAATAATGTAAATGCGAGAGATGAGTTTGTGATGGGTACTTGGTAGGCTTGATGTGTATCCTCCCCGGCAATGGCGCCAGAAATCCTTCTTGCTAGCTCTTGAGCATACGTTGGTTTTCCCTTGAAGAGGAAAGGGTGATGCAGCGAAGTAGATAAGTATTTCCCTCAGTTGTTGAGAACCAAGGTATCAATCCAGTAGGAGGAACAAGCAAGTCACCAATGGATGCACCTACACAAACAATCAAACTCTTGCACCCAACGCTATAAAGGGGTTGTCAATCCCTTCACGGGTACTTGTAAGGATTAGATCTGATAGACATAGATGTAAATGAGTAAAAGATAAATAATTACAGCAAGGTATTTTTGGTATTTTTGGTTTATAGATCTGAAAATATATTATGGAAAGTAGACCCCGGGGCCATAGATTTCACTAGAGGCTTCTCTCTTGAAGGAAAGTATCATGATGGGTAAACAAATTACTGTCAAGCAATTGATTGAAAAGTGAATAATCATGTAGATATCCAAGGCAATAATTATGCATATAGGCATCACGTCTGTGTCAAGTATACCCAAACGATTCTGCATCTACTACTATTACTCCACACATCGACTGACTCATGCCTACATCTAGAGCATTAAGTTCACGAAGAATAGAGTAATGCATTGGGTAAGATGACATGATGTAGAGGGATAAACTTAAGCAATATGATGAAAAGCCCATATTTTTACCCTTGATGGCAACAATACAATACGTGCCTCGCTACCCCTACTTTGTCACTGGGTGGGGACACCGCAAGATTGAACCCAACACTAAGCACTTCTCCCATTGCAAGAATTACCAATCTAGTTGGCCAAACCAAACCAATAACTCGAAAAGACTTGCAAAGATATGAAATCAAGCATATAAGAATTTAGAAAGACTCAAATAAGTTTCATGGATAATCTGAACATAAACCCACAATTCATCAGATCTTGACAAACACACCAAAAAAGAGTATTACATCGGATAGATGTCCATGAAGATCATGAAGAACATGGTATTGAAGATCAAAGTGAGAGAATAAGCCATCTAGCTACTAGCTATGGACCCGTAGGTCTGTGGTGGACTACTCACGCATCATCGGAGGGGCAATGGAGTTGATGTAGATGCCCTTCGTGATCAAAAACCCCTCTGGCAGATTACCAAAAAAGGCTCCAAGATTGGATCTCTCGGGAATGGAGGCTTGTGTTGGAAAAGCACATATCTACTCTGGATCGTCCCCATTTTCCCCTATAGCCAGATCTCGCGGACAATGTTGTGGTGATATACCCAGACCATCCCACATCAGCTGCAGCTCAGGCAGAGGCAGAGGCAGTTCAAGCCACTAGTGCTCAAGTTCCTAGATCCAGAAGTGAGCAAATGGATCTATTGATTTCATCAGTTCAGAACATGCAGAAGGACATTATAGGGATTCTGGACAACCAAAACAGTCTTCTGAGGATCTTTGAAACAAGGATCAAGACTCTTAATGATAAGGTGGACAGGGTGACTAAGAAAGTCATAGAGCTTCACAAGGAAGTTGATTCAATGCACATACCTCATGCTTCTTGTTCTTCTTCTTCTGATGATGATGATGATGATGATGATGATGATGATGAGGATGCATCACCTCTCAGGACAGGCACACACATTCCTACTCAGGTCAGATCAGTCACAGTGCCAGCTCTAGACTTGAGGCCCTCTTCATCAGCTCCTGCTGCCGTCTCAGCTCCTGCTCCATTAGCTCCGGTTCCTCCAGTATCCACTCCAGCTCCATCCATGAAAACTGCAAAGATATTCGCCGACGATGTTCTCTCGACTTCTTCATCAACAACCAGAGGAGATCAGTCCAAGAACGCTTAGCTATATGCCTTTGAACTTTTTGGTAACTTGTTGCCAAAGGGGGAGAAGTGTATATAGATCTTTAGGCTCCAGGAGAGAGAGAGTTTTGGTGTTTATTGATTTTCAAAACAAACTATTGTCTTTTGATTGCTTGTGATACACTTTTGTGTGATGCTACTATTTCCTATCACCTTATTACAAAGGGGGAGAAGCATGCTTCATGAAATGATCTTTTTGCATTGCTTGATTGTGTTGTGCTATGATGTTCACTCTAATTATTATCTCACACTACCAGGATGTATGTGACATGGAAGAATTGCCCCAAGTACCTAATCGATTGTGCACTTGCATTCAAACGCAAATTAAAAATAATGCACAAATTTAGGGAGAGCTCTTGCTTATCACATACTTCTCAAAGCGGCGATTATATTCATTGATTATATCATATGTCGAAGCTTTGATCTATATGTTGTCATCAATTACCAAGAAGGGGGAGATTGAAAGCACATTTGCTCCCTTGGTGGTTTTGGTAATTTATAACAACATATAAGTCATTGAACTAATGTTTCCATCAAGTATATTTCAGAAAAAGTTAAATGATGGGTTGGCAAAGAGATTGTGGAACACCCCAAGATGCAAGGAAATGGATTGGCAAAGCTTCAAGCAAGAGGACTCTACATTTTATATTTGTGAGAAATCACCTTGAATCCATAGGAAAGCCAATACTATTAAAAGGGGGTAAAGTTTTGTTGGTGAACAAAAAGCTCATACGTGCACAAGTGATAGTCACCAAAGACACCCACAAACTCTCCCACCAAAGTCTGTTCTAATCCATACACTCAAATCGGTGCAACCAACATTTCCATCCCGGTGCCACCGAGTCCAAACCCTAGACAGACTCGGCCAAACCCTAACCCTTCGGTACAGCCGATACTACTTTCGGTGCCACCGAGTTGGGTTGGCAACTTTCTATTATGAAAGTTCACATTCTCGGTCCGTCCGAGAATGTTGAATCGACGTCACCGATATTGGGCATTCTGACCATTGGTCACCTTATCAGTGCAATCGAGATTCGTATATCGGTCCCTCCGAGATTCAAAAGTTGCCACCTTTTGGTCACTTTTGCACCACCAATATTAACACATCGGTGTCATCGAGTTGGTCATTTTGTGTGTAATGGTTGGATTTTTGGGGATGCCTATATATACCCCTTCACCACCACCTACTCGATAGACAAGCACTTAGAACCATTCCATACCTATCCTATCAGTTTTCTGACAGAGAACCACCTACCCTTGTGTTGAGGTCAAGATCTTCCTCTCCAACCATATGGATCTTGATTCCTCCCCAAGTTGCTTTCCACCAATCCCATCTCTTCTACCAAGCCATATATGTGAGAGAGTCATTGTGTGTTGAGGAGTCTATCATCTTGAAGCACAAGAGCAAGGAGTTCATCGACATTACCGAGACTATAAACTTTTGGAGGGTGGTGCCTCCTAGATTGGTTAGGTGTCACTTGGGAGCGTCCTACTTCATGTTATCGAGTGAACCAAGAAGTTTGTAAGGGCAAGGAGATTGCCTACTTCGTGAAGATCTACCCCTAGTAAGGCTAGTCCTCCGTGGACGTAGACCGTCATGGTATAGTCAAGGTTGCTTCTTCGTGGAACCCTTCGTGGGTAGAGCCCTCCGTGGACTCTTGCGACCGTTGCCCTCCGCAGGTTGAAGACTCCATGAACGTGGACGTATGATAGCACCACCTATCGGAACCATGGGAAAAATCATCGTGTCACCAATTGTGTTTGCTTTCCTTACCCCCTCTTTACTTACTTGTGCAATGTCTTTACTTTCCGCTGCTATACTCTCAGACATGCATGTGTAGGGTGTACTTGACATACTATGAATGCTAAAACTTGCCAAGAATTAAAATTGGGAAATCATAGTTTTATTTGGTCAAGTAGTCTAATCAGCCCCCCCCCCCTCTAGACCTACTTTCGATCCTACACGTTGCCGGGGAGCATAGTTTTATTCTCTAAGTCATTTAGGATTTATATTTGTTGATCACTATGAAGAATCTGAAAGATCCAAAAACCAAGATCTATCCCTCTACTACAAGGGGAGGTAAGGAACTGCCATCTAGCTCTGCGCTAGATTCACCTTTTGCTATGAGTAAGTTTGCGACACAACCACCTGCTAGTAAATGTGATATGTCGCAAGTGATTGATGATGCCACTTCTGCTATGCATGGTGCTTATGATGATGCTTTGCTTGATAATACTATACCATTGGGTGAATTTCTTGATTAACAAATTGCGAGAGTCAATGCTGAAACTGATGATATTTCCGAAACTCATGAAATTATTAAAACTGAACACTATGAGACACCTGCTAGACATAGATCTCCTAGATATGAATTGCTTGATATACCCAAGGGTTATCTTATGGCAGGAGAGGTAGCTAGGGACTTTCTTGCTTGTAAGGATAGAGGTGATCTTAAGAAATTGCTATGCAAGTGGAATGAAAAATCTTTGAATGCTAGAATAAAATATGATTTTAAGTTTTCTACTTCACCTATCTTTGTTACTTATAAGGATTATGAATTCTCTGTCGATCCTGAGTTAATTACTTTGGTTAAATCTGATCCTTTTCATGGTTATGAATCTGAAACTGTTGTGGCACATCTTACTAAATTGAATGATATAGCCACCCTGTTTACTCATGAGGAAAAAATTCGTTATTACTATATTCTCAAGTTGTTTCCTTTCTCATTAAAGGGTGATGCTAAGTTTTGGTTCAATTCTCTTGCTCCTAGTTGTGTGCATAGTCCCCAGGATATAATATATTACTTCTCTGAAAAATATTTTCATGTCCATAAGAAACAAGTTGCCTTATAGGAAATATTTAATTTTGTGCAAATTGAAGAAGATAGTCTCCCGCAAGCTCTAGGGAGGCTTCTCCAATTACTTAATGCTTTGCCTGATCATCCTCTCAAGAAAAACGAAATACTTGATATCTTTTATAATGGACTAACCGATGCTTCTAGGGACCACCTAGACAGTTGTGTTGGTTGTGTTTTCTGGGAATGAACTGTTGAACAAGCTAAAATACTATTGAATAATATATTGAGGAATGATAATGATTGGACTATTCCCGAACCACCTCCGAAGCCAACTCCGAAGAAAAGAGGTATTCTATTTCTCAGTCCAGAAGATATGCAAGAGGCAAAGAAATCTATGAAAGAAAAAGGTATTAAAGGTGAAGATGTTAAGAATCTACCACCTATTGAAGAAATACATGGTCTTGATAACCCGACATAGGTAGTAGAGGTAAATTCTCTTTGCAAATTTGACAAAGGCGGTATTCCTTACAATAAGTCTGCTAGCCAATGCTTGGATGAGTTTGATAACTTTGTTATTAAGGAAGAAAATTTCAATTCTTATGTTAGTAGACAATTGAAATATAATACTTACATGCTTGATCGCCTACATGATTATATGAGCAGAACTATCAATGATCTTAAGTTATTAGTAAACATGCTTCCATGGTAACTACTCAAGTAGGACAAGTGCTTAAGGTACAAAATGATTTGCTTAATGAGATAAATAGTAAGAACAATGATCATTCTGTTAGAGTTATGACTAGAGGTGGTAGAATGACCCAGGAACCTTTGTATCCTGAGGGTCATCCCAAGAGAATTGAGCAAAATTCTCAAGTTATTAATACTGATACACCTAGTCGTTCCAATAATAAGAGGAAAAAGGATGATGATAGAACTTTACGTGCTGGTAGTGAACCTGTTATAGATACACCTAAAAACCCAAATGATATTTTTGTTTCTGATGCCGAGATACAATCTGGTAATGAACATGAGCCCAGTGATAATATTAATGATGATGAAATGCTTAGATCTGTCATTTTGCGTATGCGCTTGACTAATATTCTGAAAATGTCTCCTTATGCGAAGTATATGAAAGATATTATGACTAATAAAAGCAATATACCGGAAGTTTAGATTTCCACCATGCTTGCTAATTATACTTTTAAGGGTGGAGTACCAAAGAAATTGGGAGATCCAGGAGTACCCACTATACCATGCTCTATTAAAGGGAATTATGTTAAAAACTGCTTTATGAGATTTGGGAGCTGGTTTTAGTGTTATGCCTTTCTCTTTATATCGTAGACTTGGTTTGAATAAGTTCACACCTATTGAAATCTCTTTGCAAATGGCTGATAAATCAACTGCTTTACCCATCGGTATTTGTGAGGATGTGTGTGTCGTAGTTGCAAATGCTACTATCCTAACGGAGTTTGTTATTCTTGATATTCCCACAGACAGCAGTATGTTGATCATCCTTGGTAGACCCTTTTTAAATACTGCAGGGGCTGTTATTGATTTCAACAAAGGCAATGTCACTTTTCATATCAATGGTAATGAGCATACGGTACACTTTCCTAAGAAACGACTTCAAGTTCATAGCATTGGAGACTTTGAATTCCCTCTTCCTACTATCAAGAAGAAATATGATATACTTATTGTTGGGGACATGCATATCCCCATTGAGGTAACTTAGTGTTATTCAAAAATTCTTTGGTTTCATGTTATTCAAAAGAAGTTTGTTAATAAGGCTTGATCAACCTTATTGATGTATTCCTTTTGATAAGCATGAGATGGATGAATTTAGAAAGCACAACTTTTTGTACCCAAATTTTACTTTCTGTTAGTTCGATTAAATAAAGTAAAAATGCTATTATTTCTCTGTTTTCTGAGTTTTCCATGTAATAGAAAAATGACCTAAAAATAAAAGTTCTTCAAATAACCTAAAAATGTAGTATGATTTTTTCTAGAATATTTAAAAATATCTGGCACTAAGCACACAGCAGGGGGCAGCACCAGTGGGTCACAAGCCCACAGAGGTCACAAGCCCACAGAGCGTGGCCAACCCCCTGGCTATGCCTAGGTGGCTTGTGGGTCCCACGTGGGCCCCCTTTACTCATTCCAGCCCCCATCCACTTCGTCTTCCTCTAGAAAAAATCTCACCATTGCTCAAACCCGTGTTCTAGCCCATTTTACTGCCATTTTCGATCTCCTTGTGCAAAGCTCCATTCGCGAAACTGTTTTAGGAGATTGTTCTTTGGTATGTGACTCCTCCAATGTTCCAATTAGTTTTTGTTCTAGTGCTTTATATATTGCAATTTTTTGTTGTTGTGGTGTGCTTGTTCTTGAGATTGCATGTCAAATTTGTATGGTCCCAAGTAGTTTTGATGCATGATTTAGCCTCTAGGTAGTTGTGGGAGTAGTTGCTATGAGTTTTGTTGAGTTTTATTCACCTTTTTCTCGAGTCACTAAAAATTTCAGAATTTTTCAGTGAAATAAAAATGTTGAGGCGAGTATTCCAAGGGGGCTCCTCGAGCAAGAAGGCCCTGAGACTCGTGATATGCGAGCCAGACATTGAACCACTAAGGGAAGCACAAGTGCAGCCCTATGAATGGCCATCGGATCAATTCATGCTTGATGCTGGTTTCAAGGAACAATTTTGCGCATACACAAAAAATGCAGGCCTTGAGGATTTCCTTTCAGACCAGTGCAAGCAATATAATCAACTCACGGATTCTTTCATGCGGAGGTTTGAATTTTCATTTGGGCATAATAAACCTTCTGTCCTATTTAATCTTTATGATAAATCTCATACTATGGACCCAGAGGATTTCAACCGTGCGTGCAAAATCCCACAATGGGGCAGCTATAGTGATCCGCTCAAAACTGAATACAATGATGTTCTAGCTAGCATCACTGTGGTAGAAACTAGAAACATCACACAGGCCACCTTGGGGGGCATTCATGTTCCTGCTATACATTATTTTGCTCTATTCATAGGTATATGCATTACGGGTAAAACTAATCATATCCACCTTTGTGCCACCGATCTTAGAATTCTTAAGAGTGTGGTAATGGGTGATAGACAATATAATGCAAGGTCCATTATTGTAGGAGGTTGCATAATAATGCTAAGGATGGAGATTTCTTTAGTGAGATTTATGCCACTCATGTAGATAATTATCTTGGGGTACCTATACGGGGAAATGATATTGAGTTACCACCAGCTTTTCTTGACTATAAGGCTTTGGTGCGTTATCAGTTTCTTGAAAGGAACGAACAATCCCTCCTGTACCACTATTTTTTGATAGACAGCGTGTTGTCCATATTACTCTTCCTTCTCCTGACTTCTTTAATTTTCAGGAAAAATGGAGATACTTTATAACCAGAGAAGAGGCAAACGAGTACGAGAGAAATGTGTAAGCAGCTCGCCTTCACGCTGCAGTAATTCAGGCGGTAGCCGCCGCAACCCAGTACAACCCCGACTATGACTTCGGATATTATTCGAGCCAGTCATGGCCCTAGACCAACTTAGGCTAAAAGCCTAAGCTTGGGGGAGTATGTATTTCTCACTGACTTTAGATTCATGTTCACACACTCATCTTCATAGTCAGTGTTCATACTTTTCATTGTACCATCCATGGTAGTTTATTTCCTTTTTCCGGTTCTTCTTGTGTGTTTAATTAACTTTGAGAAAAACTCAAAAAAATAATTCTAGCTTTATCTTCTAGTTTGTTTAGTTGTAATATTAAAAGAAACCCAAAAAGATTTTTCATTCTTCTTTTGCTTGTTCGGAGTTTTCCCGTGCAAATAGTTTTTCTCATTTTTGTTTTGATTTTTCTTTGGGTCGTAAGGAGGAGACCACAATTGAAATGTCGAGTGGCTCTCATATGCATTATTGTTTACCTATTAGAGAGCCCATATTACCTTGTATTCTCCTATGAGTTATTGTTTGCAGATTCCATCTTAGTCCAATGCACGTGCACTCTTATTATTATTCACATTGTTTGATTGTGCAAGTGAAAGGCAATAATGACGATATATGATGAAAGGATTGAGATGGAGAAAAGCTGGTATGAACTCGACCTATTTTGCTTTTGTAAATATGATTAGCTCATCGTTCTGAATTCAGTTAATTATGGGTGAAACATATTTGCAATAACAATTAGAGATTATAGTCACTCATGCAATGCTTAATTAGCTAAGAGTGGATAATGGTTTGTCTTGAGTGCCAACATGCATATTAAAATGGTTGTGATGTAGTATGATAGGATGGTATCCTCCTTTGAATGATTCAAGTGGCTTGACCTTGCACATGTTCACGCATGTAGTTGAAACAAAATCAATATAGCCTCTATGATATTAATGTTCATGGTGATTTATATCCTACTCATGCTTGCATTCAATGTTGGTTAATCTAAAAGCATGTTGATGACTGTTGTCGCTCTCTAATTGGTCGCTCCCTAGTCTTTTGCTAGCCTTCACTTGTACTGAGCAGGAATGCTGCTTGTGCATCTAATTCCTGAAACCCAAAGTCGTTCCATCTTAGTCCACCATACCTACCTATATGTAGTATTCACCTACCATATCAAGTAAATTTGCATGTGCCAACCTTTAAACCTTCAAATAAGTATTCTGTTTTGTATGCCTGAATTGCTCATGTAGCGACTAGAGGCTGACAACATATTCCATGCTAGGTGGGCTATTCTCACGATATGTGTTTATTCACTATCATTCACGAGAAAGTGGTTGGTATTCAGGATGCCCAGTTCAATGCTCACTACAGGAATGTGGCACTTTGCCGTCAGCCATCCCGGACGGCAAAGGCATGCATACCAGACGGCAAAGGCTTGGCCGTCCACCAGCAGACGGCCAACCGTCCGGCTGAATAAGCCATGGTAAAGGGCGCTTTGCTGTTTGCTGGCGGATGGCAAAGACCTTTGAATCTTTGTCGTCTGCCAGCGGACGGCAAAGGGCCTGGATGGCACACGTGGCAACTTAGCTCCGTTAAGGGCTTAACGGCGTGCTTTGCCATCCCTGGCAATCGGCAAAGACCTTAGTTCTTTGTCGTCTGCCAGCTAATGGCAAAGAACCCACCTAGGCCAGCCCTAGATTGCACAGGCAGCTGCCACGTGGCATCTTTGCCGTCTGCTGGTTGACGGCAAAGCTCTTTGTCGTCCGCCAGCAGACGGCAAAGTGGCTATAAAGCCCCTGTTTTTTCTATTTTTTCTTAAAAACATTCAATTTGACAGAATATCACATATATATCCAACATATCAACAATGCAAGTTTCCAACAAGCATACCAACAATAAGTTTCAACAAGCATACTAACAATAAGTTCCAACAAGCATACCAAGAATAAGTTCCAACAACATATCCAACATATACAAGTTTCGAACAACATATCCAAAACAAGTTTCCAACAAGTTTCCATAAACAAAAAGGAAGCAGAAGTAGAAGAGTACACTCCATCAATGCAAGCTTCCTCATCTATAGCAAATCTGCAAAGTAGGAAAGATGAAAGTTAGAAGAAGAAGAAGACTAGCTAGAAGAAAAAGAAGAAAAAGAATAAGAAAAAGAAGAAGAAGAATAATTTATCTTCTCTTTCTTTTTCTCCTCTCCTCTCCACTTCTCCAAGGTAGTAATTCCATTTTCTAGCTAACTAAGCATATGAAGTCATTTTGGAGGAAAAAATGCTAAGTATAGGTCATTTTATAGCTATCCTAGGTAGAATATATCATTTTGGAGGTAAGTAAGGTTATTATGTCATTATTGAGGAAAATAAGCTAAGTATAGGTCATTTTGGAGCTAAACCAAGGTTACTATGCCATTTTTTACCTAAGTGAGCTAATTATGTCATAAATGAACTAGCTAAGCTAATTATATATCATTATTGAGCTATCTTAGGTAGTTATTCCATTTTGTACCTAAGTGAGATAATTATATCATAAATGAACTATCTAAGCTATCTATAGATCATTATTGAGCTATACTAGGTAGTAATGCCACTTTCTAGCTAACTAATCATATCAAGTCATTTTGGAGGAAAAAATGCTAAGTATAGGTCATTTTATAGCTATCCTAGGTAGAATATACCATTTTCTAGCTAACTAAGCATATCAAGTCATTTTTGAGGAAAATAAGCTAAGTATAGGTCATTTTGGAGCTAAGTAGGTCATTTCTTAAGCTAAGTATGCATTTGTTAATGAAAACACTTGGGAAAACTTACCATCAACATGGAGGTGAAGGACTGGTAGGGTTTTCGCCAGGGTGAGACGTAGAAGGATCAGTCGGGCTTGTGGCAGACGCAGAAGGATCGGTTGATGCTTGTCGGGAGGCACACTGCACCAAAGATCATTTGCAATGTCTCCTTAGCATGATGCAACTCAAATGTGAATACTAGTAACTAATGACCATTTAAATGAAACTCACCGTGGGTGCTATAGCAATATGGGGCATCGACAGAGGGGTCTGACCATTGTTCTGGCACACGGTCTGCACATTTTTTTTCACGAGTCATTCATATTAGTTAGTGATGAAACGAACATTACGTGCATGATTTGGCTAATATGCAGGAGAAACTTACCACGAGGAGCTCGTATAGGGCCCGGTGAGACGCGTCGTTCCGGTTCCTCTCCTCCTCCAACAGCCTAGCCGTCCTCTCCTCCATATCCCTCTCCCTCTGCATCGTCTGCCTGTTTGCCTCCGCCAGAAGCTCCTGGGCCCTAGCCTCAATGGAGACCTCCATTGGCTGTGGACGAGGCCTTATCTCAGGATCAGAGCTCGTCTAGCGCTTCTTGGTCACCGGGAGAGTTCTAGGACAACGTATCAGTCCATCCCCAATGGCTATCGATCCATGGGGCCTCCCGCCACTAGATATCATCACGAGCTTTGGATCAAAAGGACTCTGGCTCGGGTCAAAGTCCTCCCCTATCCTCGCCTTCCCCTCATCCCTATACCTCATGAGCTTGTTGTGGGAGGAGATGTTGCTGAAGCTCTATGGATGATCGAGGTCATCCTCAGAGAATGCCTTGGACTTCTTGTACGAGGCGGTATGGGCCATGGCATAGACGTCGAACAGAGGTGGCACCACCTTCTTGTTGTGTCGCACCTAAAAGAGAGGAACAAAATATTAGTTAAGGGCTCAAGCTAGCATGAAGAATGAAATTGCATGAATCATGAAGCAAACCACATACCCAGTTATCCCCGAACTCAAACAGGTTGGAGCTCCCTTGATGATGTGGCACACCTCTCATTTGGGCACGCTTATCCTTGGCCTTGTTGTGTTCGGTTAGCCATTCGGGAGAGCACCACTCATCCACCAATGCCTCCTAATAGTCCATCCTATCCGCACACCATCTCGGGGGCACCTAAGCTACACAAGAGAAATTTCTGCGCTACGCCTACGAATCAAATCAAAGAAACTAAGTACAAGGCCTTAAGAATAGATAATTACCTTCATTAACTTCTCCTTACTTAGATAATTTTTGTGGCACTTCTTCTTGGCCCTCTTAATGTTACTCGAGGCGTAGTAGTCTCGAATAGCCTGCATCCGAGCCTTGTTCCGTAAGTTCTGAAGTAGGCGCTTGCACTCGGCTTCAAGAACAATAGCCGCTTTCGCCTCGTCTTCCTCAACACACCTGTAGAAGGTCTGCAATCAAACAAGACAACACTGATTAGTACAATCACTAGGTGTTGTTGATTTTTAATTCTGTAAAGGGGAAATTACCCAAAAGCGACGAATCACAATGTCAGCCACCGTCTCGCACAAGACACCGTCGACCATCTCCTCCGATGGGGCCGGGGCAGCCTTGTACAGCTCCCAGGTCAGTGCTACCTGTGGAGACTCACCCTCACCGGGCAACTAGACCTTCCTCGGGAAGTGGTCCCAGAGAAGCACACCAAGGACCTGGTTGGGCCTGCGGACACCACGCTCGTATTTCCAACCCATGCAGTAGGACAAGACCAACACATTAGATATTAATTTGAAGAAACATGAAGGCAAAAGGTTAAAAAAGAGTAAATGCACTTACTTCTCCGCATTAGGCGCAATCAACCACCTTTGCTCGCAGGTCATCGGCACGGGCGGCAGATTTGTACAACCACGCTAGTAGACCTTCTTGCCCTCCTCAACCAGCTCACCCTCGCTATAGGTGTCCTCAGACAAGTTGTCCTCCATCAGTATGGCCACTAGCTTCCGAAGTCACGTGGTACGAAGACTCTGGGACCCGAGTCTCCTGGGACGAAGACCCTGGGACCAGAGTCTCCTAGGACGAAGGCTCGGTGACCTGAGGCTCGTCGACCCGAGGCTCGTGGACCGGAGTCCGAGACGGGTCCAAGTCAGATGGGTCCATCTGAGACGGAGCACTCCTGTGGTCGGGAGAATCAGCTGGGGGCGACGGCAAGGAAGGCGCATCAGCCTTCCTACCTTTAGCACCTCTCTTCGGTTTCCTCCGACCTCTCCCGGTTGAAGAAGAAACGCTCACCGGTGTCTGCATGCTGGGTACCAGCGCTCTCGGAGTTTCTGGGGTGGAATAATAGCACCCCTCCCAGCACGCGCCGAGGAAGGAGGCTCAAAGCCCTCTCGACCCCTGCCCACCATCTGTCAACACCTGTAGTGACAAAGAGTGAACGAAATTAGTTCAACATAAAAAAAATTGAATACCTAATAACATGAACTAATTAATAATATATATGTACATAATAATAATTGAATACCTCACATTATAATAATAATAATTTCAATTGTTTTTCAAATTCACTCTTCAAATCTTTTTATATTGAAGAAGTCATGTCATCTTCTCTCACTGATTTGAAATGTAGAAAATTTGAATTCCAAAAGCATATGGGAAAGTCATGTCATTCCCTCTCATTCAAAAGTTTTCAAAAAGTTTTAAATTTTTCACTCAATTTCAATCACTCAATCAATCAAACAATCATTCTAACATTTATTATAACATTCCAAAATTTGGGATTTTACACCGGCGGTGGGCGCGGGCGGCAGGGGTGGGGGGCACGGGCGGCGGGCGGCGGTGGGCGCGGGCGGCAGGGGTGGGGTGGTGGGGGTGGGGGTGGGGGGCGCGGGCGGTGGCCGGTGGTGGGCTAGAAAGAGAGAGAGGGAGAGAAAGAGAGAGAGGCGGGCGGCGGCCGATGGGGAGGAGAGAGGGAGAGAAAGAGAGAGAGAGGCGGGCCGCCGTTAGTTAGCTCCCCTCTTTGTCATCCGCTAGCGAACAGCAAAGGAGATTTGCCGTCCGCTAGCGGACGGTAAAGAGGGGGGCCGTTAGGTCAAGTTGCGGGCTGGGTTTAGGGTGGGCCCCCTTCCTCTTTGTCGTCCGCTAGCGGACGGAAAAACTCCTTTGTTATCTGCTAGCAAACGGCAAAGAAGTGGTTGATGGCAAAGCCACCATTTGCCGTCTACCACCTCTTTATCGTCTGCTTTCTGCTAGCTGATGGCAAAGCCACTCTTTGTCGTTCGCTAGCAGACGGCAAAAAGGTGGCACACGGCAAATCTTCTGATTCCAGTAGTGGCTCATAATCAAATCAAAATAAAATGAAACAAAACTCCCCTAGGATTGTGTTTGTATGGACAGTGCCCGTGGATTCGGCTCGTCGTGGAGTGTGATTGATTGGTGGAGAGGAGTAAAAACTTTATCATTCTGTTTGGGAACCGCCTATAATGTATCTAGCATGGAAGATGTTGAAAACCTCTTGGTCGTTATTATGAGAATGAAAGCATACAACTCAAAATTGTCATTAACTCATGTTTTAAAAGCTCGAGCTCTCGCACCTCTGCAAATCAATGCTTCCCTCTGCGAAGGTCCTATCTATTTACTTTATTGCAAAGTCATCACCTTCTTATAAAAAGCACCAGTTAGAGAGCACCACTATCATTTGTTTGTTTTGCTATTAATTGATATTGAGTGTGAGTATGACTAGATCTCTCTTACCGTGAATTACAATGTCTAGTTAGTCATTGTTCTTTAGAGGTGATGTGCATTTATGTTTTGCGGTCTCGGAAAGGGATAGCGAGATACCATTTTGTCATATTGTATCATGATTGTTTTGATAAAAGTGTTGTCATCCAAGAGTTATTATTTTTGCTCGCTAGTTGATTAAGCCATTGATATAAGTTAAGGTGAGACCTAAAGGTTATTGTGAACGTGGTTAGTCCATAATCTTTGCTGAAAATATGAACATCAGTTAGACATATTTACAACAACAAGATCAAATAGAGTTTGTAAAAGTTTTTCTGTATCACTTTCAGTTTATCAACTGAATTGCTTGAGGACAATCAATGGGTTAAGCTTGGGGGAGTTGATACGTCTCCATCGTATCCACTTTTCCAAACTCTTTTGCCCATGTTTTGGAATCTAATTTGCATGATTTGAATGGAACTAACCCCGACTGACATTGTTTTCAGCAGAATTGCCTTGGTGTTATTTTTGTGCAGAAATAAAAGTTCTCGGATTGACCTGAAAATTTACAGAGATTATTTTTGGAATTTATAAAAAATACTGGCGAAAGAATCAACCAGAGGGGAGGCACCCATAGGTGACAACCCCACCAAGCGCGGCCATCCCCCTGGCCGCGCGTGGCAGGCTTGTGGGACCCCTGTGGCTCCACCGACCTCAATTCCACTCCTATATATTCATATTCGTGGAGGAAAAAATCAGAGAGAAGAGTTCATCGCGTTTCATGATACGGAGCCGCCGCCACCTCCTATTATTCCTCGGGAGGCCAGATCTAGAGTCCATTTTGGGCTCCGAAGAGGGGAAATCGACGCCATCGTTATCACCAACCATCCTTCATCACCAATTCCATGATGATCTCCACCGTTCGTGAGTAATCCCATCATAGGCTTGCTTGACGGTGATGGGTTGGATGAGATTTATCATGTAATCGAGTTACTTTTGTTAGAGTTTGATCCCTAGTATCCACTATGTTCTAAGATTGATGTTGCTATGACTTTGCTATGCTTAATGCTTGTCACTACGGCCTGAGTGCCACGATTTCAGATCTGAGCCTATTATGTTTTCATGAATATACATGTGTTCTTGATCCTATCTTACAAGTTGTAGACACCTATTACGAGTTATGATCTGCATCCCCCAGGGTGACAATAACTGGGATTCTTTTTGGTGATTACCGTAGTTTGAGGAGTTCATATATTCACTGAGTGCTAATTCTTTGGCCCGGTTCTCTATTAAAAGGAGGCCTTAATATCCCTTAGTTTCTATTACGACCCCGCTGCCATGGGAGGGTAGGACAAAAGATGTTATGCAAGTTCTTTTCCATAAGCATGTATGACTATATATGGAATACATGCCTACATTACATTGATGAATTGGAGCTAGTTCTGTATCAGCCTATGTTATAACAGTTGCATGATGAATGCCATCCGATAGAATTATCCATCAATGATCCATTGCCTACGAGCTTTCCACATATTGATATTTGCTAAGTTACTTCTCCGTTGCTACTGTTATAATTGCTACAAAAATGCTACTGTCACTTTTGCCTTCGTTACCGTTACTTCCATACTACTTTGCTACTACATACGTTGCTGCAGATATTAAGTCTTTCAGGTGTGGTTGAATTGACAACTCAGCTGCGAATACTCGACAATATTCTTTGGCTCCCCTTGTGTCGAATCAATAAATTTTGGTTGAATACTCTACCCTCGAAAACAGTTGCGATCCCCTATACTTGTGGGTTATCATTCCGCTGTCAAGTTGAGTTGTATTGTACAAAGACTAGTGCTTAATGTATGAATGAAATCCATGTTTAACGTGAATTTTAGTTGCAAAATTACACCCTAATTGTGATTCTATTTATGCAATACTTGACAAATGATAGTGCTACAATGTTGACAAATGCCAGTGTTACTTGATCGACAGATGCCAATGTTTCCGATTTGACACATGGCAATTTACCTAGTATGATAGATGCAAATCTTCCCGGATTGTATGTACTAGGCACACGGATCATGTTAGATAAACGTTTGCGATGACACATTGGACCTATCCTTCGCGCCAATACATTGATTTGGCTTACGGGCGAAGATAGTTGTCGATCTTCAAACAGGTATTCAACCTGAACCGTTTGTGATGTGTGTTCATGTTGGAAATATGCCCTAGAGGCAATAATAAATTAGTTATTATCATATTTCCTTGTTCATGATAATCGTTTATTATCCATGCTATAATTGTATTGATCGGAGACTTAAATGCATGTGTGGATACATAGACAAAACCATGTCCCTAGTATGCCTCTAATGGACTAGCTCGTTGATCAAAGGATGGTTAAGGTTTCCTAGCCATGGACATGAGATGTCATTTGATAACGGGATCACATCATTAGGAGAATGATGTGATGGATAAGACCCAAACTACAAACATAGCATATGATCGTGTCAGTTTATTGCTACTGTTTTCTGCATGTCAAGTATATGTTCCTATGACCATGAGATCATGCAACTCACGGATATCGGAGGAGTGCCTTGTGTGTATCAAACGTCGCAACGTAACTGGGTGACTATAAAGGTGCTCTACAGGTATCTCCGATGGTGTTTGTTGAGTTGGCATGGATCGAGACTGGGATTTGTTACTCCGTGTGACGGAGAGGTATCTCAGGGCCCACTCGGTAATACAACATCACAACAAGCCTTGCAAGCAATGTGGCTAAGTGTTAGTCACGGGATCTTGTATTACGGAACGAGTAAAGAGACTTGCCAGTAACGAGGTTGAACTAGGTATGGAGATACCGACGATCGAATCTCGGGCAAGTAACATACCGAAGAACAAAGGGGACGTTATACGGGATTAACTAAATCCTTGACATAGAGGTTCGACCGAAAAAGATCTTCGTAGAATATGTAGGAACCAATGTGGATGTCCAGGTCCCGCCATTGGTTATTGACCGTAGAGGTGTCTCGGTCATGTCTACATAGTTCTCGAACCCGCAGGGTCTGCACACTTAAGGTTCGGTGACGTTTCGGTAGTGTAGAGTTATGTATGGTGGTGACCGAAGTTTGTTCGGAGTCCCGGATGAGATCCCGGACATCACGAGGAGCTCCGGAATGGTCCGGAGGTAAAGATTCATATATAGGAAGTCCCAGTTTGGTTTCCGGAAAAGTTTCGGGCTCATCGGTAGTGTACCGGGAGTGCCGGTAGTGTACCGGGAGTGCCGGTAGTGTACCGGGAGGCCTCCGGGAGGGGTATTTCGACCCCAAGAGGTCCATGGGCTGTGGGAGAATAATAACCAGCCCTTAGTGGGCTGGGAAAACAGCCACAAAGGCCCATGGCGCAGGAGAGAAAGTCCTAAAGCAAAAAGTGGAAAATCAGCCAATAGGAGGCAATCCTACTCCAACTAGGATTGGAGGTGAAGTAGGATTTCTTCCCACCTCCTATTTCGGCCGACCCAAAGGCCATGGCTGCCTCTCCTCTCCTCTCCTCCTATATATACTAGTGGATTGGGTGGTTTTTGGACAGAATTTCCGGCCACGTGCTACCCGTTTCACCGGTGCACAGTTTCTCCTCTAGATCGGTTTTCCGCAGCGCTTAGGCGAAGCCCTGCCGGAATTGCTCCACCACCATCACCGGAGCGCCGTCACGCTGCCGGTGAACTCTCTCTCCTATCCACCTCCTCTTGCTGGATCAAGACGGTGGAGATCGTCATCAAGCTGCACGTGTGCTGAACGCGGAGGTGCCGTCCGTTCGGCGCTAGATCGGAAGGACCGTGATCGAGATCGCGAGACGGTTCGTGATGAGATCGTGGAACGGATCGTGATGAGTTCGCGGGACAGATCGTGATCAAGATCGTGAGACGGATCGTGATGAGATCGCGGGACGGATCGTGATGAGTTCACGGGACGTATCGTGATTGGATCGCGGGACGGATCGTGATGAGATCGCGGGACGCTCGGCGATTTGGATCGCGAAGATGTTCGACTACACCAACCGCGTTTCTTAACGCTTCCCGCTTAGCGATCTACAAGGGTATGTAGATCCACTCTCCCTCTCGTAGATGCTCATCACCATGGATAGGTTTGCGTGTGCGTAGGAAAATTTTTGTTTCCCATGCGACGTTCCCCAACAGTGGCATCATGAGCTAGGTTGATGGTTCGATGAGATCTCGAGTAGAACACAAAAGGTTTGTGGGCGTTGATGCTTAGATTGCTTCCTCCCTTGGTCGTATTTTGGTTCAGCGGGATTGTGAGATGAAGCGGCCCGGACCAACATTACTCGTACGCTTACGAGAGACCGGTTCCCTCGACGCAACTTGTTGCCTAGATGGCTTGCGGGTGACAGTTTCTCTCACTTTAGTTGGATCGGATTCGACAAAGGCGGTCCTTGAGAAGGTTGAAAAGCAAACTAGTGTATCACCGTTGTGGTTTATGCGTAGGTGAGAATCGTTCTTGCTAGATACCCATAGCAGCCACGTAAAACATGCAACAACAATTAGAGGACGTCTAACTTGTTTTTGCAGGGTATGTTGTGATGTGATATGGCCAATTACATGATGAGATATATGTGATGTATGAGATGATCATGTGATGTATAGAATTTCACGACTTGCATGTCGTTGAGTACGGCAACCGGCAGGAGCCATAGGGTTGTCTTTAATTATTGTATGACCTGCGTGTCAATCATTAAGCGCTATGTAATGCTTTACTTTATCGCTAAGCAGTAGCAATAGAAGTAGAAGCAGGGCTGGCGCCACAACCCCAATGGCAACACATTGATGGAGATCAAGATGATGGAGATCATGGTGTTGTGCCGGTGACGATGGAGATCATGCCGGTGTTTCGAAGATGGAGATCTTAAACACAAGTTCATGGCCATATCATGTCACTTATGAATTGCATGAGATGTTAATCCTTTTATGCACCTTGTTTTGCTTAGTACGGCGGTAGCATTATAAGGTGATCCCTCACTTGAATTTCAAGATGAACTGTGTTCTCCCCGAGTGTGCACCGTTGCGAAAGTTCGTCGTGTTGAGACACCACGTGATGATCGGGTGTGATAGACTCTACGTTCACATACAACGGGTGCAAGCCAGATTTGCACGCGCAGAACACTCGGGTTAAACTTGACGAGCCTAGCATGTACAGACATGGCCTCGGAACACGAGAGACCGAAAGGTCGAACATGAGTCATATAGTAGATATGATCAACATAATGATGTTCACCATTGCAGCCACCTCAACTCACGTGATGATCGGACTTGAGTTGGTGAATTTGGATCATGTATCACTCGAATGATCGGAGGGATGTCAATTTGAGTGGGAGTTCTTAAATAATATGATTAATTGAACTCATTATCATGAACATAGTCAAAGTGTCTTTGCAAATTATGTTGTAGATTACTAGCTCGCGTTGTGGCTCCCTTGTATTTTTATATGTTCCTAGAGAAATAGAATTGAAAGATGTTGGTAGCAATATTGCGGACTGGGTCCGTGATCTGAGGATTGTCCTCATTGCTGCACAGAAGGCTTATGTCCTTAATGCACCGCTCGGTGCGCCACCCCCTCTAGCGTCGTCTATAGATGTTGTGAACATCTGACAGGCACGTTTCGATGACTACTTGATAGTTTTGTGCGTCATGCATTACGGCTTAGAATTGAGGCTCCGAAACGTTTTGAACGTCACGGAACATATGAGATGTTCTAGGGGCAGAGATTGTGATCTCAGGCTCGTGCCTGTGTTGCGAGATATGAGATCTCCAACAAGATTCTTTGCCTGTAAGATGAAGGAGAATAGCTCAATCGTTGAGCATGTACTCAGATTGTCTGGGTACTACAATCGCTTGAATCAAGTGGGAGTTGATCTTCCAGATAAGATAGTGATTGATATAGTTCTCCAAGTCACTGTCACTAAAGCTACTAGAACTTAAGTGATGAACTATAATACACCAGGGATAGAAGTATTGATCCCTGAGCTGTTCGCGATGTTTGACACCGCGAAGGTAGAAATCAAGAAGGAGCGTCAAGTGTTGATGGTTAATCAAACCACTAGTTTCGAAAAGGGCAAGATCAAGGAGGGAAACTTCATGGATAGCAAGTCAGTTGCTGCTCCAGTGAAGCAACCCAAAGTTGAACTCAAACCCGAGACTAAGTGCTTCTATTATGAGGTGAGAGGTCGCTGAAGCGGAACAACCCTAGATACTTGGTAGATAAGAAGGCTGGCAACATTGATAGAAGTATATTTGATATACGAGTTACTAATGTGTACCTTGCTAGTACTCTTAGTAGCACCTGGGTATTGGATACCGGTTCGGTTGCTAAATGTTAGTAACTCGAAATAAAAGCTACGGAATAAACGGAGAACTAGCTAAGGGTGAGGTGACGATATGTGTTGGAAGTGTTTCCAAGGTTGATGTGATCAACATCGCACGCTCTCTCTACCTTCAGGATTAGTGACGAACCTAAATAAATGTTATTTGGTGTTTTGCGTTGAGCATGAACATGATTAGATCATGTTTATTGCAATACGGTTGTTCATTTAAGTTAGAGAATAATGGTTATTCTGTTTACATGAATAATACCTTCAATGGTCATGCACCCAGTGAGAATGGTTTGTTGAAATCTTGATCGTAGTATTACACATGTTCATAACATTGATGTCAAAAGATACAAAGTTAATAATGATAGTACCACATACTTGTGGCACTGCCGCTAAATGTCATATTGGTATAAAGCGCATGTAGAAACTCCATGCTGATGGATATTTGGACTCATTCGATTTCGAATCGGTTGAGACATGCGAACCATGCCTCTTGGGCAAGATGACTAAAGGACCCCGTTGGATGGAGCGGGCAAGTGATTCATTGGAAATGATACATGTTGATGTATGCAATCTAGTGAGTCTTGTAGTGTGCAGTGGATATCGTTATTTTCTTACCTTCACTGATGATTTGAGTAGATATAGTGTATATTTACTTAATGAAACACAAGTCTGAATCGTTTGAAAGGTTCAAGCAAATTCAGAGTGAAGTTTAAAGATCATCGTGACAAGAAGATAAAAATGACTGCGATATGATCGTGGAGGTGAATATCTGAGTCACGAGTTTGGCATACAACTTAAGACAATGTGAAAGTTGTTTCACAACTAAACGCCACCTGGAACACCATAGTGTGATGGTGTGTCCGAACATCATAGTTATGCTCTATTGGACATGGTGCGTGCTATGATGTCTCTTGTCGTTTTACTACTATAATTTTGGGGTTATGCATTAGAGACAACTACATTCACTTTAAATAGGGCACCATCTAAATCCGTTGAGATGACACCATATGAATTATGGTTTGATAGAAACCTAAGCTGTCGTTTCTTAATACTTGGGGCTGCGGCACTTGTGTGAAAAATGTTTTCACCTAATGAGGTCGAACCCAAGGCGGACAAATGCATCTTCATAGAATACCCTAAGATCAGTTGGGTGAACCTTCTATCTCAGATCCGAGTGCAAAGTGGTTGTTACTAAAACGGATCCTTTCTCGAGGAAAGGTTTCTCTCGAAAGAATTGAGTGGGAGGAAGATAGAACTTGATGAGGTTGTTAAACCTTTGTTCAACCAGAGAGTAGCGCAGCGCAGAAAGATGTTTCTGTGAAGCCTACGTTAGTTGAAGAGGAAGTTAATGATGATGATCATGAAGCTTCAGGATCAAGTTACTATCGAACTTCGTGGGTCGACAAGGATGTGTACTGCTCCTAAGCGGTACGACAACCCTGTCTTCGAGGTCATGTTGTTGGACAGCGATGAACCTACGAGCTATGGAGAAGCGATGATGGGCCCGGATTCCGACAAATGGTTAGAGACCATGAAATCCGAGATAGGATCCATTTATGAAAACCAAGTATAGACTTTGGTAGACTTGCTCGTTAGACGGCAGGTCGTTGAGTACAAATGGACCTTTAGAATGAAGACAGACACTGATGGTGAATGTCACCATTTGTAAAGCTCGACTTGTTGCAAAGTTGTTTGTGACAAGTTCAAGGAGTTGACTGCGAGGAGGCTTTCTCACTCGTAGCGATGCTAAAAGTCTGTTGGAATTATGTTAGCAGTTGCTGCATTTTCAATTACGAAATCTGGCAGATGGATGTCAAAACGTCGTTTCCTTAACGGTTTACTTAAGGAAAGGTTGTATGTGATACAACCAGAAGGTTTTGTCAGTCCTAAGGATGCTAAAAGATGAGAGAGCTTCAGTGATCCTTCTATGGACTGAAGCAAGCATCTCGGAGTTGGAATATACACTTTGATGAGGTGATCAAAGTTTTTGTAGTTTATACAAAGTTTACGAGAAACTTGTATTTGCAATAAAGTGAATGGGAGCACTATAGAGTTTCTGATAAGTATATGTGGTTGACATATTGTTGATCGGAAATAATGTAGAATTTCTGGAAGGCATAAAAGGTTGTTTGAAAAGTGTTTTTCAAATGAAGACCTGGATAAAGCTACCTAATTGTTGAGCATCAAAATCTATAGAGATAGATCAAGATGCTTGATGAGACTTTCAATGAGTGCATACCTTGACAAGATTTTGAAAGAGTTCAAAATGGATCAGCCAGAGAAATAGTTCTCGTCTGATTTGTAAGGTGTGAAGTTGAGTGAGACTCAAAGCTCGACAACGGCAGAAGAAAGAGAAAGGATGAATGTCGTCCCCTATGCCTTAGCCATAGGCTCTATATTATGCCATGCTGTGTACCGCACCTATGTGTGCCTTGCCACGAGTCTGTCAGGGGGTACAAGAGTGGTCCAGGAGTGGATCACTGGACAGCGGTCGGAATTATCCTTAGTAACCAGAGGACTAAGGAAATGTTTCTTGATTATGGAGGTGATAAAGAGTTCGTCGTAAAGAGTTACGTCGATGCAAGCTTTAACACCTATCCAGATGACTAGTAGTAGCAATCTGGATACGTATAGTGGAGCAGCCATTTGGAAATAGTACCAAGTGGAGTGTGGTAGCAGTGTTTACGGTTTGACATAGAGATTTGCAAAGTACACACGGATCTGAATATCGCAGACCCGTTGACTATAAGACCTCTCTCACATGCAAAGCATGATCGAGCCCCAAAACTCATTGGGTGTTAGATTCATAACAATGCGAATCACATGGTGATGTGAACTAGATTATTGACTCTAGTGCAAGTGGGAGACTGTTGGAAATATGCCCTAGAGGCAATAATAAATTAGTTATTATCATATTTCCTTGTTCATGATAATCGTTTATTATCCATGCTATAATTGTATTGATCGGAGACTTAAATGCATGTGTGGATACATAGACAAAACCATGTCCCTAGTATGCCTCTAATGGACTAGCTCGTTGATCAAAGGATGGTTAAGGTTTCCTAGCCATGGACATGAGATGTCATTTGATAACGGGATCACATCATTAGGAGAATGATGTGATGGATAAGACCCAAACTACAAACATAGCATATGATCGTGTCAGTTTATTGCTACTGTTTTCTGCATGTCAAGTATATGTTCCTATGACCATGAGATCATGCAACTCACGGATATCGGAGGAGTGCCTTGTGTGTATCAAACGTCGCAACGTAACTGGGTGACTATAAAGGTGCTCTACAGGTATCTCCGATGGTGTTTGTTGAGTTGGCATGGATCGAGACTGGGATTTGTTACTCCGTGTGACGGAGAGGTATCTCAGGGCCCACTCGGTAATACAACATCACAACAAGCCTTGCAAGCAATGTGGCTAAGTGTTAGTCACGGGATCTTGTATTACGGAACGAGTAAAGAGACTTGCCAGTAACGAGGTTGAACTAGGTATGGAGATACCGACGATCGAATCTCGGGCAAGTAACATACCGAAGAACAAAGGGGACGTTATACGGGATTAACTAAATCCTTGACATAGAGGTTCGACCGAAAAAGATCTTCGTAGAATATGTAGGAACCAATGTGGATGTCCAGGTCCCGCCATTGGTTATTGACCGTAGAGGTGTCTCGGTCATGTCTACATAGTTCTCGAACCCGCAGGGTCTGCACACTTAAGGTTCGGTGACGTTTCGGTAGTGTAGAGTTATGTATGGTGGTGACCGAAGTTTGTTCGGAGTCCCGGATGAGATCCCGGACATCACGAGGAGCTCCGGAATGGTCCGGAGGTAAAGATTCATATATAGGAAGTCCCAGTTTGGTTTCCGGAAAAGTTTCGGGCTCATCGGTAGTGTACCGGGAGTGCCGGTAGTGTACCGGGAGTGCCGGTAGTGTACCGGGAGGCCTCCGGGAGGGGTATTTCGACCCCAAGAGGTCCATGGGCTGTGGGAGAATAATAACCAGCCCTTAGTGGGCTGGGAAAACAGCCACAAAGGCCCATGGCGCAGGAGAGAAAGTCCTAAAGCAAAAAGTGGAAAATCAGCCAATAGGAGGCAATCCTACTCCAACTAGGATTGGAGGTGAAGTAGGATTTCTTCCCACCTCCTATTTCGGCCGACCCAAAGGCCATGGCTGCCTCTCCTCTCCTCTCCTCCTATATATACTAGTGGATTGGGTGGTTTTTGGACAGAATTTCCGGCCACGTGCTACCCGTTTCACCGGTGCACAGTTTCTCCTCTAGATCGGTTTTCCGCAGCGCTTAGGCGAAGCCCTGCCGGAATTGCTCCACCACCATCACCGGAGCGCCGTCACGCTGCCGGTGAACTCTCTCTCCTATCCACCTCCTCTTGCTGGATCAAGACGGTGGAGATCGTCATCAAGCTGCACGTGTGCTGAACGCGGAGGTGCCGTCCGTTCGGCGCTAGATCGGAAGGACCGTGATCGAGATCGCGAGACGGTTCGTGATGAGATCGTGGAACGGATCGTGATGAGTTCGCGGGACAGATCGTGATCAAGATCGTGAGACGGATCGTGATGAGATCGCGGGACGGATCGTGATGAGTTCACGGGACGTATCGTGATTGGATCGCGGGACGGATCGTGATGAGATCGCGGGACGCTCGGCGATTTGGATCGCGAAGATGTTCGACTACACCAACCGCGTTTCTTAACGCTTCCCGCTTAGCGATCTACAAGGGTATGTAGATCCACTCTCCCTCTCGTAGATGCTCATCACCATGGATAGGTTTGCGTGTGCGTAGGAAAATTTTTGTTTCCCATGCGACGTTCCCCAACAGTTCATTCAAATAAAACTATGATGGTTTTTTGTTTGCTATGTGAATTCAGAGATAAATACTTAGTTCATCAAACCATAGATTTGATTCAGTCAAGCTTTCACTTTACATTCATACAATCAAGATACGATATAAAGAAAACTAGTTACGGCAGTGGTGGCGGCCTCCTGTGGCGGCGTTCTCGTGCTCCAAGGCGTAGTTGTACAGTTCTTCAACCGAGACCAGAATGTTATGGACTTCACAATCAAAGAGCCGGTCGTCGCGTGATCGACGGGCACGGGGCCAGGAGGCGGCGACTAGCGGCGCTGCGAGAAAGCTGTCAACGGTGGTGGCCCAATCCGCTAAGGGGGGGGCGTGACGGGTGCAGGTGCGTGCATGGGCATGGGCGCAGTGGGTGAAGGCATGCGCAAGCGGTAGGGCGTCGTCGGTGCGGGCACGCATAATGGGATCAGCGTGTTGTGTGCAAGGGCGCTCACGAGCACGGGGGCAGGAGGAGGCGCTAGCGCTTGTGTGTACATGAGCTCACGCGGGTCGGCGGGGACCTCTCTGACGCCCACGGTTTCCAGCACTGCGATGATGCTGGTCAATGCCACGAGGATGGGGGATGGCACGGACGCGATGATGGTTGACGGCAAGTGCGTCGGCGCAGCATCCGCTGCGGCATGCAGCACTTCCAGGGCCATGTCCATGGCGTCCCATTCATCTTTATGTTCTATCTCTTCCTACTCGGTGTCAACTTCACTAAACCGGAAGACTAGTGGCATATGATCCTTCTGCACCATGGCGTAGGTCGCTATGGAAGGGAATGTGAGCGCGAAGATATATGGAGGATTGTGAGTGAGTGGGAGGTAACGCCGTATATTGAACAGCCACAAGGGCACCATTGATTGACAGGTTGGAAGGGAGGACGGCGGATACGGAGGTCACGGGGCTTGATTCTCGGTGAGTCTTCGGCATACTGCTCGCACGCCTCCTAGTGAGCCTGCGCGACGGATTCCATCTCGCACGCCTTGTGACAACTCAAGCAGTTGCTCGCACGGCACCTCATAAGCCCTAGCCAATAAAAGAGTGCAACTGTCGGCAGCACGTAAAGGGCAGTATAACTCCAATGGTTTGAAAATAATGCAACCATTTGCCTTGAAACATGATAGTTCTTTTTTCCAAAAAGCTTTTGTTTGCTATTAATTACACAAAAAATACCACAGCATATTCGTTCTATATAATGATGTCGTGCCAAATTTCTAGAATTTTGTGTAAGTTCTAGATTTACTATAATTTAACTAATATTCTCGATGTTGGCTCTAAAAGAAAATATATATTAAAAAACAAGCATCGGGTATGAAAACAAAATTCTATGACGCCTTTATGTGCCATGCTCCTGAAACCATGCCAAGTTTCATGAATCTCTTGACGATTTTTTGATTTACATGATTTAAAACCCTAGTTTCTCAATGTTTCTATGGCCAAGCCAAGACCCCGAGATGTTTGAAATTCATTCACATGTCTTGCATGGGACCTAAAGATGCATGAACACTAATATGGTTTTCAACCCATTTTGATGCACTGGACCTTCTGATTGTATTTCAGATTTGAATTGTGCACGTTAAATAATGCATATAAAAGTCAATTAATATATAAAAAGGTCATATGAACCATGTATATTTTCATATTTTCGCACGACACTCTCATTTCGGTATATGTTGCCTATAGAAATAGTTCAAGACGAGAAGAGTCAGCGGATGTCGATTCGCCCAGATAAGGTGACACATTCCATATCGAAACAACAAAGCTTCATGTGATAATGCATATAAAAATCAATTAATGTATAAAAATCCCAAATGAACCATGTATAATTTCATATTTTGGAACGACGCTCATTTTGGTATATGTTGCCTCTAGAAATATATAGTTCAAGACGAGAAGAGGCAATGGATGTCGATTCGCCCACATAAGGTGACACGTTCCTTATTGAAACCAAAAAAGCTAGCTTCCCATGAGTAACTAAGGTTTGTAAGGGCTTGTGCCAAAACTTGTCCCAAATCGGACAATTTATCATCAGGACACATATGAGCAATGCCATGGCACCATGCCAAGTTTCCTGATTTTCTGATGAGTTTTAGATTTATACATGAATGTAAAACCAAGTTTGTCAATGCATGTGGCCTAGTGAAGACCCCGAGATGTTTGAAATCCATTCTCATATGTTGCGTGGGGCCTAAAGTAGCCATGGAGACTTATATGATTTTTCAACCCATTTTGATGCATCAGACCTTGTGATTTTAGTTCAAATTTTAATTATCCGCATTGTATGCCTATAGAACTCAGTTAACGTATGAAAATGAGAAAAGAACCCTGAATAATTTTATATTTCAACAAGACACTCTAACTGGTGCAAGTTGCCTATAACAAAAGTTTATAGTGAGAAGATGAGTGGATGTCATTTTGCCTACGTAAGGTGACGTTTTCCTAATCGGGACATCAAAAATTGAAGTGAGAATATCTGCTTTGTAAGGGACTTGTGGCCAAAATTATCTCATGTTGGACAATTTTTTTACCACTGCACATATGTGCCATGTCATGACAACATTCCAAGTTTTTAGAATTTCTAACACGTTTTGGATTTATAGTAATTTAAAACCCAAGTGTCTCAACGTTTGTGCCCGAGACAATATGTCGAGATCTTTGAAGTTCATTCCCATTTATTGCCAGTGACCTAAAGATGAAGCCATGGACACTAATATGATATTTCATCCCATTTTGATGCACGGACATTGGTACGATAGTTCAAATTTGAATTATACACATTAAATGTCTAGAAAACTCCATAAATTTATAAAAATGCCAAACAGACCCTAAAAATACCATATTTTAGCACGACACAACTATTGGTCAGTTTTCACCGCACATAAATCTTATTGCAATCCAAACACTGTCCTTTTTCGAATTAACCTCATTTTCTGTTTTAAAAACATTTTGAAAATTAAGTCTTTCACAAACAGTTGACGTTCATGAATCGTTTGTGATGCACTACAAAATATATTAGGCCAATCCTTGTAATGAATGGATTAGGCCTGAAGTTTCGTCGTCGGTAGTACACCGCCGGTCAGTTTACCGCAGTGACTCCTTAGACCATGTTACTTTTCAATCGTCGCCGGTGAAAGATGAGAACATGGATCCCGGTTGTGAGGGCAACTTCGGCAACTGACTTCAGCCCGAGCGCGGCCGCATCAGCCATGAGCGCGCTCTCAACATGCTTTACGCGGCCGCTACCTCCTACAGAGCGGTTGCAGCAACCGAAAGGGCAGTTGCTACAACTGAGAGGGCGACAGCAACAACCACGACGGGGATAGCAAATTATGAGAATGACAAATCAGTTGTCAGTTCCTCGGCGGTCGGCATAGCCCTGATGGCGGACGCCCAGTCCCAGCAACAACCGCCCACGCCCATCTCATGTCGGTCTCTACACAAATCACATCTACCTTCTCCGACACCGGTCGACAACCCACCTCTGTTGAGTTGGTAATCGTTGAGTGTGCTCTAGCAGGCGTCCGTTCATCGATAGCCTCCCTAGCCAAGATTGTGGCCGTCCATGCCCAGAGCAAGGCCGCCCGCACTCGGCTCATGGCGGCCTTATCCAAAGAGATGGTGCATGAAGACTACGAGATACTGGAGTATGTGGCGATGGATCCCATGGATCTCCATTCCCCAGAGTTCGTCGATCGGGGGCTGGTCATCGAGGATGCGGCGTAGATCGACGAATGCTAGGCGTAATATTAGTCTCTGTCTGGAGCGATGGTGTTTTGTGAGAATAATGTTTAAGTCAACTAACTAATGTTTATTAGTTGCTCGATTAAGTAAGTGGGCAGTACTATAGGCTCTTTTGTTTAGTACTCAAATTTGCAAGTGTTGTTAAACTAAGCAATGACCAATGTAACGAGGGAAATTCTGACCAAAATTTGTCGCCGTATCCGCATTTTCTCTTCCAAATGAACATGAAATGCAAGTACCGTGTGCAATGTAGTATCCGATATCTTACGCCGAAAGCTTGGAGACCAAAATTTCCACGTTCAGTCTCATCACACACGGGACAAACTATAGGATACATTTGTGTTCTTGAATATAGCACACTGTTACGGTAATGGTACTATGTATCAATCGTTACCCCCAGACCATTCTGAAGCTCCTCGTGACGTCCAGGATCTCATCCGGGACTCCGAACAACCTTCGGTCACCACCATATATAACTCTACTATAACAAAATGTCACCGAACTTTAAGTGTGCAGACCCTGCGGGTTCGAGAACTATGTAGACATGACCGAGACACCTCCACGGTCAGTAACCAATAGCAGGACCTGGATGCCCATATTGGTTCATACATATTCTACGAAGATCTTTACCGGTTGAACCTCTATGTCAAGGATTAAGTTAATCTCGTACATTGTTCCCTTTGTTCATCGGTATGTTACTTGCCCGAGATTCGATCGTCAGTATCTCTACACCTAGTTCAATCTCGTTACCAGCAAGTCTCTTTACTCGTTCTGTAATACAAGATCTTGTGGTTAAAACTTAGTCACATTACTTGCAAGGCTTATTGTGATGTTGTATTATCGAGTGGGCCCTGAGATACCTCTCCATCACACGAAGTAACAAATCCCAGTATTGATCTATGCCCACACAACAGACACCCTTGGAGATACCTGTAGAGCATCTTTATAGTCACCCAGTTACGTTGTGACGTTTGATACACACAAGGTATTCCTCCGGTGTTAGTGAGTTGCGTGATCTCATGGTCATAGGAACAGATGTTTGTCATGTAGAAAACTATAGCAATAAACTGACACGATCATATTCTATGTTTATAGTTTGGGTCTTGTTCATCACATCATTCTCCTAATGATGTGACCCTGTTATCAAATGACATCTCATGTCTATGGCCAGGAAACCTTGACCATCTTTGATCAATGAACTAATTAACTAGAGGCATACTAGGGACACAGTGTTGTCTATGTACCCACACATGTATTTGAGTTTCCAATCAATACAATTATAGCATGGATAATAAACGATTATCATGAACAAGGAAATATAATAATAACCAATTTATTATTGCCTCTAGGGCATATTTCCAATAGTCTCCCACTTGCACTAGATTCAATAATCTAGTTCACATCACCATGTGATTTACATTTTTATGAATCTAACACCCAATGAGTTCTCGGGTTCGATCATGCTTTGCATGTGAGAGAGGTCTTTAGTCAACAGGTCTACGACATTCAGATCCATGTGTACTTTGCAAATCTCTATGTCATATTGTAGATATTGTTACCATGCTCCACTTGGAACTATTTCAAATGATTGCTCCACTATATGTATCCAGATTGCTACTTAGTGTCATACGGATTGGTTTTAAAGCTTGCATCGACGTAACCCTTTACGAGATCTTTATCACCTCCATAATTGAGAAATATTTCCTAAGTCCTCTAGTTACTAAGGGTAATTTTGACCATTGTCCAGTGACCCACTCCTGGATCACTCTTGTACCGCTTGACAGACTCATGGCAAGGCACACACCAGGTGCGGTACATAGCATGGCATACTATAAAGAGCCTATGGCTAAGGCATAGGGGACAACCTTCTTCCTTTCTCTTTCTTCTACCTTGGTCGAGCTTTGAGTCTTACTCAACTCCACACCTTACAAATTACACAAGAACTCCTTTGACTGATCCATTTTGAACTCTTTCAAAATCTTGTCAAGGTACGTACTCATTGAAAAATCTTATTAGGCGTCTCGATCTATCTCTATAGATCCTGACGCTCAATATTCAAGTAGCTTTATCCAGGTCTTCCCATAAAAAACTTCCTTTCAAAAAAAGCTTTATACTTTCTAGAAATTCTACATCATTTTTTATCAACAATATGTCAGCCACATATACTCATTAGAAATTCTATAGTGATCCCACTCACTTTCTTGTAAATACAAGTTTCTCATAAACTTTGTACAAACCCAAAAACTTTGATCACCTCATCAAAGCATATATTCCGACTCCGAGATGCTTGGTCTAGCCAATAGAAGGATCGCTGGAGCTTGCATAACTTTTAGCATCCTTAGGACTGACAAAACCTTCTGGTTGTATCACATACAACCTTTCCTCAAGTAAACCATTAAGGAAACAATGTTTTGACATCCATCTGCCAGATTTCATAATTGAAAAATGCAGCAACTGCTGACATAATTCCAACAAACATTTAGCATCACTAACGGTGAGAAAGTCTCATCATAGTCAATTCCTTGAACTTGACAGAATCTTCTTTGCGACAAGTCAAGCTTTATAAATGGTGACATTTACCATTAGCGTATGTGTTCTTCTTAAAGGTCCATTTCTACTCAACAGCCTGTCGTTCAACGGACAAGTCTACCAAAGTCCATACTTAGTTTTCATACATGGATCCTTTCTCGGATTTCATGGCTCCTAGCTATTTGTCGGAATCCGGGCCCATCATCGTTTCTCCATAGCTCGTAGGCTCATCGTTGTCCAACAACATGACCTCTAAGACAGGGTTATCGTACCACTCAGGAGCAATACGTTCCCTTGTCGACCTACGAGTTTCGAAAGTAACTTGATACGAAGCTTCATGATCATCATCATTGACTTCCTCTTCAAATGATGTAGGCTCCATAGAAACAATTTTCTGCGCTGTGCTACTCTTTGGTTGAAACAAAGGTTCAACAACCTCATCAAGTTCTATCTTCCTCCCACTCAATTCTTTTGAGAGAAACCTTTTTCTCGAGAAAGGACCCTTTTTAGCAACAAACACTTTGCCCTCGGATCTGAGATAGAAGGCATACCCAAATATTTCCTTAGGATATTCTATGAAGATGCACCTTTCCGCTTTGGGTTTGAGCTTATCATCCAAAAGCGTTGTATTCCCAAACTCTGAGAAATGACAGCTTAGGTTTCTGCCAAACCATACGGTGTCATCAACGGAATTTAGATGGTGCCCTATTTAAAGTGAATGTAGTTGTCTCTAATTCATAAACTCAAAACGATAGTGGAAAAAATGATAAGAGGCCTCATAGTACGCGCCATATCCAATAAAGCATGACTACGACGTTCAGACACACCATCACAATATGGTGTTCCAGGTGGCGTGAGTTTTGAAACAACTTTCATAGTGTCTTAAGTTGTATACCAAACTCGTAACTCGGATATTCACCTCCACGATCATATCGTGAACATTTTTCTCTTCTTGTCACAATGATCTCAAACTTCACTCATAATTTGCTTGAACTTTTCAAAACGTTTCAGACTTATGTTTTATTAAGAAAATATACTCAAATCGTAAGTAAAGCAAAGAAAATAACGATATCCACCGCGCGCTACAACACTCACTGGATCGCATACATCAACATGTATCATTTCCAATAAGTTACTTGCCCGCTCCATCATATCGAAAACGGGGTCTTAGTCATCTGGCCCATGAGGCATGGTCCGCATGTCTCAAATGATTCGAAATTGAATGAGTCCAGAGATCCATCGGCATGGAGTTTCTTCATGCACTTTACACCAATATGACATTTTGCGGCAGTGCCACAAGTATGCGGTATTATCATTATTAACTTTCCATCTTTTGGCATCAATGTTATGAACATGTGTATTAGTACGATCAAGATTCAATAAACCATTCTCATTGGGTGCATGACCATTGAAGGTATTATTCATGTAAATAGAATAACCATTATTCTCTAACTTTAAATGAATAACCATATTGCAATAAACATGATCTAATCACGTTCATTTATTTAGTTTCATCAATAATCCCGAGGGTAGAGAGAGCGTGCAATGGTGATCGCATCAACCTTGGAAAACACTTCCAACACACATCCTCGCCTCACCCTTAGATAGTCTCCGTTTATTCCATAGCTTTTACTTTGAGTTACTAACATTAGCAATCGAACCGATATCTAGTACCCAGGTGCTACTAGGAGTACTAGCAAGGTACACATAAATTATATGTATATCAAATATACTTCTGTCGACGTTGCCAGCCTTCTTATCTACCAAGTATCTAGGGTTGTTCCACTTCAATGACCTCTCTCCTCATAATAGAAGCACTTAGTCTCGGGTTTCGGTTCAACTTTGGTTTTCTTCACTGGAGCAGCAACTGGCTTGCCATCCATGAACTTTTTCCTCCTTGCCCTTGCCATTTTCGAAACCAGTGGTTTTACTAACCATCAACACTTGATGCTCCTTCTTGATTTCTACCTTTGCGGTGTCCAACATCACGAATAGCTCAGGAATCATCATTTCCATCCCTAGTATATTCATAGTTCATCATGAAGCTCTAGTAGCTTGGTGACAGTGACTTGGAGAAACATATCAATCAATGTCTTCTCTGAAAGATCAACTCCCACTCGATTCAAGTGATTGTAGCACCCAAACAATCTGAGCACATGCTCACCGATTAAGCTATTCTCCTTCATCTTGCAGGCAAGGAATCTTGTTGGAGTTCTCATACCTCTAACACGGGCACGAGCCTGAAATCCAATTTCAGCCCTTGGAACATCACATATGCTCCATGATGTTCAAAACGTATTTGAAGCCTGAATTCTAAGCCATAATGCAAAACGCACTGAACTATCAAGTAGTCATCAAAAACGTGTCTGTCAGATGTTCACAACATCCACAAACGATGCTAGAGGGGGTGGCGCACCAAGCGGCGCATCAAGGACATAAGCCTTTTGTGTAGCAACTGAGGACAATCCTTTGACCACGGACCTAGTCCGCATAATTGCTACCATTATCTTTCAACTCTATTTTCTCTAGGAACATATTAAAAACATAGGAGATCTACAACGCAAGCTATTGATATACAACATAACTTTGCAAAGACAACTTTAGACTATGTTCATGACAAATGAGTTCAATTAATCATATTACTTAAGAACTCCCACTCAAATTGACATCCCTCTCATCATCTGAGTGATACATGATCCAAATTCACCAACTCAAGACCGATCATCACGTGAGTTGAGGTGGTTTCAATGGCGAACATCTTCATGTTGATCATATCTACTATATGACCCATGTTCGACCTTTTGATCTCTTGTGTTTCGAGGCCATGTTTGTACATTCTAGGCTCGTCAAGTTTAACCCGAGTGTTCTGCACGTGCAACACTAGCTTGCACCCGTTGTATGTGAACGTAGAGTCTATCACACCCGATCATCACGTGGTGTCTCGACACGACGAACTTTCGCAATGGTGCACACTCGGGGAGAACACAATTTATCTTGAAATTTTAGTGAGGGATCACCTTATAATGCTACCATCGTCCTAAGCAAAATAAGATGCATAAAAGATTAATCACATGCAAATCTTAAGTGACATTGTATGGCCATGAACTTGTGCTTTTGATCTTCATCTCCAAAGCACCGGCATGATCTCCATCGTCAACGGCAAGATGCAATGATCTCCATCATCTTGATGTCCATCACCGTGTCGCCATCGGGGTTGCCGCATCGACTGTTGCTTCCACGACTATTGCTAACTCATAGCGATAAAGTAAAGCAAAAACTACATGGCTCTTGTCAATTGTGGTACTCATCGACATGCAAGTCGCGATATTCTATACAAAACATGATCATATCATACATCACATATATCTCATCATGTAATTGGTCATATCACATCACAACATACCCTGCAAAAACAATTTAGACGTCCTCTAATTATTGTTGCATGTTTTGCGAGGCTGCTACGGGTATCTAGCAAAAACAATTCTCACCTACGCAAAAACCACAATGGTGTTACACAAATTGCTATTCAACCTTCTCAAGGACCGCCTTTGTCGAATCCGATCCAACTAGAGTAGGAGAGACAGACACCATGCGGGATCACTAGAAGAGTATGTCTAGAGGGGGTGAATAGACAACTAGCAGGAATTTAAAATCTACACAAGGTGCAAAGTTATGTGTTGGAAGATTTTATCAATTATAGAAAGTCTAGCACACCCTACACATTCAAGTCATCAAGTATAGCAGCGAAATGTAAGGACATTGTACATGAAAGTAAAGAGTAGAGATGGGAAGATCAAACGCATGAGGGACACGAATATTTTTTTTCCCGTGGTTCCAATAGGTGGTGCTATCGTACGTCCACGTTTATGGAGTCTTCAACCCACGGAGGGTAACGGTCGCGAGAGTCCATGATGGGCTCCACCCATAAGGGTCCACGAACTAGCAACCTTGACTATTCCATAACGACTTCTATCCACAAAGGACTAGCCTCACTATGGGTAGATCTTCATGAAGTAGGTGGCCTCCTTGCCCTTACAAACTTCTTGGTTCACTCCACAACACTAAGTAGGAGGCACCCAAGCGACACCTGACCAATCTAGGAGGCACCACCCTCCAAAAGGTAATAGGCTCGATAATGTCGATGAACTCCTTGCTCTTGTGCTTCAAGATGATAGACTCCTCAACACACAATCACTCTCTCACAGATTCATCTTTTGGTGGAAGAGATTGATTGGGTGGAAAGCAACTTGGGAGGCTAGAGATCAAGATTCATATGGTTGGAATGGAATGGCATGATCTCAACACATGAATAGGTGGCTCTCTCTTAGGAAATCTGATAGGATAGGTGGGGATCTGTTCTGAGTGCTTCACTTGCGAGTGAGTGGTGGTGGAGGGGTATATATAGGCATCTCCAAAAATACAACTGTTACACCTAATAAGTCAGACTCGGTGACACTGATGTGTTAAGATCGGTGGTATCGAGTTGCCTCAAAGGTAGCAAATTTTGAATCTCGGTGAGACCGATACATAAAACTCGGTTGGACTGATAAGGTGACCAACGGTCAGATTGCCAAACTCGGTGACACCGATTCAACAAACTCGGTGGTACCGATTTTGTGAATTTGCATAACAGAAAGTTGGCAACCCAAACTCGATGGCACTGAGGTAGAATCAGTTGCACCGAATGGCTAGGGTTTGGCTGAGTCTATCTAGGCTGAGAATTGGTGGCACCGAGTGGAAAGTGTTGGTTGCACCGATTTTGGATAGTTGGCTTTGGACAAACTTTTGTGGAAGAGCTTGTGGTGTATGTGGTGACTATCACTTGTGCACGTATGAGCATTTTGTTCACCAACAATACTTTATCCCCTTTTAATAGTATTGGCTTTCCTATGGACTCAAAGTTATTTCTCAAAAAGTAAAATGTAGAGTCCTCTTGCTTGAAGCTTTGCCAATGCTATTCCTTCTCCTTCTTTTTCATGGGGATACTCTCCACGGTCCTTTTTGCCAACCCATCTCACTCTATGGACATTATCTGAAATACACTAGATGAAAGTATTAGTCCAAGAGACAATGTATGTTGTCATGAATTATCAAAACAACCAAGGGAGCATATTGTGCCTTCACACCCTCCAGCCATCTTTGTGCAACAAAGTTACAAGTCAGTCGATGGAACCAGCCTCTCGTAAGCGTACGAGTCACGTTGGTCCGGTCCGCTTCATCCCACAATATCACTGAATCAAGACATGACCAAGGGAGGAAGCAATCCGAGCATCAACGCCCACAAACTCCTTTGTGTTTTACTCGTGATCTCACCTACATAGACCTAGCTCTGATACCAGTGTTGGGGAACGTTAAATGGGAAACAAAAATTCCTAAGCACACACAAGATCTATCCGTGGTGATGAGCATCTACGAGAGGGAGAGTGGATCTGCATACCCTTGTAGATCGCTAAGCGGGAAGCGTTAAGAAACATGTTGATGTAGTCGAACATCTTCGCGATCTAAATCATCGAGCGTCCCGCGATACCATCACGATTCTTCTCGTGATACAATCACGATCCGTCTCGCAATCCCATCACAATCCGTCCCGCGATCCCATCACGATCCGTCCCGCGATCAAATCATGAATCGTCTCATGATCCTGATCACGGTGCTTCCGATCTAGTGCCGAACGGACAGCACCTTCGTGTTCAGCACACGTACAGCTCGATGACGATCTCTGCCTTCTTTATCTAGCAAAAGGGAGCGAAGAGGTAGATGATTTTCCAGCGGCACAACGGCATGGTAGCGGTGGTGGTGAACTAATCCGGTAGGGCTTCGCCTAAGCACCGTAGAACTAATCTAGAGGAGAAGCGATCTAGAGGAAGAAGAGGGAGCGTGTGGCAATTAGGGTTAGCTCTCCCCTGTAAATCTTCTAGTATATATAGGAGGGAGTGAGGGGAGGAGTCAGCCTCAACCCCTCAAGGGTTGGCTGAAATTGAAGGTGGAGGAGTCCTATTCCAATCCTACTAGGAGTAGGATTCCTCCTCTCCACTTGGAAACACTTTCCAACTTTCCACCTTTGGGTTTTTCCCACCCCCATCCGCATGGGCCTTAGTAGGGGGTTCAGCCAGCCCACTAGGGGCTTGTTTAACTCCTCCCACAGCCCATGAGGTCTTCTGGGTCGAGACACCCCTCCTGATGGCCCTCGGTACCCTCTCGGCACTCCCGGTATACTATCGAAGTACCCAAAACTTTTCCGGTGACCAAAACAGGACTTCCTATATATCAATATTTACCTCTGGACCATTGCGGAGCTCCTCGTGACATCCAAGATCTCATCCGGGACTCCAAACAACCTTCGGTCACCAACATACATAACTCTACTATACCGAAACGTCACCGAACCTTAAGTGTGCAGACCCTGCAGGTTCGAGAACTATGTAGACATGACCGAAACACATCCACGGTCAATAATCAATAGCGGAACCTGGATGCCCATATTGGTTCCTACATATTCTATGAAGATCTTTATCGGTTGAACCTCTATGTCAAGGATTCAGTTAATCTCGTACGTTGTTCCCTTTGTTCTTCGGTATGTTACTTGCCCGAGATTCGATCGTCGGTATCTCTATACCTAGTTCAATATCGTTACCGGAAAGTCTCTTTACTCATTTTGTAATACAATATCCCATGGCTAACACGTAGTCACATTGCTTGCAAGGCTTATTGTGATGTTGTATTGCCGAGTGGGCCCTCAGATACCTCTCCGTCACACGGAGTAACAAATCCTAGTCTTGATCCATGCCCACTCAACAGACACCCTCAAAGATACCTGTAGAGCATATTTATAGTCACCCAGTTACGTTGTGATGTTTGATACACACAAGGTATTCCTCCGGTGTCAGTAGGTTTCATGATCTCATGGTCATAGGAACAGATAATTGACATGCAAAAAACTATAGCAATAAACTGACACGGTCATATGCTATGTTTATAGTTTGGGTCTTGTCCATCACATCATTCTCCTAATGATGTGATCCCGTTATTAAATGACATCTCATGTCTATGGACAGAAAACCTTGACCATGTTTGATCAACAAACTAGTTAACTAGAGGCATACTAGGGACACTATGTTGTCGATGTACCCACAAATGTATTTGACTTTCCAATCAATGCAATTATAGCATGGATAATAAACGATTATCATGAACAAGGAAATATAATAATGACCAATTTATTATTGTCTCTAGGGCATATTTACAGCAAGCCCCCCCCCCTATCGTCCACACATGCAAGGTGACGGTTTAAGACTACATCATGGAAAGGGGTTAAAAACCGTTTGTATAGCAAGTGTCTACACTAGTGTTGTAGCTGACATCCTCAACAAGAAGCTACTCCATCATCTTGATGGAGTTCTCCACCACGACCGGGTTAATTGTGTACACCACCGAGACGTCCGTCTTCCGGATGTGGGTGTCTACTTTGACAATAATGGTGAACTATCGCTCGGCGCTAGCAGGCGCATTGGATCTGCGTCGGGAGGTTGTAGCGATAAAGAGATGTGCAAATTATAACTATTATTTGTCGTCCTGGGTGTGCTTCTTGTATTGTGTGGCGCGATCGGAAGGTGGAATAGATGAAGGTAAATGGTCGCGAGAATAAATGGGTGGGCGCCGGACGGCCTGGAATTTCGACACGTCCGCATGGCAGTTTTTGCAGTGCTTAACTACATGGTAGAGCACGTATATGTGCATGGTGGCGCCGCGTGAGGCACAACCGCATGCATATGGCGCCCCAAACATACGTTATCATTAGCGCATGGAGGGACGCCGCAGAGCGCTCGTGCACGGATGCGAGCAGAGCGCGTCGTGGCCGCCTCAACCGTCTCATGCCTAGAGTAGTTTGCAATGGTACGTACAGAACGACAGTTTTCTATGTAATAAAATGCAAACACTTTTATTATTATTAACTGTTTGTGTACTTATCATATCTCTCTCCTCTATTCCATCTTGTCATCGCGTTGTCGCTCGAGGATTCCAGTGCATGCATTGGGAGCGTGAAGGAGTTTCTTTTGGCCTTCTCGTTCCCGACAACTGCGCAGGTTCTTGCGCAAGATTCCTGTCTGGCTCAACGAAATCCCCCAAACCCCCAATGCTTGGCCGCGTGCTTTATAAACCCTCATGGCTGGCGTACTCACATTGCATTCATCCCCTCTCTCCTTGTAGATTCTCTAGTTTTCTTCTCCCCCAATCTTCAATGACACTTGTCCGTCATAGTCGCTCCGCCACTCCACAAGAGGACAACCCCAGCTGGGAGGCTACACCACGTCGGCGGCGGAGTCCTCAAAAATGTGTAGTGCACGTGGCATCCTTGTTGGGTGTGTGCACACCACCCACCACACACTCCACCACCATTTCCTAAAGGCAACTGCTACTAGCCACCGCCGTGGCCGCCACCCCATTGCCAGCCGCCATTGTCGCAACCTCATCGCCGGCCACCATTGTTGCCAACCCAGTAGCGTCTGCCTTGTCCGCCACCCCACCGTCAGCCATCGGGGCCATCACCCCGCTCTGCCAGCGCGGCCCGAAGGCGGGAGGAGGAGGTCGTCGACAATGCATAGCCGCTCGGCTTTTTACGTCCGCGGCCTTGCACGCTACATCAACTTCCTACATGAGGAAGAGACCACCAGATCGAGCATATGAATAAGCTCACCGCTGCCGTGACTTCAACAGACGCTGTAGCAGTGGGGTAGAATGAGGAGATCTACGTTGAGTCCCATTGCCTTGAGGAGGCGCGTCAGGAGCGGCAGAGCGCATCAGCGGCAGACAATAGATTTGACTTCCCCATCTCATCAGTAGGCTCCTCCTCTGCCTCTTACTGAACGCGCTCGACAGAGGAGAGGCTATTGGAAGTAATACAAAGCCCCTGCAGACTAGTATCTAGGGGCTATTTTGTTCGGTTTATCTAACTATACATATGGTTGAACTATACCTCGTACTTTAAATTAACTACTATATATAGTTGAACTAGCTATTTCAGTACGTGATTCACAACAATTGGGTAAACGTTTGTTTGTTTCAACTGTCGAGTTAAATTGTTTTGTACAAAGACCACTTCTTAATCTATGAATGAAATCCATGTTTAGTGAATTTCAGTTGCAAAATTGCATTCTAATAGTGCTCCTGTTCCTGCAAAATTTGACAAATGTCAGAGATACAATATTGTTAAATGTCAGTGGTACTAGATCGAGAAATGCCAATGTTTCCAATTTGACAAACGACAATTTACCCAATATGACAGATTTAAATCTTTCTTGTATGTACATGGTTGTTTCCAATACATCGGTGCGTAGATGGGGTGCTAAGTGTATTAAATGTCTTAGAAACTCAAGTCCACGATGCATAGGTGCTTAACTCGTTGTTGCTAAGCTCCCTTCATTTAATGATTTAGCAACTAAACTCTTGCATGCATTGGTGAGTTTCCTTCATTTAAGTGTTTTCCCTAGGTTCACGCACTTGGCATTGTTTCTTCGTGTGGTCACCAAACTCATCTCTATCCACTTAATTACCTTGCCACATTAGATTTTTGCCCACATGGGAACCTTAGCACCAGTACAAGGTGGAGCACTTAGAAGGGCACACGGGTCATCATACAAAAATGTTTGCGTTGACGCAATGAAAAATTCTTTCGCACCAAATTTTCACTTGGCTTAGTAAGGAAGGAATCATTACCCTCGATCTGCATATGGGTATTCAGTCTGAAACGTTTACGATAATGGGGAAAGGACATGCCTCCCCAATGAGCGTGCGAAGGATTTCTCGCACAAGTACCGTCTACTCAAACACATGTCTGAATGCTACCTCCTAGCATATAAAGAGTGTGACGCATGGCAATGTGTAAATGGTCAGTAGAACGTCCAAGATTTATAAATAATACGCCTGTTTGGAATGGTAACGTGATAGCTTTTTGTTTCAAAATGCATTTGTTGGCTATTAATGTTTGCGCCTTCTCTCAAAGTGGACACGAAAAATACCATAACATATGTGTGCTATATCACGAGGTCGTGCCCAATTTAATGAATTGTGTGTTAGATTTGGATTTACTATAATTTAAACCAATATTCTCAATGTTAGCCCTCGAAAAACATAAAATTGGAAAGTGTCTCAAAGTGGAAAAAACATACAATGCCTTATGTGCCATGTCATTGCACCATGCCAAGTTTCATGAATTTCCCATGAGTTTTGGATTTACTAGAATTTTAAAACCAAGTTTTTTGCGGTCTCACCAAGACGCGGAGATGTTTCAAATTCATTCATATCTCTTGCATCGGACCTAAGCATCCATCCAGAGATACGTATATGTTTTTTCAACCCATTTTTGGTGCACTATATCATGTGATTGTGGATAAAATTTGAATTATGCACATTAAATGCATAGAAAACTCAATTGATGTATAAAAAACCAAACGAACCCTTAATAATTCCGTATTTTTACACTACGCACCTATTGGTCTATGTTGTTTCTAGAAAAAAATCAAGGAGAAAAAAGGCATCGGATATCATTTCACCCCTAGATGTGACATGTATGTTCCCTATCAGAACCACGTAACTTATTGTGAGAAGTTCCGGTTTGTAAGAGGCTTGTGCCAAAACATGTCCCAGTTGGACAAAAAAATTACCACGACATATTTGTGCCTTGTCATGACACCATGCCAGTTTCAGGAATTTCTGACGAGTTTTGGATTTACGTGAATTTGAAAAGCAAGTTTCTCAATGTTTGTGGTCGAGCCAAGACACTAAGATGTTTGAATTCATTCCCATTTATTGCATGCATGGGACCTAACCATGCAGCCAGGAACTCATATTTGATTTTTCAACCAATTTTTGTACACTAGACCTTGTGATTATAGTTCAAAATTGAATTATGCACATTAAATGCCTAGAAAACTCAAGTAACGTATAAAATAGGCCAAATGAACTCCTGGATAATTCCTTAGTTTAGCATGACAGTCATGTTGTTCTATAGTGCCTCTAGAAATAAATTCAAGGCGAGAGGAGACAACGGATGTTGTTTTCATACCTCAAAGGTGAACATTCCCTATCGAAACAACATGGATTTCTTGTGAGAATCTCCGGTTTGTAAGAGGCTTGTGTCAAACTTGTCCAAAATTGAGCAATTTGTTCAACCACAACACACAACAGGCATGGTCATGACACCATGCCCAAGTTTCATGAATTACTAACCAGGTTTGGATTTATAGGAATTTCAAACCCAAGTTTCTCAATGTTTGTGGCCGAGCCAAGACACTGAGATGTTTGAAATTCATTCACATGTCTTGCGTGGGACTTAAACATGCATCCAGAGATAAATATATGATTTTTTCAACCAAATTTCGTTTGATGGACCTTGTGGTTGTAGTTCAAATTTGAATTATACACACTAAATGCCTAGTAAACCCAATTAATGTATAAAAAAGCCAAACGAAGCCTGAATAAATCCATATTTTAGCACGACAATCTTGTTGCTCTATGGTTCCTCCAAAAAAAATCAAGGTGAGAAGAGACATCGGATGTTGTTTTGCCCACAAAAGGTGAACATTCCCTATCAGAACACATGGCTTCTTGTGAGAATCTTCAGTTTGTAAGAGGTTTGTGCCAAAAAGCGAGCATTTTTTTACCACAACGCACATGACCATGACATGACATCATCCCAAGTTTCATGAATTTCTGACGAAATTCGGACTTACTGGAATTTGAATACCCAGATTCTCAATGTGTGTGCCCGAGCCAAAACACCGAGTGGTTTGAAATTCATTCCAATTTCAGCCCATTCAGGTGCACTCTAGCATGATTAAATGTCTAACCATCCAGTGACACATATATGATTTTTCAACCCATTTAGGTGCACTCTAGCATGTGCTTAACTGTAGTTCATATTTAAACTATGCACATTAAATGTCTAAAAAAACTCTTTAAATGTTTAAAATTGCCTAAACAACCCTGAATAATTCCATATTTTAACAGACACTCCTATGGTTGCATGTTCACTCCAGATAAATATTATTACAGTCCAAACACCTTCAATTCGATGTAACCTCATTTTTCATTTTAAAACAATATGAAAATCAAGTACATCGCAAATAGTTCATGATCATGAAACGCGTGTGATGTGGCATAAAATATCTTTTACGAATCCTCATATATGGCTTACGTCGGAAGCTTCGTCGGCTACAGTGGCAACTTCGGCGAACCACTCCGGCCCGAGCACGGTCGCATCAGCCATGAACGCGCTCACAACATCCATGGCCGCGACCGCAATCTGCGACAGGGCGATTGAGCCATCGAAAGGGCAGGTTCTGCGGATGAGATAGTGACACCCACATCCGTGATTGGGATAGCAAATAGCGAGAACAATGCAACAGTTGTCTGTTCCTCGGCGACCGCTGTAGCCATGATGGTGGCTTCCCACGCCTATGCCGAGGCCGCCCACGCCTAGCTCATGTCGGTTACCACACAAATAGCAACAACCTTCTCCGACACCGGTCAGCAACCTACGTCCGAAGAGTTGGCAACCATCGAGAGCGCTTGGGCATCCGTCCGTTCGTTGGTGGCCTCCCAAGCAGAGCTGGAGGCCGTTAATACCCGAACCGTGACCGCCCACACCCGGCTCATGGCGGCCTTTTCCAAAAAGATGGTGGACGCGGACTGCGAGATGCTTGCAGAGTATGTAGCGATAACTGCCATGGAGACCCTTCACCCAAAGGTCGTCGAGCGCGAGCTGGTCATGGAGGATGTGGCGGAGATTGACGAGCGTGAGGTGGAACATTAGTCTATCATTAGAGCTAGTCTTTTATTAGACTAATGTGGTCAAGCAGCTTCGTTTAATTTCTTGATTAAGTAAGTGCAGGTTATGGTGTAGGCTCTTTTGTGTAGTACGCAAATTAGCAATTGATTTTAAATTATGCGACGACGTGGATGACCATTGTAACCAAGAAAAATCGGAGCAAAATTTGTCGTCACATCCCAATTTTGTCTTCAAATTGGGGCGGACGCGCGTGAGACGTTTGATCTAGGGGCATTTTGTAGCCAGAAGCTAGCGCGAATCCACCTTATCCATTCGTTTTTTCTGCCTTGACTTCGTCTGCCATCCTCATGCTCCCCCTGGTGCCCTGCCGGCTGCTGCTATCCCCTGGCCAACAAGCCACACCACATGCGACCAGAGTACGAGACGGAGTGCACGCTGGAGAGGTGCTACCACACCCGGCTGGAGTACCAGCCGGGGTGCGCTGGTGAGATGCTACCCGCACGTGCCATCCAAACATCTGGCCAAGCTGCAACCACCGAGAGCTTCTTAGGGGGCGCTGCAACACCGCACGAGCTTGTTGTGGTGGCGCAACGAGCGGCGCATCGGTGCAGCTGAATGACGGACGGCGAGCCCAAGTTAATGGTGCGGTGGTGGAGCGCGGTGGGGATGCCACGACAATGTTGCAACCGATGTCGCTGGAACCGGAGACCATGGGTTGCTGGAAGCACCCTGTCATAAGATCGATGAAATGTTGCAACCAACATGGTGATTTGCTAGAACCATTGTCATGGTTAGCTAGAACCGGCTTTCCTCCGTCCATGGTGACCATGGTGACCGCAGGGCATGTAGTGCGTTTTGCTACAACCACATCCTGTTTTTGCTACCACCACATCCTGTATTTGCTACCACTGATGACTCTTTTTGCTACATGCATGGCAGACCACGACGAGCGCCGGAAAAAGCTTCAACCAGCCTAGGAGAAGTTACAATTGGTGGCGGAAAAAGTTTCAACACGCATAACGGAAAGAGGTTCAAACCCCTATGGAAAAGCTTCAGCCGTAGAAAATAGCTTCAACCAGAATTTTAAAAAGCTTCGACCAGTTTGATTTACTACAATGGGGAAATGTTTTTGCTACATCCATTCATGGCGAGTTGCGACCCATGATGACGACATCGACGACGTTTTTGCTGCAACCGCCATTCCTTTTTGCTAGAACCATCCATTTTTATGATGCGACTGATGGCTATTTTTGTTCACGGAAACTCATGCAATGAGCGTCGACGACGAGGGCGGGGCGGCGTACCAGAGTGCTGCAACTGAGGCGAGGTACACTTCAAGCTTACCGACGGGTGTTGCAGCCGGCGAAAGTCGCTACCGGAGTTGTGACCATCGTCACCAGAGCCGGCAAGGAACGCAAGAGGAACACAAGAGGCGACGAGGCGAGTGGTGTTTTGCTTCGCCGACGACGGTGAGACTGTGAGCGCCGGTGGCGAGCAGGGGCAGCGGTGGTCCAAGAGGGCAGCGTGGGCTAGCGTGTGGGATCCGGCGAGTCGCGCCAGTGCTCGCCTTTTCTCCTATTTTAACGATAGGGGAGGTTGACGGAAAAAAAGGCAGGACGGATCTGACGGTTACGCGCGTCCAAAACGAACGGCTCGGGATGAACCGGCTGAATTTTGCGCCGGTGCGCCGACGACTATCAGTGCTCTCCTTGAATTGTTGGATGAGATTGTAAGACTGAAAGTTGAACAATACAAGAATTATTTTCCGGAAAATAACACTTCTCTTCTCGTGAAGTGAAGGGACAATTTGTTTCCGAAACAGCCAAATTGAATTCTTTTTTTTCTCCGGACAGGATTGAATGAGTTTGTCTCGTTAAATCAATGGAAACGGCATTTTTGGCTTTACCCCGGCGATGGCAATACACATGCCCGTTTGCATGTCACCGTGTGCCTTGTGGCCTCCATTCAAATTTAAACATTGCGAAAAAAATCTAAAAAAAATCATGTATGTTCACAGCACATATTAAGATAACTCCTAAAAAATTCAGATTAAAATTCGAAACATACATCGAGAAATAAAAAAGAGAAATCTGTCATGAATAGTTCGCGAATGGTTCTCTGTAGACTATTCATATCTGAGTTTTTCTTTTTTTTTCTCGATGTATGTTTCGAATTTTGATCTGAATTTTTTAGGGGTTATCTTAATACGTGCTGTGAACATGCATGATTTTTTTAGATTTTTTTATAATATTTAAATTTAAATGGAGGCAAACGGTGACATGCAAACGAGTGCATGTCACCTGATCTGTGTCCGTCAGGAGCTCAGATCATCCACCAACTTTCTTTGGCCCCTCTGTCTCCGTCTCTCTCACACACACATACACATACACACACGCCGGAGGCTCCTCCTTTCCTGCTCCAGATTTGTGGCATTGACCACTCATCAGGAAGGACTCTCCCAGCCAGCAGGCGGCCAGAGCATCTGCCCTCCCTTAGGCATCTTGCCATTGGCAGCTTCGGCTTGGGCTTTTCTGCGAGGTGTGGGCGGTGCCGCTGCCATCCCCTTTGTGCTTGCTGGTTCCATCCCCATCATTGCAGCCTTTTCACTACTCCTCCTCCTACATCTCTTCTTTCCCATGTTGATGCTTTAAAGCTGTTGGGGAATAGCAGCAGCCAGAAAGGAAAGGATGGGCTCTGTCCTTGAGGTGGATGTGGATGCTCAAGCCATCTTCTTCCTTGATAAGGTGGGTGACCTCCTCTCCTTCTTCCTCCTCCTCCCCCAATTCCCCGCGCCTTACTTGTTCTTCTTCCAAGGTCTCGTTTTGCTCCCTGTTCTTGTGTTTTCTTTCTGTTTCTTCCTCTCCTACAGGCTACAATGGCGTTTTGCCGTTGTGTAGCTAGCTGGTTTCTACTAGCGTGTAGCGATTCCCAGAGGTCTAGCCTCTAGGTGGTGATGACTGAGGCTTTGACATATCCCGCTGGACTGGACTGGAGCTGTGCCTGTTTTAATTCTAGCCCTTGTTGCTTCCTCTGGCTAGATCATCTCAGGTAGGAGTAGGTAGCACCCAAATTTTTGGCGTACCAGAGTTTTTGGCATCTACCCTCTGACATTTCTCGCCATTTTGGTCTCTTGCATCGTTTCCTTTTCGACCTCCCGAGCTGCTTAGTTTCGTCTCCATCTCCACCTAGTTGCAATTGGTCTCTCTCGGGTTCTTGGGGCAAGCGTTTCTTGTCACTTCCTGCTGGTTCCCTCCCCGACTCAGTGTTTCTAGTTCTTGTTCCTTCTGCCGCGAGTGAATCCGGCGTCATGATTCACCCATGGACTAAAATCACCGCGCTATCTGCATGTCATGTCGCCTAACCACATGTTCTTGCTGTAAATTTGGCTGACACTCTGTCGTGGAGCTGAATCGCCTTAACTGCAGTCCTCATTCTCTCCTGCAATTCCACTTTTATTACTGCTCATTTTAATCCCATCCGTTTCTTTTTTCCTTCGGAAGGCGTCTCTATCTTGTGCCATTCAAGCGCAGTGGGCGTGGGATCCATTCCATTAAACTGCAGAGCGTTTAATGGCCGCACAGTGAAACTGCGTCCGTTTCCCTATCATCGCCTTCAATGAGCCAGCCACCAGCTCGCCATTGCCGGTCCTTCTCCTCCCCATTAATGGCGAAACTGTAGTGCGGCTGCCCATGGTCTTCTGCGTTTGTGGTGCCTCTGCTCTCGCGTGGTCGCTCGCGTCGTTCCGTTTCCTCCTCCCCCCTGCTGCGTGCTCACGTTAATGACTTCATAGCTACACCTCATCTTCCTCGCCTTTATTCTCCCCAAGCTTTAATGGCGTTTGGTGGCTAAGACGGCCGGTAGTAGCTTCTCGTCATTAAAAAGATTAGATTGTTCTCTGGAAAGGACCTGATCTCTCTTTTGGTGCCCGCATTAACTCGGCATCTTGAGTGGGTGCGGATTGCTCCAGTTGCAGCACGCCGTCCTTGGATTCTTCTTCCACTAATCTATGCGTCGTGTGCTTCATTAATTCGATGGCGTGCTCGCTCTCATTTGTTATTGGATGATTGGCAGGACGCTCTTGCACCGTTCAGCCGTAAGATCAAGAATCTGTTCGAGGAGGAGCTGGTCGGAGCTGCGGCGTCGCCTCGTCGCAGACTAGTGCTGCACGGCTTCCCCGGCGGCGCCGAGGCGTTCGAGCTCGTCACGAGGTTCTGCTACGGCGGCGCCGCCGGAGTGACGGTGACCGCGGCCAACGCCTGCGCGGTGCGGTGCGCGGCACAGTACATGGAGATGGCGGACGCGCCCGCGGCCACCGCCCCGAGCTTGGCGAAGGTGGCGGACAAGGCGCTGGAGGATATGCCGCACTGGCCGTGGCTGTGCGTGGTGGACGCCGTGAAGCAGTGCCAGAGCCTCTTCCCGCTCGCCGAATCCACCGGGGTGTTCGACAAGGTCATCGGCGCGCTGCTGGCCCAGATGGCCATCCCTGCCCCTGGTGACGCCACCCCGACGAGCTCCTCGCCGGAGAGCTCGGCGTTCCGATTCTCCTGCGATACCAAGTGCAGCAGCCTCAGCCTGCGCCGCACGTGGTGGTTCGAGGACCTCGTCATCCTCAGCCCCGGCATGGTGGAGCGCGTTGCCAAGGCGCTCCTGGCCAGGGGCGCCGACCACGGCATCGTCGCCCGGTTCCTCTTCTACTACCTGAAGTGCCGCATCGCCGGTGCCAACGCCGAGGACAAGAAGGCGATGCTGGAGGCAGCGATCACCGTCATTGCCGACCTCGACCGGAGTTCGGTTTCTTGCAAGGGCCTGTTCGGCATCCTGAGGATCGCCTCCCCGGTCAAACTGGCCGCCGGTTGCCAGGAAATGCTGGTGGCCATGATAGGCCGCAAGCTCGACCACGCGACGCTCGACAACTTGCTCGTCCAGGCGCCGTCCGGGACGAGCAGCCTGTACGACGTGAGCCTAGTTCTCAGGTTCCTGGAGGCGTTCCTGCGCCATGGCGACGAGCCGGGGAGGCTGAAGAAGGTGGGCGAGCTCATGGACTTGTACCTGGCCGAGGTCGCGCCGGACCCGTCGCTGCGGCCGGCGAGGTTCGTCGAGCTGGCCACCGCGCTGCCCGCCGCCGCGAGGGACTGCCACGACGCGCTGTACCGCGCCATCGACGTCTACTTCCAGGTACTACATTCTCCGCAGAAGTCAGGGATGTCAGAAGCAGAATTCAGTGACACAGTGCATCATCGCATTCATTGCTCGTGCTGAGAAATAATACTCTGTCCCGTTCATTCATGGCCGCAGGTCCACGGCCGGCTGACGGACGACGAGAAGATGAAGATCTGCAAGGGCATCAACTACGAGAAGCTGTCGCCGGAGTGCTGCAAGCACCTCGCGACCAACTCCGGGTTCCCGACGAGGGCGGCGGTGCAGGCGCTGGCGTCCCAGCACACGGTGCTCAAGGGCATCATCCGCCACTCCGGCCCGCTGAAAACGGCATCGCCCCAGCCACCTCCGGCCACCGGGTACCCCCAGCGCGAGAGCTACAACGACGCGGACGGCGACAACAACGGGCAGGTGGTCCTGTACGCGAGCAGGCTGGAGCTGACGCTGGAGAACCAGAACCTCAAGTCGCTCCTGGACAGCATGCACTGGCGGGTGATGGAGCTGGAGAAGGTGTGCAGCCGGATGAAGACGCAGATGACCAAGATGAAGGCCTCTCGGCGAGGAGGAGGCGGCGCCGCCGCGAGATCACTCCCCAGGATGTGTTCTTGAATCTTAATCATCTCATTTCACTCTGCACAGTAGTGAATGTACATACTGCTAGGAGCAGCTGCAGCATCCCGTTTTCTGTTTTTTTTTTTGCTTCGCTTTTGTCAAATTTTCTCTGTGTATCGATTCCTGGTGATTGATCTAATCTGATGCGGGTGGAGCTGGGGAATCTGTTCTTGTTTTACTAGTACATCTCAGTGAACAGAAATGCAAGTAAGATTCCAGGTACATTTGCTGCATTGTTTAGGGTACTGACTATGCCACGGCCATGTCTTGCAATCTACAAAAACAATTCAATTCAATCCATGACCTTGATAGATCAACAGGGGATAAACAAATCCTCCGGGATGTCTTAGTTAAGTTACTTGTTAACCCTCTAAAGACGTATATCGTAAAGCGTGATCAAGCAAAAAAGAAGGTGACATCATGGCGGCCAAGGTCAGGGGAACAGTTGACTTGTAGACCGTAGATTAACAGGCCGGGGTTAAAGATTGCTGTTACAGTGTTTGGAAAGCAAGGACACCTCTGACCGTCTGATATGGTTTAAGTGGCAAAGAACATGGGCCATTGGGTCTCTTTCTAGCTTGGCAAATGGCAATTGACAGGGACTTTCTCCTTGGCTTTTCGGATGCTCTTTGAGAGACTAAAACAAGATTTGAATGAGGAGTGTGCAGTGTCCAACCTCCCACATGTGGTCATCTAGTCATGCCTTAGGTTACTTTTGATTGCATTTGTGCCTTCCTCATGCTTCCAGTTACATGAGAATCTAGAATTTTCTATTCTAGCTCACCTTTTGCTTCTGTCCTTGGTATAAATATTTTTCTGCCTTTTTTGCTGCATTTGTTTGCAAATAAATGATTTTGTAAAAAAAAAGGTTTTCACTTTGTTTTACTCCCTTTTAACTTCAGCCTCTCAGCTGTTGCTAAATTCCACATTTGATCCTTAAACTTTGACAACACATTTTCTATTATTATTTTTTGCGATGGGTCGAGACACCTCGTGTCGGTGTCAAAACCGGCGGATCTGGAGTAGGGGGTCCCGAGCTGTGAGTCTAGAATGAATGGTAACAGGGGACGAAGGAGACGATGTTTACCCAGGTTCGGGCCCTCTAATGGAGGTAAAACCCTACGTCCTGCTCAATTATATTGATATGTATGAAGGTTACTGAGTTGATCTACCTCGAGATAGGATAGCTAAAACCCTAGATGAATTCCTCTGCCCTACAGTCTAAAATCCTCTGGCTTATATAGACGCCAGGGGTCCCTAGGGTTACACATGGTCGGTTGCCCGCCGGAGGGAAAAAAAGTGCCTAATCTACTACCTTAAACTTGAAAGACACGACACGGCTCCTGAGGTCTCCTCTATAGCGACGGGGCCTTAGATCAGTCCAATCCTTCGCGAGCGGCCCATGAGTCCGGCCCATAAGAAATAGGCTGGTAATCCGAGGACCCCTTAATCCCGGACTCCCTCAGTGGCCTCCGTACTAGCCTCCAATGTCAAGGTATATTACCCGGACAGTCTTGCGCGTCAAAGTCTTCGGCTTGCGAGGCGAGTCCCTCTACCCCTTCTTGTTCGGCAACAATCCTGTCATCGGTGAACTCTCAATCGTTGGCGACTTGCGGGACCCATTGTAGTAACTTTGAAGCCCCTCGATCCTTGTGTGTCGAGGAGAGACGGGCGACCCAGTAGATTTTTACAAGACTGCCCTTCCCACAAGGAAGGCTCCACCCATTTAAACAGGTTGAATCGTGGTCTGGGCCACCCCTTCCTCTTCTCCCCCATCAGAAAAAGATTCAAACGAGAGATCACCAAAAGAAACATGGCGAGCGTCCCTAGCTCCTCCTCGCGTCCTTACGGCACCCTTCCAGGGCATTGGGCAAGTTGCTTTGTATCCCTCCTTCGACTGCGCGACCTCGAGACCCAAGGTTCTCTTCCCTCCTCCGATCTAGGGGCTACCCGTGCCAGATTAACTTCTTTTGGCAACGAGGCCTTCGTAGAGAACTTCCCTGCTCCACACAAAGGAGAGCAGGTATGCTTCATGCCTTTCCTCTTGTGGGGCCTGGGGTTCCCCATTCATCCCTTCTTAAGGGGACTATTGGAATTCTACAGGATCCATCTCCATCATCTTACCCTTGGATCTATTCTGCAAATCTCGGGCTTTGTTGCTCTTTGCGAGATGTTTTTGGGCTGCGAGGCCCACTTTGGATTATGGAGGAAGTACTTCTGCCTCGTCCCCCGCACTCGGGGTGAGACAATTCGGGAAGTCGGAGGAGCCGAAGTATGGCGTATAGCCGGGACGAGGTATCCAGTGGGGACTCCGAAGAAAGGGTTCTGAAGAATTGTCCTCAGAGTGGTTCTATATTGAGGATGTTCCCCTGTTCGATCCAACTCGGGGGAGGGGGGGGGGGTTGCCCGAATAATCCGACGCCCCTTTGAAGAAAAGGTATAACTGGCGACCGAAGAGTTCATCCCAAGTGGAAAGTGCCGAAGTGCAACGCCTGGCTGCCCAAGTAAGGCTGCTAGCTCATTATAAGCTTACCATTATTGATGTGATGGTTGCCCCCATTGCTCGATGCGTTCAACACCTTCGGCAAAGGATAGACCCTTTGTGGCATTCCAATGGAACAAGTGACACCACTCGTTCCCGACGGCTGGGCCCCGCCAATCAAGCGGCGATGGTGGCCGCACTTGTCGACCAGTTCAAAGGGGAAGAAGAAGACTTTGTTCGGCTACCGGTTAAGGAAGGCTACTTGGGTTATAACCCCATCGAATGGGTAAGCCTTTCGACTTTGTGACCTGAGTTCGTGTTTTTTACTTGCCCCTTTTGACAGAAGCTTTCAATCTATGCGAACAGAGCTGGAGGTGCTTTGTCAAGACAATCAACTGTCTAGCGCCTCAACCAGAGAAATACTCTCATGATGACGATCCAGGATTCCACGACGATCGAGAGCTATCAATCGAGTACGAAGACAGGGTCTTTTACCAAGAGAGCCTTGATGGTTCCAAGGTGGCGATCATAGCCTATCACCACGGATCTCTCCTTTCCCCTACTACAGTAGCAAGAAAAATTCTTCCCATAAAAGGCAAGCGACCTCCGTCGACCCGAATGTCCCGGTTTCTGCTCCCTAGGGTCATTGGTCCACGTGACGAACATCGACTATGACAACAATGCCCGGGCCGAACAGCAACAGGAATCCTTCATGTGAGACAACCGCGGGGACGACCCCGACCACTCATTGTTACCATGATCGATAGGTATTCATAGAAGATCTCATGTCGAAATACTCAGGAGACGAGGACAACCATCTTCTGCCGGGAATGTTGTCGGGGTGCCTGACAACACTCATGAATCAAGGTCTTCTACTCATGCTGAACCTGTTGCGGAGGCCCCTGTGGCTAATCAGGCCCCTAAAGATTCCGGGGCCGTATCAGTCACTAACTCCTAGGTAGAGAGTGCGATGAACCAACGGCGGCAACAAGAAGCCCTGCGCCACCAGGCGTTTTCCGGACAAGAGTTTAATGCTCTATGTTCGGTAGACGTGTACATCGGAGCTGCCCGAGCTGGGCTTGGGGAAGCCCTGAAACTGATAACGTCCAGCCTGGAGGTGAGTGATCGGTTTTAATAATCCGGTAGCCCCGAGCCTTGAATTGGTCGGGATGGCCGAGTTAAGGATCCGCATATTGTTTTATTGATGATGTAGGCTTCAAGGCAGCAGAATGAGCAATTGTTCGATGACCTGGAGGTGAGCCGAACGCAGGTGCAAGCCATGAAGGCCGAACTGGAACAAGTGAAGAATTTTATCGGAAAGGCGCATGGTGAGTATGTCCATTTTGCCGATCTTAGTATATAGTCCCACGCTGACGCGAGGGTACTTTGTAGCGGCTGAGTCTATAGGGAAGTTGCAAACATATTTAGATGCGGCCTGAGAAATGCAGAGGTATGTCGAGTCCCAGTATGAGACCAATTGCCTTTCGTCGCAATGAAATCTTGAGGAGAAGAACTGTCTCCAGGCGGAAAACCGGCAGCGGGCCGAAGAAATCGAGAGTTTAAAAACTCAATTGGCTCAAACCCAAGAAGAGAAGCAGAAATTACAAAGGGGCATGTTCGGTAAGTGCGATTGTATCGTCGAAGGGCACCTCTAATACATGAAGTGTAATGGACATGCTTCGTCTCGTGTATACGTCTCCTGACCGGGCGTCCTGAAGAAGAGATCGGATCCTACCGAGGGAACCTTCTGAAGGAACTGTTTGCCGTACATGAGCGAGCTTGGAAGGCTATGAGGAGCATGATGAAAGTGCTATGGCCTACCGAGAAGCCTCCGGAGGGGATGGCCAAACTGGCTGATCGATTCAAGGGAGCCCGATGTCGTTTCAAGTTATGGAAGACATCGGCCTGCCGGGAGGGAGCACGAGAGGCGTGGGCAATGATCAAGACCAGTTATATCGGTCTTAACCCCGAGCATATGGCTCGGGTTGGGCCGGCAGGGCTGGATGGACAAGAACTGCCGCTTCATTTGGTGTACAACCAGGTGATGCCCGCCGCTCGTCTCTCGCAAGAAGATTGCACCCTGGATGCCTTAATAGACAATCTTGACCAGCAGCCAGATGTGTGATTTTATGTAACTATGTACTTTAAATTACAATTTGCTCCGTCTGTGCTGAAAACTTTGTCTTAACTGGCCATCGGCTTCGACCTCCCTTGCTAAGAGCTTGGGTGTGTTCCTTATCAAATATCCTTCGATAAGAGGGAATTCTTTCGTGGAACCAGGCAATCCGGCCATTTGGTGTGAACAGACAGAAAATGCACATGGAGATATGTTATATTATTGCTTAGCATAAGAAACATCTTTCAAAGAAAATAGTACCTATATTGGTACCTTCCTTCAGGCTGCTATGTAAATCGTAGATAATAAGGCCATATACTGCTAGTATGCGACTAATGACTTTTTTGAGAAAAGAAGCCCAAGTAATGGTAATAACAACCACAATTTTTATTAGTTGCTTCCGTCGTAGCCGACCAATTGTCTACTAAAGATAGCTAGCTTTTGGCTTCACCTGTCTGAGGTACGTATCCGGGTGATCCGGCCGTAACAATCATAGAGGTGCTCCCTTTACCCTCTAGACGAACAATCGGGAACGTAGAGGGTAAACACAGAAGCGAGGCAACCCAGCTTGGCAAAAATCTTAGGTCTAATTGATGCATATAATGGCTTAAAAATCGACAAGGGAAACATGCATACATAATAAATTTGAATAGATGCTTAAAATATGTAATCATTGGCTTCGGGAAGAAGCGCGCAGATGTTTTGTTCGGGTTTAACATTTGAGGATGTATGCTGAAAAACTTAACACGAGCTCGGTTTAGCCGAACATAGACTTGGGAAAAGAAATCCGAACCTGCAAAATCAAGGTGGAAGGGATGAAAATATGGAAGGAAAGAAAGAAATGGAAAAGGAAGGTAAAAAGTAAGATGACACCGGTCTAGCCGTAAAAGCGCCGAAGACGAGTTGCATTCCATGGGTTTGGTTCGAGGCGGTTATCTGGCGGGTTGCGAAAATGATAAGCCCCTCCTATGAGTACTTCGTCAATTATGAAGGGGCCCTCCCACTTGGGATTGAGTTTATGCTTTTGCTTCTCGGGGAGTCGTAATATGAGTTCGCCCACATTATACGCCTTTGCCCTGACCCCCCTGCTCTGGTAACGCGGGGCTTGCTGTTGATAAAAAGTAGAGCAAGCCCAAGCTATGTCGCGCTCTCCTTCTAAGGCATCCAAGTCGTCCTGCCGATCTAACTCATCCTCCTTTTCTTCATACATGCGCACTCGATCACATGGAAGGACTGCTTCCGCCTCGTAGACCATAAAGAACGGCGTGTGTCCCGTTGATCGACTCGTGTTAGTACACAGACCCCATAGAACGGAGTCAAGATCCTCTACCCAATTGCAGTCGGATTTGTGAAGAGACCAGACTAGACGTGGTTTAATACCACTCATGATGAGGTCGTTGGCCCGTTCGACTTGTCCATTGGTATGTGGGTGATATACCGATGCATAATCGAGCTTGATGCCCATGTTTGCGCACCAGTATTTTACCTCTTGGGCGGTTAAGTTGGATCTATTATCCATTATTATACTATGCGGGACACCATAACGGTGTGCCACGCCGGATATAACGTCAACTACTGGTCTGGACTTGGCTGATTTGACAGGTTTTGCTTCGATCCATTTGGTGAACTTATCAACCATGACGAGTAGATATTTATTCTTCTTGGTCCCCCCTTTAAGTGGTCCAACCATATCTAGCCCCCGGACCGCAAAAGACCAGGTAATAGGAATAGTACGAAGAGCTGTTGGGGGCATGTGGTTTTGATTTGCAAATAGTTGACATCCCACGCAATGTTGGACAAGTGGCTAGGCGTCCGCTGAGGGAGTCCTGGATTAGGGGTCCTTGGATAGCCGACCTATTGTTATGGGCCGGACTGTATGGGACGCAAACCAGACATCGGATGATCAAAGACCACCTATGCCAGATGGAAGCTTCGAGGAGCCATGACGTATTCTCCAAGTTATTAGCTGTAGTTAGGCATGTTTATCTCTTCGGCATGTAGCCGACCATATATAAACCTAGGACACCTCGGCGTCTATATAAGCCGAAGGGTGTCGACGGTATAGAGGACGACTCATCTAGGGTTAGCTATATGATCTCGAGTAGATCAACTCTGTAACCCCTCACATCATCAATACTATCAAGCAGGACGTAGGGTATTACCTCCATAGGAGGGCCCGAACCTGGGTAAACTTGTGTCCCCTTCGTCTCCTGTTACCATCAATTCTAGTCTCATAGTTCGGGACTCCCTACCCGAGATCCGCCGTTTTTGACACCGACATTGGCGCTTTCATTGAGAGTTCCTCTATGAGCGCCGAAGGAATCGATGGCTCACCTGTCACAAATAGCCAAATCTGCATCGATGGGACTTTCACCCCCGATCAGAGTCTCATCGACAACGACGTTTTGTCGCATGCCAGCCCAACCGGACGTCATGGACATATCGAAAGGTTTCCCCCCAATCAGTGTATCAAGTTCGGAACCCTAGAGTTCGTGGCCGATTCATGGGGAACCCTCGTTCCGATGGAACCGTCCACCTTCAGAGAAAAACCTGTACGTCCGGATGCTTTGACGTCCAAGACATCAGGCCCCATGGTGGAACGGAACACAGATCCGCTTCGACGTAACTCTAGAACTGTCACACCACTTTATGAATCCACTCGTATCAGTGACACGCACCCTGCCATCGCCTTGTTCTTAAACGAGTTGTTCGATCGGATCAAAGCTATGCGTATATCGGATGACCAGGTTCCGATCTATGATCGCTCGGGATCAAACCCGACAAAAGGGAGATCCATGTCCCTCCGGTCACCCACCTTGTCGTTACCACCGAGACTCTAGCTGCGGATTCTTCCCAACAACTGGAATTGAAAACCGTCTATACTTTAGTCCTCTATCTCCAAGACCCTAACGGTGAATCAGAGGCGTGGAATCGCTCTAAAGCCGGACCGTCACCTGTCTAGAATCCTTCACATGATTTGGAGACCGCAGTTCTGAACACTTGTTGCAATAGGGAACCAAATTTTTTCCCACCCACCGCCCAAGAATATCATCCAAGTTTCGCACCAAAGCCCATGTCTTCGGACTTTCGGGATATCAAGCAACTAGAAGGAGAATCGGTCCACCACTTTTGGGCAACACTCCTACTCGCTAGGAGCAGAGTAAAAGGTCTTAGTGACCAAGATGTAATGGAAATTTTCATTTGAAATTTCCATGATGAAGGGATTCTTAATGCCCTAGACCACCGACGCATAAGCGTCTTTTCGGAGTTATCCGAATTGGTACAGAAGTACTATGCCATGGAGAGTGTTTGGAAATCTGAGCGGTTGTTCTTGGAACCAATTTTCTCTGAACACCCTAGAGGAGCTCGGAAAAAGAGGATGCCTCCAAATCGGCTAGCCAGGTATGAACCCGTCGAAAAAATAAACAAGCCCCTTTAAGGGACCGACACGGTCCTCGATGGACTTTTGGATAAACCTTGTCCCATACATTTCGTGTTGTTAAACACGAACCCAATGCACAACCTTCGAGCTTGCTGGGTCGTCAGGCAAGTCGCAAAAAGTGGCGAGTCCATCCTCGACACACCTCCGTCGAATAGGCTCTCTCCTTTGTCGTCCCGATTTAATGCCGAAGTCCTGACGGTCTATGAGATCTTCCCCTCGAAGAACATGCCTAAAAGAGATCTTAGGGAGCACGATAAAGTCTACCACATGGCAGCCACTAGCCCATGGGTAGACATACCGATGACTTTTGGGGACACCGACCAACCGCCCATTCTTCCCGGTCATTCACCGACCGCTCTAGTCTTGAATCCCATCATTGATGGATACAGGCTACATAAAGTGCTAATGGACAGCGGCAGTGGTCTTAACCTCATATACGAGGCCACTCTGGAAAAAATGTAGTTCGACCAATCCCGCATCAAAAATAGCAACACGACCTTCCGGGGAATTATCCCAGGGAAAGAGGCACGTTGTTCCGGATGTATCATCCTGGACGTAGTGTTCGGCATGCCCAAAAACTACCGATCTGAAGAACTTATCTTCCACATTCTCCCCTTCCCAAGTGGATATCACTCTCTATTGGGATGCTACACCTTTATGGGTACATGAAACTCAAAATGCCAGGACCAAATGGAGTGATCATGATCGCTAGTGATCCGAACATAGCCCTTCGGGCCGAAAATAAAATGGCAGCGCTCGCCCTTGAGGCATTAGCAGAAACTTTTGCCGCCGAAGAGTTGACCGCCCTACGGTCGACAGTTAATAGGGACGATGTGATCCTTAGCAAAAGGCCCAGTCCACGTCCTTTAAACCCGTAGAGGAAATCGTTAAATTTCAGGTGCATCCAACGGACCCCAATAAGATAGCGTCCATCGGAGACCAACTCGATCCCCTCATGCACGAAGCATTATGGAATTTCCTCCGCGAGAATTGGTACATTTTCATCTAGCATCCTTCCGATATGCCCGGAATCCCACGTCGGCTCGCCAAACACAGCTTAAACATTATTAAAGGCTTTAAGCCCGTGAAATAGACTCTGCGACGCTTCTCCGAGTCCAAACGACGAGCCATGGGTCAAGAATTAGCTAAGTTGCTCGAGGCCGGATTTATTAGGGACATTAAACACCCCGAGTTGCTAGCAAACCTGGTGGTGGTACCCAAGAAAGACAAGTCCTGGTAGCTGTGTGTCGATTTCAAAGACCTCAACAAAGCATGCCCCAAGGACCCTTTCCCCTTACCACACATAGACCAGATCATCGATGCCACAGCCGGACACGATTTGTTGTGTTTCCTCGATGCTTACTCCGGATACCATAAAATTAAAATGAAGGAATCTGATCAAGCGGCTACTGCATTCATCGCCCCCCACGGGCCATTTTGCTTCAACATGATGCCCTTCGGGCTAAAAAACGCCGGGGCCACATACCAGTGCATGATCCAAACCTGCCTCGCGACACAGGTCGGTAAGACTGTCGAGGCATACGTGGATGATGTGGTAATCAAAACCAAACACGTCGGCCAGTTGATCGACGACTTACGCCAAACTTTCGCTAGTCTACGTGAATATGATATACGGATCAATCCAGAAAAATGTGTATTCGGAGTTCCCTCTGGTAAGCTGCTTGGATTCATCGTCTCCCATTGAGTAATAGAGGCAAATCCAGCTAAAATCCGTGCTCTATTAGAAATTGCAATCCCCACAGAGGCGAAGCATGTCCAGAGGCTAGCTGGGTGCGTAGCGGCATTAAGCCACTTTATCTCCCGCCTCAGAGAAAAGGCTTTGCCACTCTATAAGCTGCTGAAATGGAGCAACAATTTCGAATGGACCGATGAGGCATCGGCTGTGTTAGAAGAATGCAAAACACTACTATCCTCCAATCCCATACTCATGACACCACGTGCCGGTGAGCCCATGTTGTTATACATAGCGGTCACCAACAAAGACATCAGTGCGGTGCTCGTCGTTGAACGAGATGAGGAGGGACATAAATTCCGGACTCAGAAACCGGCATATTATGTGTCACAGGTGCTAATGCAGTGCAAGTCCAGATACCAACATTACGAAAAAATAGCCTATACAGTATTCATGGCATCGAGGAAACTCAGACACTACTTCCAGGAGTGTGCGGTAACAATGGCATCGGAAGTCCCCCCGAACGATATAATCAACAACAGGGACACCATCGCCGCATAGCCAAATGGGCCATTGAGCCCCTTCCCTTTGAAATAACCTACAAGGCACACCACGCCATTAAATCTCAAGTACTGGTGGACTTCCTAGCTGAATGGACAGAGGCGGAGCTCCCCAAGGAGTATAGTGCATACTCCCATTGGACAATGTACTTTGATGGATCCAAGACATTGGCCGGTCTGGGGGCTGGAGTTATTCTCACATCCCCCACATGCGACAATGTGAGATACGTGTTGCAAATCATGTATGCCGACTCCAACAATGCCGTCGAATATGAAGCTATTCTTTATGGTCTTCGGATGGCGGTGTCAATGGGCATACGGCGGTTGGAGGTACAGGGAGACTCAAACTTGTCCATATAACAAATTAACGGCGAGTTTGACGCTAAAAATCCGAAGATGGCGGCATATAGAAACACCATCCTAAAGATATCTGCTCAGTTCGAGGGGTTGGAATTCCACCATGTTGCTCGAGACAACAACCAAGCCACTGACATACTAGCCCGTATGGGAGCCAAGCGCGATCCCGTCCCGAGAAACACCTTCCCGGAGCAACTCTTCAAGCCCTTCGTAGTGTGGCAGGATGACGACAAAGGCGCCGGTCCGAATACGGCAAACGAAGTTGTTCCCCCTATAAACGATCCAGATGATGGCATTATCGGCGGCTCCATGATGAATGAGACGCCCTCGGCTCCTGAGGCAATGTAATTAATTGCGCCATGCACGGAGCCCTTCCTCGCTTACCTTCTTCACAAGGAACTCCTCGACGATCAAACTGAGGCACGATGCATATTTCGGCGATCTAATGCCTACAAAGTACATGAGAGTGAGTTATACAAGAAAAGAACCACCAGAGTATTATAGAGGTGTATATCCGAGGAAGAAGAATGGGAGCTCCTCGCCGAAATCCATGCAGGCATGGGAGGGCATCACTCCGTGGCAAGATCCCTTGTCAGCAAGGCCTTCCGAGCCGGCTTCTTTTGGCCTACAGCTCGGTCGGACGCCCAGTCACTTGTTCAACATTGCGTTGGGTGTCAGCTCTTCGCAAATCAATGTAACATGCCCCCAACAGCTCTTCGAACCATTCTAATCACCTGGCCTTTTGCGAACTGGGGGCTGGACATGGTCGGACCAATTAAAGGGGGAACCAAGAAAAATAAATACATACTGGTCATGGTTGACAAGTTCACCAAATGGGTAGAAGCAAAGCCCGTGAAGTCGGCTAAATCCGGACCAGTGATCGACTTTATATCTAGCATAGTACATAGTTACGACGTCCAACATAGTATAATAATGGATAATGGATCCAACTTCACGGCCCAAAACGATAAGGACTTGTCACACCCAAGATGCGTTTCTATCCTTATTTCAGCACGAGGGCCTCGATAGGGATAGAAGCGCATCTCGTCGTGTTGCAAGAATGGATATCATTACAAGTACATGTACAGAAGAGATGAGTATATGGAATTGTCTTACACTCGCCACAAGCTACAACAAGATCACATCAATACAACAACATACTCAAACATCATACAGAAGAGTTGGGTCCGACTACGAACGAAAACAAACGGTAAAATGACATCCATCCTTGCTAACCCAGGCTCCTGCCTGGAACCCATCCTGGATTGATGATGAAGAAGAAGAATAACTCCAAACAAACAAGCATCGCACTCACGTCAGAGTATCGCACTACCTATACTTGCAACTGGTGTTGTAGTAATCTGTGAGCCACAAGGGACTCAGCAATCTCATTTCCAAGGGTATCAAGACTATTAAAGCTTAATGGGTGAGGTATGGTTAAGTGGTGAGGCTGCAACAAGCGACTAAGCATTTATTTATCTGGCTAACTTACGAAGACAGAAATTAAAGTATGATGGTCTACGCATAACGGACGTGAACTAGTAATGATCACTAACTGATCCTAAATACCTACTTACGTCAATCATAACCTCACCGTGTTCTCTCTCTCGGATAAGGACTCACGAGAAGAGACAGTCACAGTTACGCACACAATTGGTGTATTTTATTTGAGTTTACTTCAAGTTTTCTATTACCGGGTGTTAAACAAAGTATCCGAGTTTGTCACATAACCGCGGGCATGGCTTTCCGAAAGATTTAACCCTGCAGGGGTGCTCCAACTCATCCATCACAAATTAACCACATGCCACGGGAATAACCTTGACCACGAATCTCGTGATCATCCTAGGCAATTCCAAAGGAATTCCGACCCCTCGAGATAGCCCGAAGAAGATCAGAGTTCCTAATGCAAGACATTCGAGAAATGTAAAACAAGTCTAGCAAGGCCTCCCGATGTGTCGACAATCCTGATAGGATTCGCGTATCTCATTCTTAGGACACGGCGGATAATCTACGCATACAGTTGCCTGATAGAAATCACCCAAGTTGCGTTGGGGTGGCCCCGCACGGTGCTCTAGTTTGGACCAACACTCATGAGGAGCACTGGCCTGGGTTGTTCATTAATCCACGGGGTGATCATGTCCTATGCAAATTTTAGTTGTTATTAAGCAAATAATACCAATGTTGGGCCTTGCCAGACAAGCTTTATCCTAGAATGAAGATCAAGGGGGTCCCCATAACAACCCCAAGCATGTTAGGAGCACTCAATTATGGAACATAACACCGGTTCACAAGTAACTAGGGCGGCAAGAGTGGAACAAAACACCAAGCGAAAGGCCAAGCCTTCCACCCTTTACCAAATGTATAAGTGCACTAAATTAAATAGCAGCAATATTGTGATATAACAAAGAATGCCCATGTTGTCACATGGAAGCAATTACACCTGCAGCTAGAAATGCTATAAGAAGGGCTAAGGAAGCGGTAACATAGCCAAAGAACGGTTTGCTGGGAAGGTGGAGGGTTAGAGGCCTTTCATGACAATGTTGGGTGGCCTGACAAACAAGTGGTAGGTAGCGAGACATAACGTCAAATGCAGGACGACTAGCATGGCAATGATAGTAGTGGTATCCAGGGAAATGTGTCATCTTGCCTGAGATCCCGCTCGGAAGAAGAACGAAACCATGAAGAATACGAGCCAAACATACTTGAGTGAATCCTCACACTCCGAACGCTTTTGGAACTCTATCGAGAAGAAGCAATCCGGAAACAACAATCAACACAAGATACACCACAACATATGCATGACACGATGCGCAAACCAATATGATGCATGTCCATTTAATTATGCAAGGCAGGGCATGGCATGGCAAGCACAACAAACAACCACTACATATTAAGTGAAGTTCAATATGCAACGAGTTGCATATTGACGAAACTCCACGTTCGAATTATTTAGTTCACTCCCGTTTAGGTACTCATCAATATTAAATGTTGTTTAACATGGCAAACGGTGAAGCACAAACAACTACAACTTCTAGGCATTTTAAATGAGGCCGGAAACAATATATATCATTTCCGAAACAACCCCATATGCATATTATGAATTTGGTCCAGATCTGTCCTAACACAATTTTAGAGTTGTTAAACAGCAAAATAAATGTCACCATGAGATTCTACACATTTTTCTAGCCAAGTTGCATATGTGGAACATTTTTAGGAGCTACGGTTTTGTAGTTATGAAATAAATCATTTTTAAAATGGCATTTACACAAATCAATGCAAATAGCAAGTTTAAGTATTTTTATCGTGTGTGAAAGTCAGATATTATGAATTTACATGAAATTCTAGTCAAGTTTCATATATAAAGTCTTTTAATCCGATGCATGGTTATGAAGTTATTAAATGCGTGATCATAAGGGTCTTTTTTGCAAATCTATAATTCATTGGATAATTAGAAAAATCGCAGCAGGGAAAAAAGCATTGGGCCAAATCTGGAGCTACATGGCCTAACAGAGGCGAGCGCAATATAGCCGCACTACGTCTGGGCGAGGGATAGGAGGCCTTAGCGCTCAACTTGCTGAGCTGGGCCTTGGGAGGCCAGCTGGGCCATTCGCAAGGAGGCCCATGCCAGCCCCAATCTGGTCAACGCGGGCAAGCGAGATCGAGCGGACGCTCCTCCTCCTCCCGCATGCAAGCGGGAACGAAGCAGGCCCCGCCGACGGCCATGGTAGCAAGGGGAAGACGGCGGGGAGGCTGGAGGCGAGGTGAGACGACGGGATCGGGCTGGGGATGGCCAGATCCGGCGATCCCCGGCCGGTTCTGGGCGGCACGGCGGAGATCCGGTGGCGGGGCTGCGGGATCCGGCGATGGCGATGGCGGCTGCACCTTCGGGCAAGGAAAAGAGAGAGAGGTCAGGGGTTAGGGATAGGAGAAGGAGAGGAGGAAGAGAAGGAAGGGAGGGAAGAGTTCCGGCGGGGTCAGTTCGCCGCCGGCGGCGGCTCCAGTGGTCAGCGTGGGAGGAGGCCACCGGCCACGGGCAGCAGCTCCATGGTGCATCGGATGCGGGGGCGAGGGCAAGCGGGAGTGGGGCTTCTCGGTGGACGGCCGAACATTGTCCGGGTTGGCCGCCAGACATGTCCGGTAGGTGGGTTTTGGGGCGAATCTGAGCCCCGGATTTCAGGTCTGAGGTCCAAATTTGGCTATGGAGGTGGAATTTAGGGGAGAGGGAGGTGGAGCTAGCAGGTGGGGTTTTCTAGGGGTGTGGCTGTAACTTTTACATGGGGGAAACCCTAGAGAGTGAGGGGCTCTCTCTCCATGGGGGTTTAAATAGGGAAGGCACTAGGAGCTGGTTGAGTCTCGTCCGTCCGATCGCAATCCGATGACCATGAACCGAGAGAGGGGCTAGTTGGGCTAGTGGACGTGTAGATGGGCTAAGTGGGGATGAGAGGGAAGGTGGCAGCCCGTGACAGAGTTTAAAACACCGAAAAACGTTCGACGAATAACCGATGACCGCACTGCTACGGTTGACCGAGGGGGTATGAAACCGTTTCGGAATGCGACGAAATTTTGCAGGCGGTCTACCTACAATATAATAAGACCGCACGCCAGGTTTCGACCCAATCCAAGAATATTTTTCACGCGCTTTAAAAACGGTTTTTTTAACGATGTCGCGGGCGCGTGCGTGTGTGGTTGGTCTCGAAAGGTTGACGACACGAACGGAGAGAACCGGCAACTACTCACAAATGCAAGTTTTTTAAAACAAGTGATGATGCTATGCAGATGATGTGAATGATGCAATGATGAATGCAACAACCAGACAAAACAGAGACAAGAATGGAAAAAAGGGGAATCTTCTAGAGCGTCGGTCTCGGGCTGTTACAACTCTTCTCCACTACACGAGGATCTCGTCCCGAGATCTAGAAAGAGAAGGGAAAGAGAAAGAGCAAGAGGGAAAACTTAGTTGCTTCTTTGACAAATGAGTGAAAACAATGAAACATGAAGGTTGGAAAGAGACGAAGAATGACATTAGGAACAAGCAAGAATTAACAAGAAATTTCGGCAGCACTTCGGTAGGATAGGGGGGGACAAAATTGATATGTTGGAAAGAAATTGAAAGAGAGACACCAAACTTTGGTTGGATTAGAATCAAAACTTCATAAGATGGAAGGATCCTGAAATGATTTCACAACACTCTGGTAAAGAATAAGCAAGAAAGAATATGATCTTAATCAAACTAGATGAGAGTTGAAAAGAGCAACACCACTATATCTCCAGAAAAAGAATAGAAGGTAGATCTTTGGAGAGAAGAGAACGGAGAAGAAAATGACACTTCTACCACCATTGAATTTGAAAAGCATAGGTTTAATGGAGTTGATGAAGAATCACAATGAAAAGAATAGCTTGTTATGGGCTTATGGAAAACATCTCAAAATTATGAGGTGAGAACCCGCCACAACAGAAACAATTGACTGCTTTAGATCAACAAGAGATGAATAACTTCTTTCACCGAGAGGAGAAGGAGAAAACTTGGATCATTTATAACACCATGATAGCAACAATCCTTAGGAAATGCTTTAGGTGAAATCCAACCCAGAGAACTCCGAGAAAGGAATGATGGGTTTACTTATCTTATTCTTGACAATATTTCCTTCGAGACTGCTCATAATCAAGAATTTAATAACACCACCTCAAAAGACAATGGAGAAGGAACTGAACTTAAAATTTCAAGATAAAGAACACTTGAGAACCTCCAACAAGAATCTTGAAGAACACTTCGAGAAGAATTACACCCTTAACAAACCACCACGAAGAAGCATCAGGATAAACTCCGGAATAAAAGGATGATAGAAAAGAATTGAAGTTGAAAAAGAACAAGATTGGGTCCTTGCTATGAATTAGATGACGCTTAGCGACAAGATACTTGAGAAAACTAGGAACTCCGGAAAAGGAAAGATGAGAACACTTGAAACCCAGAATTGATATCATGCACAACTCTGGAAGAGGGATTGAAATCACTTGATGAAATAAGGATAAGATTTATGTTATGCTTATCCTTCATCAAGTTAGATTGACGACAAGCAATGGATTTTATACACTACTTATTCTTGTTGCAAAGAATTGAAGAGAAAGAGAGAGAGATCACAAACTTGAAGAAGTCTTGCACAAGAACACCGGTAAGAATTGAAACGAAAGAGGATAATACAAATGAATGATATAACATGAGAACGAAGAGAGCATGATCCACCTAATATAAAACTTCACAAGGCACCGGAATAATTGAGATATGAACGAAGAGACAACAATTGAGAAGAATTTGAGAATGAAAGCTGAAAGCTGAGAACGAAGAAATCTCCTGAAATGATGGCCTTCGGGAGGATCGAGAAATGAGAAAAAGTCTAAATGCACTAGATAGATATGGGAGAAATTTCTCATGGACGGAAACAATTTGAGATGATAACAACAAACTGAAACCATGAATCTCTAGGAGAATGAATTAATATTTAAGAGAACTCTCCTTCAGTCTTCAATGCAGATAATGATTACGAGAAACACCACCACGAATTACTGAGATACTCTAGAATAATGAAGAAGGAAAGATTGAGCCAACAATGAAAATGATTTAGAGCGATCTTCGAGAAGGCATATGACTGATGAAATTCATACTTATGTGATCTTGAAAAGAACTTGACAACTTCGGAAAGATTAGAAGAGTCACGTAGGATCCTAGGAAAAAACCTGTGGGTTATGGGCCCACTCAAATGAAACCACCGTTGAAACAATTGATTAGAAAGAAAGATTGCACCGGTACAAGCTGAAACATGATGAGGTGAGAACCCCGAAATAATCAAAAAGATTTTTGAACGGAAACATGAATCTTCTTAGATATCTTCAAAACTCCGGGTAGAAAAAGAGAGGCGCATAAACAAGAGAGGCTTAGAAAAGAAATTCCAACATGGAAACCATTGAACAAATGAGAAAGGATAAGATGAGCACCGAAGCTTGAATTGATTGCGCTGGGAATGAAAACAAGAATGAAGAATGATGAACTTGAAGCACTTGAGGATCTTCATAAAACATCACCGGATACGATAGAAAAGAAAGGATATAGCGGAAGCATCGCATGAATAGAAAAGACACTTGGATGAGAATTTAATCACTGAAGAAAAAGGGCAAGAGGGTGGGGAAAAACAAAGACAACTTGAGACAGATGAGATGACTCCGGAAGAAATGAGAATTGATCTTGCAATATTGAAGAGGACAGAATTATCTTGAAGAGCAGCACACCGGTAGGAAAAGAATAGATATGATAACTTGATTGAGCGAAAGAATTAGCATTCCCAGATAATATGAGAACACTTCTTAGGAAAGATATGAAATCACCACTTGACATCGAAGCAACTTGAATTGCCATATTCAAAACAAAACAAAGGATGGGGCTTACGAAACAAGCCAGAACAAATTCATGAAAGAGATTCCATTTGATATTTTCACGGTAAGGTTTGCATGGGCTCGATCGTACATTGGATTGTCATATTGAAATGACGCTCGAATATGCTCCCTAGGCGTAGCGAACTACAAGGCTTGACGAAGCATAAATCGAGATTGTCCTCTGTAAGAAAGACCGTGAACAAACGAATCCACTAGATGTCGAACCCCAACCTCACATCATGATCTGTTGAAAGATATCCTAGGTAACTACTTGAATTCCCACCTAAGAGCTTCCGAAAACTTTCTGGTTATGCAATCAGGTGTTGGGGATACAAGGAGGAAATATCTCACACAACTAACAAACCTACGCCCCAACTGTATCCATCCTTCAACACATGACCAGAGGCTTTCGCAAGTCCATCTAACTGAGATCCTCTAAAGCACAACGATACTAACCATGGTGGTACCCCGGACGCCTCCCCAGTACTGGGTGACTCCGACCTTATCTCACCATGACAAGTATTGAAGTAATTCCGAACACCCTCCATCTTGAGATACTAAGGAAACTGAATGATAACGATGTCCCAAGAATTCCCTGGAGCTCAACCCCCCCGGAAGAAAGCAAGTCAAACAAGAGGCACCAAGACAGAACTCCATCACATCGGTATCATATAGTTTCCAAAATACCCGCGTGATCCTAAAAAAAATTTGAGTGAGAAGAGGAGTGAAATCAAAATTCCTAAGTCATAATTCCTCACCAGAGCATAGAAGAGGAGTAAAAAGAATCCTACTCTCTGATATAACTAGACTCAAAATAGTTTTTCACTAGACTTGACTCGGCAAAGTTCGATCAATCAAGGGGCCTCCTAGGTCGGAACCTGGCTCTGATGCCCACTTGTCACGCCCAAGATGCGATTCTATCCTTATTTTGGCACGAGGGCCTCGACAGGGATAGAAGCGCATCTCGTCGTGTTGCAAGAATGGGTATCATTACAAGTACATGTACATAAGATATGAGTATATGGAATTGGCTTACACTCGCCACAAGCTACAACAAGATCACATCAATACAACAACATACTCAAACACCATACAGAAGAGCAGGGTCCAACTATGGACGAAAACAAACGGTAAAATGACATCCATCCTTGCTATCCCAGGTTGCCACTTGGAACCCATCCTGGATTAATGATGAAGAAGAAGAATACCTCCAAACAAACAAGCATCGCACTCACGTTAGAGTATCGCACTACCTGTACCTGCAACTGGTGTTGTAGTAATCTGTGAGCCACAAGGGACTCAGCAATCTCATTTCCAAGGGTATCAAGACTATTAAAGCTTAATGGGTGAGGTATGGTTAAGTGGTGAGGTTGCAGCAAGCGACTAAGCATTTATTTGTGTGGCTAACTTACGAATACATAAATTAAAGTATGGTGGTCTACGCATAACAGACGTGAACTAGTAATGATCACTAACTAATCCTGAACACCTACTTGCGTCAATCATAAGCCCACCGTGTTCTCTCTCGGATAAGGACTCACGAGAAGAGACAGTCACGGTTACGCACACAGTTGGTGTATTTTATTTGAGTTTACTTCAAGTTTGCTATTAACGGGTGTTAAACAAAGTATCCAAGTTTGCCACATAACCGTGGGCACGGCTTTCCGAAAGATTTAACCCTGCAGGGGTGCTCCAACTCATCCATCAAAAATTAACCACACGCCACGGGAATAACGCCGACCACGAATCTCATGATCATCCTAGGCAATTCCAAAGGAATTCCGACACCTCGAGATAGACCAAAGAAGAACAGAGTTCCTCACGCAAGACATTCGACAAAGGTAAAACAAGTCCAGCAAGGCCTCCCAACGTGTCGATGATCCCGATAGGAGCCACGTATCTCGTTCTCAGGACACAGCGGATATGCTATGCGTACAGTGGCTTGATAGAAATCACCCAAGTTGCCTTGGGGTGGCCCCGCATAGTGCTCTAGTTTGGACCAACACTCATGAGGAGCATTGGCCCGGGTTGTTGATTAATCCACGAGGTGATCATGCCCTATGAAAATTTTAGTTGTTATTAAGCAAATAGTACCAATGTTGGGCCTTGCCGGACAAGCTTTATCCTAAAACTAAGATCAACAGGGTCCGCATAACAACCCCGAGAATGTTAGGAGCGCTCAATTATGGAACATAACATTAGTTCACAAGTAACTAGGGTGGCAAGAGTGGAACAAAACACCGAGCAAAAGGCCAAGCCTTCCACCCTTTACCAAGTGTATAAGTGCATTAAATTAAATAGCAGCAATATTGTGATATAACAAAGAATGTCCATGTTGTCACATGGAAGCAATTGCACCTGCAGCTAGAAACGCTATAAGAAGGGTTGAGCAAGCGGTAACATAGCCAAACAACGGTTTGCTGGGAAGGTGGAGGGTTAGAGGCTTCTCATGGCAATGTTGGGAGGCTTGACAAACAAGTGGTAGGTAGCAAGACATAACGTTAAAAGCGGTACAACTAGCATGACAATGATAGTAGTGGTATCCAAGGAAATGTGTCATCTTGCCTGAGATCCTACTCAGAAGAAGAACGAACCCATGAAGAAGACGAACCAACGTAGTCGAACGAATCCTCACACTCTGAACGCTTTCGGAACTCTATCAAGAAGAAGCAATCCGGAAACAACAATCAACACAAGATACACCACAACATATGCATGACACGATGCGCAAACCAATATGATGCATGTCCATTTAATTATGCAAGGCAGGGCATGGCATGGCAAGCACAACAAACAACCACTACATATTAAGTGAAGTTCAATATGCAACGAGTTGCATATTGACGAAACTCCACGTTCGAATTATTTAGTTCACTCCCGTTTAGGTACTCATCAATATTAAATGTTGTTTAACATGGCAAACGGTGAAGCACAAACAACTACACCTTCTAGGCATTCTAAATGAGGCCGGAAACAATATATATCATTTCCAAAACAACCCCATAGGCATATTATGAATTTGGTCCAGATCTGTCCTAACACAATTTTAGAGTTGTTAAGCAGCAAAATAAATGTCAGCATGAGATTCTACACATTTTTCTATCCAAGTTGCATATGTGGAACATTTTTATCGAAGCTACGGTTTTGTAGTTATGAAATAAATCATTTTTAAAATGTCATTTACGCAAATCAATGCAAACAGCAAGTTTAAGTATTTTTATCAAGTGTGAAAGTCATATATTATGAATCTACATGAAATTCTAGTCAGGTTTCATATATAGAGTTTTTCAATCTGATGCACGGTTATGAAGTTATTAAATGCATGATCATAAGGGTGTTTTCTGCAAATCTATAATTCATTGGATAATTAGAAAAATCGTAGCAGGAAAAAAAGCATTGGGCCAAATCTGGAGCTACACGGGCCAAACAGAGGCAAGCGCAATATAGCCGCACTGCACCTGGGCGAGGGATAGGAGGCTGGAGTGCTCACTTTGCTAGGCTGGGCCTTGGGAGGCCGGCTGGGCCATGCGCCAGGAGGCCCATGCCAGCCCCGATCTTGTCAGCGCGTGCAGGCGAGATCGAGCGGATGCTTGTCCTCCTCCCACATGAAAGAGGGAACGAAGCAGGCCCCACCGGCAGCCATGGCAGCAAGGGGAAGACGGCGGGGAGGCTGGAGGCGAGGTGGGACGACGGGATTGGGCTGGGGACGGCCAGATCCGGCGATCCCCGGGCGGTTCTAGGCGGTGCGGCGGAGGTCCGATGGCGGTGCTGTGGGATCCGGCAACGGCCATGGCAGCTGCACCTGCGGGCAAGGAAAAGAGAGAGAGGCCGGGGGTTAGGGAGAGGGGAAGGAGAGGAGGAAGAGAAGGATGGGAGGGAGGAGGTCCGGCGAGGTCGGTTCACCACCAGCGGCGGCTCCGGTGGTCGGTACGGGAGGAGGCCACCGGCCATGGTCAGCAGCTCCATGGCGCATTGGATGCAGGGGTGAGGGCGAGAGGGAGCGGGGCTGCTCTGCGAACGGCCGGACAGTCTCCGGGTTGGCCACCAGACATGTTCGGTAGTTGGGTTTTTGGGCGAATCTGAGCCCCAGATTTCAGATCTGAGGGCCAGATTTGTCTATGGAGGTGGAATTTCGGGGGAGAGGGAGGTGGAGCTAGCAGGTGGGGTTTTCTAGGGGTGTGACTGCAACTTTTACATGGGGGAAACCCTAGAGAGTGACGGGCTCTCTCTCCACGGGGGTTTAAATAGGGAAGGCACTAGGAGCTGGTTGAGTCGTGTCCGTCCGATCGGGATCCGATGACCATGAATGGAGAGAGGGGCTAGCTGGGCTAGTGGACGTGTAGATGGGCTAGGTGGAAATGATAGGGAATGTGGCATCCCGTGACAGAGTTTAAAAACACTAAAAACTGTCCAACGAATAACCGATGACCGCACTGCTACGGTTGACCGACGGGGTATCAAACGAACTCAGGATGCGACTAAATTTGGTAGGCGGTCTAACTACAATATAATAAGACCGCACACCAGGTTTCGACCCAATCCTATAATATTTTTTGCGCGCTTTAAAAATGGTTTTTTAACGATGCCGCGGGCACGTGCGTGTGTGGTTGGTCTCGAAAGGTTGACGACACGAACGGAGAGAACCAGCAGCTACTCACGGATGCAAGTTTTTTAAATAAAGTGACGATGCTATGCAGATGATGCGAATGTTGTAATGATGAATGCGACAACCAGACGAAAGACATATGAGAATGGAAAAAAATGGGGAATCTTCTGGAGCGTCGGTCTCGGGCTGTTACAGGACTGGTGCACAGAAATGGGCATTAAGCTTGATTATGCATCGGTCTATCATCTACAGACCAATGGACAGGTCGAGCGAGCAAATGGTCTCATTATGAGCGGCATCAAGCCATGTTTGGTGCGATCTCTTCACGAGTCCGACTGTCATTGGGTGGAGGAAATCGACTCCGTTCTATGGGGCCTGCGTACCACCCCGAACAGATCAACGGGTTACACATCATTTTTATGGTCTATGGGGCAGAGGCAGTTCTCCCCCGTGATATTGTCCACAACGCACCAAGAGTGCGCATGTATGAGGAAAAGGAGGCCGAGTTGGATCGGCACGATGACTTAGACGCCTTGGAGGGGGAGCGGGACATAGCTCTGGCTCGTCCCACTCTTTATCAATAGCAAGCTCGACGGTACCAAAGTAGGGAGGTAAGGGCAAAAGCATACAATGTAGGAGCACTCGTCCTACGGCTCCCGGAGAAACAGAAACACAAACTCAACCCCAAATGGGAGGGTCCTTTCATCATTGACGAAGTGCTCGCGGGAGGGGCCTATCGTTTGCGGAGTCCATCCGATAATTGCCTTGAACCAAACCCATGGATAAACCGGTGTCGTCTAAACTCCCCCACATTTTTTCCTTTTTTCCTTTTTTTCCTTTTTTTCCTTTTCCCTTCCCACTTTGTTGTTTGATAGGGCCAATGTCTTTTTGTACCTATGTTCGGCTGAACCAATCTTGTACTAAAGATAATCGGCATACACCGTAAAGTGTTAAATCCGAACATAACACGTGGGGGCTTCTTCTATAGCCAAACTTTTATCTTCCCATACTTACCGGGCACGCATGTTTATTTTGTCATGTTCTATCCATCATAGGCATCAATTCGAACTAAGACTTTGCCAAGCTGGGTTGCCTCGCTCCTGTGATTACTCTCTACATTCCCGATTGTTCGGCTAGAGAGTAAAGGGAGCACCTCTGCGATTGTTACGACCGGGTCATCCGGACACGTAACTGAGACAGGTGAAGCCGAAAGCTAGATATCTTACGTAGACAATTGGTCAGCTATGACGGAAACACCTTATACGGCTTTGGTAGCTATTACCGTTGTTTGGGTCTTTTCTTCCCAAAGAACACTTAGCCCCATACTGCAAGTATGCGGACTCCTATCTACGCTCTCAGTAGAGCCCCGACGAAAGGTGTCGATAGAGGTACTATTTTCATTGGAAGATGTTTCTTGCGCTACGTCGTAATATCACATATGTTTCTGTGTGCTTTCTGTCTGTTCGCACCACATGGCCGGATTGCCTGGTTTCGCGAATACAGTTCGCTCTTTTGCGAGGGAATAATAAAGAGGAACACTCCCGAGCTCTTCGCACGGGTGGAGAAGCCGATGGCCGGTTAATACAAAGTTTACAACACGGATTGTTTATACACACATACATATAAATTACATGTGCGACAACTGATCCAGATTATCAATTATTGTGTTAAGGGGGCAATCTGCTTGAGAAAGATGGGCGGCTGGCATCACTTGGTCATATACCAAGTGGAGTGGCACTTCTTTTCCATCCGATCCCACGGGACCAACCCGCGCCATATGCTCGGGGTTTAGTCCGGTAAAATGGGTCTTGACCATTGCCCACGCCTCCCCTGCTCCCTCGCGGCAAGCCAAAGTCTTCCACAGCTTGAACCTATTTCGAGCCCCCTTAAATCGATCCACACGAGCGGCTAGCCCTTCAGGTGGCTGTTCGGTGGGCCATAGTGCCTTCACCATACCTTTCATTGCTTTTTGCACGTGCTTATGGAGAGAGGTCAGCTCCTTCAGCAGGTCCCCTTGGTATGATTTGATCTCCTCTTCAGGATGCCCAGACAGGAGGCCTGCATATAAGGCAACAACACGGTTACTATCATTCCCTTCATCGGAAATATTTGTTGATAGTGGAATCATACTTACCGAATACACCCCTATGAAGCTTTCGATTCTCTTCTTGAGATTGGGCCAATTAAATCTTAAAACTCTTTATTTCTTCGGTCTGTTTTTGTATAACAAGGCAGCCAGCCTGATGCTGGGACTCCGCGTACCTCTGAGAATCCCGGGCTTCTTCTAGCTGCCTTTCTGTATGTCCTATTGATTCGGCTTCTACACGGAATCCGTATGTCACACACGATAATATAAAAAGATTAGAAGTGTCGTGGGAACGATTCCGACATTAGATAGGGGTAGGATAACAAAGCATGATCTATCGAGATGCAAATGGGTGACACGGTGGTTTTAGCGAGTTCGGGCCTCTCACGGTGGAGATAACAGCCCTACGTCTCGTGCTCCGGAGAGGCTTTGCTTATTTGTCATGAACACAGACTTACATGGTGTATTTGAGAGAGGGAAGGGAGAAGAAGGATCCCCCCTAGTCTAGTGGCGGGGGTGGCTTATATAGAGTGCACCACCCCTTCATCTCCTATGTTACAAAGTGGGGCATTGGTGCCATAACGTAGGATGGTTCTTTGACTACCTTGTCGACTATCGGTCTTCGTATATCCGAGTGAGCCATACGACCGAGTGATTGATTGTCTTCTGAGTGGATGGTACAAGGTATGTCTGAGTGGGTAGTACGTTTGTATGAGATTTATCTAGACCCACATGACGTGTGGACCCCATGCTTTACAATACTTCGACCCTTCATGGGTCTACCTATTTTGTGTATCCCCAACAATAGCCCCTGAGACTTTGACTGATTGCTGGCGGTCGGTTGGAGTCTGTAGAGTTGATTAAACTTGAATGTTGTTGTCGGACCTGACCAAGCAGAATGTTTCTTTTATTTCTCTTCCAGTGAGGGCACACTAAGTGCACCCACTAGGTGTAGTCCCCGAGCCTCTGTCGGACAAGATGAGTCGCGCAGAGGATTTATGTCTTCCAGTGCAGAACTGAACTAAACAGGTGAACTCTGATGCGCTTGGCGTAGTAAATTGTTGCAATCTGGAGCTGAATCAATCGGACTGATCCTTGTGCGCTGGGCACAGTAAATACGTATAACCTGGAACTGGGCCAGTCGGGCAAATATTTGTGTGGTTGGCATGCTGAATGTTTATTGAGTCTGCCTTATATGATTTCTCGATCATGGCTAAGACCCCGAGTGTGGATGTTGTCCTCACTGGGAGTAGTTTCTAACTTAGGCGAATCAGGTTCATAGCTATGCCCCCGAGTGTGGATCATGTCCTCACTCGGAGTAATTATTGACTTAGGCGATACGGAATCGCAGCTAAGCCCCCGAGTGTGGAGGATGTTCGCACTCGGAGTAGTTTTGACTTAGGCGATACGTAATTGCAGCTAAGCCCCAAGTGTGGAGGATGTCCGCACTCGGAGTAGTTTTTGACTTAGGCGATACGGAATCGCAGCTAAGCCCCCGAGTGTGGAGGATGTCCGCACTCGAAGTAGTTTTTGACTTAGGCGATACGGAATCGTAGCTAAGCCCCCGAGTGTGGAGGATGTCCGCACTCAGAGTAGTTTTTGACTTAGGCGATACAAAATCGCTGCTAAGCACCCGAGGGTGGAGGATGTCCGCACTCAGAGTAGTTTTTGACTTAGGCGATACAGAATCGCAGCTAAGCCCCCGAGTGTGGAGGATGTCTGAACTCGGAGAAGTTTTGACTTAGGCAATATGGAATCACAACTAAGCCCCTGAGTGTGGAGGATGTCCACACTCGGAGTAGTTTTTGACTTAGACGATACGGAATCGCAGCTAAGCCCCCGAGTGTGGAGGATGTCCGCACTCGGAGTAGTTTTTGACTTAGGCGATACAAAATCGCAGCTAAGCCCCTCGAGTGTGGAGGATTTCCGCACTCGGAGTGGTTTTTTACTTAGGCGATACGGAATCGCAGCTAAGCCCCCGAGTGTGGAGGATGTCCGCACTCAGAGTAGTTTTTGACTTAGACGATACGGAGTCGCAGCTAAGCCCCCGAGAGTGGAGGATGTCCGCACTCGGAGAAGTTTTTGACTTAGGCGATACAGAATCGCAGCTAAGCCCCCGAGTGTGGAGGATGTTCGCAATCGAAGTAGCTTTTGACTTAGGCAATACGGAATCGCAGCTAAGCCCCCCGACTGTGGAGCATGTCCGCACTCGCAGAAGTTTTTGACATAGGCGAAGTCAGGTTCGCTAAGCCGAGCGATGGCGAGCGGGGCGGCCGAGTGATGAAGGAGCGTCCAGCTGAGTGACGGCGTGCGGAGCGGCCGAGTGATGCAGGTCTGTCTCATCGACTGGCGACGCGCAGGGCGGCCGGGTGATGAAGATGTGCCACACGGAGTGGTGATGCGCGGGGCATCCGATTGGGGTAGATACGTCTCACTAAGTGGCGACGCATGGGCGGTCAAGTAACGGCGCTCGGGGCAGCCGGGTCGAGAATGTTGTCGCGGAGGCATCCGACGAGTGACGACGCGCGTGGTGTTCGAGTCCAGCGTGTCGTCAAGAATGGCGCACAGAGGCGTCCAGGTAACCTATTTATGAAAAATAACACAATCTAACATAAAAAAATTCTTGAAGTAATTTGATGTTTGTTGAAATGATTTGTGTAAATTACACCCCTAGACACCCACTGGGTGTGCCAGGTTCTTGCTGGTCCAAAACCAGCAAGAGTCTAAAAGAGTGAATGATCCGACTAAACTTGTGAAAGTGAAGGATCCGGCTGAACTCGGTTTGAGTATTGGACCCAAATGAAGCGGAATTGTATTGTTCTGACATGAAAATAAACAACCGAGCGCAGAGGTACACTCGGTGGCGTGGCCTTCGAGTGGACGTCATGCCCAACTTATGTGCCACTCGATAATGCGGAAATAATTATTTAATTAAATGCAGTCTGTGAAGAATGACTTAGCTGTCTAGTGGCGTAGGAGCGTCCGGGCGAAGTAGACACGTCCGGCTGAGTGGCGATGCACGGAGCTGCCGAGTGACGAAGACGTGTCTCGTCGAGTGGCGATGCACGGAGCTGCCAAGTGATGATGACGCGTCTCGCCGAGTGACGGCGTGTAGAGCTGCTGAGTGACGATGGAGCGTACGACTGAATGGCGATGCGCGGGGCGGCCAAGTGACGAAGACGTGCCTTGCCGAGTGGTGATGCGTGGGGCTGCCGAGTGACGATGGAGCATCCGACTGAATGACGATGCACCGAGCTGTTGAGTGATGATGGAGCGTCCAACTGAATGGTGATGCACGGAGCTACCAAGTGATGACGACGCGTCCGACTGAATGGCGATGCACGGGGCGGCCAAGTGTCGAAGATGTGCCTCGCCGAGTGGCGATGCGCGGGGCTGCCGAGTGACGATGGAGCATCCGACTGAATGGCGATGCGTGGAGCTACCGAGTGCTGACAACGCATCCAGTAGAGTGACGGTGCACGGATCTGCCGAGTGACGATGGAGCGTCCGACTGAATGGCGATGCGTGGAGCTGCCGAGTGATGACGACGTGTCCAGTTGTGACGGTGCGCAGGCCGGCCGAGTGTCGATGGAGCGTTCAACTGAATGGCGATGCGCGGAGCTGTCGAGTGATGATGGAGCGTCCGACTGAATGGCGATGCGCGGGGCGGCCAAGTGACGAAGACGTGCCTCGACAAGTGGCGATGCACGGGGCTGCCAAGTGACGATGGAGCGTCCGATTGAATGGCGATGCGCGGAGCTGCCAAGTGATGGCGATGCGTCCAGTAGAGTGAAGGCGCGCGGAGCTGCCGAGTGACGCTGGAGCATCCGACTAAATGGCGATGCACGGAGCTGTCGAGTGATGACGACGCATCCGACTGAATGGCGATGTGCGGGGTGGCCAAGTGTCGAAGATGTGCCTTGCCGACTGGCGATGCGTAGGGTTGCCGAGTGACGATGGAGCATCCGACTGAACGGCTATGCGCGGAGCTGCCGAGTGATGACGACGCATCTAGTAGAGTGACGGCGCGCGGAGCTGCCGAGTGACGATGGAGCGTCCGACTGAATGGCGATGCGCGGAGCTGCCGAGTGATGACGACGCGTCTAGTAGAGTGACAGCGCGCAGAGCTGCCGAGTGACGATGGAGAGTCTGACTGAATGGTGATGCGCAGAGCTGCCGAGTGATGACGACGTGTCCAGTAGTGATGGTGCGCAGGGCGGCCGAGTGATGATGGAGCATCCGACTGAATGGCGATGCGCGGAGCTGCCGAGTGATGACAACGCATCCAGTAGAGTGACGGCGCTTGGAGCTGCCGAGTGACGATGGAGCGTCCGACTGAATGGCGATGCACGGAGCTCCCGAGTGATGACGACGCGTCTAGTAGAGTGATGGCGTGCAGGGCGACTAAGTCGAGCATGTCATCGAGGAGGCATCCAACCAAATGGTGGCGCACGGTGCGGTCGAGTGCCTTCACATTAGTCGTCTGGACAGAAATGCCAACAAAATAAATGTGAACGTTTTAGTGACGTTTTCACGTGTACATTTATTTGTCCGAGTGACCCTACCAATTAGCAAGTATAGCTACCATATTCGTGTTGGACAATAAACACCCTTGCATTGATGCTAATTGGTAGGATTAAAGGCCATGGGTGGTTATGTATGCATGCATGCACGATTAAATGGCAGGGAAACTGCTTACTTAACGAGGCCCTTAATGAAGGGATTACCTCAACCAAACAGTCAAATCACATTGGAGATCACCACGTCCATTCATGTACTTGCGCGCATTTCCTGCATGCACTAATCAAAGAGGAGGTGGCCCACTTACCTTGTATGGTTAATTGAAGAAAGGGCCATGGGCAGCAGCCGGTGAGGAAGGGATGGACCACGTCGTCGGAGGCTTGAGCGACTCCCTATTTTTGTGTCGCGTCGGGTCTGTGTGCATGCCGGTGTGACCACGTCAGAGAAGCTGACGAGGGCGATGTACATCGCACCCGCGACGGCGGCGGGAGGGGTGACTCCATCATGGAGATCGCTGCTGAACGGACGACCGGGCCGAGGAGCTCCGCATGTGTGGCCAGGCTTGTGTCTCCATGGGGCAGGAAGGGAGGAGTGTCGTGCCATCGGTATCAGGCCAACAACGGGACTCAGGGAACCGCTGGAGGTGCGGTTCCAGCGCGGACAAACGTGCCAGAGGTCGGTGAAGCCGGACGGGGCAGTGGTTGATTTGGTGCCGGCATCATTTTTCGGCGATGAAGAAAACATGCGACAACGTACTGGACAGTTCAGGAGTTCAGCCTCCATGGCGCTCGTCCAAACGGTGCTCGGTGGCACAGCGACGCTGTCATTGCTCTCTGGTTGATGTGAAGAAGATGCAGTCATTGTTCTTGCCGGTATCTTCTTTCTTTTTAGATTGATCGAAAACTCCACGGTACTTGCATGAGCACGTGTACATACAGAAGAAAAACAGCCATAATTAGATTAAAGATCGATTGTAAAGAAGTAGATAGGATGGAATGGAACTTCCTGATCCCTCCGTATGAAGAGTATCATGTCTCTCCGATAAACGAAGTGGTGTCCGGAACACCTTGGATCAAATTCTCTATTAATGATTGTTGATCGGCGGACGAAGATCAAAGAAACAAAACCATTTGCATCATGGCCCGATAGACGCCATGCCCCACGGTGGGCGCCAAATGTCGTGGGAACGATTCCGACATTAGATAGGGGTAGGATAACGGAGCATGATCTATCGAGATGCAAATGGGTGACACGGTGGTTTTAGTGAGTTCGGACCTCTCATGGTGGAGATAACAGCCCTACGTCTCGTGCTCTGGAGAGGCTTTGCTTATTTTTCATGAACATGGAGTTACATGGTGTATTTGAGAGAGGGACGGAGAGGAAGGAGCCCCCTGGTCTAGTGGAGGGGGTGGCTTATATAGAGTGCGCCACCCCTTCACCTCCTTTGTTACAAAGTGGGGCATTGGTGCCATAACGTCAGATGGTGCTTTGACTGCCTTGTCGACTGTCGGTCTTCGTATAGCCGAGTGAGCCATACGACCAAGTGATTGATTGTCTTCCGAGTGGACGGTACGATGATATGTCTGAGTGGGTAGTACGTCTGTATGAGATTTATCTGGACCCACATGACGTGTGGACCCCATGCTTTACGATACTTTGACCCTTCATGGGTCAACCTATTTTGTGTATCCCCAACAAGAAGTAAATGCATACTCACCATGGGCCTATCACGTGAAGCTCTTTACTTGTGCTAGTTCGGCCTTCATGGATTATACTTCCGTGCGGCTCTCCTCGAGCTCCTTGGCCAATTGCTCAGACTGTTGCTTTGAGTCATGTGTTAGCAGTCAAACAATGCAGAGATCCTTAATTCATTTGTTTCAAAACAAATTACGGCTCGGGGGCTACTAGGCTTACGCAAATATTCAGATTCTATAAAATCTGATCACTTACCTGTATTCAGCGCCAAGGTGTATATCCGCCGAGCGTAGGGCGCCGAACTCCTAGTCGGAGAAAATTGGGTGCCGCATGGCCTCCCATTGGTGCCGATGATGCATGGCACTCTCCACCTCCGATTTGGTGACGGATACTCCACCAGATTCAGCGGGCACCGGATTGGACATGGGGGCTTCTATAGCAGAAGCCGCATGGGTCGTGGCTCGGGAGATTTGGGCATCTCCGGACACCCGGGTAACCCCTTCGGCAGCAGAGGATTGGGTGTTTCGCCTAAGTATTTCAATAAAACAAACTGATATAAGACCCTCCTTCGCAGGGTCCTGGTTGACCTCTGATTCGGCCGCAGCTTCGGCTGCCGGCGTATGGCGTGCGGATTGACGGCGCTTGGGGGTCGGGACCGGCATGCTCGGGTCACTCTTGGTAGCTGGCCTCTTGCGGGAGGAGCTTTTCTTCTTGCCTGCGGTAGGGATGGAGAATGACCCCGGGTAATCAATTATGACAGCCTCCGGGGTTTGGACGATGATGTCCTGGAAATAGACTCCGTTTTCGAAGTCAAGGAGAAGATTCGGATCCTCATTGAAACCCGAATCCTTGTCGCGTGAATGGTTCTTGGGTTGAGGAGCCGGACGGTTGATAAAACTCCTCCATTCCTGTTCACACCAGGCTTTGGTCAAATAGAGTATGGAATGGAAACCCTGAACAGTCTCATGATTAAAAGAGAAAGGTTTACCCGTTCGATGAAATTGTGGGCCGAATACCCTTTCTTGGTTGACCGCCGAACAAAGTCTTCTTGCTCTCCTTTGTAAAGGTTGGCAAGTGCAGCAACCAACGCCGTTAGGAGCGCATGGCATCATTTGTCCCGTTGTATTGCCATAGGGGGTGTACCTTCTATTAGAGGGGCTGCGCACACCGGGAGATGGCGGCGGCCATGACGTCGATCATGGTTAGCCGGTGGTGGATGAGCATCCGCACCTGTGCAGCTAGGCGTCGCAGTTCAACGTTTTCCTCCTGGGGTGAGCTCTTTGGTCGCCAGTTGTACCTCTTCTTTGGGAGAATGTCGGAGTATTCGGGAAGGCATGTCCAGGTTGGCTCAAACAAGGGGACATCTTCAATATAGAACCACTCCGAGGTCCATTCTTCGTTTCTTTGGTGTGCCCCTGGATACCCCATCCCCGCTATACGGCACACTTCGGCCCCACCGACCTCCAAAATTGTCTTGTCCCGAGTTTGGGGGACGAGGCAGAAGTATTTCCGCCAAAAATAAAAATGTGCTTCGGACCCCAAGAACATCTCGTAGAGGGCAATGAAGCCTGAGATGTGTAAGATTGACCCTGGAGTGAGATGGTGGAGTTGGATCCCATAGAACTCCACTAACCCCCTCAGGAACGGATGGATTGGAAACCCAAGGACCCGGAGGAGGAAGGGGATGAAGCCACACGCGCACCCCCTTGTTAGGATTGGTAAAACGCTCGTCGAAAATCTCGTCGCCATAGGAGAGCAGACCTGCGTGGGTTGCCGCCAGATCTGACAACAGGAGATACCCCTGGGTCTCCAGATTACAGAGCCGCAGGAGTGTAACAAAACAGCTGGTCCAATCCCCCGGGCGTGAGCCGTAGGGACGTGCAGAGGAGCTAGGGATGTTGGCCATATTTTGTGGAGAGCTTCCGCTGGGAGTTTCTTTCGGGGAGGAGGGAGAGAATGTGGTCTGCACCATGATTTTGTTTGTTTAAATGGGTTGGTGCCCCTGTTGTGGAAAGGCAAGATTGTAAAAATCGCTGACCACTTGCCTCCTCATGATGCATGAAAATCGAGGAACACGCGTAGTTATTATGATGAACTTGCGCCCACGACGCTTGAGATCTTATCAAAGACTGGTCAATTCCCGAATAAGAAGGACGTGGGACTTGCCTCGCAAGTCGAAGACGCCGACATGAGGAGATCAACAAGATATAAATCGGTGTTGAAGGCTAGTCCAGGGGCTATCGAGGGAGTCCTGGATTAGGGGGTCCTCGGATAGCTGACCTATTGTTATGGGCCGGACTGTGTGGGCCACAAAGCGGACATCGGGTGACCAAAGACCGCCTACGCCAGATGGAAGTTTCGAGAAGCCATGATGTATTCTCCAAGTTATTAGATGTAGTTAGGCATGTTTATATCTTCGGCATGTAACCGACCATGTGTAAACCTAGGACACCCTCGGTGTCTATATAAGGTGGAGGGTGTCGAGGGTATAGAGGATGACTCGTCTAGGGTTAGCTATACGATCTCGAGGTAGATCAACTCTGTAACCCCTCAGATCATCAATACTATCAAGCATGACGTAGGGTATTACCTCCATAGGAGGGTCCGAACCTGGGTAAATTCATGTCCCCTTCGTCTCCTGTTACCTTCGATTCTAGTTTCACAGTTCGGGACCCCCTACCCGAGATCCGCCGGTTTTGACACCGACAGTCCTCATGCGGGCCAGTATGTCAGCGGTTTGGTTGTTGTCTCTAGCGACATGATGGAATTCCAACCCCTCGAACCGTGTGGATATTTTAAGGACGACATTTCTATATGATGCCATCTTTGGGTTTTTGGCATCGAATTCGCCATTGATTTGAGAGATGGCCAGGTTGGAGTCTCCCCGTACCTCCAGCCGTTGTATGCCCATTGATGTTGCAATTTGAAGACAGTGCAAAAGTGCTTCGTATTTGGCTGCGTTGTTGGAATAGGCATACATGATTTGCAACACGTATCAGACATTGTCACCTGTGAGACATGTGAGAATAACTCCAACCCCCAATCCGGCCAATGTTTTGGATCGGTCAAAGTACATCGTCCAATGGGAGTATGTACTATATTCCCTGGGGAGCTTGACCTCTGTCCATTCATCGAGGAAATCTGCCCAACACCTGAGATTTAATATCTCGTCATGGCTTATAGGAGATTTCAAAAGGAAGGAGTTCAATGGCCCATTTGGCTACGCGGCCGATGGCGTCCCTGTTATTAATTATATCGTTCAGAGGTACTTCGGATGCCACCGTGACCGAACTCTCTTGAAAGTAGTGTCCGAGCTTCCGTGATGCCATAAACACCGTATAGGCTATCTTCGTGTAATGCAGGTATCTAGACTTGTATTGCGTTAGCACTTCTGACACATAGTAGACATGCTTCTGTATCCGGAATTTGTGACCCTATTCCTCTCGTTTGTTGACGAGCACTGCACTAACCACCTGATTGGTGGCCGATATCTACAATAACATTGGTTCACCGGCGCCTGGTGCTGTGAGTATGGGGTTGCTTTCCAGCACTATTCTGATTTCCTCTAACGCAACCACTGCTTCATTAGTCCACTCAAAATTGTTGGTTCATTTCAGCAACCTGTAGAGCGGTAAAGCCTTTTCACAAAGGCATGAAATGAAGTGACTTAATGCCACCATGCAACCCGCCAACTTTTTGGACATGCTTTAGCTCTATAGGAATCGAAAGTTCCTATAGGGCGGGGATGTTAGCCAGATTGGCTTCTATTCCTCTTTTGGAAAGAATGAATCCAAGTAGTTTACCAGCGGGAACTCTGAAGACACATTTCTTCGATTGAGTTATATATCATAGTCACGTAGGCTAGCAAAGGTTTGCCTTAGGTCGTCAATCAACTAGCTGGCGTGTTTGGTTTTGATGACCATGTCGTTCACGTATGCCTCAACTGTTTTACCGACCTGTTTCTCGAGACATGTCTGAATCATGCGTTGGTATGTATCCCCCTGCGTTTTTTTAGCCCGAAAGGCATTGTCTTGAAGCAGAATGGCCTGTAGGGGTGATGAATGCGGTTGTAGCTTGATAAAATTCCTTCATTTTGATCTGATGGTATCAGGAATAAGCATCGTGGAAGCACAACGAGTCGTGTCCGGCTGTGGCATCAATAATCTGGTCTATGCGTGGTAAGGGGAAAGGGTCCTCAGGACAGGCCTTATTAAGGTCTTTAAAGTCGATGCACAACCAGCATGATTTATCTTTATTTGGAACCATCACCAGGTTTTCCAACCATTCGGGGTGCTTGACTTCCTGTATGAATCCAACCTCTAGCAATTTGGCTAGTTCTTCGCCCATAGCTTGTTGCTTGGGCTCGAAAAAACGGCGTAGAGTCTGTTTGACGGGCTTGAAGCCTCCGATTATGTTCAGACTGTGTTCTGCTAGCTGCCGAGGGATTCCTGGCATATCAGGAGGATGCCAGGCGAAGATGTCCCAGTTTTCTCGTAAGAATGCTCACAGTGCCTCATCCACTATGGGGTCTAGCTGAGTTCCGATGGACACTGTTTTATTGGGGCCGTTGGGTGTACCTAAAATTTAACAATTTTTCTGCAGGTTTAAAGGACGTGGTTTGGGCCTTTTACTAAGGATCACATCGTCCATGTCCACTGTTGACGAGAGTGCGGTCAATTCCTTTGCAGCAAACTTCTCAGTAGTGCCTCGAGGGCGAGCGCTACTATTTTGTTCTCAGCTCGAAGGGCTATATTTGGGTCACTGGTGATTGTGATTATCCCGTTTGGACCTCCCATCTTAAGCTTCATATACCCGTAATGTGGTATAGCCTGGAATTTTGTGAAGGTGTCATGCCCCAACAGGGCATGGTAGCCACTCGAGAAGGGCACTACATGGAAGATAAGTTCTTTGGATTGGTAGTTTTCGTGCGTGCCAAACACCACGTCCAGGGTGATGTGTCCGGAACAACGCGCCTCTTTCCTAGCGATGATCCCCTAGAAGTTTGTGTTGCTATGTTCGATGCGAGATCGGTCGAACTGCATTTTTCCAGGGTGCCCTCATAGATGAGGTTTCAACAACTGTCGCCATCCATTAGCACCTTTTGTAACCTGAAACCATCAACGATGGGGTTTAGGACCAGTGCGGCCAGTGTTCGACCGGGGCAGGCGGTTGGTGGGTCAGTTTCACTGAAGGTGATGAGTATGTCTTCCCATGAACTTGTTGCCGCCACATGGTAGACCTGTTCGAGTTCTCTAAGAGCTCTTTTCCTCCTGTTCCTGGAGGGAAACGTTTCATAGATCGCCAGGACTTCAGCATTGTATTCTGGAGGCGTTGTTGAACGCCTGTTTGGAGGTAGTGTCTCGAGCATGGACTGATACGTCTCCATCGTATCCACTTTTCCAAACTCTTTTGCCCATGTTTTGGACTCTAATTTGCATGATTTGAATGGAACTAACCCAGACTGACGTTGTTTTCAGTAGAATTGCCTTGGTGTTATTTTTGTGCAGAAATAAAAGTTCTCGGATTGACCTGAAAATTTACGGAGATTATTTTTGGAATTAATAAAAAATACCGGCGAAAGAATCAACTGGAAGGGGGCCACCCACAGGTGACAAACCCACCAGGCGCGACCACCCCCCTGGCCACGCCTGGCAAGCTTGTGGGCCCCCTGTGGCTCCGCTGACCTCAATTCCAACCATATATATTCCTATTCATGGAGAAAAAATCACAGAGAAGTGTTCATCGCATTTCATGATACGGAGCCGCTGCCACCTCCTGTTCTTCCCCGGGAGGCTAGATCTAGAGTCTGTTTTGGGCTCCATAGAGGGGAAATCGACGCCATCGTGATCACAAACCATCCTTCATCACCAATTCCATGATGCTCTCTATGGTTTGTGAGTAATCCCATTGTAGGCTTGCTGGACGGTGATGGGTTGGATGAGATTTATCATGTAATCGAGTTAGTTTTGTTAGGATTTGATCCCTAGTATCCACTATGTTCTGAGATTAATGTTGCTATGACTTTGCTATGCTTAATGCTTGTCACTAGGGCCCGAGTCCCATGATTTCAGATATGAACCTATTATGTTTTCATGAATAGATATGTGTTCTTGATCCTATCTCACAATTTGTAGACACCTATTACGAGTTATGATCCTCATCCCCCAGGGTGACAATAACTGGGATTCATTCCAATGATTACCGTAGTTTGAGGAGTTCATGCATTCACTAAGTGCAAATCCTTTGGTCCGGTTTCATATCCCTTGGTTTCCATTAGGACCCCGCTGCCATGGGAGGGAGTATAAAAGATGTCATGCAAGTTCTTTTCCATAAGCACGTATGACTATATATGGAATACATGCCTACATTACATTGATGAATTGGAGCTACTTCTATGCCACTCTATGTTATAACTGTTGCATGATGAATGCCATCCGACATAATTATCCATCACTGATCCATTGCCTACGAGCTTTTCACATATTGATCCTTGTTAAGTTACTTTTCCGTTGCTACTGTCACAATCACTACAAAACTGCTACTGTCACTTTTGCCATCATTACCATTACTTCCATACTACTTTGCTATTGAATACTTTGCTACAGATATTGAGTCCTTCGGGTGTGGTTGAATTGACAACTGAGTTGAGAATACTCGAGAATATTCTTTGGCTCCCCTTGTGTCGAATCAATAAATTTGGGTTGAAGAATCTACCCTCGAAAACTATTGCGATCCCCTATACTTGTGGGTTATTAAGACCTTTTTCTGACGCCATTGCCGGGGAGCATAGATCTATTCTCTGAGTCACTTGGGATTTATATCTGTTGATCACTATGAAGAATCTGAAAGATCCAAAAACCAAGATCTATCCCTCTACTACGAGGGGAGGTAAGGAACTGCCATCTAGCTCTGCACTTGATTCACCTTCTGTTATGGTAATTCTGTAACACCACCACCTGCTAGTAATTCTGATATGTCTCAAGTAATTGATGATGCCACTTCTGCTATGCATGATGCTTATTATGATACTTTGCTTGATAATACTATGCTACTGGGTGAACTTCTTGATGAACAAATTGCTAGAGTCAATGCTGAAACTGATGATACTTCTGAAACTGATGAAATTATTGAAACTGAACACTATGAGACACCTACTAGACCTAGCTCTCCTAGATATGAATTGCCTGATATACCCGAGGGTTATGTTATGGAAGGAGAGGTAGCTAGGGACTTTCTTGCTTGTAAGGATAGAGATGATCTTAAGAAATTGCTATGCAAGTGGAAAGAAAAATCTTTGAATGCTAGAATGAAATATGATCCTAAGTTTGCTACTTCACCTATCTTTGTTACTGATAAGGATTATGAATTCTCTATCGATCCTGAGTTAATTACTTTGGTTGAATCTGATCCTTTCCATGGTTATGAATCTGAAACTATTGTGGCACATCTTACTAAATTGAATGATATAGCCACCCTGCTCACTCATGAGGAAAAAAATCGTTATTACTATATCCTTAAGTTGTTTCCTTTCTCATTAAAGGGTGATGCTAAGATATGGTTTAATTCTCTTGCTCCTCGTTGTGTGCGTAGTCCCAGGATATGATATATTACTTCTCTGAAAAATATTTTCCTTCCCATAGGAAAAATGCTGCCTTGCAGGAAATATTTAAGTTTGTGCAAATTGAACAAGAGCGTCTCCCACAAGCTTGGGGGAGGTTTCTCCAATTACTTAATGATTTGCCTGATCACCCTCTCAAGGAAAACGAAATACTTGATATGTTTTATCATGGACTAACTGATGCTCCTGGTGACCACCTACATAGTTGTGTTGGTTGTGTTTTCAGGGAACGGACTGTTGAACAAGCTGAACTACTATTGAATAGTATATTGAGCAATGATAATGATTGGACTATTCCTGAACCACCTCTGAAGCCAACTCCAAAGAAAAGAGGTATTCTATTTCTTAGCTCTAAAGATATGCAAGAGGCAAAGAAATCTATGAAAGAAAAAGGTATTAAAGCTGAAGATGTCAAGAATCTACCACCTATTGAAGAAATACATGGTCTTGATAACCTGACATAGGTAGTAGAGGTAAATTCTCTCTGTAGATTTGATGAAAGCAATATTCCTTATAATAAGTCTGCTAGCCAATGCTTGGATGAGTTTGGTAATTGTGTTGTTCAACAAGAAAATTTCAATGCTTATGTTAGTAGAGAATTGAAACATAATGCTTACATGCTTGATCGCTTAGGTGATCATATGAGTAGAACTATCAATGATCTTAAGCTTATTAGTAAACATGCTTCCATGGTAACCACTCAAGTAGAACAAGTGCTTAAGGCACAGAATGATTTGCTTAATGAGATGAATAGTAATAACAATAATCATTCTGTTGGAGTTGTGACTAGAGGTGGTAGAATGACCCGGGAACCTTTGTATCCTGAGGGCTATCCTAAGAGAATTGATCAAGATTCTCAAAGGAGTAAGACTGATGCACCTAGTCATTCCAGTAATAAGAGGAATAAGGATGATGATAGAACTTTGCATGCTGCTAGTGAACCTGTTATAGATACACCTGAAAACCCAAATGATATTTCTGTTTCTGATGCTGAGACACAATCTCGTGATGAACATGAGCCTAGTGATAATATTAATGATGATGTTCATGTTTATTCTCAACCTAGTAATGATAATGATGTGGAGATTGAACCTGCTGTTGATCTTGATAATCCACAACCTAAGAATAAAAGATATGACAAAAGAGATTTTGTTGCTAGGAAGCATGGTAAAGAAAGAGAACCATGGGTTCAGAAACCCATGCCCTTTCCTCCTAAACCATCCAAGAAAAAGAATGATGAGGATTTCGAGTGCTTTGTTGAATTGCTTAGACCTGTGTTTTTGCATATGCGCTTGGCTGATATTCTGAAATTGTCTCCATATGCTAAGTATATGAAAGATATTGTGACTAATAAAAGAAAGATACTAGAAGTTGAGATTTCCAGCATGCTTTCTAATTATACTTTCGAGGGTGGAGTACCAAAGAAATTGGGAGATCTAGGAGTACCAACTATACCATGCTCTATCAAAGGGAATTATGTGAAAACTGCTTTATGTGATTTGGGAGCTGGTGTTAGTGTTATTCCTTTCTCTTTATATCATAGACTTGATATGAATAAGTTGACACCTACTGAAATATCTTTGCAAATGGCTGATAAATCAACTGCTTTACCCATCGGTATTTGTGAGGATGTGCCTGTCATAGGTGCAAATGCTACTATCCTAACGGACTTTGTTATTCTTGATATTCCCGAGGACGACAGTATGTTGATCATCCTTGGTACACCCTTTTTGAATACTGCAGGTGCTGTTATTGATTGCAACAAAGGCAATATCACTTTTCATATCAATGGTAATGAGCATACGATACACTTTCCGAAGAAACAACCCCAAGTTCATAGTATCAACTCCATTGAAAAAAATTCAACGATTATTATTGGAGACTTTGAATTCCCTCTTCCATCTATCAAGAAGAAATATGATATACTTATTGTTGGGGATATGCATATCCCCATTGAGGTAACTTAGTGTTATTTGAAAATTCTCCGGTTTCGTGTTACTCGAAAGTAGTTTGTTAATAAGACTTGATCAACCTTATTGATGAATTCCTTGTGATTATAATGAGATGGATGAATTTACAAAACACAACTTTCTATACCCAACTTTTACTTTCTATTAGTTAGAGAAAATAAAGTAAAAATGCTGTTATTTTTCTGTTTTCTGAGTTTTCTGTGCATTAAAAAAATGACCTGAAAATAAAAGTTCTTCAAATGTCCTAAAAATGTAGTATGATTTTTTCTATAATATTTAAAAATATTTGGCACTCAACACACATCAGGGGGCTGTACCGGTGGGTCACAAGCCCACAGGGCGCGACCACCCCCGTGGCCATGCCTAGGTGGCTTATGGGTCCCATGTAGGCCCCCTTCACTTATTCTATCTCCCATACACTTCATCTTCCTCCAGAAAAATCCAACCATTGCTCAAACCCGTGTTCTAGCTCTTTTTTCTACCATTTTTGACCTCCTTGTGCAAAGCTCCTTTCACATAACTATTTTAGGAGATTGTTCTTCGGTATGTGACTCCTCCAATGGTCCCATTAGTTTTTGTTCTAGTTCTATATATATTGCAAATTTTTTGCTGCTGTGGTGACCTTGTTCTTGAGCTTGCATGTCAAATTTGTATGGTCCCAAGTATTTTTTATGCATGATATAGGCTCTAGGCACTTGTGGGAGTAGTTCCTATAAGTCTTGTTGAGTTCTATTCACCTTTATTTTGAGTCACTAAAAATTTCAGAAAGTTTTCAGAAAGAGAAATGTTGAGGAGATTGAAAGGGCTTGTCAAGTCAGGGTCTAAAGAAGATGAAAATGAGATGAAGGAGTCCATGTACAATCTTCCTCGCGTCGCAGAAGTTCGACCATGTGAATGGCCAAGTGATGCATTCTTGAGGGTGGCCGGAATTTATGAAGATTTCTATTATCTGGCCGAGAAGGTAGGCATCACCGACTTCCTCAATGATAAGTGTGACTAGTACGTATTGCTCACTAATACCTTTGTGCAAAATTTTCACTTTCAATATAGGGAAGACCCTCCTATGGTAGAATTTCATTTATATGATGTGCCTAAGAAAATGAACCTTTGCGGTTTTTGCAATGTTTGCAAAATACCCTATGAGGGCAGCATCAGGGAACCACATCCTAGAGACATGGAAGATTTTATTGCAGCAGTCACGGTAGGAGAAGAGAGAGGGGTGTCGAAGGCAAGAGCAGCTAGTTTACATTTTCTTGTTCTACCCTATTATTCATTATTTGCGAGGAGATGTTTAGTTGGTCGTGGGGAGAGTGGAGGCCTTAGTTCTCTTCACCTTGCCATTCTGCGCCACGGTTTACTAGTTGATAGAAACTTTAGTCTGGGCGCTATGGTGGCCCAATGGTTGAACTTAAACCGTTCGAGGGGGCCCATATTCGGAGGTATCTATGCATCTCGTCTAGCCAAACACTTTAAGATACCCTTTAGGCTTGACGAGTAACAGGAGATGTTGCTACCCTCGAAATTTTTAGACTATGACACTATGGTAACACATGATGTTATTAGGAAGAATGATGATAGGAGGCTGCTTTATAACTTAGTTTTTGGTCAAGGTACTTGTGAGATTATTATCCTGCATGCTTCTTCCTTGTTCGATATTCTTTCCGGCAGGTACACTATTATGCCTGAGGACATTTACAGATATTGGGGTCTGACGCAACCCCTAGCACCTGAGCCGGCACCATCCCTTGATCCGTATCCGGATCCGGTTTTTTAGTGGGAGCCAAAGGAGCTCGCCAACTAGTGGAACCCTCAGGATTATCAAGGAGAGGGTTATTTCTAGCCATGGCCCTAGACCAACTTAGGCCAAAAGCCTAAGGTTGGGGGAGTACGTATTTCTCACCAACTTTACATTCATGTTCACACACTCATCTTAGTAGTCGGTGTTCATACTTTTTCATTGTACCATCCATGGTAGTTTATTTCTTCTTTCTGATTTCTTCTGGTGTGTTTAATTAACTTTGAGAAAAATTCAAAAAAATTAGTTATAGCTTTACCTTCTAGTTTTTTTAGTTGTAGCATTTTAAAGAAAACCCAAATAGATTTTTCATTCTCCTTTTGCTTGTTGGGAGCTTTCCCGTGTAAATAGTTTTTCTCTTGTTTTGAATTTTCTTTCTTTGGGTCGTAAGGAGAAGACCACAATGAAAATGTAGAGTGGCTCTCATATGCATTATTGTTTATCTATCAGAGACCCCATATTACCTTGCCTTCTCCTCTGAGTTATTGTTTGTAGATTCCAGCTTAGTCCAATGCATGTGCACTCTTATTATTATTCACACCATTCGATCATGCAAGTGAAAGGCAATAATGATGCTATATGATGGAAAGATTGAGATGGAGAAAAGCTGGTATGAACTCGTCCTATTTTGCTTTTGTAAATATGATTGGCTCGTCATTCCGAATTCAGTCCATTATGGGTGAAACATATTTGCAATGACAATTAGAGATTATAGTTACTCATGCCATGCTTAATTAACTAAGAGTGGATAATGGTTTGTCCTGAGTGCCAACATGCATATTAAAATGGTTGAGATGTAGTATGATAGGATGGCATCCTCCTCTAAATGATTCAAGTGGCTTGACTTGGCACATGTTCATGCATATAGTTGAAACGAAATCAACATAGCCTCTATGATATTTATGTTCATGGTGATTCATATCCTACTCATGCTTGCATTCAATGTTGGTTAATCTCAAAAGCATGTTGATGACTGTTGTCACTCACTTGTTGGTCGCTCCCCAATCTTTTGCTAGCCTTCACTTGTACTAAGCTGGAATACTGCTTGTGCATCCAATTCCTCAAACCCAAAGTTGTTCCATCTGAGTCCACCATACCTACCTATATGCGGTATTCACCTGCCGTTGGAAGTAAATTTGCATCTGCCAAACTCTAAACCTTCAAATAATATGTTTTGTATGCCCGAATCGCTCATGTAGCGACTGGGGGATGTCAATATCTTCAATGCTAGGTGGGTTATTCTCATGATATGTGTTTATTCACTATCATTCACGAGAAAGTGGTTGGTATTCGGGATGCCCCGTTCCATGCTCAAAATCAAATCAAAATATAATGAAACAAACTTCCCCAGGACTGTGTTTGTATGGACGGTACCAGTGGATTCGGCTAGCCATGGAGTGTGATTGATTGGTGGAGGGGGAGTAAAAACTTTATCATTCTGTTTGGGAACCACCTATAATGTATCTAGAATGGAAGATGTTGAAATCTCTTGGTCGTTATGATGACAATGAAAGCATACCACTCCAAATTCTTATTCATCCATGTTTTAAAAGCTTGAGCTCTCGCACGTCTGCAAATCAATGCTTCCCTCTGCGAAGGGTCGTTTATTTACTTTATTGTTCAGTAATCATCCTCTTATAAAAGGCACCAGTTAGGGAGCACCACTGTCATTTGTATGTTTTTCTATTAATTGATATTGAGTATGAGTGTGACTGGATCTCTTTTACCATGAATTACAATGTCTAGTCAGTCCTTGTTCTTTAGAGGTGCTCTGCCGGTCTCAGAAAGGGCTAGCGAGATACCATTATATCATATTTATCATGATTGTTTTGATAAAAGTGTTGTCATCCGAGAGTTATTATTATTGCTCGCTAGTTGATTATGCCATTGATATGAGTAAATGTGAGACCTAAATGTTATTGTTTACATGGTTAGTCTATAATCTTTGCTGAAAATTTGAACATCGGTTAGACATAATTAAAACAACAAGATCAAATAGAGTTTGTAAAAGTTTTTCTTTATCACTTTTAGTTTATCAACTGAATTGCTTGAGGACAAGCAATGGGTTAAGCTTGGGGGAGTTGATACGTCTCCATCGTATCCACTTTTCTAAACTCTTTTCCCCTTGTTTTGGACTCTAATTTGCATAATTTGAATGGAACTAACCCGGACAGACGCTGTTTTCAGCAGAATTGCCTTGATGTTATTTTGTGCAGAAATAAAAGTTCTCAGATTGCCCTGAAAATTTACTCAGATTATTTTTGGAATTAATAAAAAATACAGGCGAAAGAATCAACCGGAGGGGGACCACCCACAGGTGACAAGCCCTCCAGGCGCGGCCACCCCCCTAGCCGTGCCTGGCAAGCTTGTGGGCCCCCTCTGGCTCCGTCGACCTTAATTCCAACCCTATATATTCCTATTCGCAGAAAAAAATCATGGAGAAGAGTTCATCGTGTTTCACAATACGAAGCCGCCGCCACCTCCTGTTCTTCCTTGGGAGGCCAGATATGGAGTCCGTTTTGGGCTCCGGAGAGGGGAAATCGACGCCATCGTGATCACCAACCATCCTTAATCACCAATTCCATGATGCTCTCCGTCGTTTGTGAGTAATCTCATCGTAGGCTTGCTGGACGGTGATGGGTTGGATGAGATTTATCATGTAATCGAGTAGGATTTGTTAGTGTGTGATCCCTAGTATCCACTATGTTCTAAGATTGATGTTGCTATGACTTTGCTATGCTTAATGCTTGTCACTAGGGCCCGAGTGCCATGATTTCAGATCTAAACCTAATATGTTTTCATGAATATATATGTGTTCTTGATCCTATCTTGCAAGTTGTAGACACCTATTACGAGTTATGATCCGCATCCCCTAGGGTGACAATAACTGGGATTCTTTCCGATGATTACCGTAGTTTGAGGAGTTCATGTATTCACTAAGTGCTAATGCTTTGTTCTGGTTCTCTATTAAAAGAAGGCCTTAGTATCCGTTAGTTTCCATTAGGACCCGTCTGCCATGGGAAGGTGGGACAAAATATGTGATGCAAGTTCTTTTCTATAAGCACGTATGACTATATATGGAATACATGCCTACATTACATTGATGAATTGGTGCTAGTTCTGTGTCACTCTATGTTATATCTATTTCATGATGAATGCCATCCAGCATAATTATCCATCACTGATCCATTGCCTACGAGCTTTTCACATATTGATCCTTGCTAAGTTACTTTTCCGTTGCTACTGTCACAGTCACTACAAAACTGCTACTATCACTTTTGCCATCGTTACCGTTACTTCCATACTACTTTGCTACTGAATACTTTCCTGTAGATATTAAGTCTTTCAGGTGTGATTGAATTGACAACTCAGCTGCGAATATTCGAGAATATTCTTTGGCTCCCCTTGTGTCGAATCAATAAATTTGGTTGAATACTCTAGCCTCGATAACTGTTGTGCTCCCCTATACTTGTGGGTTATCATCTCCACTTTTTGCGACCTGCCTGATGACACATCAAGCTCTAAGGCTGTGAGTCGGGCTTGTGTTCAGCAAGACAAGATGTATAGGGCATGGCTTGTCCAATAGTCCGTCAAGGATAGTTCTGACTCCCGTAGGGGGTCTATGTATTTTTTGGCGGGTTCGTGTTCGGCCAGCCGCTTCGGAGGTATCTGCCTTTTCTAATTTCCTCTAGGGTATTCGGCATCGACTGGTTCCGAAAATAGTCATTTGGCTTGCCAGGTGCTCTCCATGGCATAGTATTTTTGTACCAAGTCTGATAGCTCGGTGAAGTCGCGAGAGTGTTTATGGGCTAGAGCATTGAGGATCCCTTCATCATGACAATTGTGACTGAAGGTTGCCATTATCTCCTGGTCGCTAGAGCCTGGTACTATGTCTCTAACAAGGAGGGGTCTAGCCCAAAAATGATGAACCGACTCCCCTGGCAGTTGTTTTACATCCCGTAGGTCCGAAGACTTGGACTCTCGTGCAATGCTTGGATGCTCTACTTGGGTGGCGGGTGGGAAATTTTTGGTTCCGTGCCACGATGTGAGTCCTGAATCACGGGGTTCGACGCGAGGGAGTAGGAGTCTATATTGTCTATAGGACCCTTCCGCGCGGGGTTCAAGTTACGCGCTAGATCGGGGATCGATCCTGAACTATTTCCGGAGCGAACTCCGGTGTACGGGTTATAGGAGAGATCTTGATGATCGGAGACCGGGATATGAATCGTCTTTAATTCCGGTTGTTGGGAGGATGAGCCTCCAGCCGAACACTCGACGGTGGCGACTAAGTGAGTGATCGAGGGGGTGCGAACCTCCTTATTGTCAGGTTTAAGCCCGATCCGATCGGAGACCGGGGTCTGGTTGTCGGACATGCCCATGGTTTGGATCGGATCAAGTATCTCGTTTAGGGACGAGAAGTTGATGGGGCACGCATCGCCGACGCACATGGGGTCGATCCTCAGTGTCGTGGTTGCAGGGTCGCTCAACGGCAAATCCTGGTTTTGTTCGGCCGCGGTAGATCCGGGCACATCGACTAGGTTGGCCGTTCTTGGCAGCCCGAGGGTAGAGGCCACCTCGGAGGTGGGGCTTGGTGCTCCCGACGTCAAGGCATCGGGATCTGCGGGCTCCTCGATGAGAGCTGAGGGCTTCATGAAAACAAGTTCTCCCCGTGAATTAGTGGCGAACATAGGTTTTCGAATCTAATTTCTTGATTGGGGAAGAAACTTCTGATCTGGCCAAGATGGTCAGTCGGATCGGCACGCGACAGGATGTTGCTGCCTGCGGAGATCTGACCAGGGACGAAGACATCCTTGCTGCAAATTTATTTGCTCGTGATAAGGCGAGCCATCGATTCCTTTGGCGATCACAACAGAAGTCTCAATGAAAGCACCATTGCTGGTGTCAAAACCGGTGGATCTCGGGTAGGGGATCCCAAGCTGTGAGTCTAGAACTGATGGTAACAGGGGACGAAGGAGACGATGTTTACCTAGGTTCGGGGCCTCTAATGGAGGTAAACCCCTATGTCCTGCTCAATTATATTAATGTGTATGAAGGTTAGAGAGTTGATCTACCTTTAGATTGGTAGCCAAAACCCTAGATGAGTTTCTCTTCCCTACAATCTAAAACCCTCTCGCTTATATAGATGCCATGGGTCCCTAGGGTTACACATAGTCGGTTGCCCACCGGAGGGAAAAAACGTGCCTAATGCACTACCTTAAACTTGAAAGTCACGACACGACTCTGGATGTCCCCTCCATAGCAACGGGGCCTTCAATCAGTCCAATCCTCTGCGAGCGGCCCATGTGTCCAGCCCATAAGAAATAGGCCAACAGTCCGAGGACCCCTTAATCCCGGACTCCCTCACCTGGAACCTTAACTTTTTTTAGGACCTTAAACCTTAACCTAATGTAAGGCATTTTTGACCGATCCCCTATTACATAAGTTCACAAATGCTCTCGTAAACCTTAACTCCATAAACTTGAGGAGTTAAGAAGGTGGTCGGACCTAACCGAACCCCTATATTGAACTCCCTAGAAAAATATCTGCTTTGTTCATCTTTTGGCACCTACATTTGAACAATTCCATGATATTTCATCTGTCGTCTGAATAATGCAAATTAATCATATGAATAATTAAACATATAAACAAACATATAATTCATCCAATCGAATGTTTGAAATCAAAACATGCACATACTTCATCCAAAAGCCACCAAATCGATCAAGTTTGATAAAAAATCACAACATAGCATGTCTTTATGTCATGGACCAAGCCCTATCAAATTCATACTACACAAACTCAAGAAAGTTCGTGTCACCACCACCCACCATGGCACCACCATTTTCACCACCACCACCACGACCAACCTCCGATTAGGCCTAGATCTCCTCGCGAGTGAGTTCCCAATACTTCCTTGTTGTGGCATCCATCTTTGTTGGGTCCATGAACATGATGGCATGCTCTTCAGCCTTCTCTCTTTTGTAGGCCTTCCATCCTCGAATGCAATCATGCGCCCTTACGCTTCCACCTTTCCCACTTCGGATGCCAACTTTGCTCTGCACTTCACAACCTCCATGAACTTGAGCTCGTTCCACCTTGCCACCTATTCTTCTTTGCATTCAGCCAAAAAACTTACTTGGTACCAACTCCTCTTTGTAGGCGTCGACTTCTCCATGATTCTTCCTCTCTTTGCAATCTTTTGTCCATCCAACCTTTTGTGAAAAATTTCATCCTCCTCGTTATCGGCTTCATCGGACATGCTAATTTGTGACCTCTATGGTGTGGTTTCAAAGTTCCTCTAGATCCACTCTCATTGCCAACTATTTCCTTGCGGCGATGGTGCAATGTGAATGCCTTGTCGTTGCCAAGTTTGTTGCATTGCTTGTATAACACTTGGATGAGAGCCCCATACTCTGTGGTTCGCACCCCAATTGCTGGTGCATGATCGACTTGATCAACTCAAACGTACCATTGGCGCAGTGCTCTTGGATCACACTCCACTTGTTCGAAAGAGTGCCTTGAGGCAACGACAGTGAACCGTGACATCATTGCAATAGTTGTCCTCAATCATACTCCAATTTTCACCTTCACTTGATCCATGACAATCAATGCATCAAGTAAATACAATCGTCCAAGAAAAGCACAAAGCAATGCTATCTTCTTGGTAATAGTTCATTGCCCTTATCCTCTTTGTCCTTCATTGTGTCTCCATGGTACCATAATCCTCTTTGTTATCTTGTTCTTGATCACACCTCGTTCCATCATGGTCTAGATTGTTGAGGATGAGTATGTGTTATTCATCCAATTGAAACATGAAATTTGCAACATCATGCTACTCAACATTTCAATTAACAATAGCAAGTTCACCACAAGATTGTAGTCGCAAACCATCACAAATATTCATCGCGGAGGAAGAAAAGAACAATTTTTTTACCTCTTCGGCATTTCATCGAGCACATGGTGGCCATGGACCTTAGCCGTGGTTACAAAGGCCACATGTGCCAGAGAAGGAGTTGATGTGGTGGTTGGACAAGGGCTACATGTCACATGATAGAGAGAATGCATCGTCATGGATGGCTTTTTCCTTTTATTCGTCTCCACCTCCTTGAGGGACTTTCCAGACGCCATCACCTTCCTCATCCACTTTCCATGTCTGGATTCAAGCTCAGTAGGGCCTTGCCGCCGGCCTATGTTGATGGCACGGCGGTCCGCACCACTCTCCTTGCCTCGAGTTGGTCCCTTGGTGCGGGGGTGGAACAGGGCTTGACTCCAGTGGTATAGCATCGACGAAGGTGGTCGGAGAGCATTTTTTGAAGAAAGAGGGGTGATCCCCAGTTCCATTAGGTAGATGTGAGCCTTGAGTATCTCATACATAGTTTAGGTGTTCAAAAGTAGTAGACAACTAAAAAAACAAAAAAAAATATAACAACTACGACACAACACACATAAATGCAGATCATCTAAAAAGTGTGAAAATGAAAGCCGATGGCCAATGATAGCATCACAAATAATTTGACCGCGTCGAGCCCTCACGTGCAGTGTTGCTTCTAAATAAGGTGACCATCTTAGTTCTCAGACAAATGTTGAGCTAGCAATTGACTCTAGCTTGGCCATCATGTCAGGAAAACCGAAGTGAGGTTGCCTCGGGTTAGATATATTCAAATTGTACTAGAGATTATTGCGGATGAGTTGTCAAGAAGGTGACAGATTTAGGCAACCTTCAAGCTACCCAGGATCTAAATATGCATTCTCAGATGATTTGTGAGGGATTGTGAGAACGATTCGAGTCTCAGTCGCACCAATCGGGGCCAGAATCATACATGTCTTGATTGTCCTCATAATAATTCCTATCACATGGTTCATAGATGTCCATATGGTGTCGCTAAAAATCATGTAATTACTAAATTCCCAAACGCGCCACATAATTGTTGCACATGCACTATTTAGGACAGAGTTTTCTTATTAGAGACCCAAAACTTAGCAATTGAAGGGTAATCAACACCTAGAGAGATACAAAAAGTTCACTAACTATTTTCCAAATAAACTAGAGACTACACATTCAAACATCAAATGGTATATTGATTCTCTTGAATTGGGAACTTTTGGCTCAAGTTATCCTAGATTTGCCGAAGGAGCAACCATTTTTTCCACTTCAACTTTGTCCAAATACGCAGAATTTGTGATTTTTAGTGTAGGACTGTATCCATTAACTTTCAGTCGATCATCTTTCGATGAATCTATCACAATTTTGACCGCACCATCACTAATTTGATCCTAAGGCAGAGAATGGCTACTTATGCCTAATGATACAATACTAATTTCTTAGTATTATTAGAGAATATACATTTTAGTAGCTTATTGCATAGTATTATTTTCCACTTAAATGAACTTTGTGTTTGTAATTCATAGATATTTTAATTTGAATACTGCAATAATTTAGACTAATTAGAATTCATCTATACAATTCATAAAATTCATATTAGTTATTTCCCAAATTCAAGTCTCTCGACTCTTTTCATGCTTTCTCATGAAGAGAATAAAAAATAGATCATTATTTTCTATTTTGGATGACCTCTTTATATTTATATAGATATATTCTATGGGGTTATTACTTAGTAAGTATATTTAGTAAAAGATCCCTTCCTATCTGATATTAAAAAGGTTTGATGATACTGAGTCGATCTTACCTTGGCTCTCAAACCCATCATTTGTCTATTAAGAGCTAATCTAATTGTAATTTTTCTAGAATAAGTTTCTTATGTGGAGTACACAATCCAACAGTTTGTAATGTGCCTAAGGTTATCTATAGTCATGACTTTATTATGGGAGATCAACAAGAGAATATATGGATTTCAGGAGGAACATTCAAGCTCTAGACAACTTTAATATAAATAGCTTGCACTCCTCTAAAGGTAATGACATAGGTATAAAGTGCTAATAGAATATTGCCCTTTTTCTATCTAAATGCCAAATAAGGGAGTTGGTGTCACCTTTATAACTACAAATGTTAGCAATTTCAACTAGTTGGAACAATTGATCCATAAGCCAATTGTCAAAATTCCTTCTAATTGTGAGCTTGACCTGATGATCATTACAATATCTCTCATAATTTCGGATGACTCGTTATAGATAACATAGAGGGGCTAGAATTGAAAAACTAAAGGGGATGTAGCAAACCAGGTATCCTTCCATAATCTAATTATCAGTTGCCCACCAACCATCTACAACAAAACTTTATGGATTTAACCATAGTCATGACCCCTTTCAGAATCTGGTGGTGTTAGTAGTAGCATTGCTACAAATATTTGGTTGGTTGGTTCTATATTTATGATCATCTATGGTCTTCCAAATATTTTTCTTCCCTCTAAGAGTATCTTTTCATCCAAGATCCTAGGAGTCCGAGTTTAAGCTCTTGGATATTGGGAATACTAAGTCCTCCAAATTATTTCATCACAGGGACAAGTCTCCAATTTGCTAGGTGAACCTTTCTATGACCTTCAAAGTCATTCCACAAATAGTGGGCCATTTGAGTATTGATTTAGCTATTATAAAGCTTGAAAAAGGAAAGAAGGTAAATGGGAATGTTGGGAATACAAGCTTGGATAAGAATCAACCTTCCTTTATAGGACAGGAGCTTGACTCTCCAGCCCACAATTCTCTTCAATCTATGAGTAGTTAAATGTTCTCTCTCCTAAGATTATCATGGTGGAGAGGGATACCTAGGTATTTAATAGGAAAGTTGCCTTTATTACAAGTAAGAATGACTACAAAGACATGTAGTACTTCCTCTACCATATTAGTGGTTATCTACTCACTTTTTTTATAGTATTTATTCATGCAATAAACTTGTTCGAAGCAAGATAGAACCATTTTTAATGTTTTCTACTTTCTCTACGCCTTTGTCTAAAAATAATATGGTATCATCTGCATACTAGAGACACATGTTGCCTCCAGTGCAAACACAAGAGCGGAGCCCTCTAATTTGATCATTCCATGTTGCTTTATCTAACATCCTAGTAAGAAGATCTAACACTAGATTAAATAGAAGGGGGGAGAGGGGATCCCTCTATCTAAACCCTTTGCTAGTACTAAAGAAACTACTTTCACAACCACTAATTTTTTCATGAACCGACCCACCCCCTTGAGTAGTTTTGTGGATCCAAGAGGTCCACTTACCACCAAAGCCTCTACAATGTAACAATTCTCCCAAGAAATCTAGGTTGACAAAGTCAAGGGCCTTTTCACATTCTAAACTTAAGTAGCCGTCCTTGATGCTTAGAAGCATGGACTGAATGTATCACCTCATGTGTAGTAACTATACTTTCTAAAATGAATCTACCCTTTAGAAAGGCGGATTGGTTACGAGCAATCATTCTTTGCAAAATGATAGTGATACTTATTAAAAACTTTGATGAAGATTTGAAAACTAGAGTTAAACAAACTATTTTTTATAAATTTCTTCATAGAAATAGCATCAACTCGCTTAGTAATTAACGTCAAAATGGAAAAAATAAGCATGTATATGTCTAGAATGCCCTTATAAAAGTCGTCAAACATGCTGATAAGATCAGTTGTAACTAGATCCCAGAACTATTCATAAAAGAGAAAGGAATCCCATTAAGTCCAGGGGTTCCATCGGTATAAGAGTCAAATGGTCATTTTAACCTACTCTTAAGAAAAAGGGGATTGCAAGTGGTCACTCTCTACATCCCGAACTTTCTCTTCTAAGAGTCCTGGTTGAGACTATAATATTTCATCCTTCATCCTAAAATAAGACCTTAATACTAGCTACCATAATGAGGTCCTCTATCTCAGTGACATAACCATCAGGGCCATCGAGAGTATGGATGCATTTTTCCTTTTCTGGTGCAACTGCATGGAAATGTGCAGTATTTCTATCTGCCTCTAGAATATCTCTATCTCTAGACCTTTGCTTAGATTTTGCTTCCTCTTTCAACCGAATGTTTTGCATTTCTAAATGTATTTATTTCATTATTTTTTGATATTAATGAGAAATCTCAGTAGATCCAGCCTAAATATCTACTATATCATACCCATCCATCAAATTTCTTAAAAGATCATCTCATAGTTAGAAAAAATCACCCACAATATTTTGGTTTCTTCCTTACAACTTTATCAGTTACAACATCAACAAAAAACAGATAGTTTTCATGTAGTAACGTTAGTTAGTGTGGGTCGTTTCATGAAGGGTTGTTGCACATTCAATGAGCAAACTCTTTAGGCATTAAGCTACCATCGCCCCTATTGAGAGGAAATTGAGCTTTTACAGAGCCTCATTGCTTGCTTTGCCCTGATACATCTCCATTGTATCTATAATTTTTGATTGTTTCATGCCAATATTCTACAACTTTCATATACTTTTGGCAACTTTTTATACTATTTTTGGGACTAACATATTTATCGAGTGCCCAGTGCCAGTTCCTGTTTGTTGCATGTTTTTTGTCTTGCAGAATATCCATACCAATTGAAGTCCAAATGTGATGAAAACTTACGGAGATTTTTTGGAATACATGTGATTTTTGGGGAAAACAATCAACACGAGACAATGCCCGAGGAGGTAGCAAGCCTACTAGGCTCGACCCACCCCCCTGGCCACGCCTGGCAGCTTTATGGCCACCCCTTAGGTCGCTTGGATCCATCCTTTGGCCGCAGGAAAGCTAATTTATGGATAAAGATCCCCTCACAATTTTAGTACGATCAGAGTTACGGATCTCTGGATATTTAAGAAACAGTAAAAGGCCAGAATCTGGGAACGCAGAAACCGAAGGAAATAGAGAGAGAGAGAGAGAGAGATCCAATCTCGCTGGGGCTCTCACCCCTCCGCCGCCATGAAGGCCATGAACCATAGGCAAAACCCTTCTCCCATCTAGGGGGAAGGTCAAGGAAAAAGAATAAGGAGGGGGGGTTCTCGCCCCCTCTCTCCCGGTGGCGTCGGAACGCCACCGGGGCCATCATCGTGACGGCGATCTACTCCAACAACTCCATCATCTTCACCAACACCTCCATCACCTTCCCCTATCTATCTATAGCGGTCCACTCTCCCGCAACCCACTATACCCTCTTCTTGAACATGGTGTTTATGCTTCATATTATTATCCAATGTTGTGTTGCCATCCTATGATAGATTTTTGTTGTCCTATGGATTGATTGATGATCATGATTGGTTTGAGTTGCATGTTTTATTATTGGTGTTGTCCTATGGTGCTCTCCGTGTTGTGCAAGCGTGAGGGATCCTCGTTGTAGGGTGTATCAATGTGTACATGATTTACCTATGGTGGGTTGCATGAGTGACAGAAGCACAAACCCGAGTAGGTGGGTTGTTGCATACGGGAGTAAAGAGGACTTGATACCTTATAATGCTATGGTCAGGTTTTACCTTAATGATCTTTAGTAGTTGCGGATGCTTGATAGAGTTCCAATCATAAGTGTGTATGATCCAAGTAGAGAAAGTATGTTAGCTTATGCCTCTACCACATATAAAATTGCAATAAAGATGACCGGTTAATTATCAATTGCATAGGGACAATTCCGCAAATCCTACCACCACTTCTCCACACTCATTAAACTAAATTAGTTGTTTCTTTATCTTAGCAGCCCCTAGTTTTTATTTATGTGCTCCTTATTATCTTGCAAACCTATCCCGTTACACCGACAAAGTACTTCTAGTTTCATACTTGTTGTAGGTAAAGCGAACGTTAAGCGTGCATAGAGTTGTATCGGTGGTCGATAGAACTTGAGGGAATATTTGTTCTACCTTTAGTTCCTCATTGGGTTCTACACTCTTACTTATCGAGAAAGGCTACAATTGACCCCCTACACTTGTGGATTATCAAGACCTTTTTCAGGCGCCGTTACCGGGGAGCAATATCATGGGGTGAATATTCTCATGTATGCTTGTTTGGTTTATCAGTGGGTAATTTTATTTTTATGTTATTAACTTGTTTTCTATCTTTAGATATGGGTAGGAAACGAAAAATACCAAAGAATTGGTTGTATTTGCTACTCCAAAAGTTGAGGAACCACTAGTGTTCCGTACCACCGAAGAATATTACTTGGGTCATCTTCGATCCACTTGTGCTCGTGTTGAACACCCAACTAGCTTAGTTGAGGGGAAATCATTAAATGAGCATGCTCATTATGTGCGACACCGCATATATCAAAAAAGGGAAACTCTTGTGTCAAATTAATACTTTGTGTTGCTATGCTTGGAATATATCTGAAATTTACGATTTTAGTTGTTCTAAAGAAGCTAAGAAACACCTTCCCTACCAATGTGTGTTTAATGATAATGAAATTATGCTATTATGCCAAGGAGGCCTATTGCTATAATGATGTTGAACAAATTGAAGAATTTGTTGCTTTTAAGGGTGCCTATGAAATTGCTTCTTTCATTGAAAAGTATGATGCTACTCTTTACAATCCTAGAAATTTGCCATACTTAAATATTGCTATGAAAACTATGCTTCTAATGCTTACATTAAAGAGTTTATTGAAAGAATGACCGCTACCTTGTAAGAGACTAATATTTTACAGGAATCTATGGAAGAGGAAGTTGCTGAAATTGTAAGCTCATTAGATGAAAAAGACGATGAGGAGAACGAAGAACAAAAGGAGGAAGAGCAGTTTAGCTACACATGCCCACCTTCTAATGAGAGTAACTCTTCAACTCATACATTGTTTAATTTCCGTTCAGGCTTACCGAAGGATGAATGCTATGTTGATTGCTATGATCCCTTGGATTGTTTTGAAATATACCTTTTTGATGAACTTGATGCTTGTTATTCTTGTGGCCATGATGTCAATATGAATGATGCTTATGGAGATGAATTTTCTATAGTTATGTATGTTATACGTGAAATTGTTGTATTGCACCCACACATGATAGTCCTATTATCTTTTCGAATTCTCCCAACTACACTATATCAGAGAAGTTTTCACTTATTAAGGATTATATTGATGGGTTGCGTTTTCCTATTGCACATGATGATTTTAATGAATATAATATGCATGTGCTTACTGCTCCAACTTGCAATTATTATGAGAGAGGAACTACATCTCCACCTCTCTATGTTTACAGTACGATAAAACTACAAGAAACTATGTATGCTATGCATTGGCCTTTACTTGGTGTGAATGAATTTTGCATGTATGACATGCCAATGTGTCATGGGGAACGAACACCTATGTGATCATAGGGACCCCTTTCGGTTCGGTGGGGGGAAGGCTCGCACAAAGAGCCGGTCTGATGAACAGCACACAGGGATCTTTACCCAGGTTCGGGACGCACAAATGCGTAAAACCCTACTCCTTGTTGGTTGTATTGAGAGTGTTCTTAGGGTTCTAGCTATAGGAGCGCTATGAGCAGCTGCCACGCGTGTGAGTTAGAAAGTCCCAAAAGTCTGAAAGTCCAAAAGTCCTCTACCGTATCGCCTTGGGCCACCTTTTATACTCTGAAGGGAATCCCATCAGTGGCGTCCAGTGTGTAGATGGGGTGTACAGAGCTACTGTGCTATCATACCTAACACTGACTGACGAGGATATGTACCTAGGGTAGGGTCCTAGGCAAGGCCTACATACCCTACCTAAGGACACTACATGGGAGGACTTGAAGATCAAGCATGAACTTTCGAGTGTATTCCTGGAGACATTCAAAGTCACTCGATAGATATCCACTCGGAGACTCCTTCCTTCACTCGGCAGTCGTGTGTCACTTGGAAGACCTCACTCTCACTCAATGCTAGAAGACCAGGAGCCCATCATCAAGAGCACAATGGGCACACGTTGGTTCAATGGTCATCAGTAGCTTTTATTACGTACATTACTAGTAACGGTAGACATTAACCCCACGATCGGAACCTTAGATGTTGGGTAATTATGAGGGCAACGAACTCTATCTATGCCGCCCCTCCCCTCCTACACAAGGGTTCGCAACCATTGTAATCCATATAATCCACACGACATAAGCTCCCAAACACTGAGACGTAGGGTTGTTACCTCCACGAGAGGGGCCTGAACTCATACATCCGTGTGTACATCCTCGCCGAAGCTAGGACTCTGCCCTCTCCTTTTGTACCACTACCTCTACTGTCAGGCTCGTTCCCACGACAGTTGGTGCCCACCGTGGGGCAGGCGTCTAAGCGACTTCCGGCGAGGTTGCATTTTTCATCCTTCGACATATCTTCCGGCGGTGTTTTTGCTCTAGGCCACGAGATCTGTTGTAACATCCCAAATTTTGGAATGTTATAATAAATATTAGAATGATTGTTTGTTTGATTGAGTGATTGAAATTGAGTGAAAAAATTGAAACTTTTTGAAAACTTTTGAATGAGAGGGAATGACATGACTTTCCCATATGCTTTTGGAATTCAAATTCCTACATTTCAAATTAGTGAGAGAACATGACATGACTTCTTCAATATAAAAAGATTTGAAGAGTGAATTTGAAAGCATTTGAAATTTTCTGATATGGAATTCATTTCATTTTTGGTTCCATTTTAAATTTGAAAGAATTCAAATACCCTTGACAAGATCTTGAGAGGAGTAACATGACACTCCACACCAGGGTTATTTTGTGAAGTATTTGAACCATAACACCCAGGGAGTTATTCGAAAATTTATTGCAAAAGAATTAAAATCAATTTAGGCATTTTCTGAAAATAATTTTTAAAAAGAATTTATTTTGGCCGTGGAAAAATGTTCATTAAATTGCATTTAATTCCCTGATCATTTTGGTATATAAAACTTTATTTGTTGGAAAAGTTTTGACTGCCTTAATGAGATTTCAATTCTCTGGAAATTAGAAGTTTAAAGTTCTATTAAAACTGGCCGGCCCACCTGCCTTAACCCCACCCCGAGATTGCTCCGAACCGGCCACTAACGCTGCGCCCTCTCCCTCCCTCTCTCTGACACGCCGGTCCCACCGACCGACCACGCCATCTCCGCGGTCGTCCTCCTCCCCTTTCCTTGCGGGCGAGACCACCGTGCCGAATCTCCCTCTCCTTTCTTTCAGACGACGCCGAGGCCTCCTCTAAATACCGGAGCTCCTCCCTCGACCCACTCCCCTCCGAAACCCCAACGCTCGTGTCCTCTCGCCGCTGCAATCGCTCACCGGAGCCACCGGCCCCCGCCGCGCCATTTCTCTCCCGCCGCTCCACTCTGACCTCTCGAGCCACCGCACTCAACACCACCTGCTACGCCTCGCTCTCCTGCACCTCCCTGTGCATTCGCTCGTGCTCCCGAACCACCGGAGATGCCCCTCCATCGACCATCTGAAGACCTCCTCCGCTCACGAGCTCGCCGTCGTCGACACCGTCGTCCCTGAGCCATCTCAGCGCCACCAGACCGATCCCCGTCCTCGCCTGCGTCGATTGGTGCAGTCGCCATCGCCAGAGGACCACCGGAGCATTGTCCCCGTCAACCATGCCGCCTCGGACCTCTCCGGAACTCTCGCTAGACTCAACCACCGCCGCAGTGAGCTTCCCCTTTTCTTCCCTTCGGTTTATTTTAGAAGAAACGGTCGATTTCATTTATTTTAAGTTAGGCCAAAGCGTTTTTTAAGTATCGGCCGTCCGCCCAAAACCCTCGCTCACGCACACCCTCTAGCCAATCACAGCACGCCACGTAGCACCCCTGTCCGTTAGTTAGATTTTTTTATTTTTCTGTTTCTGTTTTAAAAACAGAATAGTTCTATTTTTGTTTTCTTTATAACTTTTATGTTTTAATTGTTTTAATTTGATTCTTTTTGCACCTAGTCCCAAATTTTATCTATTTTCTATAGATATAAAGTTTGACCATATTTGAAATATTCAAAAATTTAATTCAAACAGACTTGATATAAATCTTATTTTCTAAATAACTTGAGTTTAAAAACTTGTTTTTGAGTGTTTATTTTTGCTACTCATTTGTATTGGTTATATTTATCACCCTGTTAAGTTTGAGAATTTTTAGAATATTTTAAATTAGTATTTTTAGCAAAACAGATTCCGTTTTAGTAATATTTAGGATTATTTATATTTCTTTTGTTTTAAATTGTTTTACTTTATTTTCTTTTATATTAGTTGATAGATTTTATAAAGTTTTCTGTTAGATAACAGTAGCCCTTCAAACAAATATTATTTTATTAAGTTGATTGCATGAAAATCAATTCTAGTTAATTATAACTTGTAATTGATTTCCATTTGCTAGTTTGATTTGCTTTTGGAAAATACCTTTAAGTAAAATTGTTTTATAAAATATACTTTCTGTTAATTTACTTGTTACATATCTTGTTTCTGTTATTTTAATATTTTATTTTTGCTTTCTTGTTGTTAATTTTATTAGGCAAAAACATATGTTGTTTGGAGTGTTGTTTTCATAATTTTTAGTTGTTCTTCAAAAGTAATTCTTTTTTCTAAGTAAAAATATTTACTAAAATACTTTTGTTATATTTCCTTTGTTTTTGTGTTTTTACTTTTGAAAATAGGATTTACTTGTAGAGAAAACCAACCTTAACTGTGTTGTTGAAACTTTGTTGTTTTGAGTTTTTATCTTAAGTATTTCCTTCATCACAACCTTATTGCTTTTGGTTTTGTGTTACTTTTTGATTGTTAGAATTGATTGCTAGTATGATTGCTTATATGAATGCAATGTTTGAATTTTATAGATTTTTCATCGGAGAGTGACGAATAGTCTATCAAGTTATTTCAGAGAGCGATATTATTCTTGATCTACCGGACAGGCAAGTTCACTTTGACCATCTTTTTCATGCCTATGTTTTATTGCATGTAGTGATATCTTTCAAGAAATCCCTTTAGTAGTGTTATTGAAAATTCTTGTAGTCAAGTAGATTGCATGAGGTAGGAACCCACCACTTGTTACTAAAGCCCCGGGAACGTTAGTTATTTTAATGCTATGCTAAAGTAGACAGGGTTTGGTATGAGTGTTCGTGAGTTGTGTGAGAAGGAGGACTCTACGTCAAGACGACAACTTCATGAAGGCATCTTCAAGTCCTGCATCTTCAAGACCTCAAGACTTCGAGACTCAAGAAACAAGTTTTCAATACACACTACTCGGTGAAGGATGGTTGATTGGGCATCCCTGGAGTAACCAGTGGATGGCCGGGATGCATGGAGAAGCGCCATGACATCTTGCGGAAAGCTTCACCCAGACTCAGAGAGACGGATGAATACTTCATGCCTGGAAGCTTACCTGTGTAGCCACAAGTCATTATGGGCTCTGGCTTGGTTGATCTTTGTTGTGACTCTGGCTGGGTAGTGCTACGAGATGTAGTCGACGTTAGGAATTAGATGGGCACTGACAGTAGTCAGGGAAACACTCTGAAAGACCATGTTTCGTTCATCCTGTTCTCAAACACCCAGCAGTGCGAGGACTTACCAGGAGGGAACGAATCTTGTGGGTAAAGTACACAACACTCTGCAGAGTTAAACCTAATCGATTAGCCGTGTCCCCTGTTATGGACAATTTGTGCCTCTGGACTTGGATCTATCTCTGAACTCTCAACACTGGACTGATAATTATTTGTGGGCAACTTATGATACTTGTGGGCATTAAGACATCGGTTGGCGGAACCATGTCATGTTAGGTAACTCTATAGTGAAAATTCCTAATATTCCTTTGTTGTAGGAAAATAAATAAAATCAGCTTTTATGCAAAAACTCAGACACAGAGCCACAAAGCCTTACTGCATATAGAATAGTTTTTATCTTCTGCTCTACTATGGTGATCTTGCCAGTACATTCAATGTACTGACCTACACGGCTGCAATGTCTTATGTTGCAGATAAGCTCTACGACGGGTAAGAGTACGATTCAGGGTTACGGTCTACACTCAACCTGCCGTTGGTGTTATTGGGACTCCACTCCCGTTGACTGTTTCCGATGAGATTTTTGAGGTATATATCACTTTTACGTTAATTACATGAGATTGCACTTTGATATATACATTGATGTACTGTGTGTGCCAGCATGCTGATCCAGGGATGGCACAGAACACAAAGAGGCTTGACCTTTCCAGGTCGGGTCGCTACAGAAATGGTATCAGAGCACATGTTGACTATAGGACGTGACCCTAGGAAATGGATTACAAATAGGAAGACCTTGATAGGAATAACTTTTGTTTTCACTACTCTCGTAACATCTAAATTCTTTTTCTGAACCCTCCGTGTTTCAAACTATAGATGGAGAACTACACCCTGAACAAAAGAGAGGACTACGAAGATGTTCTCGGAGGCTCATTCCTCATGGAGCTAGTGCAGATGGTGAAGCTGCCGCTACCTGAGATCAAGGCGACTAAGAGGAAGTCTGGATTCTGGGGCATCAAAACTAAAGTTTTTGGATGTGAAGAACACCCCAAGACTGAAGACATCAACTATGGCACATTGAGCCATGAATGTGAGATGGGCATGAACATTGATGTCCATGATGCCATCGCATGTTTGAACTATCGTCATTGTGCTGAGTTGTGCAACCACTACTTTGGAAGGCTTGGATGGCAGAAGCCTGATGGAGCACTCATCGACCTGACCGACAAACAGAAGATGAAGTTTTCACCCATACTTGTGTAGAATCAAGAACTAGAGCGCTACATCAAGAACCTTCAAATGGACCTTCTCTCAGAGTTATTTGAGAACGAAGCACTTCGTGAGAGCCTCAAGAACGAAAATCTGAAGGTGGTCAATCTGAAGAAATATGATCCCGAGATTCAGAAGCTTCGTCAAGACTTGAAGAATAGTTAGGCCACGGCACATGCCAGAGATATTGAAATTCAAAAGCTCAAGAACCAACTCCTGGAACTACAGGGACGACACCGGAAACTCCGCATCAACAGGGAAAATCTGGTAGAAGAACTTGAGAATATCAAGCGTGACCAGAAGAAGCGCACTGAAGACGAAGACATGATATAGACTAGCTTAGTAGCAGCCCCACCATGAGAGAAATAAAGATAAACGTTTTTACGATTTGAGTCATCGACCACACCAACCTTATGTGGGTGGTGATACTTTAGTTTGATTGAACTTTATGAATGTGTGGATTTGAGTTTGATGTTTTTGAGTTGTTTGTATCCCTTCTCTCTCTGTGTCTCTCTCTCTCTCTCTTACCCATCTCATCCCCAAAACCTTGAACCCAATAGATGGCGAATGAAGCTGGACTTGAATTCTCCGGACCAATGACTCATCTGGAGGTAGAAGTATGGATTCAAAACATGGATGAAAATGAGTTGTGGATGCATCAACTGGGATTTTGCTAAAGTACAAGGATATAATAGAATATGGTAAATGGAATAGAAGCTTGTTTTGGATGATAAGGAATGCTTACACAAGAAGAAACATATGTTATTCTGAGTACCTTTTCTGACACCTGCAGATGACCACTCTTTATGAGTCTTTCCTCAAGGGCCCGGAGACGACCATGACCCTGACTAGTGATCATTATTACCCAAGGATCCTGAAGGATATAATGAAGCACATCCATCTTGAAGGAGATGCAGTCTACAAGGGCTACCCATTCATGGAAAATGGAGTGGAACTCTGGTATGTGGAGGTACATCTCCACCATGTGAAAGGAGTTTGCCCAAAGACTATGGGACAATACTTTTACATATCTCGTGTACCACGCACAACTTTCTTTGACGCTGTTCGTGATGCTGCCATGGAAGCCATACGTCGGATTGGAGAAATACTTGGGAAGACTCCGTCATACTCAGGAATACCTACATGAGGTGCATACGGAGATGATGGAGATGAAGCTCATGTCCACCCTGATCAAGCAAAATATGGATGATTTCAAGGAGCACATCGCAAAGTTCCAGTGGTACTAAAATATCTCCAAGGGGAATAAATGAATAAAGTTGGGAGTGATGCTGGACCATGCCAAACTATGTGGATGGGAGCATTTGTAATAAAGTACTTGTAGGAGTTTTAAGAAGTGATTGAGGATGTGACTAAGGACTGAATACGAGAAGAAAGCTGGAATGGAGTAGTTAAGATGGCAATAACTGTATCATGAAGCACTCTTGTTTTCATGAGATTATTATGTAACGAAAGTCGTAGAGTTTGTAATAAATTCATGAGTCAATGGAACTTATGGTGTCATGATTTTCCTATGTTGAATTACATGAGTTGTTACTCTATGAACAAAGATCACTGACCATTTTCGAGGATATGAGAAAATATGGTCTATACAGGCATGTGTACATTTCATTTTAAGTGTGGTAGTAACCACAGGGACCAATGAATGAAGAAAGTACCCTTCTTGTTAAGGAGTTTGGATAAGTGAATACAGGTGAAGAGAATGTGGAAACATATCCAACTATGTGGATGGCAACACTTGAAATAGTATACCTTGGATTTGAATATGATGAACCAAAACTGTTATTGGTAAACAGACCAATGGAAAGGAAAAACATATTCAAGGAATAGAATGTGTATCAAGGATGGATCTCATAGTTTCATGAAGGTTGCCCAAAGATCATGAAGTAACAAGTTGTGATTGGATCAGCAAATGTTTCCTTAGGAATATCCGAAAGCCTGAGAGATGTGAAGAAACGATAGATGCTTTTGCTCAGCTTGCAGAATCAATGGATTTATCCGAACTTCGTTCGTTGACAAGAGAAATTTCTGCAATGCTTGTGAGGAAGCCCAAGTGTTAGAATACAAGATTCACTAAACCTTATACAAGGTAATGATTTCTGTGCGGCATGGATTGATCACCATGACGACTTACTCTTATCATTTTCTCTTGTTATTCGGAATGGTAAATCTGAGTGACTTACCCATAGTAAAGAGACGACGTTCTTTGAAGCTTCTGTTTAAGCCTTAGAATGGTATGAAGAAAACCCCTTGTACACGGTAGTTGCTGTCCCACGTAGGAATTTTACGGTGAGGAATGAAGCCAAGACCCATTTCACTGGAGGATAACCACAAATGGTAGACCACCATGAGATCTTCGATAGTTTATTTAGAATGATCACGAGACCTGTCAGTTAAGAAGACCCAGTATCGGAGGAAATATAATTTGTTATGAGAACACAAGAATTTTTTGATTTAAACGGAAGAGCATCACCGAAGGAGCTATCGTGAAGTATGTGAAGAGAGAGATGCACCCAGAGGACTGTCATGAAATTTGAAGGACCAATAACTCTCATTTTAAGTGTGGTAGACCCCACACTTCTTGGTCAATGGATTTGTTAGAATACCCCCAAACCCTAACCTTTTCTTTCTAGCCCTTTCGAATGTCGAGGACGAGATTCATTTTAAGTGTGGTAGGTTTGTAACATCCCAAATTTTGGAATGTTATAATAAATATTAGAATGATTGTTTGTTTAATTGAGTGATTGAAATTGAGTAAAAAAATTGAAACTTTTTGAAAACTTTTGAATGAGAGGGAATGACATGACTTTCCCATATGCTTTTGGAATTCAAATTCCTACATTTCAAATTAGTGAGAGAAGATGACATGACTTCTTCAATATAAAAGGATTTGAAGAGTGAATTTGAAAGCATTTGAAATTTTCTGATATGGAATTCATTTCATTTTTGGTTCCATTTTAAAATTGAAAGAATTCAAATACCCTTGACAAGATCTTGAGAGGAGTAACATGACACTCCACACCAGGGTTATTTTGTAAAATATTTGAACCATAAAACCCAGGGAGTTATTTGAAAATTTATTGCAAAAGAATTAAAATCAATTTAGGCATTTTCTGAAAATAATTTTTAAAAAGTGTTTATTTTGGCCGTGGAAAAATGTTCACTAAATTGAATTTAATTCCCTGATCATTTTGGTATATAAAACTTTACTTGTTGGAAATGTTTTGAATGCCCTAATGAGATTTCAATTCTCTGGAAATTAGAAAAGGAAACGAATTTAAATTTTATTAAAACCGACCGGCCCACCTGCCTTAACCCCACCCCGAGATTGCTCCGAACCGGTCACCGACGCCGTGCCCCTCCCTCCCTCTCTCTGACACGCCGGTCCCATCGACCGACCGTGCCATCTCCGCGGTCATCCTCCTCCCCTTTCCTCGCCGGCGCGACCACCGCACCGGATCTCCCTCTCCTTCCTTTCAGACGACGCCGAGGCCTCCTATAAACACCGGAGCTCTTCCCTCGACCCGTTCCCCTCGAAAACCCCAACGCCCGTGTCCTCTCGCCGCTGCAATCGCTCATCGGAGCCACCGGCCGCCGTCGCGCCATTTCTCTCCCGCCGCTCCACTCCGACCTCCCGAGCCACCCCACTCAACACCACCTGCTACGCCTCGCTCTCCTGCACCTCCCTGTGCATTCGCCCAAGCTCCCGAACCACCGAAGACGCCCCTCCATCGACCACCCGAAGACCTCCTCCGCTCACAAGCTCGCCGTCGTCGACATCGTTGTCCCTGAGCCATCTCAGCGCCACCAGACGGATCCCCGTCCTTGCCTGCGTCGATTGGTGTCGTCGCCATCGCCAGAGGACCACCGGAGAGTCGTCTCCTTCGACCACGCCGCCTCGGACCTTGCCGGAACTCTCGCCGGACTCCACCACCGCCGCGGTGAGCTTCCCCTTTTCTTCCCTTCGTTCGATCTTATCCCAACGGCTCAGATTAGAAGGCCCGTACCCCTTCGGTTTATTTTAAAAGAACCGGTCGGTTTTATTTATTTTAAGTTAGGCCGAAGCGTTTTATTAAGTATTGGCCGTCCGCCCGAAACCCTCGCTCACGCACACCCTGTAGCCAATCACAGCACGCCACGTAGCACCCCTGTCCGTTAGTTAGATTTTTTTTTTATTTTTCTGTTTCTTTTTTAAAAACAGCATAGTTCAGTTTTTATTTTCTTTATAACTTTTATGTTTTTAATTGTTTTAATTTGATTATTTTTGCATATTGTCACAAATTTTATCTATGTTCTGTAGATATAAAGTTTGACCATATTTGAAATATTTAAAATTTTAATTCAAACAGACTTGATATAAATCTAAATTTCTAAATAACTTGAGTTTAAAAACTTGTTTTTGAGTGCTTCTTGTTGATACTGATTTGTATTGGTTATATGTATCACCCTGTTAAGTTTGAGAATTTTTAAAACATTTTAAATTAGTATGTTTAGAAAAACAGATTCTGTTTTAGTTCTTTTTAGGATTATTTATATTTCTTTTGTTTTAAATCGTTTTACTTTATTTTCTTTTATATTAGTTGATAGATTTTATAAAGTTTTCTGTTAGATAACAGTAGCCCATCAAACAAATATTATTTTATTAAGTTGATTGCATGAAAATCAATTCTAGTTAATTATAACTTGTAATTGATTTTCATTTGCTAGTTTGATTTGCTTTTGGAAAATACCTTTAAATAATTTTTTTATAAAATATACTTTCTGTTAATTTAGTTGTTACATATCTTGTTTCTGTTATTTTAATATTTTATTTTTGCTTTGTTGTTGTTAAGTTTATTAGCAAAACCATATGTTGTTTAGAGTGTTGTTTTCATAATTTTTAGTTGTTCTTCAAAAGTAATTCTTTTTGCTAAGTAAAAATATTTACTAAAATACTTTTGTTATATTTGCTTTGTTTTTGTGTTTTTACTTTTGAAAATAGGATTTACTTGTAGAGAAAACCAACCTTAGCTGTGTTGCTAAAACTTTGTTGTTTTGAGTTTTTGTCTTAAGTAGTTCCTTCATCACAACCTTATTGCTTTTGGTTTTGTGTTACTTTTTGATTGTTAGAATTGATTGCTAGTATGATTGCTTATATGAATGCAATGTTTGAATTTTATAGATTTTTCATCGGAGAGTGACGAATAGTCTATCAAGTTTTTTCAGAGAGCGATATTATTCTTCATCTACAGTACAGGCAAGTTCACTTTGACCATCTATTTCATACCTATGTTTTATTGCATGTAGTGATATCTTTCAAGAAATCCCTTCAGTAGTGTTATTGAAAATTCTTGTAGTCAAGTAGATTGCATGAGGTAGGAACCCACCACTTGTTACTAAAGCCCCGGGAACGTTAGTTATTTTAATGCTATGCTAAAGTAGACAGGGTTTGGTATGAGTGTTCGTGAGTTGTGTGAGAAGGAGGACTCTACGTCAAGACCATGTTTCTTTCATCCTGTTCTCAAACACCCAGCAGTGCAAGGACTTACCAGGAGGGAACGAATCTTGTGGGTAAAGTACACAACACTCTGAAGAGTTAAACCTAATCGATTAGCCGTGTCCCCGGTTATGGACAATTTGTGCCTCTGGACTTGGATCTATCTCTGAACTCTCAACACTGGACTGATAATTATTTGTGGGCAACTTATGATACTTGTGGGCATTAAGACATCGGTTGGCGGAACCATGTCATGTTAGGTAGCTCTATAGTGAAAATTCCTAATATTCCTTTGTTGTAGGAAAAGAAATAAAATCAGCTTTTATGCAAAAACTCAGACACAGAGCCACAAAGCCTTACTGCATATAGAATAGTTTTTATCTTCTGCTCTACTATGGTGATCTTGCCAGTACATTGAATGTACTGACCTACACGGCTGTAACGTCTTATGTTGCAGATAAGCTCTATGACGGGTAAGAGTAAGATTCAGGGTTACGGTCTACACTCAACCTGTCGTTGGTGTTATTGGGACTCCACTCCCGTTGACTGTTTCCTCTGAGATTTTTGAGGTATATATCAGTTTTACGTTAATTACATGAGATTGCACTTTGATATATACATTGATGTACTGTGTGTGCCAGCATACTGATCCAGGGATGGCACAGAACACACAGAGGCTTGACCTTTCCAGGTCGGGTCGCTACATCTGTTTTGGTGTGCTCACCTTCATCGCCGATGTTTCGGCATGGCTCCAGGAAGCGCCTCTCGATGTCGAGGCACTCCCGGTCCGCGGGGCCACGCACTTCCGCATGAGTTCTTGTGGTGTGTTGTTGCATCAGCCTTTGACTCCCTACACGCCAGCTCCCCTCGTTGTTCGCGGTCGCAAGCGGTCCGGCCGCTCACGACATTAGCGATGTGTTAAACACGCAGCGGCGCGTCAAACCTCTCCAAAGATTGCAGCACTCGAGCCCGCCAAGTCCCTTCATGACGTGTTCGAGTCAGATTCCGAGCCGTCCGACGTGCCTTCCGAGTGCGAAAGCTATGTCCCGCAGCGGAGGTATTGATGGAAGGCTCTCATTAGAGTTTGTTGCCTAGCTTTGGCCGTGGCAGACGCGAGGCTCAAGGTCCATTGAAAGAACAGTCGCGCCGCGAGGAGGAGGTTCTTCATACTCCCATCATCGGCACGACTCTCGAGGCCCAAGCCTTGGAGGCCGCACGCATTCGTCTGGAAGAACTCCAGGCGGAGATTGACGAGCGCGCTCGCCAGCGCCCGCCACGCCCCAGTCGACGTCATCGACAACTGTTTCACACTGGATCACACGACGACGTTGAGGTATATCGAACTCCTGTGCTAAATGTTGTTGTTGCTGCTAGGATAGCAGATTCCATTCAGCCGTCCCAGTCAGAGGCTGGAAGAGGGCTGATGCAGACCAGAGCACTGTTAGATGCAGTGTAGCGTAAAAATTCAGTAGTTTCTCAGTCCCGCAATAGGATACACAGCAATTCACCCACGGCGGAGACCGTTCAGTCGGCACATAGCCTTGGATCGCACTTACGCCGTCGAGGCGGCGGTTTCCATGAAGGGCAAGACAGAGATCAGTTTCATCGCGAAGACCATCGTTGAGTGCCCACTCCTCCACGGAGTGGTCCATACGCGCCCCGGCGCTAGGACGACAGGCGCTTCTTCGGTGATGAGCGGGATGCGGGCTTTGACGCCCGTGCCTACCTTATTTAGAGGCGAATTGACAGGGGCAGAGCCTATAGAGAAGGACATGACAGAGATGTTCCAAGTGGAAGCTCAGCCGTGGTGTCTGGTCCCGAGTGTTTCAGCAGAGCCATACGTTCTGCAGAGATCCCCCCAACTTCAGAATGGCGGCAGGAATCGGAAAGTTTTCTGGCGAAACAAAGCCAGAAACTTGGTTAGATGATTACCGAGCGGCTGTGCAAATTGGTGGCGGAAATGACAATGTTGCAATGAAGCACCTACCCCTGATGTTGGATGGTTCAGCTCGAGCTTGGTTGAATCGCCTGGCTCCTTCCAGTATACATTGCTGGGAGGATCTTGCCCGAGTGTTTGTCTGAACCTTTGAGGGAACTTGCAAGCGTCCGAAAGGTCTGGTCGACTTACAGCACTGTGTCCAAAAGCCCGATGAAACTTTAAGGGATTATATTCAGCGATGGTCCACTCTGCATCATACAATGGAGAATGGGTCAGAACACCAGGCTGTTTATGCTTTCAAGGCCGGTGTGAGATACAGAGAACTATACCTGAAGTTTGGGCGGACGGGTGATATTTCACTCGGCAAGATGATGGAAATCGCCACTCGGTACGCCAATGGCGAGGAACAAGACCGCCTCCGTAGCGGCAAAGGAAAGACAGTTGTCAATGAGGCTGGCAGCAGCAACAATCGGAAACAGAAGCGAAAGGCTGAAGATCTGGTTCAGGCAGAAGCGGCAGCGCTGGCGACTCAGCCGAAGAACAAGGGCAAAGCTAAAGCATAGTATGTCCCCAAGAAAGGGAAAACTCAGTCAGGAACTGATATCATGGATCAACCGTGTGTAATACACATGAGGAAAGATGCGGAAGGCAATCTTATTTTGCCCAAGCACACCACTCGACAGTGTCGAACCCTTATCCAGCAATTCAAGGGAGACCAGCCGAGTGAGAAATCTCCTGAGAAGGGAGATGAAGATGAGGAAAAGGAAACATTCCCGGATGTCACTGCTACACTGGTAATCTTTGCTGATGTCGAGAGCAAGAGCCGCCTGAAAGTCATCAACAGAGAAATCAACATGGCTGTGCCCGATACCCTCACCTACCTCAGATGGTCCCAATATGCTATCACATTCGACCAGACAGACCATCCGGCTCATGTGGCCCCTCCCGGTCGGAAGGCTATGGTAGTTGATCCGGTGGTGCAGGGGACCTGACTTAGAATCGTCCTCATGGACGATGGAAGCGACCTGAACATTCTTTATGCGTATACCCTGAAAGGGATGGGCATTCCGATGTCCCGTCTGAGTGAGAGCAGCATGCAGTTTCACGGGGTCATCCCAGGAAAGAAGGCCAAGTCACTTGGCCAGATAGCATTGGATGTGGCATTCGAAGATGACAAAAATTTCCGAAAAGAAAAGTTGACATTTGAAATCGTGGATTTCAAGAGTGCTTACCACGCCATTTTGGGTCGACCCGCTTATGCACGTTTCATGGCCCGACCATGTTATGTGTATCTCAAGTTGAAAACACCAGGCCCTAAGGGCATGATCACGGTCACGAGCAATCGATAGCGGGCTGAAGAATGCCTCTAACAAGGCTCCAAGATCACCGATCAACAGATGGCTATGGTAGAGTTGGAGTAGTACAAGAAAATTGCCGACCCTGCCGATTTGCTCCGTGCAAATAAGCCGGCTTCCGAGTCGGCATTTCAGTCAGCAGGGGAAGTGAAGAAGGTACACATCCACCCGACGGATCCAACTGCTGCCCCGACGAATATCTCAACAACGCTCGATGGTAAATAGGAAGCCGAGATCATCCAGTTCCTCCATGAGAACTGGGATATCTTTGCATGGAAGCCTGCTGACATGCCGGGGATTCCCAGGGAGCTGGTTGAGCAATGTCTGTGAGTGGATCCGAAAGCCAAACCCGCCAGGGAGCATTTGCGTCGCTCAGCGGCGGAGAAGCGCAAGGCAATCGGAGAAGAAGTGGCCCGTCTCTTGCAAGCCAAGTTCATTCGGGAGATTTACCACTCCGAGTGGCTCTCGAATGTTGTGATGGTGCCAAAGAAAGATAAGTCATTGCGCATGTGCATTGATTTCAAACACCTCAACAAGGTGTGCCCAAAAGATCATTTTCCGCTCCCCCGCATAGATCAAATTGTTGACTCGACAGTGGGGTGTGAGCATTTATAGTTTTTGGATGCTTCTTCTAGGTACCATCAGATCCGTCTGTATGGCCCAGATGAAATAAAGACAGCCTTCATCACCCCATTCGGGTGTTTTCGTTACATCACCATGCCTTTTGGTCTCAAGAATGCCGGCGCTACTTTTATGTGCATGATTCAAAAATGTTTACTCAACCAGATCCCCCGGAATGTCAAGGCATACAGGGATGATATGGTGGTCAAGTCCCGCAAAGGTTCCGACCTGCTGGCTTACTTGGCCGAGATATTCGCCAATCTGAGGTGATTCGACATAAAGCTGAATCCGACCAAATGTACTTTCGGTGTCCCTAGCGGCAAGTTACTCGTTTTTCTCGTTTCCGAGCGAAGGATTGATGTCAACCCTGAGAAAATCAGTGCCATCACCCGATGAAGACTCCCGTGCGAGTGCACGACGTCCAGAAGCTCACAGGTTGCTTGGCAACATTGAGTCGATTCATTTCTCATCTTGGTGAGAAGGCTCTGCCCTTATATCAGTTGATGAAGAAGTCCGACATGTTCGACTGGACTCCCGAAGCCGAAGCAGCGTTTGTTGAGCTCAAAGCCCCACTCTCCACCCAACAAGTGCTTGCCGCTCCTGCCAGCAAAGAGCCCTTGCTCCTATACATCGCGGCCACAAATCAGGTCGTTAGTACAATACTGACTGTTGAGCGAGAAGAGGAGGGTAAAGCTTATAAAGTTCAGCGGCCAATTTATTATGTCTCGGAAGTATTGTCCCCCTCAAAGCAAAGATATACACACTATCAGAAGCTGGTTTATGGTATTTGCCTCTCAGCGAAGAAGGTGGTGCATTATTTCCAAGACCACTTGATTTCAGTCATTAGTGATGCTCCCTTGTCCGAAATTTTCAATAATTGAGATGCATCAGGTCGAGTGGCTAAATAGGCAATCGAGCTTGGACATTTTGACATCATATTCGAAGCCAAGAAAGCAATCAAGTCCCAAGCATTGGCAAATTTCATGGCCGAGTGGATTGAGTAGCAACAACCTATCCAAGTTCACTCGGTGCATTGGACAATCTCTTTGATGGCTCCAAAATGTTGAATGGGTCTAGTGCTATTGTTGTCTTGATATCTCCCAGGGGCGACAAGCTCAGCTATGTCTTGCAAATTCACTTTGAGTCCTCCAACAATGAGGCAAAGTATGAAGCACTTTTGTATGGGTTCCGCATGGCTATCTCACTCGGTGTCAAGCACCTGATGGTTTATGGCGACTCAGATTTGGTGGTGAATCAAGTGATGAAAGAGTGGGATGTTTGAAACCACGCTATGACTGGATATTGCAATGCAGTCCGGAAGTTGGAGAAGAAATTTGAAGGCCCAGAACTTCATCATGTTCCCTGATTGAAAAATCAAGTGGCCGATGAGCTGTCCAAGATTGGTTCCACTGGGCACGGCTTGTCCCTAGAGTTGTGTTCTTGGAGCACTTGCACACTCCTTCGGTTCAAGAAGATCCCTTCACCGAAGAGACCCCACAAGCTTCGAGTTCCACCGACTCGACTGAAGTCGATGTCCCTGTAGTGATCGACCTGGTCATGGAAATTCTGGTTATCATTCCCAATTGACTGTGCCCTATATTGCCTATATCCTCAGACAAGAGCTCCCTGGAGATGAAACAGAAGCTCAACAGATTGTGCGCAGGTCCAAGGCTTTCACTATGATGGGAGATCAGCTGTTCAGAGAGAGTGTGACTGGTGTCACCCAGCACTGCATTTCCCCCCAGGAAGGAAGAATGATTCTAGACGAGATTCACTCGGGAACTTGTGGCCACCATGCGTCTTCAAGGACGATTGTCGCTAAAGCATATCGAGCTGGTTTTTACTGGCCACGAGCAAATGAGATGTCTAAAGACATTGTTGATCATTGCGATGGTTGCCAGTTCTATGCGAACCTGTCACACAAGTCGGCGTCTGCTCTGAAGACAATTCCTCTTGCCTAGCCGTTTGCGGTTTGGGGACTCGACATGGTTGGCCCCTTTCGACCCGGAAAAGGAGGATTCACTCACTTGTTGGTAGCAGTCGACAAATTCACCAAGTGGATAGAAGCCAAGCCAATCAAGAAGTTGAACTCCCATACGGCGGTCACGTTCATGAGAGAGATCATTATTCGATACGGCATTCCGCACAGCGTCATCACGGACAACGGCACTAATTTTGACTCGGAAGAATTTAGGAACTTCTGTAACTCCCAAGGCACCCGAGTGGATTTTGCAACTGTTGCACATCCTCAAACCAATCGGCAAGTCGAGCGGGCTAATGGTCTCATCCTGCAAGGTCTGAAGCGTCGTCTCATGCACGATTTGGATCATGCCGCCGGAGCTTGGGTAACTGAGCTGCCGTTTTTTTTTGTGGGGTCTAAGGACAACGCCTAATCGGTCGACTGGATGAACTCCTTTCTTCCTTGTCTATGGTGCTGAAGCCATATTGCCGAGTGACTTGGCCCACAACTCTCCTCGAGTGGAGCTGTATTCTGAGGCTGAAGCTGAACAGGCCAGGCAGGATGGTGTAGATCTTCTGGAGGAGGAGCGACAGATGGCTCTGATCCGGACTACTGCCTATCAGCAAGACCTGCGGCGCTTTCATGCGAAGAATGTCAAGAGTCGGGCATTTCATGAGGGAGACTTAGTACTCCGAGTGAATCAACATCGACCTCACAAGCTTGCTCCTACATGGGAAGGCCCTTTTGTCGTCACTAAGGTGCTAAACAATGGAGCCAATCACCTGTACAATCTCATGAAGCGGATAGATGAGCCACGAGCCTGGAATGCAGATCTGCTCCGACATTTTTATTCTTGAGACAAGAATCTTCTGATGTAATAAGAATACTTCATCAATGCAATTCACATTTTTGCAATATATATCGTCAGTTCCAATCGTATAGTTACATTCTTGGGGATACTCCGAGTGAAGAGCAATCCTCACACTCAGGGGCTTAGGTGCGAACATGTTTCGCCTAAGTTAAAAACCATGTCGGGTGGATAGCAGTCCATTCACTCGATGGCCTATTTGCGAATCCGTCTTTGCTTAGGTTCAAAAATACTCCGAGTGATGAGCAATCCTCACACTCGGGGGCTTAGCCGCGAACAAGTTTCGCCTAAGTTAAAATCCCCGTCAGGTGGGTAGCAGTCCATTCACTCGACGTCCTATTTGCAAATCCGTCTTCGCTTAGGTTTAAAAATATTCCGAGTGATGAGCAATCCTCACACTCGGGGGCCTAGCTGCGAAGTACGTTTAGCAAAAGTTAAAAACCTCGTCGGGTGGATAGTAATCCATTCACTCAACAACTTAGCTGTGAATCGACATTCGCCTAAGTTCGAAAATACTCCGAGTGATGAGCAATCCTCACACTTGGGGGCTTAGCTGCGAAACACGTTTCACCTAAGTTGAAAACCTCGTCGGGTGGATAGTAATCCATTCACTTGACAACTTAGCTGTGAATTACATTCGCCTGAGTTCGAAAATACTCCGAGTGATGAGCAATCCTCACACTCAGGGATTTAGCTGCGAAACACGTTTTGCCTAAGTTAAAAACCTTGTCGGGTGGATAGTAATCCATTTACTTGATAGCTTAGCTGCAAATTGACATTCGCCTAAGTTCGAAAATACTTCAAGTGATGAGAAATCCTCACACTCGGGGGCTTAGCTGCGAAACATGTTTCGCCTAAGTTAAAAACCTCGTCGGGTGAATAGTAATCCATTCACTCGACAACTTAGCCGCGAATCGACATTCGCCTAAGTTCGAAAATACTCCGAGTGATGAGCAATCCTCACACTCGGGGGCTTACCTGCGAACATGCTTCGCCAAAGTTAAAAACAAACTCACTCGAACAGACGATTGAACGCCAAATACGAATAAAATCCAAAGGGTAAACCGTGGATAAACGTTTCGTATGGAAGCAAATGTGCTCAGGCCTAAGGCCTGAATAAAGTTGTAAGGGCTACAATTCCACTCGGCATACCGAGGCAAATATAAGTGTTTCTTCCAAAGACCAAGTTTTTTAAACAGGTGACGGGCTGGCGGGCTCGACAAAAGTGTCCAAGTCGATGCCGTCGGTGATTCTGGTGGCTGCCTCGATGAAGGTTTCCATGAAGTCCTCAAACTGGAGTTTCTTCGTGTTTACCACCTGGAGCTCCGTCAGCTTCTCCTCCCTCACGTCCCTGCAATGGACCCTAACAAGTGATAACACCACGTCGGCCCCGCAGCGACTAGCAGATTTCTTCCAAGCCTGCACTCAACTGGGAAGTTCATTCAGGAGAACCATTATAGAGTTGAGGTCGAGCTGAAGACTGTCCTCGGGTCATAGCTCCTTGTCGATTCTCTCCATGGCATATTTCAGTCGGGCGATATAGGCCTGGGTGCCTTGGAGTTGGAAGCTGAGTCGCAGCATGTTCATCGCCATTGCATTAGCAACTGGTGACTTGGTGGGATCCAGATTGGTCTCAACCTCCTCTGTCTCCTTCTCAAAGTCTTGGCAGAATTCTGTTGAAGAATGGGGAATGGGAGGAGAATCGGTGAACTGCGACCCTCAAAGATTTTACAAAGCTTAGTCGACAAGAAACACTCACCGTCGAGCAGAATATACATCTTCCTCGAGAATTCGCCCAAATGCTTCTCCAACCATTACTCCTCTTGGTCAGTTGCTCGACCTTCTTAACGAGGTCCGCACGCTCGTGCTTCAGCTTGGTGTTCTCATCCTCCAGCTTCTTGGCAGCCGCTAGCTTCTGATCTGCAGCTTTAGTTTTGTCCTTGGCCACTCGTTGAGTGTCAGCAAGCGCCTTGTCCTTCTCCTCCAACGCCTTCTTCATGGAATCTAAAGAAACAACATTGTTGAGTCGTGCTTGGAGTTGACGGTTTTCATTGCGTACATCTGTTCGAGTGAGAGCACTCGTATCAAAACATGAAGAGTGAAGAGGAGAATGCGGAAAGTCAGCAGTAATTACCTCCCAAAGACTTCATCTCAGCATGCGCTCGCTCTCGAGTGTTGTTGGAGACCGCCACATACACTCGCAGCCGGTTCCTTTCATCCGCCACGTCCTTGTACTATGTCCCAAGTTCGCAAGCCCTTTAGAACCAACAAAAGATAGAAATTCAATCGGCAAGCGGTGCCTGGGACAATCGATTGTGTTATGAACACTGGCGAATGACTATCTTACAACCTTGGAACAACCTAAGAAGAATCCATGCAAAAAGTCCACTCGACATGTCGAGTGGCCCTGGCGCTCCGCGTGCCGTAAACAAATTTAAAGTTGTCTCTATTAAGACCCCTGCCGATGCAACCACTTGACAGCGGTCTCAAGGACTACACCCAGTGGGTGCACTAAGAGTGCCCCCACTGAGATGGTTAACTCTCGATCCGTCGAGCAACTCGTCAAAAAAAATGTACTCAACATGTCGAGTGACTCTAGTACCACGCGTACGACAAGTTTTCAAGCCTACTGCTTATCGTCTGCGATTAACAGTAGCCTCGGGGACTACACCCAGTGGGTGCACTTAGCGTGCCCCCACTAGTTATTAAAACACTCAACAAGGTCAACCCTGTCAGAACACTCGACCCGTCGAGTGACGCACATCCTTGCTCTCTGAAGTTCAATCTATCCTTATGCAGCGTCATATCATGGTTTGTCAATAATATCCATGAAACCTGCAAGGTAGCTGCGGAGTGGCGCGACCCAAGACAAAACGTATCCTGGATACAATAAACTCTAAGACCCCCGCCGGTGCAAGCACTCGACAGCGGTCTCGAGGACTACACCCAGTGGGTGCACTTAGCGTGCCCCCACTGGATCTACCGATTCTCGATCAGCCGAGCGGTGGAAACATCCATCATTGGAATTTCCATCACTCTGAGAAGTGCAGTCTATCCTTATGCAGCGTCATATCATGGTTTGTCAATAATATCCATGAAACCTACAGAATAACTGCGGAGTGGTGGGTAAGACAAGCTCTAAGACCCCTGCCGATGCAAGCACTCGACGGCGGTCTCGGGGACTACACCCAGTGGGTGCACTAAGAGTGCCCCCATTGAGATGGTTAACTCTCGATTCGTCGAGTAACTCGTCAGAAAAAAATGCACTCGACATGTCAAGTGACTCTAGTACCACGCGTACTATCGATCCCAATCCTACTCGACTACGATCCAATCTATTCGAGTGGACAAATTTCAAACATTCTATAGCAATCACCCACTGGGTGTACAACAGCCAAGAAAAGACAGGAATTCAATCGGAAATGTACTTACAATCGAACTTACTCGGACATTGGTGTAGAGGGCTGCGCTGACGTAGTAAGCCAACTTGCTGGCCTCGTACGCCTCCTTGGTTCTCAGCATGATCTACTCCGCCTGGATCATGGCCTCCTTCACAGCTCCGGTCTGATCTTCCGGAACGTGATTCAGAGTGAAGACTGTCACAAGCAGGATCGACGTGGTTGCTGGAGCAGCTATGGTAGTTTGAGTGGGTCTGGTTGGAGTCGATGTCACAACAGTCGAGACAGCTGGAGGAGCATGCGATAGAGGTGCTACAGGTTCAACTCTGAGTTGTGTTGAGTCGCCTATCCCCTGGGGCGACTCTGCAGTCGAGCGCTGAGGCGCCTGCGCTGATGAGGCTCTTCCGATGCGAGTGCGCGAAGTGTCCAAGTGCTCCTCGTTGTCTTCCACCTGAATGACCTCTGCAACAACAACCGACAATGTTAACTTTTGCATATGTCGAGTCCCGTTCGGACAAATCAACAACTTACTAACATGTATGAGAAGTGGCCGCATCAGCAGTGTTGATATCCATCGCCTCCCCTCCATCTCGATGAGGCGAGGTTATAGACATAGCAGCTCTGACGGATTGAACAACTTTCGGTCGGATACAACTCAAGACTTCAGTCGACAGAAAGAATTCAGAAATAAATACTTACGTGGAGACGACAGTTATGGCCATCCTCATGCGAGGCAAAGCCTTGCGAGCTTTGGTCGTGACTTGCTTGGGCTGCTTGGCCAGTCTCTCACTCGACTCAACAGTTGAAGGGAGACTCCGCTTCGGGTTTTTCTCGCTAGGGCCTGGAGCATCGTCCTCAATAGCTGCCGGGTCCTGATGGGACTTGGTGCGGCCTTCACGCCGGGGAGGTGACTCAACTTCTTCTTCTTCATCGGAGTCCGCGTATTCATCTTTAGATTCAGAGGGACCGTCGCCATCCACGCTGCCACCCTCGCTCACCATGCCATCCTCAACATGGTTCCTATTGGGAACAGGCGAGTGCAGGTTCGTCCACTCCTGCATGATTCAAGCGAGGAAGTAAGTTTATAAGTCAATATATCAATCAACAGTACAAGTATATCAGTCGACACAACACAACTCACCAGATTCTTCGGCGGGTTTTCGGCCGAGTAAGGTCGGATCCTCTTGGCTCCCAAAGGATTGTCGCAAGCTCCAGTGATGCTACGAAGCCACTGCTCGACAGTTTTCTGTGGAACTTCTTCGGGATGCGTCTTGGTCAAGTCCTCAGGGCCCGCATAGTGCCACATACTGTGGTCTCTGGCTTGGAGCAGCTGAATACGTCGACCGAGAAACGTCTCCAACAGGTCCATACTAGTCACTTCATCCCGGATCAGCTGCACCATCGCTTCAACTAAGATTCCCACTTGGACGTGCTCCTCTTCGGTCACCCTTAGAGATTTAGGGATAGTTGGACGGTCGGGTGTATAGGGGGGAAGGCCAGTAGACATATTGGGTGCTGCTGCATCTTTGCAGTAGAACCAGGTCGACTGCCGACCTCTAACAGACACAGGAAAAGTCATGGCAGGGAAGGAACTACGTGCTCTTTTCTGAACTCCTAAACCGCCACACAGCTAAAGCACATGAGTCTTCCTGTCAGCGGGGAGTGCTTTCTTCATAGTCTGAGATCTGACCGTAAAGAGGTGCTTGAACAACCCCCAATGGGCAGAGCAGCCCAGAAGCACTCGCACAAATAGACGAATGCAGACAGATATGCAACGGTATTTGGCGAGAGGTGATGTAGTTGGGCATCGAAGAAATTCAGAAATCCCCTAAAGAACGGGTGGGGTGGCATGGAGAAACCTCTTTCAACGTGTGAGAGCAGGAGGATCCGTTCCCCATCGCGCGGCTTCGGCTCGCGCTCCTCCCCTAGCAGCCTCCAGGCGTCGTCCGCCATGAGCCCATCGGTGACAAGGCCCTCCATGTCCTCGGGAGTGACTACAGAGGGGAGAAAGTCCCCCTGCATCCATCCCGCCGGTGCGGTGAATCGAGCAGTCAAGGGATTCTTGCCCTTGAGCTTTGTTGCCCCCTTCTTAGCTCGCTCCAGCTTTTCCGTGGTGCCTTTCGTCATCTTAGCGGCGGCTTTCGTCAGAGAAGAACAAGATGGGGCGCTTGAGGCAGGGGAGGCAGAGGAAGAGAGGAAGAATGGGTGGAAGTATTGTGCAAGATGCAGCGCGTGAGACTTTATACTCCGCCGAGTGTCCCACTGATAAGTGGGCCCGCGAGATCACCGCGCATGCCAACCGCTGACGATGCCCAGTACGTGGCGACATGACCGGCATGAGAATCGAGGCGTCATGCCTCCACTTGCCCTGATCGTGGTGTCATCATCACGCGCATGCGTGCTTCCCAAATTTTCGTATCCGGCAAAATCCGGGTCTGTCATACCGACCCGTCACCTTCCAAGATACCTTCAGTTCACTCGACGCAAAATATGTGTTGAACATCCACTCGGGCACTTTTAAGGATGAATGGATCTGGGCGAACGGAGAAGAATTCAATCGACGCAAGTTTCGTTGAAGCCCCGAATATCATTCGGAAGACTTTGCGTGCCGATCCTGAATGGACGTTAATACTTAGAGTTCAGTCGACGCAAGTTTTATTGAAACCCCAAATATCATTCGGAGGATTTGATGCCCTAACTCAAGGTTGACGTTGATACCTCATTTCACCACTCGAACCCCGACCCATTCGGGGTCTAATGACGAGGATATGTACCTAGGGTAGGGTCCTAGGCAAGGCCTACATACCCTACCTAAGGACACTGCATGGGAGGACTTGAAGATCAAGCATGAACTTCTGAGTGTATTCCTGGAGACGTTCAAAGTCACTCGACAGATATCCACTCGGAGACTCCTTCCTTCACTCGGCAGTCGTGTGTCACTCGGAAGACCTCACTCTCACTCGACGCCAGAAGACCAGGAGCCATCATCAAGAGACCAACGAGCAGACGTTGGTTCAATGGTCATTAGTAGCTTTTATTACGTACGTTACCAGTAACGGCAGACTTTAACCCCACGATCGGACCCTTAGATACATGGTAATTATGAGGGGCAACGAACTCTATATAAGCCGCCCCTCCCCTCCTACACAAGGTTTCGCAACCATTGTAATCCATATATTCCAGACGACATAAGCTCCCGAGCACTGAGACGTAGGGTTGTTACCTCCACGAGAGGGGCCTGAACTCATACATTCGTGTGTACATCCTCGTCGTAGCTAGGACTCTACCCTCTCCTTTCGTACCCCTACCATCTATCGTCAGGCTCCTTCCCATGACACTGACGGAGTAGGACAAGTGCATTTAATGCACCGTCAGGCATCTCTGTCAATCAGTGGGACGGGACGGGAGCCCGTCCCATGGGCACCACTTAGACCCTTCCAACGTCGATGCCGCGACACGCGTCCAGGTGGATCGACACCTGGCCCATGCAATGGTGGGGCCTTGCCTTGCCGGGGCCTTGCTTTGCCTAGGGGTTCAATAGTCCTCCCGGCAAGGTCTTGCCGGTGGTCTTGACTCTCCTGTGTTGGTATCTGGCAAGTCCTTGCTGAGCCTCGTCGCCAGAGTGGCTACTATTGCCCGTGCACGAGTAAGGGGCACTGGAGAGCCCAAAACTCTAGTGCATCGACAGGAGCCCCCAGGCATGGGCCACACATGATGCCTGGTGTTGTTAGGCTAGGGCCAAACAGTGCATGGGCACGCATGGCAGGGCCTGGCGGTTGTGATCATTGTGCTCGTTGCGCTTTCCCACGATATCCATTGAATGCGGGATGTGGGATACGTGCGCGGCACAGCCGTTACAGCAGCGCGCCCGCGAAATGTTTCTATGTCCGCTTATTTTAGTAAAGAGACCGCCGCACGCCTTCTCCATTAAAGAGGAAATTGTAAAGGCGCTTCTCATTCACCTCTCGTCTTTCCCAATCTCAGAACCGCTGTCGTCTTCTTCCTTGAGCCCGAAACAAAGCCCAATTCGCCCATCCACACCCCTACTCCGTCTTCGTCCCTAGTCGCCGCCATGCTGCCCAAAGCCGGCAAAGGCAAGGAAGCAAAGGACGTGTCGGAGAACAAGATGGTGAGGACGCAGAAGGATCACTTCATCTTTCCGCCGGGGCTTGGCTTGGACACCCTAAAGAAGCAATGCCAGTGGATGTGGGCGACTAGGACGGCGGCGCATGCCACCACCTGCGTGAGTCCAGGCCCCTCCGGGGACAGCCCGGGCAAATACCCTTTCTTTGCCGATTACTTTTACTGTGGGCTCTGTCCCCTTTTTCGGACTTCATCAGCGACCTCATGTTCACCTACGGCTTCCAACTCTTGGATTTCACGCCGAATGCCATGATGTCCATGGCAGTTTTCGCCCACCTTTGCGAAAACTTTGTCGGAGTAATCCCCAGCACCGCTCTTTTCCGTCACTACTTTTCCCCTCACATCCAACCAGGCAGAGCCCTTTCCGGTGCCATCACTTAGATTCCACGGCCAGGAACTAAGGAGGTCTACCCTGACGGGGCCTACTTTGATAGGTGGGACGAGTGACAGGCAGATAGTGCTGGATTCGGGAGGAGAATGTCCTACCCTTCTGCTTGACGCGGCATGCTAAAATGGTGTGTGGCGAGGACTGGGGTGCCGTCGACTCCGAGGGCGGGAAACTTACAGTTGCGAACACCAGGATCTACCGTCTCACGGACGCCAGCCTTTCCGTGGAGATGGTAGGCGCCGATTTCCTCCGCCAGCGCATTACCCCCTTGCAGAATAAGGGGAGGCCAGCTTGTGATTTTTGGAATGCGGCAGACATTATGAGGCTGTGGCCTGGGCTGAACCACAACCTGACTGTTATGCAGCACGGAGCCCTCTGCCAGAGGCTGTTTAGGAATGCTCTGGTACTCGAGTCGCCGGTAGGCGTAGTCCCCTTGTGCAATAATGCCGCCTTAGGGAGAATCATTGCCATGATGCCGGTTTTCGATGCCCACAACCTCGACACGTCTTGGATCGAGCTTCCTGCCGAGCAGGTGCAAGCATTCTTTGATAACTTGGTGGAAAGGGCCATCCGTGGGGAAGAGGGCCTCATCCGCGACACCACCGAGTAGGAGCTAGCGTACATCACCAAGAGGGCGGAGGAAGCAGACCTCGCCGCGGAGGCCGGCAGCGCCGACTTCTTGGAAGACGAATCCGGCAAAGGCGAGACACTGTCGGATGAAGGCCTTGCCAGGCAGGGCGGGACCGCTGAGGTGCAGGGAGACACGTCCGCCTGGGGTTTCCCTACCGAAGAAGCAGCTGAGGAGGAGCTGCCTAAGGAGTCCCCATCCCTTGTGCAAAGGAAAAGGCGTGTTCTCCGGAGCGCCGCCTCTAGGTTCCCCATCCGTCAAGCTCCTTCGAGCAGCACAACCCTCGCAAGGGGGCGACCGGCAAGGCCGCACGGCGGCAAAAAACCATCAGCAACCCGCGCCCGCCACGACCAAGTGATCTAGGGGAACCCCTCCACCTCCTCCCGCGAGCACCATGGCAGAGGTCGCCTTCGACCTTTCTACCCATAGATCGGGAGAAGAATATGAGGAGTAAGGGTCCTGCCATTATCTTTCACTTTTCTAACTTCTGGCTTTTATTTTACTCATTTGATTCGCCTCGTTTTGTCTCTCCAGGGATGTGTAAACACTGGCGTAGTGGGTCGCGAAGAGGGTGAGGACCTCGACGGTTGAGGAGTTGTCGGCGAGCACCTCAGGCATGCCAAGGACGATCGCCGTCAACATGGAGGCCAACCCTCGACTCAGTCCCCGGCGGAGCCCCCAGCGATAGCCCACTACTCACTTCCCATTGGCAAGTGGTGGGGTGTGCATCTTTACTGATGACATCATCGGACATGCAGGAGGAGGACGGCGGCAAAGAGAGCATTAGCGACCGTTTCGGATACGCCACCCCCATCATCTACCCTGCCCAGAGACGGGTCCCCGGCAAGGACCTCCTCCAGCGTGCTTTACTGCGACGAGGAGGAGCCAGCAAGCACAGGCACCGCCAGGCCTTCGCTGGCAATCGTTGTTGATGCAGGTACTCTTTATTACCTTTGTTTTTTTATCTTCTTGAACTTGCGCCATAGCTTCGTTTGGTTTGCTTTATTGGCCTCCAGACATCCCCTCGATGGAGGACATGGACATCAACACTGTCATCAAGGAGACCGCCCGGGATACCGCCACCGAAGCCGACAGGGTCACTGCCCAGGATGCCACCAAGAGCGTTGCCGCTGAGGCTGCTGAAGCCGCCAAGAGCGCTGTCGCTGAGGCTGCCAAGAAGTCCGCCAAGGAGGCTGTCAAGAAGTCCGCCAAGAAGGCTGGCGGGGAGGCTAGTGGTCGCACTGATGGCATTCCCGCTGGAGGAGCGCCAAGCGCTATCCCAACCATTGAGCCCCCAGCTGCTGGGGAGGCGGTCGTTGAGGACCGGCTGCCTCCGTCCGAGGCTCCTTCGTCGAGCAGATACTTCAAGGTCAGCGACTGGAAGCACATTTGCTCCCTTGGTGGTTTTGTTAATTCATAACAACATATAAGTCATTGAACTAATGTTTCCATCAAGTATATTTGAGGAAAAGTTCAATGATGGGTTGGCGAAGAGATTGTGGAACACCCCAAGATGCAAGGAAATTGATTGGCAAAGCTTCAAGCAAGAGGACTCCACATTTTATATTTGTGTGAAATCAGCTTGATTCCATAGGAAAGCCAATACTATTAAAAGGGGGTAAAGTTTTGTTGGTGAACAAAAAGCTCATACTTGCACAAGTGATACTCACCAAAGTCACCTACAAACTCTCCCACCAAAGTCTGCTCTAAGCCATACACTCAAATCGGTGCAACCAACATTTCCATCCTAGTGCCATCGAGTCCAAACCCTAGACAGACTCACCCAAACCCTAACCCTTTGGTACAACCGATATTGCTTTCTGTGCCACCGAGTTGGGCTGCCAACTTTTTGTTCCGCAAGTTCACATTTTTGGTCCGTCCGAGAATGTTGAATTGGTGTCACCGAGAATGGGCATTCTGACCGTTGGTCACCTTATCGGTGCAACCGATATTCGTATACCAGTCCTTCTGAGATTCAAAAGTTGCCACCTTTTGGTCACTTTGGTACCACCGAGATTAACACATTTGTGTAACCGAGTTTGTCATTTTGTGTGTAACAGTTGGATTTTTGGGGATGCCTATATATATCTCTTCACCACCACCTACTCGAAAAAAGAAGCACTCAGAACCATTCCATACCTATCTTATCAGTTTTCTGAGAGAGAACCACCTACCCTTGTGTTGAGGTCAAGATCTTCCACTCCAACCATACGGATCTTGATTTCTAGCCTCCCCAAGTTTCTTTCCACCAATCTCATCTCTTCTACCAAGACATATCTATGAGATAGTGATTGTGTGTTGAGGAGTCTATCATCTTTAAGCACAAGAGCAAGGAGTTGATCGACATTACCGAGCCTATTACCTTTGGAGGGTGGTGCCTCCTAGATTGGTTAGATGCCGCTTGGGAGCCTCCTACTTCGTGTTGTGGAGTGAACCAAGAAGTTTGTAAGGGCAAGGAGCTTGCCTACTTCTGAAGATCTACCCCGACTAAGGCTAGTCCTCCGTGGATATGGGCCGTCATGGTATAGTCAAGGTTGCTTCTTTGTGGAACCCTCCGTGGGTAGAGACCTCCGTGGACTCTCGCGACCGTTATCCTCCATGGGTAGAAGACTCCATGAACATGGAAGTACGATAGCACCACCTATCGGAACCACAGGAAAAATCATCGTGTCATGAATTGTGTTTTCTTTCCTTACCCTCTCATTACTTACATGTGCAATGTCTTTACTTTCCGCTACTATACTCTTAGACATGCATGTTTAGGGTGTACTTGAAATACTATGAATGATAAAACTTGCCAATAATTTAAATTGGGGAAAAGCATAGTTTTATTTGGTCAAGTAGTCTAATGACCCCCCCTCTAGACCTACTTTCGATCCTACAAGTGGTATTAGAGCTTTGGTCTCCATTGCATTGGTTTCACAACCTAGGAGAAGTATGGCATCTAGTGAGGGAAACTATCACCATAGAGGTCCATACTTTGATGTCACAAATGTTGCTAGTTGGAAGCACAAAATGAAAATGCATTTGCTTGGTCATAATCCCGACGTTTGGGTTGTTGTTCGTGTTCGCTTGCAAGGTGAATTCTTTGCGGAAGGAAAGGAACCCGATCGTGAAGCGAATGCAGATGAATTGAAGATGTTGCAACTCAATGCTCAAGCATGTGACATTCTCTTCAGCTGCCTATGCCCCGAAGAATTTAACAAAATCAGCCGTCTTGAACATGCAAAATATATTTGGGATACATTGGTAGATATGCACGAAGGATCTGAGTCTGTGGGAGAATCCAAGTTGGATATTCTTCAAGGTCAGCTTGACAAATTCAAAATGAAGGATGGTGAAGGAGTCATTGAGATGTACTCTAGGCTAGCTCTCATCACCAATGAGATTGCCGGCCTAGGAAGCGAAGAAATTATAGACAAATTCATCATCAAGAAGATACTTCGAGCTTTGGATGATCGATATGACACCGTTTGCACATAGATAGAAATGATGCCCAACTACAAAGATCTCAAACCAACAAAAGTGATTGGTAGAATTGTTGCTCATGAGATGACACTCAAAGACAAGGAAGAGCTTCATCACAAGTCTAGCGGTGCTTACAAAGCCACAAGCGATGCTCCCGCTACCTCAAGCGACAACCTTGTCACAAATGAAGAGATAAGCCTTATGGTCAAGAAATTCAACAAGTTCTACAAGAATAGAAGCAAAGATCGAAGCTCCAACTCAAGATATGAGGAGAAGCGTTCCTCAAGTCGTGACCAAAACTGCTACAATTGTGGGAAGCCCGGACACAACTCCAATGAGTGCACGGCTCCTTACAAACGAAGATAAGAGTCACCGAGAAGACGAAGCTCAAGAGACAAGTCACCTCGAACAGAGAGAAAGAGTAGAGATGATCATTATGAACGAAGACCCTCAAGGAGAAGTACAGACTCGAAGAAGAAGGACAAATACAGCAAGAGCTACTCAAGAAGGAAACATCAAGCTCATGTTGGTGAATGGGTTTCCGGCTCCGACTCCGACAACTACTCTGACTCTGACTATAGTCAAGATGAAGGTGTTGCCGGAATTGCACTAGTGACAACCAACTCCTATGATCTATTGGATTCACCAAATGAAGGAAGTGGAAGTTGCTTCATGGCTAAAGGCCCCAAGGTATCACACCCCAAGTATCTTGATTTCAATAGTGATGAAGATGACTTCCTATTTGACAAAACTAGTAATCATAGTCAAAATGAACTTGCTAGTACTCACTCTTGTAAAGATAAGTCGTGTGATGATGATAAGTTGGAAATAGAATGACTAACTGAAGAACTAAAAACTCTTAAGTTAGCTCATGAGTCAACTCTAGAAGATCATAGAGAGCTTGTAAGGACACATGAGAAGCTATGCTTCGAGTAGCTCAATTTAGAGCAAGAGCATGAGTTCCTTAAAGCTATCAATGACGATCTTCGAAAGAAGACTTCCTCTTATCTAGACAACTGACTTCTCTTATCTAAATTCATGCCACAAGTTAAGTCTAAGCAAGCTAGTAACAAATGAAAGAAAGGTTCTTTAACTAGTAGCAATAAAAATGATAAATCCAATGATATTAGTTCTAGTAGTTCTCTTGATCCCACTAACTCTTCTCTTAGCCAAGTAACACTTGAGCAATAAAATGAACTCTTGAAAGGGATTATAGAGGAAGGTATCTACAAAAGTCTTGAAGGGCGCAAACAATTTGATGAGGTTGTACGCAAGCATGGAGGATACCGGAAGAATCGTGGTGTTGGCTACTTCAATGCTAATGGAGTTGAATGGGAAGAAGGTCAATACCCCAATCCCAAGTTTGTTCCTCAAAAGGAGAAGTATGAAAATACTCTCCCCAAGGGAACAAAGTTGCAAGATGACCTTCCACCACAAGACACCAAGCTCAAGGGCAAGAACAAGTTAGAAGAGGACTTTAACTCATATGAAGATGAATCCCAAGCTTTGGTGAAGTGGGTTCCCAAGGATACTACAAGCTCAACTTCTACAAGTGCTACTTCAACACCAAGGATCCCTATCAACTTGATGTGGGTCCCCAAGAAGAAGAACTAGAGAGTTCTTGAGGGGTGACTCCGCCAATGAAATTCACTCATATTCATTGTTGGCAAGGACTATTTGCAGTCAAGATCAACTCTATGCAATAGTTCAAGGAGTCAGACATTCCCTGAAAGGTGATCAAAGGACAAGGTAATCAAAAAAATCAATGGACATCATCTCATATGCATTGCACTCCATGTCCATAGATATCCTTGTATTTGTCTCCTATGTGTTGGGACTAACCAATGTAGGTGAGAAGAGTAATGAAACAACAAGGACGCTCCCAACTCTTGGTGATCTTCATCAACTTTGAGCATCCATCACTTCATTACCAACATGAAGTCTTGATTGACAACACCCAAGGTTAGTTTATCCCTCTTATGGAGGGATGTCACATCTAGGGGGAGCTTTACTCTAAGACTTGAGTTAAAGCATTTCAAAAGAATGTGACAACATTAAATTCTTTGTGTAAAAGTGGTAACCCCAATTGTGCTTAAACGATGAGTATGGCCTATGATCTAGTATTCTTACTTGGCTCCTAAGTCAATATACTCATATATAGATGACTCCCTCATTGCCAAATTTCTTGTTAGATGCTATAGTGTTTGTGCATGTTTGTCATGATTTCATTTGACATCTTATTGTATGAGCATGTTGGTCTGCATTTATTTACTCATTTAAGGATATCCAATTGTTGCTATTTGGCTTTTGATTTATATTTTGCTAGTTGGATATACAAGAATGCCTAGGACCACTTCTTTAGCTATCTATGCTTTCTCATCTCATACTCTATTCATGCTGCATCACAAAATTTGAACAAATGCTTTTCGATCCCTCTGTGTGTGGAGCACTCGGAGTTCTGTACCGACAAGGACTGACCATTAAAACCTCACAAGTGCATCTTAGTGGAACCAACACCAAAATCTCGGTCACACCGAATGCCTAGGGTTGATCTAGATTTCTTGCCTCGGTACTACCGATTCCATATTCTCGGTTACACCGAGTTTCCCTGTCAGCTGACAGTTGACGAACTCGGTGACACCGAAAATTTAGAATCGGCATCTACGACAGTGAAGGGTATATAATCTTTAGACCGGACCGTCCGAAATTTCATTCATCAAATCATCGCGCCCGAAGCCTTGAGCTGCCGCAGAAGGACCCTCTGGTCGTCGCCCTTGTATTCCCGCGCTCCTTCGCCGCTGGGAATCTCTGCCATCGATGGAATCATGCCCCCATCGCCGCCGTAGCGGATTCGTCACCGAGCTAGGGTACGGATTCGTCCCCCTCTTGAGCTCCTACCTCCAAATCTTGCGCATAAGGGTTTCACCATTATCTTACCACAGTCTGAGATCATTCTATCCACAGATTAATTTGATAGTCTAGAGAATCGAAAAAAATTAGGTTTAGTTGCCCATAAAATTGCATCTCGGTGAGACCAAGTCATAAAAATCGGTTCCACCGATTTCCTTTTTGTGCTACTGAGGACAGAACTCGATGACACCGAGTGACAGTTTTCGGTCCGACTGAAACTGTTGCCAAGTTTCTGTTAAGGTTTTTGTGAGTCTCGACAGCACTGAAATGGTTGACCGAGTGACACCCAAATCCAATTTTGCAGTGAACTATCTCTACAATTTTTCTATTCAAACTTTCAAAAAACCAGCTGAATATTTTGTGATAACTCAACCTATTCCACTCTTCTATACTCTATTCACAGGGTCAGCATGTTCGAGTCAGACAGTTAGAATCTGCCAGAGCAGGGAGTTGACATGAGTTCATGCACAAGCCCAGAGCCTAGTTCACCTTCAGATCCAGGCACCCCCAGCTCTCATGGGTTGCCCAAGGCTGCCACTAGGGCCAGGAAGAAGCTGAATTCAGATGAGGAAGATTCAGACTTCGTGCCAGAAGAGGTTCTTGCCAAGAAGCAAGAGAAATCTGCCAAGAAGTCAGCAAATGCGGCCACCTCATCTAGGAGGGTGGTCAGCAAAATTTATGCACCTGCTGAAACTATCAAAGCACATGAGAGTGCTAGGGAAACAGTGACCATTGATCTCCCAAGGAAGTCTATGCCTAAGAAGGCAGTGGAGAAGAAAGCCAGAAAGAGGATCATCCATATGACTGGCAGGCCTACATCTATGTATGAAGATCCAGAGGAGGCAGCTGCTGCTGAAGAGGAGGATGAGCAAGCTGCAAAGGCTCCTCCCAATAAGAAGGCCACAAAACTTCTAGCTAATGATAAGCCTAAGACAGGCACATCCAAGAGCATCAAATCTGCAGCCAAGAAGGCTGCTGCTGAAAAGCCTAAGAGGACATCCAGGCAGATTCCAGCTTCTAAAAAGAACAAAGGAACTACCTCCATAGTTGAGGATGATGATGACTTTACAACCTTGATGAATCTTAGACCACATCTTCCAATACTCCCTCCATTCCCGTATACAAGGCCACTATGGAAAATACATTTTGCATCTATATAAGGCCACAAACAGTAATCGAGGTAAACATTATGATGTTTCCTCATATTAGCAACTTGTTTAATGCTTGCATGCATGTATTTATAATGAGAGTTAACTACTTTCTTCTCATTCATTCGTTGCATGCATGCGGCGTATTAATGATTCCAGTTAACGAAAAGAAAACTTGACTTTTCAAGTGGTCATTAAATTTTGCCTTGGTACCTGTAATATGAGTTTGTGGCCTTGTATAAGGGAATGGAGGGAGTACATGATGTCAGCCACCTAGTTGCTGAAGATATGAGGAAGAGGAAAGACTCAGGTTTGAGGGCATGGAGAGCTATTGATCCATATGCCCATAGGAGGAAGACAGTTGTTGATTATAGATTCTACACCAAGGAGCAACAAGACTTTTATGAGCCAGTCCTGCTAGACAAGAGCCCGACAGTTGGTGACATGAGATATGTAGACTGGAAATTCATTAAGGAGAATGAGGACTACTTTCCAAGTGTCCAAGACAATTTCCACTGCATTGGTTTGGATGAATTTGTTGGCAGAGAATTTACTGCATGGAATGATGAAGTGATCATGCAATTCTACTCCACTGCACACTTCTACTGAGCTAGTAGGATTGTATGGATGACAGAAGGAGCAAGATATGAGTCAACTATTGATGAATGGGATGCAATTCTAGGAAGTCCAGAGGCACAGGATGGTGATTTGGATGTCTACTCAGAGTCCAAGGAGAGCCACAATGTTATGGCCAAAATGTACAAGGAGATCCCTTCTGCTAATGTGAAGTCTCACAAGCTAGGATCCATCTACTATCTTCAGGCTGGCCTCCGTACCATGAACACCATTCTAAGGCATACTTTGATGCCCAAGTCAGGAGATGAAAAGATGATCGGAGGATATTCAATCAACATGTTGATCCACCTTGACAGACACACCAGGATCAGAGTCATGGACTTGATTGTTGAGACAGTTAAAAGGGTTGCTGCTGATCAGAAGCTCTCTTGCTGCTATGCACCCCACATCTAGATGCTCATCAACTCCAAGTTGGAAAAGCACATATTTGCTCTAGATCATCCCCATTTTCCCCTATAGCTAGATCTCGAGGACAATGTTGTGGTGATGAACCCAGATCATCCCACATCAACTGCAGCTCAGGCAGAAACAGAGGCAGTTAGAGCCACTAGTGCTCAAGTTCCTAGATCCAGAAGTGAGCAAATGGAGCTGGTGATTTCATCAGTTCAGAACATGCAGAAGGACATTAAAGGGATCCTGGACAAGCAGAACAGTCTTGTGAGGATCTTTGAAACAAGGATCAAGACTCTTAATGATAAGGCGGACAGGGTGACTAAGACGGTCATAGAGCTTTAGAAGGAAGTTGACTCGGTGCACATACCTCATGCTTCTTCTGATGATGATGATGAGGAGGAGGAGGAGGATGCATCACCTCTTAGGATAGGCACATAGATTCCTACTCAGGCCAGATCAGCCACAGTGCCAGCTCCAGACTTGAGGCCCTCTTCATCAGCTCCTGCTACTGTCACATCAACTCTTGCTCCATCAGCTCCAGTTCCTCTAGTATCCACTCCAGCTCCATCCACGACATCTATAGAGATCTTCGCCGACGCTGTTCTCTCGACTCCTTCGTCAACAATCGGAGGAGATCAGCCCAAGAACGCTTAGATATATGCGTTTGAACTTTTTGGTAACTTGTTACCAAAAGGGGACAAGTGTATATAGATTTTTAGGCTTTGAATGAGAGAGAGTTTTGGTGTTTATTGATTTTCAAAACAAACTATTGTATTTTGGTTGCTTGTGATACACTTTTGTGTGATGCTACTATTTCCTATCACCTTATTACAAAGGGGGAGAACTATGCTTCATGAAATGATCTTTCTACATTGCTTGATTGTGTTGTGCTATGATGTTCACTCTAATTATTATCTCACACCACCAAGATGTATGAGACATGGAAGAAGTGCCCCAAGTACCTAATCGATTGTGCATTTGCATTCAAATGCAAATTCAAAATTAAGCACAAATTTAGGGGGAGCTCTTGCTTATCACATACTTCTCAAAGCGACGATTATATTCATTTATTATATCATATGTCGAATCTTTGATCTATATGTTGTCATTAATTACCAAAAAGGGGGAGATTGAAAGCACATTTGCTCCCTTGGTGGTTTTGGTAATTCATAACAACATATATGTCACTGAACTAATGTTTCCATCAAGTATATTTCAAGAAAAGTTCAATGATGGGTTGGCAAAGAGATTGTGGAACACCCCAAGATGCAAGGCAGTGGATTGGCAAAGCTTCAAGCAAGAGGACTCTACATTTTATATAGAAATCACCTTGTGTCCATAGGAAAGCCAATACTATTAAAAGGGGGTAAAGTTTTGTTTGTGAACAAAAAGCTCAAATGTGCACAAGTGATACTCACCAAAGACACCCCAAACTCTCCCACAAAAGTCTTCTCTAAGCCATACACTCAAATCGGTGCAGCCAACATTTCCATCCCGGTGCCATCGAGTCCAAACCCTAGACAAACTCAGCCAAACCCTAACCCTTCAGTACAACCGATACAACTTTCGGTGCCACCGAGTTGGGCTGCCAACTTTCTGTTATGCAAGTTCACATTTTCAGTCCGTCCAAGAATGTTGAATCAGTGTCACCTAGAATGGGCATTCTGAATGTTGGTCACCTTATCGGTGCAACCGAGATTCGTATATGAGTCCCTCCGATATTCAAAAGTTGCCACCTTTTGGTCACTTCGGTACCATCGAGATTAACACATCGGTGTCACCGAGTTGGTCATTTTGTGTGTAATGGTTGGATTTTTGGGGATGCCTATATATATATCCCTTCACCACCACCTACTCGAAAAGGGAAGCACTCAGAACCATTCCATACGTTGAGGTCAAGATCTTCCACTCCAACCATATGGATCTTGATTTCTAGCCTCCCCAAGTTGCTTGCCACCAATCCCATCTCTTCTACCAAGCCATATCTATGATAGAGTGATTGTGTGTTGAGGAGTCTATCATCTTGAAGCACAAGATCAAGGAGTTCATCGACATTACCGAGCCTATTACCTTTTGGAGGGTGGTGCCTCCTAAATTGGTTAGGTGTTGCTTGGAAGCCTCCTACTTCATGTTGTGGAGTGAACCAAGAAGTTTGTAAGGGCAAGGAGATTGCCTACTTCGTGAAGATCTAACCCAAGTAAGGCTAGTCCTCCGTGGACGTAGGCCGTCACGGTATTGTCAAGGTTGCTTCTTCGTGGAACCCTCTGTGGGTAGAGCCCTCCATGGACTCTCGCGACTGTTACCCTCCGTGGATTGAAGACTCCATGAATGTGGACGTATGATATCACCACCTATCGAAACCACGGGAAAATCATCGTGTCACCAATTGTGTTTGCTTTCCTTACCCTCTCATTACTTACATGTGCAATGTCTTTACTTTCCGCTGCTATACTCTTAGACATGCATGTGTAGGGTGTACTTGACATACTATGAATGCTAAAACTTGCCAACAATTAAAATTGGGCAAAAGCATAGTTTTATTTGGTCAAGTAGTCTAATCACCCCCCCCCCCCTATAGACCTACTTTCGATCCTACAGCGACAACTTGTTTGTCAGCATCCCAGGCACGGCAAGCACTAGGGGGCCACTCGAAGGGGGAGTTCTTTTTGAGGAAGCCATCACTGCAGCTGGGCTCGACATCGTTGAAGAGCTAATCATCGGCCGCAAATCCCAAGAGCAGCAGCTCCTCCAGACCATCGGCGACAGCTTCCGCAAGCTTCGAACGCTCCACCGTGCTCGGAAGCAGAAACTGGACTCCAGGGAAGCAGTGACGGAAGCGGCAGAGGCGAACTTCCAGGAGCGCATCAAGGAAACCCAAGCCTAGTTCGCCCAAGCTTCCCAGGACCTAAAGACTAGCCAGACGCTGTTGAGCCAAGGCTGGAGTCAACTCTTAATGCAGCAGTCCAATGCTGAGCAGGCACAGGAAGAGGCCAAACAAAGGGCTGCCGTAGAGGACGCTCGCTTGACGGAGCGTCGTATCTTGCTTGATGCCCATGAGGAGGACCTCACCGCTCTCGAGAAGGCGCTTGCCAATAAGCTCTGCGGCAAGGAAGTGGAGCTCGAGGATCTCGTCGCGCGGCGGACCCAGGAGCTGGAGCAGAAGCATAAGGAGACCCTTGAGGCTCTAACGGCGGACCACGCTGTCAAGCTGAAAGGGGCCGTCGATGCAGTCGAAGCTACCGAGGCCGCCAAGAACTTACTGGAGGAGCGGGTGAAGAAACTTGAGGCTGATATTGAGGATCTCAGCAAGGAGGTCTCATCGCTTGAGACTGAAAGGGACAAGGCCGTCGCCAGCTTAATGGAGACGCGGGTCGCCATTTCCGACAAGAACAAGCAGCGCTCTTTGGCCAACGAGTCCATCAGCGACCTGAACCTGAAGCTGGTCACGCTGACCGGGCCCTCGAGACCACCAAGGCCCAGGAAAGGGCTCTGGTCAAGGATCTCAACAACGAGAACAAGCGGGTCAAGTGCACCACCATCGCCCACAACGATTATGTACATGGAGTGGAAATCTGGACCGAGAAGCTAGTCGACGTCACGGAGAGGCTTGCTGAACAACTGATCGCCATGGGCCTAGAAGGCCCCACATATTCTCCCGACATGTAGCGACCCGACTCAAAACGAGTCAAGCCTTTGTGTGTTCTGTGCCATCCCTGGATCAGTATGCTCGCACACACAGTACATCAATGTATATATCAAAGTGCAACCACATGTAATTAACGTAAAACTGATATATACCTTAAAATCTCAGCGGAAACAGTCAACGGGAGTGGGGTCCCAATAACACCAACGGCAGGTTGAGTGTAGACCGTAACCCTGAATCATACTCTTAGCCATCGTAGAGCTTATGTGCAACATAAGACGTTGCAGCCATGTAGGTCAGCATTTTGAATATGCCGGCAAGTCACAAAAGAGGGGTGAAAATAATCCTATATACTATATGCTTATATGGCAGGTGGGGCTATAAGTTTAAGTTTTTGCGCAAAGCCAATTTTTCCTACAACAAGAGGGGTAATGCAGAAATTATTACTACAAAGTTGGTTGATTAATGAGATGGTTCCACCAACCAATTCTCATACCCTGGTTAATAATAACACCCTCATCAATATAATTTTTTGTGTTGAGACTTCCTAATAGTTTTAGTTCCTTTGGCTCAAGTTGTCCATGACCGTGGACACGGCTAATCGATTAGGTTTGAGTACTCTGCAGAGTTTTGCACACATTCCCCACAAGATTTGATCGCCTCCGTTGGATTTCTCGCACTTCAGGGTGTTTGAGAAACGGATGACCAAAACATGGTCTTCTAAAGGGTTTCCCCGAGACTCTATCGGTGCCCATCCTTTCCTACCGTTCTTCTACATCTCGTAGCACCGCCTGTCCAGGGTCACTACGATATCCAACCAAGCCAGAGCCCATAATGGCTTGTGGCTATGCAGGTAAGCCTTGGGTCTTGAAGTATCCATCCATCTCTTTGTGCCTGGGTGGACCTTTCGGCGTGAATACTGGCACTTCCCCAGCAACACCTAGGCTAACCACTGGTTTCTCCAGGGCGCCGTTCAACCATCATCCACCCAGAGGTAAGTTGAAAACTCAGAGTCTTGAAGTCTTCATCATCTTGAAGGTATTGAAATTATTACCTCACAACTCTCATGAATCACACAACCAACCCCGTCTACTAATAGCATAGCAAAATTAAATCAACGTTTCCCGGGGTCAATGTGTCAAAGGGTTGAGGGGTGCCTACCACATGATACTACATCAAGTAACCAAGTTTCCAATTTACCTACTTTGCATGCAATTGGGGAGATGGTAGAAGTAATGCAATAAAAACATAGGTATACATGGTCAAAGTGACTTGCCTGTACTGTTGATGAAGAAATAATATCGCTCTCAGAGATAACTGATAGACTATTCGTCACTCTCCGATGAAAATCTATACAATCAAACATTCCATTCTTATAAGCAATCATACTAGCAATCAATTCTAACAATCAAAAGGCAACACAAAACCAAAAGCAACATGGTGGTGATGAAAGGAAATACTTAAGACAAAAGTTAACAAAACTTCATCAACACAACCAAAGTTGGTCTTCTCTACAAGTACATCCAAATTATCAAAAGTAGCAAACAAAAACAAGGTAAAATATAATCAAAAGTAGTTTAGTAAATATTTTACTTAGCAAAAAGAATTACTTTTGAAGAACAACTAGGAACTAAGAAAAACAATACTCTAGCAACTTAAAATTTTAACTACTAGAACATATCAGCGAGAAAAAAACACTAAGTTACTAAAAGAAAAACAAATAGAAAGTATATTCTCATAAGTCTTTATTTTGCAAAAAGAACTAATTGAAATGCTTTTATCAAGATTCTTATGTTGATATAAAACAAGGTCATCCTTGGCTTAAACCACAAACAATCTCAACTATAATACAAATTGTTTCTGGTCTAAACTTAGATTGACAAAACATAAAAATTATGAAACAATTTGTGGAAACTATTTTCAAATATTGGATCAAACTAGCAATGAAAATCCAATTACAAGGTATAATTGAACTAGAATTGATTTTCATGTAACCAACTAATAAAATATTATTTGTTTTGAAGGGCTACTATTTTCTAACAGAAAACTTTATAAAATCCATCACTAATATAAAAGAAAAATATATTTTAAAACAATTTAAAACAAAATAAATATGACTAAACCTAACAAGAACTAAACAGAATCTGTTTTGGTTGAAAATACTATTTTCAAATATTAAAAAAAATCCAAACTCAACCTACTGATAATTAAGGTCACTAGTGACAAGTAGCAAAAAGAATCAACTCAAAATATATTTTTAAACTCAAGATATTCAGAAAATAAGATTTGAAACAAATCTGTTTGAAATCAATTTTGAAATATTCAAATATGGTCAAACTTTATATCTACAGAAACTACATAAAATTTGTGACACAATGCAAAAAGAATAGAATTAAAACACCTAAAACCATAAAATATATAACAAAAAGAAAGACAGAACCTATTCTGTTTTCTAAAACAAAAACAGAAAAAGAAAAAAAAAACTAAACTAACGGACAGGGTGACGTGGCGGTCTCTGATTGGCTACAGGGGTGTGTGCATGGGAGCTAACGAGCGGATGGCCGACTCCTAACAGAAAAACGTTTCGGGTAAAAGACTAAACAAAAAACCGGCCGGTTCATTTAAATTAAACCGAACGGGTACGCACGATCTAATCGAGGCCGTTCAATCAGATCAGACGGAGGGGAGAAGCTCACCGCGGCGGGAGGTCAACTCCGGCGAGGTTCCGGGAAGGCCGAAGCGGTGAGGTCGATGGGGAGGCGTCTCCGGTGGTCCTCCGGCAATGGCGAGGGCTCCAGGCGATGCGGACGAGGACGGCGAGTCGGGTGGTGGTCCTGGCGTCGTCGCGGTTGGTCGGGGGCGTCGGCGACGAGCTCCGAGGCGGCGGCGACGTTCGAGTGTCAACGGGGACGGTGCACTGGTGGGTGTGGGGCTCGGGCAAGGGCACAGGGAGGTGTGCAAGGCCGTGGGGAGGTGGATGGTGGGCTCGGAAAGGCTCGGGGAGGTCGAGGTGGAGCGACACGATGGAAATGGTGCGGCGGCGGCGCTCGGGCTCCGACGAGCTACTACGGCAGCGAGAGGCTTCGGGCAGAGGGGGAAAGTGGGGGAATGGGTAGAGGAGAGGACTAGGGCTTTTATAGGGCCTCGGGGTGGTCGGGGAATGGAAGGGGAGGCGGATCCGGCGTGGTGATCTCGTCGGCGTGGTTTGGGGAGTGAGAGGAGGGAGGTGACCACGAGGTTTGGGGATCGGTCAGTGGGGTCGCACAGTCAGAGAGAGAGAGAGAGAGATCAGCGCGGCGGTGACCATTGCGGAGGAATTTCGGGAGAGTGATTAGAGGCAGGTGGGCCGTGGGCTTTAATATGCGTTAACTATTTCCTTTATTAATTACCAGAGCAATAAAAACAACATTAAGACGTTCAAAACCAGTCCACAAAATAAAGTTTTATATATCAGAATGATCAGGGAAATAAATGCCATTTAATGAACATTTTACACAGCCAAATTAAATACTTTTTAAAAAAATATTTTTCAGAAAATACCTAAATGGCTTTATTTATTTTTGCAAATATTTTTCAAATAACCCCTTGGGTTTTATGATTCAAAAACTTCACAAAAATACCCCTAGTTTGGAGTGTCATATTACTCCTCTCAAAAACTTTGTCAAGGGGTTTGAATGCTTACAAATTCAAATAGGGAATTCAAATATGGAAATGAAACTCCATATGAGAATTTCTCAAATAGTTTTCATATCCTTCTTTTAAACTTCCAACTCCTATTTCATATAATTTGAAGAAGTCCTTTTATCCTCTCTCATGAAAATCATTATGTGGCATAAAGTTTCTGAATTTGAACTATTTTCAAATGAAATTCAAACCATTTTCAAATCCCTTTTCATTCCTTTAAATGGAAGAAGTCATATCATCTTCACTCTGGGACTTTTGTGATGAAATGAATTTGAATTCCTGGAGAGTGAAAGTTTTTGGAAAGTCATTTTATTCCCTCTCATTCAAAAGTTTTCAAAAGTTTCAGATTTTCACTCAATTTCAATCACTCAAGCAAACAAACAATCATTCTAGTATTAATTATAACATTCCAAATTTTGGGATGTTACACGACGACAGGGTGTCCACCGGTGCCAAGGTGACCATGTGCTTTCACATCCTGCTTGGAGCCTTGGAGCAGCTTCACTCAGATCGGGCATCCCACTTGGCCAGCGAATCGCGTAAGCTCTGCCAGGCCGTCCTACGCAAGGTGCTCATCAAGGTGGCTATAAGAACCCCAACCTCAACCTCACCAATGTCCTCGCCCTCTTGCTGAAGGATGAAGACGTCAAGGCACTCAAGGAGCTCATCGTGCCCGTCGTCAAGAGGGTAAGCCAAGTCAAGCGGGTCCAAGGCAATCGCCGGGATTAGCTGCCTCACTCCTCGCTGCCGCATATGTCAAAAACAATTTATTTAATGTTAGAACCTCGGCAAGGCCGATGTAATATTGCTTGTTATGCCTTGAACAATGGTTATGTTATCTTCCTTGCTTGATTTCTTTTCATATGTATGGAACTTTCCCTACGCTTTCTCAGAAAAATCTTGCCGGCGTGTGTAGCCGTACCGCGAGCGCTTCGACGAACGGGTCCTTAGCAGCCTGCTGGCGGTGCTACTGCCGGCAAGATACCTTGGCGTCCTTGGTACCGCTGTTCAAGGTGTTGGTCTCGCTCGAAACAGAATAAAGGCGCGAGCGCTATCACTTGAGTCGTTGAGCGGACTCGAAACAAAACAAGGAGCACAGGCACGACCATTTCAGTCGTCGAGGGTCCCGAACACGGTGAGGGCGCAGCCAATCGCGACACGATTCCCGTGTGTGCAAATTTTTCGTACAGAAGCCGAAATCGCCCAAGGAAAATAACTTCATGGCAAGGATTCACTTGGGGTTTTTGCAACTTATCTTTTTGTTGTTGTGCTCCTTCTGGCAAGTTTTTTTGGGGACGTCGCTCATAGGTATCCGTACCACCATCCCCCCTGGCAAAGCTGCACGCGAGGTGACCTTCTGTCCTTTGAGAAAAAGAAAGAAGAGAAAATATGGATATGGAACCTTGGCGGTCCGTTAGCCCTTGCCGGGATTAAGTGCAATGCAACACTTCAGATAAACATGCAGATAAGTAAACATGAGAATCGATCCGGATTGCAGAACACTTATCTTTATTCAACTATGCACAGGGTCTGAGCCTGGCTTTGTACCAAGGATTACATGCTTCAACGGAAAGACTTGTACAAAAGGTGGTTCTCGAGAGGTTCGACAACTGCGCCTTATGGGTAGAACTTGCGAAGATGTACGATATTCCAGGAGTTGGTCACTGGAATGCCATCTTCAGTCTCTAGGCAGACTGCGCCAGGCCTGGTGACTCGTACTACCCGATAAGGGCCTTCCCACTTTGGCATCAACTTGTTGGGATTCTTGGCGGACCGAACTCTCCGAAGAACAAGGTTGCCTTCCTCAAGACTTCTGGCATTAACCTTGCGGCTATGGTAGCGGCGCAAAGCTTGCTGGTAGCGTGCAGCTCTCACAGCAGCCTAAAGACGGTCTTCCTCAAGGAGCGTCGCGTCATCTTACCGCAACTGCTCTTGCTTGAGCTCATCATAAGAGAGCACTCGAGGTGACCCGTATATGAGTTCTGTGGGGAGAACTACCTCCGCTCCCATAGACGAGGGAGAAGGGTGTCTGGCTGGTAGTTCGATTTGGTGTCGTTCTGATTGACCAAAGAACCACCGGCAACTCATCAATCCAGTGCCTTCCGCACTTGAGCAGCCTGTCGAAAGTTCTCGTCTTGAGGCCTCGTAGCACTTTAGCATTAGCCCTTTCCGCTTGGCCATTGCTCCTTGGGTGGGCAACGGAAGCAAAACAGATTTTGCTGCCAAGGTCTTGGACATACTACATGAAGGTGCGGCTCGTGAACTATGTGTCGTTGTTAGTGATGATTCTGTTGGGAACACCAAAGCGGCAAACTAGACCCTTGAAGAACTTGATGGTTGATTGTGCTGTCACTTTCCTCACTGCTTCCACTTTTGGCCACTTTGTGAACTTGTCGATTGCAATGTACAAGTACTCAAAAAACCCGGCAACACGGGGAAAGGGGCCCAAGATATCAAGCCCCCACACCGAAAACGGCCACGAGAGAGGGATCGTTTGAAGTGCTTGAGCTGGTTTATGTAATCTATTCTAATGAAACTGGCATGCCTCACACTTGGTTACTAATGTCGTTGCATCTTGGAGGGTAGTCAACCAAAAGAAGCCTTGCCGGAATGCCTTTCCGGCAAGGGTTCTTGATCCTATGTGGGAGCCACATATGCCTCCATGTATCTCTGCCAACATCTCCAGTCCATCTTCCCGGGAAATACACTTGAGTTTCACATCGTTCGACCTCTTTCTGTACAGGATGTTATCCATGAACTGGTACATACTAGACCGGCGGGCTACTTTCTTTGCTTCTTCTTCTTCCCCGGGAAGTTCTCCTATCTGAAGGAAACAGACGATGTGTTGTGCCCACGCTGGAGCCTAGGGCTCGACAACAAGGACTAAAGGCATATCCTCTGTCAGGGTAGCATTTGCCTCAACAGCAAGGGCCTGAGGGCCTTGCCAGAGCCTTTTGCACCCCGGCAAGCTTGGCGGGAGCGTGTGCTTCCACGCAAGAGCAGGAGGCCCTATCGGAGCATAGTGTTCACCAACAAGCCTGTCGTTGTCCCTGGCAACCTTCTCGCCGGCGGCTTCCGGGAGCTCTGCCGCGAAATACTTGCCGAAACTTAACTTCCTTCTCTTCTCTTGCCCAGTTGATGGTGTCACGGAGGGTTGAGTTAGTTGGAGCACGAAAGTTCCCGGTTCCACAGGTAACTTAAGGTCAGCACACTTTGATAGGCCATCGGCAACGCTGTTTTCTGGACGTGGAACATGCTCCATTTGCAGGCCGTCAAAAAATTCTTCCAACTTCCTTACTTCATCTACATAAGCTTCCATCAACTGGCTCTCATAATCTTTGTTCACTTGCCCGACAAAAAGTTGAGAATCACCTCTGATAATAAGCTTCTTGATCCCGAGGTCTACCGCGATCCTCAGACCGGCAAGCAATCCTTCGTACTCAGCAGTGTTGTTCGTTGATTTCTCCCGGGGAAAGTGCATCTGGACCACATATCTGAGATGCTCTCCGGTGGGTGCGACGAGAAGCACTCCGGCACCGGCGCCTTGCAGCGAGAAAGCTCCATCAAAATACATGATCCACTCTTGATCGGTTTCCTTACCGGGGAGAGTTGACTCTGGAACTTCTTCATCGGGCGTTGGGGTCCACTCCGCTATGAACTCCGCCAAGGCCCTACTCTGAATGGTCGTAGTGCTTTCAAATTTGAGGCCAAAGCTTGATAGTTCCAAAGCCCACTCGACAATCCTGCAGGTAGCTTCTGGGTTCCGCAAGATCCGCTGTAGCGGGAAGCGGGTGATAACGGTGATCTCATGTTCTTGGAAGTAATGGCACAGCTTCCTCGAGGCCATAAGAAGGCCAAAGAGCAACTTTTGCATGCCAGAATATCTCGGCCTAGCCCCCTACAATAGGGAGCTGACAAAATTGACTGGGCGCTGCACCACTTTCTTCTTCTGGATTGCCTCATTCAACTGCGCAGATCCTCCCTTGCTGGCGCCAAACTCTGCCGGGGACTGTCCTGGCTCGTCGCTTGGCAGTCCTGCCGTTGTCGTTGCTTCCTCATCAACTTCTCTTTTAGCCACTATCGCAGCACTCACCACTTGATTTGTTGCCACTAGGTATAGCAGCAACGACTCTTGTGGTTTTGGCGCGACTAGGACTAGTGGAGAGGAGAGGTACTTCTTCAAATCCTGTAGCGTTGCCTCCGCTTCTGGAGTCCATTTCATTGGGCCTGCCTTCTTCAAGATTTTGAAAAAGGGCAGGGTGCACTCAGCAGATTTTGAGATGAACCTACTCAGAGCAACATAGTCGGGAAGATGGCGCACATCTTTGACTCGTCTTGGTGCCTCAATTTGCTCAATTGCTTTGATCTTGTCGGGATTTGCTTCGATTCCTCGTTGAGATACAAACAACCCAAGAAGCTTGCCGGATGGGACGCCGAACACACACTTCTCAGGATTGAGCTTCATGTTGATCTTGCACAGGTTTGCAAACGTCTCTTCTAGGTCTGATATGAGTGTAGCTTTGTCCTTTTTCTTGCCACAATGTCATCCATATAAGCCTCCATATTTCTATGTAGCTCGGGCTCAAAACCAATCTAGAACACTCTTGCAAAAGTAGAACCAACACTTTTCAACCCTAAAGGCATACGCAAAAAGCAATACGTACCACATGGGGTGATAAATGCGGTCTTCTCCTCATCTTCCTTAGCCATAAAAATCTGATGATAACCGGAATAGGCGTCAAGGAAAGACAACAAATAGCAACCAGCGGTGGAGTCCATGATCTGGTCAATGCGCGGCAAGGGAAAAGGATCTTTGGGACAGGCTCTGTTGATGTCTGGGAAATCAATGCACAACCTCCATTTTTCATTCACTTTGCACACTACGACTGGATTGGCCAACCATGTTGGATGGAGTACTCCTCTAATCAAGCCAGCCACGTTAACCTCGCGCACCCACTATTTGAGTTGGCGGTGAGAGGACTGCGACGAGGCACCTCCCTCTATGCACATCATATCTATAGCCTTCTGAAACTCATGCTCACTGGACTCGTCGTCCTCTTCCACATCATCATCATATCCCCTTGTTTGTCACGGCCACGGGCGGGGCGGTCTTCTTGTTGCTTGGGCTTGCCACGGTGACCCCCTCGACCGACACGCTTCTTGCCGGACCCCTCGGCACCATCCTAGCCTTTCTCCTTGTCTCTCCTGTCGTACTCGACCTTTTTCTTCTCGGCAAGTTGCTCAACTTGTCGGCAATCTTGGAGATCATGGCCTTTGGTGCGATGGATATAGCAATATTACTTGCTAGAGATTTCTGGCTTGCCGGCAAGCACCAGGGCATGGCAGGAGGCGCACCCGGCAACATCATTGCCGGGGTCATCAACCTTGCCCTTCCTGGTGGCGCTGGGGTTGTCGGATCCCTCGACGGCAAACACGGTCTTGCCCTTGCGTTTCTTGTTCCACCACCGGCCCTTCTTTGTAGGGGTGGAGGTGTCTTCATCTTCAGAGTCGACCCCTGCGCTGGCGTCTTCGTCGGGGAGTCTCCTCCCTTCTTCAGCCCGACCACATTTGTCTGTCAAAGCATAAAGCTCGGCGACGTCCCTGACTCTGTTCATCGCCAGCTCTTCCCGCATCCTACAGTTGCGCATGTTTTGATGGAACACGCTGATAACACTGATAGGATAAACGTCTATGATGTTGTGATGCGCGCGGTTGAACCTTTGGATGTATTTGCATAAAGTTTCGCCCTCCTTCTAAGGGATGATGTGTAGATCACTTTCTTGGCTAGGAGCTTGATGACCTCCTGTGAAGGCGCCAACAAACTCGTGGTACAAGTCTGCCCAGGAGCCAATGGACCCCTTTGGCAAGTGCATCAACCACGACCTAACGTTGGGCCTAAGCACCAACGGGAAGTAGTTGGCGAGTATCTTGTTGTCGCGACCCCCGGCAGCTTGCACTGCAATGGTGTAGATGCTCAGGAACTTCGGCGGATGAGTCTTGCCGTCATACTTCTCCGGGACTTCTGGCTTGAACGTGCAGGAGTTGGGCCACTGGATTTGCCGCAGCTCACGGGTAAACGTTGTACAACCCACCTCACAAGGTAGGCTGAAAGGATACCCTGGTGTAGACTTATCTACAGCGGGCCCCGCGCGCCTATCAGACTTGAGGCGCGCTTCCCGCCGCCGCTCGATTGTAGTTCGAGCGTCTTCTTTGCCACATTCTCGAAGAACTTGACGTAGATAGTGGCGTGTCCGTGGGTCAGACAACACCGTCGAGTAACCATCGTAAGTGTCGGTCCGTTGAGTCGGTGACTGGCGATGTGGCTGTGGAAGAGAGTGTGCCGAAGGAGCGCTGCCTCCAGCCCTCTCACCACTGGCGTGAGCCGGCTTGGTGGATCGAAACTTATCTGCAAGGCTGAGAGGCTCTAAATGGTGGCTCTCCATTTGTCGAGCTTCTTCGTAGCAGGAGGGAAGTTTAAGAGTAGCTGCGCCCGCATCATCTCTTCCTCCGACGTGGTCGGCAGCGAGCGGCGCGAGGAACACGAGGTGCTCTAACTCCCAACCGTGTTAGAAGGAGCACCACCGCGGTCCCGCATCGGCAGGCCACTCCCGCTTGCACGCCGGTCCCGTGCATCTTGGGAATGATGTGCAGGAGATTTCCCATGGGGACGTTGAGAACTACGAGCGTCGTTGCGTGGCTCTCCGCACGCGTCCTGAGAAGGTCGCGGCGTAGGCACCGGCATGGGTGCCCTAGAAGATACCATTCTGCCCCCGGAGTTCGCCGTACTACCCGCAGGCGGTACCGCTCCATCCTGAGACCTAGGGGCGCGGGGGTTCCCGCCGCCGCCATTGGCGTCTCCGCGGCGAGTGTCGCCGCTTGCTTGGCCTTGGTCACCGGGGCGTCGTGGAAGTTCTGAACCTCCGCCTCCTCCTACTCCACCCACATCTATGTCGGCTCCTGTCTTCATAGATGCAAGGACGACGGATGTGGATGGGCCAACTATTGTTAGGCCCTTCTTCTTGGGGGCCGTGGCGATGATGAGGATGAAGAAACTAGCACGTTGATTACCAGAATGGGTTCTCACGACCTAGCGCCCCCATACCTGGTGCACCAAAGATGTCATGGGGAACGAACACCTATGGGATCATAGGGACCCCTTTCGGTTAGAAAAGGGGAAGGCTCGCATGAAGAGCCGGTCTGATGAACAGCATGCGAGGATCTATACCCAGGTTCGGGCCACACGGATGCATAAAACACTACTCCTGCTTGGTTGTATTGAGAGTGTGCTTAGGGTTCTAGCTACAGGAGCGCTATGAGCAACTGCCATGCGTTTGAGCTAGGAAGTCCCAAAATTCAGAAGTCCAAAAGTCCTCTACCATATCACCCTGGGCCTCCTTTTATACTCTAAAGGGGATCCCAACAGTGGCGTATAGTGTGTACACAGGGTGTATAGAGCTATAGTGCTATCATACCTAAAAACTGACGGAGTAGGACAAGCGCATTTAATGCATCGTGAGGCATCTCTATATGTCAGTGGGATGGGACGGGATCCCGTCCCATCGGCACCGCATAGCCCCTTCCAACGTTGACGCCGCAACATGCGTCCAGGTGGATCGACACCTAGCCTGTGCACTGGTGGGGCCTTGCCGGGGCTTCGCCTTGCCAGGGCCTTGCCTTCACAAGGCCTTGTTTTGCCTGGGGGTTCAATAGTCCTCTAGGCAAGATCTTGCCAGTGGTCTTGACTCGTCGCCAGGGTGGCTACTACTGCCCGTGCACGAGTAAGGGGCACTTGAGAGCCCAAAACTCTAGTGCACCGACACAATGCATAGGAAGAGAGTTAGACTTTATTGTCACATGATTTATATCACTTTGTGCTCACTACTAAATTAAAAATTATTTTTAATTAAAATTGGCTTTGATATACCTTGGGATCTGAGTGGATCCATTACTTGAGCACTATATGCCTAGCTCAATGGCTTTAAAGAAAGCGCTGCTACGGAGACAACCTGGAAGTTTTAGAGAGTCATTTTATTCTATTGTCTGATTTTACGTAGTTCAAAAGAAAAACAAAAAAGTGGGGAACATAAACTTTTTCAAAAAGAAAAGTGAAAGTGAGAAAGACGAGCAATCTTGAAGTGGGTGCTAGCCTTGAACTTTGTTCATGCCCATGGAAACTTTGAGAATCTTGATTACAGAAAATTTTCAACAAAAATAATTATCCCCTTGTATAAATCCATTGTATTATAAAAATAATGCACCCACCATATATCCTCCCTCAAAACAACCACCATACCTACCTATTATGGCATTTCCATAGCCATTCCGACATATATTGCCATGCAACTTCCACCGTTCCGTTTATTATGACACGCACCATCATTTTCATATTGCTTTGCATGATCGTAAGATAGCTAGCATGATGTTTTCATGGCTTGTCTATTTTTGATGTCATTTGTTATGCTAGATCATTGCATATCCCGGTACACCGCCGGAGGCATTCATATAGAGTCATATTTTGTTCTAGATATCGAGTTGTAATTCTTGAGTTGTAAGTAAATAAAAGTGTGATGATCTTCATTATTAGAGCATTGTCCCATGTGAGGAAAGGATGATGGAAGCTATGATTCCCTCACAAGTTGGGATGAGACTCCGGACTTTATGCAAAATAGAAGAGGCCAATGAATCCCAAATAAAAAAACAAGGCCTTACATGCCCACCAAAAATTTAAAAAAAAAGAGAGAGAAAATAGACAAGGGACAATGCTACTGTCCTTTTTCCACACTTGTGCTAAAAAGTAGCACCATGATCTTCATTATAGAGAGTCTCATATTTTGTCACTTTCATATACTAGTGAGAATTTTTCATTATGTAACTTGGCTTGTATATTCCAATGATGGGCTTCCTCAAATTGCCCTAGGTCTTCATGAGCAAGCAAGTTGGATGCACACCCACTTAGTTTCTTTTTGAGCTTTCATACACTTATAGCTCTAGTGCATCTGTTGCATGGCAATCCCTACTCACTCACATTAATATCTATTAATGAGCATCTCCATAGCCTGTTGATACGCCTAGTTGATGTGAGACTATCTTCTACTTTTCCTTCACAACCTCCACCATATTCTATTCCATCTACAGTGTATCCATGGCTCATGCTCATGTATTGCGTGAGAGTTGAAAAAGATTGAGAACATAAAAGGTGTGAAACAATTGCTTGACTTCTCATCGGGGTTGTGCATGATATAAATACTTTGTGTGGGGAAGATGGATCATAGCCAGACTATATGATATTTTAGGGATAACTTATACAATTGCTTTGTTAGAATGCTTGAAGTATTATTGTCTTAATGTCAAATGATAGACTATTGCTTTGAATCACTCGTGTATTAATATTCATGCCATGATTAGATTATATGAACAAGATTATGCTAGGTAGCATTCCAAATCAAAAATTATCTTTTTTATCATTTACCTACTCAAGGACGAGCAGGAATTAAGCTTGGGGATGCTGATACATATCCATCGTATCTATAATTTTTGATTGTTTCATGCCAATATTCTACGACTTTCACATGCTTCTGGCAACTTTTTATACTGTTTTTGAGACTGACATATTGATCGAGTGGCCAATGCCAGTTCCTGTATGTTGCATGTTTTTTGTTTCGCAGAATATCCATACCAAACCAAGTACAAACGCGATAAAAACTTACAAAGATTTTTTTGGAATATATGTGATTTTTGGGAAAAAGAATCAACGCGAGATGATGCCCGAGGAGGTGGCAAGCCCTCTAGGTGCGGCCCACCCACCTAGCTGCGCCTAGCAGGCTTGTGGCCACCCCTTAGGTCGGTTGGAGATGTCCTTTGGCTGCAAGAGAGATAATTTATGGATAAACATCCCCTCACAATTTCAGCCTGGTGGTAGTTACAGATCTCCGGATTTTTAAGAAACGGTGAAAGTCCAGAATGTGGGAGCGCAAAAACAGAAGGAAACAGAGAGAGAGATCCAATCTCGAAGGGGCTCTCGCCCCTCCGCCGCCATGGAGGCCATGGTCCAGAGGGGAAACCCTTCTACCATCTAGAGGGGAAGGTCAAGGAAGAATAAGAAGGCGTGAGGCTTTCTCTCCCTCTCCCCCGGTGGCGCCGGAACGCCACCGGGGCCATCATCGTGACGACGATCTACTCCAACAACTCCGCCATCTTCACCAAGACCTCCATCACCTTCACCCATCTATCTATAGCGATATACTCTCTCGCAACCCACTGTACCCTCTACACTAAAATGGTGCTTTATGCTTCATATTATTATCCAATGATGTGTTGCCATCCTATGATGTTTGAGTATATTTTTGTTGTCCTATGGGTTGATTGATGATCATGATTGGTTTGAGTTGCATGTTTTTATTATTGGTGCTGTCCTATGGTGCTCTCCGTGTCATGCAAGCGTGAGGGATCCTCGCTATAGGGTGTAGCAATGTGTTCATTATTTGCCTATGGTGGGTTGCGTGAGTGACAAAAGCATAAACCCGAGTAGGTGGGTTGTTGCATATGAGGGTAAAGAGGACTTGATACCTTATAATGCTATGGTTGGGTTTTACCTTAATGATCTTTAGTAGTTGCGGATGCTTGCTAGAGTTCCAATCATAAGTGCATATGATCCAAGTAGAGAAACTATGTTAGCTTATGCCTCTCCCTCATATAAAAGTGCAATAATGATGACCGGTCTAATTATCGATTGCCTAGGGACAATTCCGCAACTCCTACCACCACTTTTTCCATACTCGTTAAACTAACTTAGTTGTTTCTTTATATTAGCAGCCCCTAGTTTTATTAACGTGCTCCTTATTATCTTGTAAACCTATCATGTTACACCTACAAAGTACTTCTAGTTTCATACTTGTTGTAGGTAAAGCGAATGTTAAGCGTGCATAGAATTGTATCGGTGGTTGATAGAACTTGAGGGAATATTTGTCTACCTTTAGCTCCTCGTCGGGTTCGACACTCTTACTTATCAAGAAAGTCTACAATTGATCCCCTACACTTGTGGGTTATCATGCCCAATTTGCAAGTTATGACCACTAATTGACAAAAAACGTCATCATATAGATAAAATACACACTCCTTAACATCCCAAACATATCGAGTAATTTGCAGTCGTTCAATCATGTTTTGCTCCCCACTAGAGGCCTACCTCTCCATTTACAAGTTAATAAGGATTGATTTTCGATGTGTTGAAGACAAAAACACAGACAAACTTTCTTTGTGGGAAGTAAAAACATCATCATTGGGGGCATTGCACCTTACTTAACACGATAACATTCAATCATCCCCCTCTTCTTGTTGTTGCATAAGAACAACTATATTCTTCATATTGGCGATCTCCGTATTCATAGGGAGTGTGCCTCATATCCATTATGGAGGCTATCGAGGCAAAGTGCAAAGCAACAATAGACATATTGACACCCTTCATATTTGTGGGACTTACTCATCGATGGAACATACTTTTCCCAACTTTTCTGCCATCCCACATGAGAGGGGGGAGGGGCATGTGAATTTTTTTTCGCGCCTCATGCTACTATTTTATGGAGTGAGCTCCAAAATATAACCCGGAGATGTCAAGTATGACGACTGTGAGACCATATATGAAGGTCAGTCCATAATTTATGAAGATCCGGAGGCATATGATGACTCCACTGAAGTGCATTTTTTTAGCAAGAATCATCGTATTGATGTTTATTATGGTAGATGATATGAAAACTTTGCTAGAGTTGCTCCAAGGGGTAAAGGATTTGCTTCACATGCTTGGGAGGACTTTCCTATTAAAAAGTACACACAAGGTCACTTGTGGTAGAAAAGCTACACATATATGCAAATCACATAGATGGGTGGTCTTAGAAAATAAGACCTTGTTGGATTATAATGGACACTAATACTTCTAGAAACAGTCTTTCGCTCAGCTTGATATGTAAAGCTCAAATGGTTAAACAAAAACAAGGTGGTGTGTAAATCCCTTACAAGCAAGTAATAAAATGAAAACAACAACCAAGGGAATGACAAGAACGCCAACAACCTAAAACTAAACATGAAAACACGAGCCACCGCCAAAAATGAGGTGACCTAGACTACCAAACCGTATTTTAACCGTACACCTTGGAAAACAATCGAACCCCGGCGCATTGAACAAACCAAGCAATCACCACAGAGGACAAGTGATGACCCAAAAGTATAGGGGATCGATCGTATTCCTTTCAATAAGTAAGAGTGTTGAACCCAACGAGGAGCAAAAGAAAGTGACAAGCAGTTTTCAACAAGGTATTCTCTACAAAAGTGTTGTACGTAACAGTGATAGATAGTTTTTTAGCAAGATAATTCATAACAAGTGACAAGTAACAATAGTTGCAAGTGTGCAGCAAGGATGCCCAATTCCTTTTATAGCAAAGGACGGGCTGAAAAGTAATTTTATATAAAGCAAACGCTCTTGATAACTCATGGGAGTTACCATCTAGTCATGTTCATCATGTTGAGTTGATTCATGTTCGTTACTTTGATAATTTGATATGTGGGTGGACCGGTGCTAAGTGTTGTTCTTACTAGAACAAGCAACCCACTTATGATTACCCCTCTCACAAGCATCCGCAACTACGAAAGAAGAATTAAGATAAATCTAACCATAGCATGAAATGTGTGGATCCAAATCAGCCCCTTATGAAGCAACGCATAAAGTAAACATGATGGCATGAGACTTGACGTGGCTTGAGACTGTGTCGGTATTTCCCCAAAGAGGAAAGGATGATGCGGCACAACTAGGGCAAGTATTTCCCTCAGCTATGAAACCAAGGTTATCAAACCAGTTGGACAACCAAGTAACACTATGTAAACGGTACCTGCGCAGAAAGACCAAATACTTGCAACCCGACGCGTAAGATATGTTTTCAATATCTCCACGGTAAAAGATAGATAGGTTTGTACGAGATTGGATAAATAGATCGCTTAAGAACACAAAATCAAATATGCAAGTAAAAAGTGCAGCAGGGTATGTTTGGGTTTTTGGAATAATAGATCTGAAAGCAAATGCCGAAGAAGATAGATCGGAAATCAATATATTAAAAGATAGACCCGGGACCGTAGATTTCTCTAATGGCTTCTCTCAGGAAAATAGCACATGGTGGGTAAACAAATTACTATTGGGAAATTGATAAAAGATCAAAGAATAATGATGATATCCAAGGAAATGATCAATATATAGGCATCACATCCAAGATTAGTAGACCGAAACATTTCTGCATCTACTACTATTACTCCATGCATCGACCGCTATCCACCATGTATCTAGTGTATTAAGTTCATGGAGAAACGGAGTAATGCAATAAGAACTATGACATGATGTAGACAAGATATATTCATGTAGGAATAGACACCATCTTTTTATCCTTAATAGCAATGATACATGACTGCTTCACTGCCCCTTCCGTCACCAGGACAAGACACCGCAAGATCGAACCCATCACAAAGCACCTCTTCTCATGGCAAGAAAAATCGATCTAGTTGGCCTAACTAAAACAAAGATTCAAATAATAAATACGAGGCTATAAATAATCATGCATATAAGATATCAAAAGAATACTCAAATAATATTCATGTATGGAAACTGATCATGAACTCAAACTTCATCGGATCCCAACAAACACACTGTAAAAAGTCATCACATCAAATAGATCTCCAAGACACCATTGTATTGAGAATAAAGAGAGAGAGAGAGAGAGAGAGAAAGGGGGGAGAGAAAGCCATCTAGCTACTGCCTACGGACCCGTAGGTCTATGGTGGACTACTGATAACCCACAATATAGGGGATCGCAACAGTTTTTGAGGGTAGAGTATTCAACCCAAATTTAAAGATACGACACAAGGGGAGCCAAACAATATTTGAGAGTATTAGCAGTTGAGTTGTCAATTCAACCACACCCGGTGATAAATATCTACAACAAAGTAATCAGTAGCACAGTAATATGATAGTTTGATAACAATGGTAATAGTAACAGTAGCAGTAACAGTAGCAGCAATAGTTTTGTAGCAAGTGCAACAGTAACAGCAGTAATAGTAACTTGGTAAGAGAAATAAGTGGAAAGATCGTAGGCACTGGATCGGACTATTTTTTGGATCATATTCATCATATAACAGTCATAACCTAGGGCGACACAGAACTAGCTCCAGTCCGTCAATGTAATGTATCCATATATTCCGTATATAGTCATACGTGCTTATGGAAAAGAACTTGCATGACATCTTTTGTCCTACCCTCCCGTTGCAGCGGGGTCCATAAGGAAACTAAGGGATATCAAGGCCTCCTTTTATTAGAGAACCGGAACAAAGCATTAACACTTAGTGAATACATGAACTCCTCAAACTACGGTCATCACCGTGAAGTATCCCAATTATTGTCACTATGGGGTTGACGGATCATAACACGTAATAGGTGCCTATGACTAGGCAAGATGAGATCAAGAACATAGATATAATGATCATAACATAAACGGTTTAGATCTGAAATCATGGCACTCGGGCCTTAGTTACAAGCATTAGCATGGAAAAGTCATAGCAACATCAATCTTACAACATAGTGGATACTAGGGATCAAGCCCTAACAAAACTAACTCGGTTACATGATGAATCTCATCCAAATCATCACCGACTAGCAAGCCTATGGAGGAATTACTCACTCCCGATGGGGAGAATCATGGAATTGGCTATGGAGAAGGGTTGATGATGACGAAGACCGGAGATTCCCCTCTTCGGGGCCCCAAACGGACTCCAGATCTGGCCTCCCGATGAAAAACAGGAGGTGACGGCGGCTCCGTATCATGAAACGAGGTAAAACATTCTCTCTGATTTTTTCCGGAAACTTTTGAATTTATAGCGATGGAATTAGGTTCGGGGGACCCACGAGGTATCCACCCTCCACCAGGCCGCGCCATGGGGGCCTGGCGCGCCTTGGTAGAGCATGGGCCCCTTGGGCCCCCTCTTAGGTGGCTTCTGGCTCCATAATTCCTTCAATATTCCAAAATAAATATCCAAAAAGTTTTGCTCCATTCTGAGAACTTTTATTTCTACACAAAAATAACACCATGGTAGTTATGTTGAAAACGGCATCGGTCCGGGTTAGTTTCATTCAAATCATGCAAATTAGAGTCCAAAATAGGAGCAAATGTGTTAGGAAAAATAGATACGTTGGAGACGTATCAACTCCCCCAAGCTTAAACCCTTGTTTGTCCTCAAACAATTCAGTTGACAAACTGAAAGTGAGAAAGAAAAACTTTTGCGAATCTTTTGTTCTTGTTTACATATATATACCTAAGTAGCACCCATGTTTTTAGCAAAGATCATGACTAACCATGTCAACAATAACTCTTAAAGACTATATTAACTCATATCAATGACACAGGCAACTAGCGAGCAATAATAAGATATCTCAAGTGCAAACAATTTTTCAACACAATCATGATATAATATGACAATAATGGTATCTCGGTAGCCCTTTCTGAGGCCGCCAAACATAAATGCAGAGCAAACTAAACATTGCAATTCATCGTAGAAAAGATCCAGTCATGATGCATCCAACATTCACTATACACAATGCATGAGGATGACAATAGTGCTCTCAGATCTGGCACTTATTTTAGAAGATGATGATTCAACATTAAACAAAATAGATAGTCCCTTCGCAGAGGGAAACAGAGATTTGCAGAGGTGCGAGAACTCAAGGATTAAATAAGAGATAAGTATAATTTCGGGAGGTACACCCTTCCTGTCAACTTTATGACCAAGAGCTATCAATATCTTCCATGTTAAACAAATTAGTGGTTGTTCCCAAGTGATAAAAGTAAATGTTTACTCCCCCTCCACCAACAAACACACTCCAGGGCGATCCGAATCCACGGGTGCCGTCCAAACCAACAACATTCCTGGGGAGTTTTGTTTAATTATTTCCATTTATTTTGATTTTGGGACTGGGAATCCCTATTACCGTCCTTCTCGTGCAAGGACGAGTGAATAAACACTCATCATGCGAGTAACCCGCTTAACATGGAAGATACTGACCACCCCTGTCGCTCTATAAGCAGTCCAGGCACATAAAATAGATGTTCATTTGAAATTTTAGAGGTGGCACATGCAAATTTACTTGGAATGGTAGGGTAATATCGCATATAGGTAGGCATGGTGGACTCATCTGGAATAACTTTGGTTTAAGGGTTTTTGATGCACAAGTAGAATTCCCACTTAGTACAGCTGAAGGCTAGCAAATATGTTGAGAAGCGGCCATCTAGAGAGCAAATACGGTCATAAACATGCATTACGGCTAATAAACATTGAATGCTATCATGACTAAGATATGGACACCATGAACATAAATATAATGAAGGCTATGTTGGTTTTGATTCAACTACATGCGTGAACATGTACCAAGTCAAGCCACTTGAAACATTTAGAGGAGGATACCATATCATCATACTACATCACAACCATTTTAATGCATGTTGACAGCCAAGATAAATCATTATCCACTCCAAGCTACTTGCGCATGGCATGAATAACTATGATCTCTAATTTTCATTGCAAACATAATCAATCATAATATGCTGAATCATGGATACCAAGTTAAACATATTTACAAAAACAAGAACAAGTTGAGTTCATACCCGCTTTTCTCTACCACAGTCAATTCATCAAATGTCGTCATTATTGCCTTTCACTTGCACAACCGAATGATATGAAATAATAATGCAAGAGTGTCGTGGACTAAGCTGGAACCTACAAACATTTTCTTAAAGAGGAGAATACAAAGTAATATGGGCTCTGTGTTAGAACAACAATAATGCATATGAGAGCCACTCAACATTTTCATTGTGGTCTTCTCCTTGGTATGACTCAATAAAAGAAAAAGAATTTTAGAGAAATACACTCAAATATTTTTGGAGTTTTTAGTTTTTCTCGAAGAAATCAAATAAGAGAAGGAAAAACAAAATCGAGAAAAACTATTTATACGGGAGAACTCCCAACAAGCAAAAGAAGAAATGAGAAATCTTTTGGGGTTTTCTTTTAATTCTACAACTAACTAAACTGAAAAGAAAAAGGAAAAGAAGCAAGAAGTATTTTTTTTGATTTTCAAAGACACAAGAAGAAAACAAGAAAAATAAATCAAACATGGATAATACAGTTAAAGAGTGTGGACACCGACAAATGAAATGAAATGTGTGAACATGAATGTAATGTCGGTGGAAATACGTACTCCCCCAAGCTTAGGTTTTTGGCCTAGCTTGGTAATCACCATCCGTAGTAGCCGTCCGGTCCCATGTTGAATTGTGGTGGAGGAGGTACCTGAGCATCCCAATCCTGGAGTTCCTCCTTTGCCGCAGCTTGGTTATTCTGATAGGCGATGATATCATCTGGCAAAATTCTGTATTCGTTCCTGGCACCAAAATCAAACGAAGCAGGTGCAGGCAACGGGATAACATCACGGATTACGACACTAAATACCAGATTATAGCGTATATTATGAAATTGGTCGGCTTCATCAAGAAAGTGATGATCCCTCAACGACCTGTAGTCTATACAAACCTTGGGCAAAAGATAATCATGTGGGTGTATCTGAACCCCTAAACAACTCACTAAGCGAGTGGCGTAAATGCCAGCATGTATCTTACCCTTACTCTTGTTAAGTTGTAGTCGTCGTGCAGCAATAGCTCCTAGGCTAAAAGTGTGATCATTATATAATGCACGTTGCAAAATAGCAAGGTTCGGAGCACTGAGTGCACCAACCTTTTCCTTAGCAGTTAAACACTTAGAAATGAATATAGCAAAGTAGTGCACAGAAGGAAACTGCAAGGTAGTGGCAGTGGTTTTCGACACGCCTCTATCTTCACACATTGTTAAGGTGAGGAGGAAATCCTCAAACTCTGTTGGCCTAGGCTCTCTTAATTCCCCGTCAGAAGGAATCAAGCATATGTCACAAAAGACGGTGAATGGTATTTTGTAGTTTTCAGCATATAAATTAAACTGCACCTTAGGAGGGTTGTTCCTATTTAGGAAATTAAAACTTTGCACAAAGGAATTTGTGAGGATGTAATACTGGTCACACTTATCCGCGAGGAAGTTGGTCAGCCTAGCATTGTCAATAAATTGAGAAAATTCTTGATAGAAACTAGCTTCCTCCATAAAGGGAATATGTGGCCATTCGCACGGCCGCACTTCTTCCCTCCTTGGAATGTGTAGGTCGCTATCAAATGACTCCCCAATAACTCCTTTGGCATTCTTCTTGGAGGAGTACTTCCTAAAGAAATTCATCTTGTATTCAACAAATAAAATTCTGAAAAAATTTAGTCCATAAAAATTTGTTAACAAAACTAAATAAAATTGATAGCAACTACTCCTAGGGATGCGCAGAGGCCATATCAAGCATTCAAACTACTTAGAACTCTACGAATTCAACATGCAAGCTCATTTACGGCAGCACCAAGAGTAGCTAATTACTCTAAAAATAAACCACTAAATCAAAAACTAATTGGAGCAATGGGGGAGTTACATATCGAGAATCAATCCTCTAAAACAGTTTCGAAAATAGAGCTTTGAGCAAAGAGATCGAAATCCACGGGTTCTTCAGCAAGAACACGAGGGAGAGAGCAATGGTGATTTTCTTCAGGTGGTAGGAGATGACATGGGCTACAGAGATAAGTGAGGGCACCCACACTCCACCAGGCCGCACCAGGGGGTCTCGCGTGCCTTGGTGGAGCATGGCTACTTGGTGCACACCCCTCTGGTATTATTTGTCCTAGAAGTTCATAAATAAATAAGAACAATTCATATCAATTTTTCACGGCATTCTGAGAACTTTTTATTTTTGGGTCTTTTTGCACGGGAAAACGGAAAGTTGGAAAAGCATGGCATTTTATTTTATTTAACTAAGAAAAACAGAAAACCAAAGGTGGATACATAAATTTGTGTATACTAAATTCATCAACTTCATACCTCTTGAAAATGATTCATTAATAAGGTTGATCAAGTCTTATTAACAACCACTTCCAATTAGCATGAAACCGAAGAACTTTCATAAAACACTAGGTTACCTCAACGGGGATAGGCAGGTTCCCAACCATGATAATATCATATTTCCTTTTGAAAGTGGGTAGATGTAATTAAAAGCTTCCAATAATGAGTTTAAAAGAATTTTCAATGACATTCACACCATTCACTTGGAATTGTTTCTTCGGAAAGTGCGCGTATGCTCATTACCATTGATATGAAAAGTGACCTTGCTTTTATTGCAATCAATAACAGCCCTGCAGTATTCAAAAAGGGTCTACCAAGGATAATCGACATGTTGTCATCCTCGCGCATCTCAAGAATAACAAAGTCCGTTAAGATAGTGACATTTGCAACAACAATGCGCACATCCTCACAAATACCGATAGGTATGGCAGTTGATTTGTCAGTCATTTGCAATGATATTTCTGTAGGTGTGAGTTTATTAAAATCAAGTCTTTTATATAAATAGAAAGGCATAACACTAACACCAGCTCCTAAATCACATAAAGTAGCTTTGACATAATTTCTTTTAATGGAGCAAGGTATACTTGGTATTCCAGGATCTCCAAGTTTTTTAGGTACTCCATCCTTAAAATAATAATTAGCAAGCATGGTGGGGATTCCAACTTCAGGTATCTTTCTTTTATTAGTGATGATGTCTTTCATATACTTAGCATAAGGAGGCATCTTTAAAATATCCGTTAAGCGAGTATGCAAAAAAGACTGGCCTAATCATTTCAGCAAAGCGTTCAAATTCTTCACCATCCTTTTTCTTAGATGGTTTAGGTGGGAAGGCATGGGTTCCTGAACCCATGATTCTCTTTCTTTACGATGTTTTCTAGCCACAAAGTCTTTTTTATCATATCATTTATTTTTAGGTTGTGGGTTATCAAGATCAACAACAGGTTCTATCTCTACATCATTATATAGTTCTTTATCATTACTAGGTGAGTATCCTCATGAACATCACTATCATTATCATAATCACTAGGTGGATGTTCATTACCAGATTGAGTTTCAACATCAGAAATAGAAACATCATTAGTATCATTAGGAGGTTTTCCTATCTCAGGTTCACTAGGAGCATGCAGAATCCTATCATCTTTCTTTTTTTTCTTTTTCTTCTTAGAAGGACTAGGTGTATCAACATTAATTCCTTGAGATTCTTGTTCAATTCTTTTAGGATGACCCTCGGGATAAAGAGGTTCTTTGGTCATTCTACCTCCTCTAGTTACTACTCTAATAGCATGATCATTCATATTATTATTCATTTCATCAAGCAATTCTCTTTGAGATTTAGAAACTTCTTCTAATTGAGTTTGAACCATAGATCCATGTTTTCCCACACCTCTAACATCATTACTGATTCTAAATAGCAAGTCACTCAAGCGAGCAATCATATCAGAATTATATTTCAAGTGTTTCACAATATTTGCATTGAATTGCTCTTGCTTCATAATGTAGTTATCAAACTCATATAAGCATTGACTAGGATGTTTATTGTAAGGGATATCACCTTCATCAAACTTTAATAAAGAACTTACCTCTACCACCTATGGAGGTGGTGGTGTGTTGAGCCCTTGTATTTGTTTAATAGGTGGTAAATGCTTAACATCCTCAGCTTTAATGCCTTTTTCCTTCATACATTTCTTTGCCTCTTGCATATCTTCAAGACTGAGAAATAAGATACCCTCTTCTTTGGAGTGAGTTCAATTGGTGGTTCAGGGAGAATCCAATCATCATAGTTCTTCAATATATTATTCAATAGTTCTTTAGCTTGTTCAACAATTCGTTCCCTGAAAACACAACCAGCACAACTATCTAGGAAGTCCCTAGAAGCATTAGTTAGTCCATTATAGAAGATATCAAGTATTTCATGTTTCTTAAGAGGATGATCAGCAAAGCATTAAGCAATTGGAGGAGCCTCCCTCAATCTTGTGGGAGACTCACTTCTTCAATTTGCACAAAGTTAAATATTTCCTGTAAGGCAGCTTGCTTCTTATGAGCAGGAAAATATTTATTAGGGAAGTAGTAAATCATATCCTGGGGACTACGCACACAACCAGGAGTAAGAGTATTGCACCATATCTTAGCATCACCCTTTAATGAGAACGAAAATAATTTGAGAATATAATAGTAGCGAATCTTCTCATCATGAGCAAATAGGGTGGCTATATCATTTAGCTTAGTAAGGTGTCCTACCATAGTTTCAGTTTCATAGCCATGGAAAGGATCGCATTCAACCAAAGTAATTAACTCTAGGTCGACAGAGAATTCATAATCCTTATCGGTAACAAACATAGGTGAAGTAGCAAACTTGGGATCACATTTTGTTTTAGCATTCAAAGTCTTTTCTTTATACTTGCATAGTAATTTCTTAATATCATTTCTATCCTTACAAGCAAGAATCTCTCTAAATATTTCTCCATCTAAAGCATAACTTCCAGGTATCTTAGGCATTTCAAATCTACGAGAGCTAGGCCTATTAGGTGTTTCATAATCATCGGTTTGAAAGTTCTCATCAGTTTCAGCAGATTAATCAGTTTCAATGATTTCATTCTCTTTAGCTCTAGCAATTTGTTCATGAACAAATTCACCTAATGGCACAGTTTCATCAAGCATGGTACTAGCATCATCATAAGCATCATTCATAGCAGAAGTAGCATCATCAATATCAGGATTAATAGCATGTGGTGGTGTTGCAAGTTTACTCATAATAGAAGGTGAATCAAGTGCAGAGTGCGATGGCAATTCCTTACCTCCCCTCATCTTAGAGGGAAAAATATTGGTTTTAGTATCCTTTGGATTCTTCATATTGATCAATTGATATAAATCCCAAGTGACTCAACAAATATAGATATGCTCCCCGGCAACATTGCCAAAAGAGGTCTTGATAACCCACAAGTATAGGGGATCGCAACAGTTTTCGAGGGTAGAGTATTCAACCCAAATTTATAGATTCGACACAAGGGAGCCAAAGAATATTTGACAGTATTGGCAGTTGAGTTGTCAATTCGACCACACCTGGACATAAATATCTGGAGCAAAGTAATTCGTAGCACAGTAGTATGATAGTTTGATAGCAGTGGTAACAGTAACATAGCGGTAAGAGTAGCAGGAATAGTTTTGTAGCAAGTGCAACAGTAACAACAATAATAGTAACTTAGCAAGAGCAATAAGTGGAAAGATCGTAGGCACTGGATCGGAGTATTTGTTGGATGATATTCATCATATAACACTCATAACCTAGGGCAACACGGAACCAGATCCAGTTTGTTAATGTAATGTAGCCATGTATCCATATAGTCATACATGCTTATGGAAAAGAACTTGAATGACATCTTTTGTCCTACCGTCCCATGACAGTGGGGTCCATAAGGAAACTAAGGGATATTAAGGCCTCCTTTTAATAGAGAACCGGAACAAAGCATTAACACTTAGTGAATACATGAACTCCTCAAACTACGGTCGTCATCGTGAAGTATCCCAAATATTTTCACTGTGGGGTTGACGGATCATAACACGTAATAGGTGCATATGACTAGGCAAGATCGGGTCAAGAACATAGATCTAATGATGATAACATAAATGGTTCAGATCTAAAATCATGGCACTCGGGCCCTAGTGACAAGCATTAAGCATGGCAAAGCCATAGCAACATCACTCTCAGAACATAGTGGATACTAGGGATCAAGCCCTAGCAAAACTAACTCGATTACATGATGAATCTCATCCAACTCCTCACCGACCAGCAAGCCTATGAAGGAATTATTCACTCCCGGTGAGGATCATCATGGAATTGGCGATGGAGAAGGGTTGATGATGACGAAGACCAAAGATTCCCCTCTCTAGAGCCCCAAACAGACTCCACATCTGGCCTCCCGATGAAGAACAGGAGGTGGCGGCGGCTTCGTATAGTGAAACGAGGTATAACCTTCTTTCTGATTTTTCCGGAAAAAATGTGAATTTATAGCGTTGAATTAGGGCCAGGGGACCCACGAGGTGTCCACCCTCCACCAGGTCGCGCCAGGGGGGCTCGTGCGCCCTAGTGGAGTGTGGGCACCCTGGCCCCCCTCTCAGATGGATTATTGCTCCATATTTCCTTAAATATTCCAAAATAAATCTCCAAAAAGTTCTACTCCATTCCGAGAACTTTTATTTCTGCAAAAAATACCATGGTAGTCCTGCTAAAAATAGTGTCAGTCCGGCTTAGTTTCGTTCAAATCATGCAAATTAGAGTCCAAAACAAGAGAAAAGGTGTTAGGAAAATTAGATACGTTGGAGACGTCTCAACTAATCATACATCATCGGAGAGGCCCCCAGGAAGACGATGCACCCCTCTGTGATGGTTTTATATTGGATATCGTGGTTCTAGAACTTGCAACGACTGGAATTGTGTTTCGTCGACTCTCGTAGGGTTTCTAGAATATTAGGGTATTTATAGAGCTGAGAAGCGGTGGAGGAGGCTCCTGTGAGCCCCACAACCCACCAGGGCATGCCTGGGGCCTCTAGCATGACCTGGTGTATTCATTGCATAACTATTGACTTCCATGCTTGCACAGGGAATCACAAACCTTAACACCAATATTCTTACTAAAGCATAATTACTCACCAACATAACTCACATATCACTATCATCATGTCTCAAAACTATTACAAGGAATCAAGTTTAGTTTGTCCAATGATCTTCCCGAAAGTTTTTATTATATCCTTCTTGAATATCTATCACTTTGGGACTAGTTTCATATATTGCCATTGCTTTTGACAAGCTCAAATACATTTAAGTGAAGAACATGAGCATAAAAATTTCATCTCTCAAAATAATATAAGTGAAGCATGAGAGAATTTCTTCAAAATTTACTAACTCTCAAATTAATCTAAGTGAAGCATGAGAGTATTTCTTCAAAAACTTAAAGCACACCATTCTCAAAAAGATATAAGTGAAGCACTAGAGCAATTCCATAGCTCAAAAATATTAAGTGAAGCATATAGAGCAATTCCAACAAATCATAGCATAATTTTGGCTGTCTCAAATAGGGGTGTCCAGCAAGGATACTTATGACAAACTAAAAAATAAAATCAAACAAAGAATCATATAATACAAGACGTTCCAAGCAAAACTCATGATATGTGATGAATAAAAATATAGCTCCAAGTAAAATACCGATGGTCGTTAGAAGAAAGAGGGGATGGACTCGGGGCATCCCCAAGCTTAGTTGCTTGTTTCTCCTTGGATATTATCTTGGGGTTCCATAGCATCCCCAAGCTTAGGCTCTTTTCACTCCTTATTCCTTCATCCATCGTGATCTCACCCAAAACTTGAAAACTTCAATCACACAAAACTTAACAAAATCTTCATGAGATCCATTAGTATAATAAAGCAAATCAACATTCTAAGTAATGTTGCAAACCCATTCATATTTTATTATTGCATTATATCTACTGTATTCTAACTTTACCATGGCTTATACACTCCAATACAAACCATGGATTCATCACAAAAAGCACAAAATGCAACGAAAACAGAATCTATCAAAAACAGAATAATCTGTAGTAATCTGTACTCTAACCATACTTCTGTAACTCCAAGAATTCTGAAAAATTATGACAACATTATAAATTTGCATATCAATCTTGTATAACACATTTAGAATTTTCGTCGTTTCTATGATTTTTGAAAAATTCTTCTACTCGACACAAAGGTTTCTCTTTTTCAACAAGATGAAATCAAATATCACCCAACATGATCCTAGCACAAACACTAATTAAAACATAAAAAACACAATCATAATAGTATCATAATTGTTTAAACACTCAAGAACAGGAAGAAAAAAGTAAAAAAATATTATTCATTGGGTTGCCTCCCAACAAGCGTTATCGTTCTATGCCCCTAGCTAGGCATAATCCATAGATTCAGTATTGTCATCTTTAGTATTTGCCACCTTTGTGAGTGCTTTCTCAAACCCATGAGGTTCTTTATGCTTCCCCAAATTTTCAGGAGAATGAACATCTTGACATCTAAAATATCTGAAATCTTGCAAAGCGTAATCATAGTATTCTCGCGATTGAGGTTTCCACTAATATGTTTAAGAGGTTCATTATATTTTTGCAACTCGACCAAATGATTATGTAAATCTCCCAACTTGTCTCAAATTTGAACTCCTTGTGTAATATAAAACCCCTTTTTTGGTGGAGGAACCCCCAATATCCCCTCTAAAAATTTTTGTAAGCAGTATTGGAATCAAGCTCAGTAAAGTTTCCTTTAGCGGCAAAATCCAAGAGTTGTCTACGATTCAAAGCTAATCCCGTGTAAAAAATTCGAAGCAAAATCTTTGCATCCCCCTTTAGATTGCAAATGTGATAGGATTCCATTAACCTATACCAAACATCTTTCAGATTGTCCCCTTATTTCTGTTTGAAGTAGAGAACTTCAAAATCTGGTGACAAGGGGCTAGTGATGCTAGTAATAGCACAAATATAGATAAACAAGAGATCTAACGAGAAAAGGGCAAATGAAAAAGAGGGCAAATAAAACGGAAAAAATTTGTGAAGTATGGGAGATGAAAATGAGAGGCAAATGGCAAATAATGTAAATTGCAAGGAGATGAGTTTGTGATTAGGAACCTCATAGATGTTGATGATGTCTCCCCAGCAACGGCACCAGAAATTCCTTTGACGTGGCTTGAGACTGCGTCGGTATTTCGCCAAAGAGGAAGGGATGATGCAACACAGCTACAGTAAGTATTTCCCTCAGTTACAAAAGCAAGGTTATTGAGCCAGTAGGAGAACCAAGCAACACTATGTAAACGGTACCTACACACAAAGAACAAATACTTGCAACCCGACGCGTAAGAGAGGTTGTCAATCTCTCCAAGGTAAAAGATAGATAGGTTTGTATGAGATTGGATAAATAGATCGTTCAAGAACACAAAATAAAAGATGCAAATAAAAAGTGCAGCAAGGTATTTTGGGTTTTTTGGAATAATAGATCTGAAAGCAAATGCGGAAAAAGATAGACCGGAAAGCGATATATTAAAAGATAAAGCTGGGGGCCATAGATTTCACTAATGACTTATCTCAAGAAAATAGCACACGGTCGGTAAACAAATTACTGTTGGGCAATTGATAGAAGATCAAGTGATTACGACAATATCCAAAGGAATGATCAATATATAGGCATCGCTTCCAAGATTTGTAGACTGAAACGATTCTGCATCTACTACTATTACTCCACACATCGAACACTATCCAGCATGCATCTAGTGTATTAAGTTCATGGAGAAATGGAGTGATGCAATAAGAACAATGACATGATGTAGACAAGATCTATTCATGTAGAAATAGACCCCATCTTGTTATCCTTAATAGCAACAATACATGTGTGCCTTGCTGACCCTTCTGACACTAGGAGAGGACACCGCAAGATCGATCCCATCACAGAGCACCTCTTACCATGGAATGAAAAATCGATCTAGTTGGCCTAACTAAACCAAAGGTTTGAAGAAGAAATACGGGGCTATAAATAATCATGCATATCAGAGATCAAAAGAAGACTCGAATCTCTACCTAATATTAAAGGGAGGATTGTTTCTCCACTTTTTTGGTCAAGTCACAATTTCCGTCCGTCTTCAATTTTTTTGTCAGAAATATCGTATGGCGCACAGAACCGACATGGGCCGGCCCATTAGTGGAAAAGTTCCAAGAAAAAGGAAAGAAAAAATACTGCCATAGATCGAATCGAACTCACGCGCTCAAGTAGGACACCAACAACTGCTAGCCACTGCACCATAGCAGCGCGGCATCTTAAATTAAGTCAATAGCTGCACTACATCCTAAGAGAAAAAGATTTTTTTTAAAGTTAATATATTTTACAACGCGAATATTTTGCTAAATTGGGAACGAAACACTTAAACACAAACACTTTTTGAAAAAATGAAGAAAAAATCTTTTTTATTTTTTTGAAACCTGATTATATTTATTTAAACATGGACAATTTTATACAACTATAAGGTACTACAATGAAATTTATTTAGGAATTTGCGAACATTTTTTAAGAAGATAAATATTTTTTAAAACTTTGAATTACAAAAGACAGACATTTTTCAGAACATTAATAATTTTTGAAAACTGCGAGGTACTGTAGCTAACACTTTTAAAATATATGCTTATTAATAAAACTGGATGCATTTTTGAAATATGTCCATAGATGCATTGTTTTAGTTCAATTTATTAAATTAGGGATATGAAAAGAATATTTTTGTTCGTCGTGTCTTCATGTGCGAGCAACCTCATTCAACCCAGTGACACCCGTTTCAATGCATGAGGAGTCCAACTAAGGTTTCATGGTCTATGCGACACAAACAATTCATATTAAATAATAACATAGACATATATTATGCTTTTACCTATTATCTTAGCCGGATAATAAAAATATATTTTCTCAATGCTCTTGATCTCATTGGGCATAGAGAAGACTCGGTGATCCGGCTATTGGACATGACCAATCTTAGTTAGTGACAATTGTATTGCGACCAACGAAGATGAGGACGACAAAGAGGACAAGCAGATGTTTATTATGTTAAGATGTGGACATAAGGATTCGATATCTGTGATGTCTTTAGCCTTACACGGAGTGGTAAGGGCATGTGGGGCTGTTTTTACCCGTTGCAACGCACTGGCATGTTTGCTAGTAATACTCATGGATAGAAACTGATCATGAACTCAAACTTCATCAGATCCCAACAAACACACCGCAAGAAGTCATTACATCAAATAGATCTCCAAGAGACCATTGTATTGAGAATCTAAAGATAGAGAGAGAAATCCATCTAGCTACTGCCTATGGACCTGTAGGTCTATGGTTGACTACTCACGCATCATCGGAGAGGCACCCATGAAGACGAAGCACCCCTCCGTGATGGTGTTAGATTGGAACTCGTGGCTCTAGAACTTGCGGCGGCTGGAATTGTGTTTCGTCGACTCCCCTAGGGTTTATGGAATATTTGGGTATTTATAGAGCTGAGAGGTGGTGGAGGAGGCTCCCATGGGCCCCACAACGCACCAGGGCGCGCTTGGGGCCTCTAGCGCACCCTTGTGTCTTTTGGGCCCCACAGGCCTTCTGTCAGGTGCTCCATTGGCTCCCAAGTTGTCTTCTGGTCCAAAAAATCTCCAAAACATTTCACGGCATTTGGGCTTCGTTTGATACTGATATTGTGCGAAGTAAAAAACAAGCAAAAAACAGCAACTGGCACTGGACACTATGTCAATAGGTTAGTCCCAAAAAATGATATAAAGTTGATATAAAATGATTGTAAAACATCCAAGAATGATAATATAACAGCATGGAACTAACAGAAATTATAGTTACGTTGGATACGTATCACAACTTCACATGCATACAAAAAGACTTCTCTCATGTCCTCAAGAACAAAAGTAACTACTCGCACACCATCAACATCTTCAAGATTAGAGGTACAAAAATGGTGATCAAGGATCTGCACATAATATCTTCTACCAAGTAATCCAATAAGCATGAACTATGAGATGTAATCAACATTACTAGTGACCCGCAGGTACCAATCTGAGGTTTTTAGACAAAGATTGAATACAATAGATGTACCAAGGTTGGAGATGAGATGGTGTTGGTGAAGATGTTAATGAAGATTGGTACTCCCATGAAGGAGGAAGCGTTGGTGATGATGATGGCTTCGATCTCCCCCTCCTGGAGGGAAGATTCCCCGATAGAATCTCTCTACGAGAGAGCAAAAGGACCTCTGCCCAGGTTTCTGCCTCGAGACAGCGGCGCTTCGCCCCGAAAGTATCTTCTTGATTTTTCTAGGTCAAAACACTCCTTATAGGAGAAGTGGGGGAGGAGACCTGCTGGGGGCCCACAAGCTATCAGGGCGCGCCCGGGGGTGGGCACTGTCAGTGTCAAAACTGGTGGATCTCAGGTAGGGCGTCCCGAACTATGAGACTAGAACCGATGGTAACAGGAGACAAAGGGAACACAGATTTACCCAGGTTTGGGCCCTCCTATGGAGGTAATACCCTATGTCCTGCTTGGTTGTATTGATGATATGGGGGTTACAGAGTTGATCTGCCTCGAGATCGGATAGCTAACACTAGATCGGTTGTTCTCTGTCTACAACCTAAAACCCTCCGGCTTATATAGACGCCGAGGGTACCTAGGGTTTACACATGGTCGGTTACACGCCGAAGAGATAAACATGCCTATTCGCTACATCAAACATGGAATACAAGTCGTGCTTCCCGAAGCTTCCATCTTGCAGATAGGGCCTTCGGTTGATCATGTGTTCGGTAAGTGGTCCATATAGTCCGGCCCATAGAAATAGGTCGGCCCCTTGAGGACCCCTTAATTTAGGACTCCCTTAGTAGCCCCCGAACTTGCCTCCAACGCCAAGGGTCTTTTTCTTAAATTGCTTCGCTCGATCGGAGTCTTCGGCTTGCGAGGCGAGTTCTTCCCGCCGAATTTAGTTCGACCTTCGATGACAAGTAGCTTTCCGAATAGTGGCGTGTTCGAACACTGTGAATAGGTCCACCCTGAATGCCAAACGTCAAGGGGTAAAATAATGTCCCCTAGCAACCTTTCTAACGAAAGGTCACGGCCCACCATGACCGCTAGGCCAATTGCGAAAACTCGATTCGCGGTTTGAGGCCGTTTTAATCAACACGATCTATCAATGTGCAGATCGTGCCCCATTTTACACGGGATATGTTTAATAATGAGCATGCAACAGCACACACGTTTCGGGAAGCGGAGGAACTCACTGCACAGCGAAGGGGGTCCAAACAATAAGTCCCATAAAAGGGGAAGAAAGCCCAAAGGCTATTCATGCTCCCCATTTGCCTTCTCTGCTTTCCATTCCTCTAAACCTCCAAAGCACGGATCTAGGTTCTCCACCCCCCACCACAGAGCTCACCAATGGCGGGCTCCGGCTCCAACGACTAGTGGGAGGTTTCCACGGTCACCAATCGGGATATACAGGACCTTAAGAAAAGGCCGGCTACCTCTCCACCGACATACCTCACCGCGCGCCAGAGGAGGGCCAAGTTATCCCCACTCCCAGGCCAGGCGAAAGGGTGGTCTTTCTTCCCCACTTCATCCGAGGGTTGAGCTTCCCGCACCACCCCTTCGTCAGGGGGTTAATGTTTTTCTATGGCCTCAACTTCCACGACCTCCCGCCGAACTCTTTCATGCATATATCGGCATTCATCCTCGTCTGCTAGCTTTTCTGCGGGTCGAGCCGCACTTCGGGCTTTGGCTCAAAGTATTCAACATCAAGTCGAAGTGCGTCAGAGGAAAGCACGCAGACTGCAGCGGGGCTGTCATCGGCAAGCTCACCCGCGTCGCATGGCCATCAGGTACCTTCATTGACACCATCAAGATGTGGCAGAGGGAGTGGTTCTACATCACTGAGCCACAGGAAGAAGGTCAAATTCCCACTGTCGAATTCTGATCTGGTCCCTCCACCAGATTAGCTTCATGGCTCAAAAAGGTCCTTAGCTGTGGACCAAGCAAGGAGGTGAGCTACCTATAGAAGCACGTTGGCTCCATGATCGAGAAGGACATCAAGCTGACCAATGTGGTCCAGGTCATGCTCCAAAGACGCATCCTCCCCTGCCAGCGCCGGGATAATCCCTTGTGGGCTTGTCAGCTTGACGACGCGCCCACAATCCGGAACTTCTTCCACACTACGCGGGAGAAGCTGTGGAAGGCGCTCTTCAAGTTGCAAAAGAGTTGGCCATCCGAGGAGAAAGACAGGGGTCCGCATGCCGCCAAGCCCGCCTCCGAGGTACAGTATAATTTTGCTTGGTTGGCTTTATTTTTCACGGAGAGGATCCTTAACATTTTTTCTGATCATCCCTTTGCAGACATGGCTAAAGAAAGCCGTTAACATCAGCAGTCTGGCACCTCAGCCCGAAGACGCCAGGTCCGGGCTGTTAACGGAAATGCTCGTGGTGAAGCCTTACGAGGCCCCCACGAAGAAAGACAAGAAGAAGAAACCAGGCCGGGATGGCCTTCGCATAAGGGACCAGTCAGAGACTGTGTCCGGGGAAACTCATGCCTCCTCGAATCAAGAGGAGCATGAGGAGGAAGAGGAAACGAAGGAGGAAGAGGAGGAGGAGGAAGTCTAGGGGGAAGGCAATTCCCCCCTCGCAAGAAAGAGGGTGGCATCATTGGGCGCCCCAGAGGAGGTACATCTTCCTCCCTAGAAGAAAGCACGTCGGGCACAGGTGATCCTATCTGACGATAGCTCGAACACAAACACCGAGTCCGAAGACTTCGAGCCGGTTCCACAAAGGAACCTAAGGGCCAAGCCCCCCGCTCGAAGGTTAGGATCCAAATACCCCCTTCTTCGTCATTAATGGGTATAAAGTTCATTAACATGCGGGTACTTATTGACTTCGTAGCCCCCTGCGCGTCCTTCCCACCGATCAAGTATCAGACGAGGAGACCCCGCCCGCCGAACTAGCAAAGAGCGGGAATGCGTCGCATCCCGCCACTCTGGGTGCCGTGAAGGACACCGCGGAGGTGTCATCCCAGCATTCTCTGGAGCCGGGCACTGGCGGCGGGGGAGGCGACATCATGGCCGAGGCTAACACCTCGGTCACCGAAGACCGGGGGGAGGTACCCCACCCGGATACTGAGGAGGCCGGACGAGCGGCCGCTCAATCCCCTCTAAGGGCATCCCCGGAGCGCACCACGCCTCTGGAGACAATGGTTAAAATCTCGGTTGGTGATCGGGTTGTCTGATCACCACCGGTGCCACCGACCAATGGGTGGCCGGTCATGGTGGAGGCTTTATCAAGTGCCTTCATCACCGAAGAGCACCGCACCCTTATGGGTGCGGTATTGCAGAGCATTCAGTCCGTCGACAATGGACTAAAGTAGGCCTTCAAGGGTCTTCTGACGGGCTTTCAAGTAAGTCACGCGACACTCTTATCTACAAAAATGTTTATTTTTCTATGATTATATACATGGAAGCCCCCGAACCCTATGTAAGTTTCGGTCAGTTATGGGTCCGTTTTCGAACTACATACAAAACAGTGTGTTCGGAACGTTCGAATAACCCCTAAGAGGACCGGACATGTGATCGGACTGATGATAGTTCGGATGTGTTTATCCCATGTATCCTGACAAGGATTCGTATTTTACAGGCTTCATCGTCGGTGGCGGTCGTAAATGGCGCCGAGTTGGATGAGTTGAATCAGAAGCTAAAACGCTTTGAGGATGAAGTTGATGCCCTCAACAAAAGATTCGATGAGGCACAAGGTAAGTCTACACAAAATCCAAACACCTTTGCTAGAATATTGTCAATGCAGGTCTTCATAGTGTTAATGATTACACAGCCTCGGCGAAAGAGGTGAAGAGGCTCAAGGCCGAGCTTTAACAGGCGAAGGACGCAGCGGCCGTCAAGAGGGCGGCGGCCAAAGAAGCGGCTACCACCCTCTCCGCCCTGCGAGCCACCAGCGACAAGCATGAGGCTCGTGTGGCGGAGATCTAGCAGGAGCTCACGGACGCTAGCCAGAAGTGTGAGTTCCTTGAGCAGAAGGGCAAGGAGAGCACGGCCGAACTGTCCACCTTGGAGGTTGATCTCTAGAAGGAGCGGGTGGACAGGCGGTTCTTTGAGGAGCAGATCCACCAAGCGAAGGATATAACGGATGGTAAGCCATACTTAATACAGTGTGTCTTCGGGGATAGCAAGTTCAAATTGCTTACCCAGGTGTGGCGTTCCTTAGGCGCCTCCTCCGATCTCCGGAAGAGCGTTCGGATGCCAATCAGCTATACGCGTCGAGGGAAGAAGGAGATGAAGCTCGTCTGTTCTGGGCGCAGTTCGGAGCCCCCGAGCGCTCTCCTCTTCTTGCGGAGAAACTGAAGCAACTGATGGAGCTACATCAGATGGCGGAGCTAGCCATGAAGGACCTCTGCATCCGCCTATGGCACGACAAGCCGCTGCCAGGCAGCCACTTTGGCCTGGTGCAGAAGTTAATTGCCGCTTCGCCCCGCCTCGACACTGTGAAGCACTCGTCCTGCATCGAGGGCCTCTGGATGGCCCTTGCCAAGGCCGAGGTGCACTCGCTAGGGCTAGACCAATGAAGATAGCCACCGCCCTGCACATAGATGCCCCGAGTTGTACTTCGCCAGAGTAATGGAAGGTGCTCGGGCGATAGCATCACAATGTTCGAAAGATAACATGCATGTATAAATTTGTAATGTGTCCGAAGACATGTTAAAGCTTTAATTTTATAATCTATCATGCTTTTGATGTTTTGCATTCCTTTATAACTCTTGTGTGGCCGTTTGAAACTGAAATATGCGAGTCGTCGGCTTCATCCCCCATGTAGATACTACATGGGGTGTCTCTGCCAATGCACTATGTCCCTTAGCCGAGTGATCGGAACCCGAAGGCGGTAGAGTGAGGCGGACTAGGCAATCAGACTATGGTGCTTTATTTCTCTCACTTAGCCATAGGGTCGCGAAAAGGACTATGGGGGCTGATTACTAGCCCTCGGAGTGTTGTGATGTTCGGATGAACCGCGACTAAGGCCAGCATCACATGGTTTGCATGGAGAGCAAACCCCTAGCATAACACGGAATATCCTCTGAGAGGATTTAAGTATAACACTTTAAGCTCGGATTCACAGACTGGCTCTCGCATATTATGACAGTCAGTTTTCGGCTTTCTCCCTTGAGGTGCTTGAACAGACTATCCGGAAACACAATCGCAGGGGTTCTCCCTTTGCCCTTTCATCCGAACGAGCAGAACAAATATGGGCAAGCACAGGAGCCGGGTAACCCAACTATTGACCCAAGACATAGTTCAGAACCAATGCATATAATGTGAATTCCAAGACGCCGAGCATACAATAAGTTGAACATAAGGCGATTTTTCTAAACTCGAGCCCCCGGTCTGTTAGCTGGTGCATCACATCATACCGAACTATATCACAAGAAGAGGGAGAAAAAGGAAAATATATGCCAGACGGGACAAACATGTGAACGTTGTTATACTTTTCTCAACAACTCTTATAACTTCTAATTGCCGAGGCAACTGCTTACAAGTATTTGAAAGAAAGAAATTACACAGGAGTGGTTGTACCAAGGGTCTTCGATTGGTGGCCTTACGTCCTCGATGTGGCATGTTGCTAGTTCACTCCTACTCTTTGGTACACCTCGACGGGTAGTACTGTTCGGCGGACAGATCTTGCGAACAAGGTCTTGAGAAGTCGCCGAATTGTGGATGAGCTTTACGCCATTGGAGGTCCTTTTAATGCTCCCTACATTATGTCCGAAGACACGTTAATGGTAGTGGTTCGGTCCATCCGAACATCCACCTTTGTTTCCCCACCTCTACCCATGGAATAGTAAGTGCAAAGTTGTGCCTCCTTGGCACGTACTTTGCTGGTCCTAGGGTTGTGCGATGGGGGGCGAGTCCCTATTTAAGGGGAGAGGAAGCCTCCGAGAGTTTGGACTGAAGCCGAGCTCGCTTCGCAGTCTTGCGTGCCTTTACGGCAGATATCGGAGCTTGTCGATCATCTTTGTAGTTAAATTCAGCTGCCAGGGCCAGTGCATGTTCCTCGGTTCATAAAGAGCGCTCTGTGTTGCCGTTAATAGTGATGACCCCCTTGGGGTCGGGCATCTTTGTTGGAAATATGCCCTAGAGGCAATAATAAATTAGTTATTATCATATTTCCTTGTTCATGATAATCGTTTATTATCCATGATATAAATTGTATTGATCGGAGACTTAGATGCATGTGTGGATACATAGACAAAACCATGTCCCTAGTATGCCTCTAATAGACTAGCTCGTTGATCAAAAGATGATTAAGGTTTCCTAGCCATGGACATGAGATGTCATTTGATAACGGGATCACATCATTAGGAGAATGACGTGATGGACAAGACCCAAACTACAAACGTAGCATATGATCGTGTCAGTTTATTGCTACTGTTTTCTGCATGTCAAATATATGTTCCTATGACCATGAGATCATGCAACTCACGGACATCTAAGGAGTGCCTTGTGTGTATCAAACGTCGCAACATAACTGGGTGACTATAAAGGTGCTCTACAGGTATCTCCGATGGTGTCTGTTGAGTTGGCATGGATCGAGACTGGGATTTGTTACTCCGTGTGACGGAGAGGTATCTCAGGGCCCACTCGGTAATACAACACCACAACAAGCCTTGCAAGCAATGTGGCTAAGTATTAGTCACGGGATCTTGTATTACGGAACGAGTAAAGAGACTTGCCAGTAACAAGGTTGAACTAGGTATGGAGATACAGACGATCGAATCTCGGGCAAGTAACATACCGAAGAACAAAGGGAACATTATATGGGATTAACTGTATCCTTGACATAGAGGTTCGACTGATAAAGATCTTCATAGAATATGTAGGAACCAATGTGGACATCCAGGTCCCGTCATTGATTATTGGCCGTAGAGGTGTCTTGGTCATGTCTACATAGTTCTCGAACCCGCAGGGTCTGCACACTTAAGGTTTGGTGACGTTTCGGTAGTGTAGAGTTATGTATGGTGGTGACCAAAGGTTGTTCAGAGTCCCGGATGAGATCCCGGACGTCACGTGGAGCTCCGGAATGGTCCGGAGGTAAAGATTCATATATAGGAAGTCCCAGTTTGGTCGCCGGAAAAGTTTCGGGCTCATCGGTAGTGTACCGGGAGTGCCGGTAGTGTACCGGGGGACCTCCGGGAGGGGTATTTCGACCCCAAGAGGTCCATGGGCTGTGGGAGAATAATAACCAGCCCTTAGTGGTCTGGAAAAACATCCACACCAAGGCCCATGGCGCAGGAGGCAAAAGTCCTAAAGGAAAAGGTGGAAAAAAGGCTAAAAAGGAAGAGTCCTACTCCTACTAGGAGTGGAGGAGGAGTAGGACTCCTCCCCCTCTAGTTTGGCCGACTCCTATTGGAGTTTTTCCTTGTGCCAGCCCTCCTCTCTCTCCCTCCTTTATATACTGGTGGATTGGGTGTTGTTTGGACACAGTTTACGGCCACGTGCTACCCGTTTCACCGGTGCTCCTCTAGATCGGTTTTCTGCAGCGCTTAGGCGAAGCCCTGCCGGAATTGCTCCACCACCATCACCAGAGCGCCGTCACGCTGCTGGTGAACTCTCTCTCCTCTCCACCTGTTGCTGGATCAAGATGGTGGAGATCGTCATCAAGCTGCACGTATGCTGAACGCGGAGGTGCCATCCGTTCGGCGCTAGATCGGAAGGACCGTGATCGAGATCGCGAGACGGTTCGTGATGTGATTACGGAACTGATCGTGATGAGTTTCTTGGGACAGATCGTGATCAAGATCGTCAGACGGATCGTGATGAGTTCGCGGGACGGATCATGATGTGTTCGCGGGACGGATCGTGATTGGATCACGGGACGGATCGTGATGAGATCGCGGGACGCTCGGCGATTTGGATCGCGAAGATGTTCGACTACACCAACCGCGTTTCTTAACACTTCCCGCTTAGCGATCTACAAGGGTACGTAGATCCACTCTCCCTCTCGTAGATGCTCATCACCATGGATAGGTTTGCGTGTGCGTAGGAAATTTTTTGTTTCCCATGCGACGTTCCCCAACAATCTTGAGCTTGAGGTATGCATAATGCGGGACGGTGTTGAAGCGAGCGAATGTTGTCTGGACGAGCAGGGCGTGATAACCACTACGGAAGGGTACAATGTCGAATATCAAGTCTTCATTGCGGGAGTTATCAGGCGAGCCGAACACAACTTCCGGGGTTACGGAGCCCGTGCATCGGGCCTCGACACCTGGAATCACTCCTTTAAAGGTAGTGTTACTGGGTTTGATCCTTGAGGGATCTATGCCCATCTTTTTCAACGTGTCTGAGTAAATCGGGTTAAGTCTACTTCCTCCGTCAATTAGGACTTTTGTGAGGTGATATCCATCTTATATGGGGTCTAGGACGAGGGTCGCCGAAACCCCATGATGGATATTGGTCGGGTGATCACGCCAATCAAAAGTGATCGGATATGTCGACCATGGGTTATACTTTGGGGCAACGGGCTCTACAGCATAAACCTCTCGAAGGGCGTGCTTCATCTCCTTCTTAGGTATATGTGTGGTGTATATCATGTTTCTCGTTTTGACTTCCGGAGGAAATTTCTTTTGACCGCCACCAATCGGGCCCCGAGGCTCATCCTCATCCTCGCTACGGGGGCTCTTGGCTTGATCCTCGGGTGGGAGCTTGCCGACCTGTTTAAACACCCAACAATTGCGGTGTGTGTGGTTGGTGGGCTTCTCTTGAGTCCCATGGATTTGGCAAGGCCTTTCCATGATCTTTTTCAACAGAGTGGGTCCGTCGCGATTGCCTTTAGGAGGCTTTTTCTGCTGCCCAGGTCGGGAGTTGCGGAAACTCGTGTTAACAGTCGTATCATTGGCGTCACTATTAGTGTGCCGACACTTGTTCTTTTTGCACTTTAGTTTCCCATTGTCGACCCTAAATTCGGAGGTTCCGGGATCTTCGGAATTGTGTCTGTGTCTTGCTAGCCAATTGTCTTCACCAGCGCAAAAGTAGGTCATCAGGGATGTAAGGGCGGACATGGTCCAAGGTTTATCCTGGCGAGCTGGCGGGCCAACCATTCGTCCCGGATATTGTGCCAGAAGGAGGCTATTGCCTCAGCATCCGGGCAGTCGACAATCTGGTTCTTCTTGGTAAAAAAACCTATTCCAGAATTGTCGAGCGGACTCTCCGGGCTTCTGAACAATGTTTCTTAGGTCGGAGAAATCCGGCAACCGAACATAGGTTCCCTGGAAGATAGAGCGGAATGCATCCTCCAGGTCTTCCCGGCATCTAATGGAGTTTTCGGGGAGGCTGGTTAGCCAGTGCCGAGATGGCCCCTTAAGTTTGAGGGGGAGATATTTGATGGCGTGGAGATCATCTACTTGTGGCATGTGTATGTGGAGGAGGAAATCCTCAATCCATACGGTTGGGTCAGTTGCCCCATCATATTGTTCGATATTCACGGGTTTAAACCCCTCTGGGAATTGATGCCGCATTACCTCATATCTGAAGCACAGAGGGTGAGCAGGGCCTCGAACCCGAGCTATATCACGACTGTATTCGGCGTCTGTTCTATCCTAGTTGTGTTCCCGTCTCTATTATTGCTTCGGTCGAGCCATGGTCTGTACCCATCCCGTCTATCGGGTGAGTAGCCTCTCAATCCATAGATTGATCTTGTGCGACCTGCTCTGTAGTCTAGGTTGTCTCGCAGGTCAAACCTATCATTGGGCTCTAGCGGCTCCTTTCCCCGTCTTCCGGGCATAGCCGGTCTGTAACCGGTATCGTAAGCCGTCCTGTCACGCCCGCGGGGAGGGAGGTTCGGCTTGTCGTATGGGGTATGTTTGGGAGATGGGGTATCGATGAGCTCGTCGTCAAATTGCGGGAGCAGCCTTCTGCGTGGATAACTCTTAGGCTGGTCCGATAAAACGGTACCGTATCCCTCCTCGACTGAGAGGAATCTAGTCCATCGATCATTGAGGTTGTCTTGTTCGGTTTTAAGTTGTCGTTCTTTCGCTTTCAGGCTGCGGGTCGTTGCTATGAGCTATTGTCTGAACCTTTCCTGATCTTCAGAGTTATCGGGAATGTCTAGGTCATTGGCTTCCGGGATGTCCTCCGCCTCGACAGAAGGGAGGTAGTTTTCATCCTCGGGATCGTTGAAGTCGCCGGGGTTTCTCTGGTCCTCGGGCCTTTCCTGGCCGTCTAACGGGTGTTCGGGAATATCGGGATCGCCATGGTCCTCAGGGATATCTTCGTCCTCGGTGCCGATAATAGCTTTCCTTCCCTTTTTGCCTTTTGACCGCTTATGAGGTTTCCGGCGCCTTGACGGTGCGTCGGCCGACTTGTCGACATCGTTATTAGGCGTTTTGTCACCATTAGTGGCAGGAGTGTCCACCATGTAGACATCGTATGTAGAAGTGGCGGCCCATTGCCCGGTGTTAAAAGGGGTGGGAACACAGTCCTCTTCATCCATGTATTCTGCCTCCTCAAAGGCATAGTCCAGCATGTCGGTTAGATCTTCGACTTTGTCTATCAAGTGGGTGGTGGGTGGGTCAAAAAATTCATTTTGACCTGCTCTATAACCGATCTGAGCATAGATCGGGGTTGAATAGTCAGAAATTTTCATCGACGAGATCTGATCTAGGGCTTCGTCGAACGCCGAGAGCTCGATCGGATCACATTGTCCGGAACTTTCGAAATTGACCTCTGATGTGTCCGAACGAGAGGGATGTTTGGCAAGAACACATGTTCGGCCTTGTGACACTATGGCCGGATCCATACTAGGAATTGGAACACCACCATGGTTAACCCCATTGGCGTGACCGAAGAAGGAACTCGAGGTTAAAGCCTTAGAGTCTTCTGACGTGGCAAGTGAAGCCACAAGCCCGGTTAGTGACAGGTCGCCCCGAGAATCCAGGGAGAACTCTAGGTTCCCGAATCTGACCTCTCGATCAGGGGTGAAGCTCTCGACATGGCCGAGATGGCCGGTCGGGTCGGCGTGCAGCACAACGGTGCCGAAGGAGAAGATCTGTTCGGGGACAAAAGTGTCCATGTTGTGGACCTCTTCATTGATGACAAGGTGAGACATCGATTCCTTGGGCGCTCATAGCGGAACACTCAATGAAAGAACCAATTTCGGTGTCAAAACCGGCGGATCTCGGGTAGGGGGTCCTTAACTGTGAGACTAGAACCGATGGTAACATGAGACAAAGGGGACATAGATTTACCCAGGTTCGAGCCCTCCTATGGAGGTAGTACCCTACGTCCTGCTTGGTTGTATTGATGATATGAGGGTTATAGAGTTGATCTACCTAGAGATCGAATAGCTAACCCTAGATCGGTTGTTCTCCGTATACAACCTAAAACCCTCCGGCTTATATAGACGCTGAGGGTACCTAGGGTTTACACATGGTCGGTTACACACCAAAGAGATAAACATGCCTATTCGCTACATCCAACGTGGAATACAAGTCGTGCTTCCCGAATCTTCAATCTTGGAGATAGGGCCTTCAGTTGATCCTGTGTTCGGTAAGTGGTCCATATAGTCCGGTCCATAGAAATAGGTCGGCCCACAAAGGACCCCTTAATCCAGGACTCCCTCAGGCACGCGCCCTGATGGCTTGTGGCCAGCAGGTGGCTCCCCTATGGTATATTTTTGGCCCCAATAATTTACATATATTCCAGATAAATTCTCCGTGAATTTTTAGGTCATTTGGGGTCTAGTGATTTTTCACCCTTCTCCTTCGTTTTCAGGTCCAGAATTTCAGTTTCCGCCAGTTTCCCTCCTTGTGGTGTACCTTATAATTTCAGAGAGAAAATGCATAATAAGTGTATCATAATGATGAATAATTGACAAGAATATCATAAATATCAATAAGAAATCATGATGCAAAACGGACGTATCAACTCACCCAAGCTTAGACCTCGCTTGCCCTCAAGCGAAAGCCGAACTCTATAATAATGATCACAAGATTTGAGAGAGAGGTGTCGATAAAAAATAAATTACGTACATGAAAGAATCATGAAGGTTAACATAGCAGCAAGTATTCTATCATATAACTTTTCATAAACAATTAACAATCCGTTCACTATTGAAGTACGAAGCATAAACTTCACTGATAATCAACAAACTATGTCCTTAGTCCTTGAGACAATCATAATTAATCATATTTCATATGAGGGTCTATGTAAGAGCTTTCACATTAGAAGTTCACATACTCAACTATCATTTAATCTTCTATGATTGCTGACACTCATTGCATATTTTTGGAGCTCGTGTTTCCATCGAAACACATAGGAAGATATGGGCTTTATTAGTTTGCCACCCAACTCATTTACCTCAAGGATAATGTTAACAATAATAAATCATGATCATCTACATCCAACTGGATATATATATACATATATATGTATATGAATCTTTCCTCAACACATGATGCTTGCTACTATATAGTTAATATAAAGGAAGAGGAATAAACTTTATTGACTCTTGTGTACAAGTAGATACATGAAAGTAAAAGATAGGCCCTTCGCAGAAGGAATCTCAGGTTATCATGTGCCTTTTATTTTGGATGTGCAAACTCTTAACGTAAAGGAACTTCACTTTATATTACCACTTATGATAGCAAACTTTATTATGTATTATGTCGCTTTTATTTCTTTGCCATCACAAGATCGTACAAAGTTTATTTTCCCTTACAATAAAAGATCATAAATATTTAAGAGCAATTTTTATTGCTTGGTGCACCGATAACAACTTACTTGAAGGATCTTATTCAATCCATAGGTAGGTATGGTGGACTCTTATGGAAGAAACTAGGTTCAAGGGTTATGGAGGCACTAGTATCTCTACTTAGTGCAAAAAAAATTTGGCTAGCAAAAGATCTAAAGCAGGCACCACACGTTAAAGGATCCATGACAATATAACTTCTATGTGAATGCAAACAAACATAATCATTACATTGTCTTCCATGTCCAACACCAACACTTGATCATTATATAATATTTGGTGGGGACTCACAATCACAAAAGATGTTCAAGATAGTTTATTTGTATGTGAATCTCCTCTCCCCTATCATAATCTTGCATAGATTGTATCAATGACTAATTCTATGTTTGTTTCTTCTCAACAACTTTTATATATCATACTTTTTTATGTGAAGTCATTACTCCCTATGAGATTAGCATATGATTTTTCTATCTCTTTTATTTCATTTCTATGATTGATGCATGGGAGTAAAACAAGCAAACTTAAACTAATCTTTATTATATAACTCTCGCACTCAATTACAAGGATAAGAAGATCACAAAGCAAACTCACTAAGAAAAACGATACCGAAATTTTATTTCTCTAAGTCACGACATAACTAAGGATCGAACTAAGATAGATGATTATGGTAAAAGTGATGGTGATAGAATACCAGGGCACATCCCCCAAGCTTGGAGCAAGCTAGGGGTGGTGCCCATACCCATGTACTCATGTGTTCTTTTTGGGTGATGGTGGTGATCATGTGGTAGGCTTGTCATTTGCAATGGTTAGCAGGGCATCCCTCAACTCCCTCATCTCATGAAGTAGCTGTTGAATCATTGAAGTGTTATTTCATACGTCCAGCATAATATGTTTATTCACCGGCCACCAAGAGCTTTTTCCTGCATCACTTTCACTTGGAAGAGATATTTCCCAATTGGATGGTATATGCGAGCGAGAAATATTCTTGACTCCATAATTGTGAATCAAGTTGTGAAAGTTATTTGCATGTAACCTGCTAAGGGGCCTCCTTGGGATAGGTTTATCGTGTGATTCCTGAGCTAGTTGAGCTCTCCTCCCCATTGATGGGAAAGGATTCGGAAAAGTGGAGATGCCAGCTAGCATCCCATGTTGTGAGGCCGGAGGATGCACTTCCATAGAGTCAATACATTCTTCTCCAAAAATAACTTCCTCGGATCCCTCTTTTTCAAGTTCCGTCTGAAACAGCCAAGCTTGGTACTCAAAATTGTTGGAAGAGGACAAAGACATAGCTTCCACACCTTGAGAAATCTATCAAAAAATAGCCCGAAACAAGAATAGAGGAGAAACTTGTGATTTGGGGGTCAAAACATATGGGAGTATATATGATAAATTTTTCTAGATAAGAATACATGTCCATGAAGAAAATGGAGTCCGAGAGGCACACGAGGGACCCACAAGCTATCAGGGCATGCCTAGGGGGTGGGCGCGCCCTATTGCCTTGTGGCTCTCATGTGCGTCCCCCTAACTCGTTTTTATTTTTGGATTTTTTTCCTAAATTCCCAAAACCAACAGAAATTATTTTTATGGAATTTTTGGAGCCGGTTTACTTACCGTATCACATACCTACCCCTCTTCAGCCTTCTGGAGTGTTCTGGAGGGTCTCTCTTATGTGTTCTTCCGGTGTCATTACTTGAATAATATTAGTTTCAACATTGAGGTGCATACCTGAGGTGTAGTGTTTAATTATTTGCACATTTACCACTCTCCGGTTTTTTCCCTCAAAGTTGAGCAATAGAGCTCCTCAATGACATAAGGTCCTTCCCATTTGGAGAGGAGCTTGCCTGCAAAAAATTTGAAACAAGAATTATACAAAAGAACTAGGTATCCTACATTGAATTCCCGTTTTTGGATTCTCTTGTCATGCCATCTTTTAACTTTTTCTTTAAACAACTTAGCATTTTCATGAGCTTGTGTCCTCCATTCATCGAAGGAGATGATATCAAATAACCTCTTTTTACCAGCAGGTTTAAAATCGTAGTTGAGTTCTTTAATTGCCCAATAAGCTTTGTGTTCTAACTCAAGAGGTAAATGACATGCTTTTCTATAGACCATTTTATAAGGAGACATTCCCATGGTGTTCTTATAAGTAGTTTTATAAGCCCATAGAGCATCATCAAGTTTCTTAGACCAATTCTTTCTAGATCTATTGACAGTCTTTTGCAAGATTAATTTTATTTCTCGACTGCTCAATTCAAATTGACCACTATACTGAGGATGATAAGGTGATGCAATTCTATGGTTAACATCGTATTTAGCTAAGAGTTCACGGAAAGCACCATGAATAGAATGTGAACCACCATCAGTCATTAAGTATCTAGGGACTCCAAACCTCAAAAATATAATATATTTGAACATTTTAATAGAGGTGTTATGATCAGCACAACTAGTTGGAATAGCTTCTACCCACTTAGTAACGTAATCAACAGCAACTAAAACATGAGTACATCCATTAGAGGAAGGAAAAGGTCTCATAAAGTCAAAATCCGATACATCAAATGGTTCAATAGCAAGTGAATAATTCACTGGCATTTCCTAACGTCTACCAATAGTACCAATTCTTTGACATTCATCACAAGGAAGGACATACTTACGAGCATCTTTTTCCTAATCCCTCCTTATAAAGATGTGGGTCATCCCAAAAGTAATGTCTCAAATCATAGAAGAAAATTTTCTTTTGTTGATAGGTGAAGCTAGGTGCTATGTATTTAGCAACAATGTAATTAGCATAATCAGCATACCAAGGAGTATTACGAGAAGCATTTATAATAACAAGTTATTCATTAGAAAAATTGTCATCAATAGGCAGTGGGTCATCAAGAACATTTTCCATTCTAGACAAATTATCTGCTACAGGATTTTCACCTCCCTTTCTATCAATGATATGCAAGTCAAATTCTTGAAGTAAAAGTACCCACCTAATAAGTCTAGGCTTAGCATCTTTCTTTTCCATAAGGTATTTAATAGCAGCATGATCAGTGTGAATAGTAACTTTGGAATCAACAATATAAGGTCTAAACTTATCACAAGCAAAGACAACTACCAAAAATTCCTTTTCAGTAGTAGCATAATTTATTTGGGCATTGTATAGATTTTTAATATTATAATAAATAACATTCAATTTCTTGTCTACCCTTTGCCCTAGAATAGCACCAACAACATAATCACTAGCATCACACATAATTTCAAATGGTAGACTCCAATCATGTGGTTGAACAATAGGTGCAGATATCAAGGCTTTCTTAAGTATTTCAAAGGCTTCGACGCAATCATCATAAAAAATGAATGGAACGTGTTTTTGAATAAGATAGGTTAATGGCCTAGAGATCTTTGATAAATATTTAATAAAACGCCTATAGAAACCAGCATGACAAGGATACTTCCTATACCTTTAAAATCTTTAGGAAATGGCATTTTCTCTATCACATCAACTTTAGCTTTGTCTACCTCAATGTCTCTCTCCGAGATTTTATGCCCAAGTAATATACCTTCATTCACCATATAGTGACACTTCTCCAAATTCAAGACAAGATTAGTTTCTTCACATCTCTGCAAAACTCGATCAAGATTTCTCAAGTGAGCATCAAAAGAAGTTTTGTAAACGGAAAAGTCATCCATGAAAACCTCAACAATATTTTCAAAAAATCAAAGAATATAACAGCCATACATCTTTGAAAGGTAGCAGGTGCATTGCATAATCCAAGAGGCATCCGTCTATAAGCATAAGTTCCTAAAGGGCACGTGAAAGTAGTTTTCTCTTGGTCTTCTTTTGACACAAGAATTCGAGAAAACCCAGAATACCCATCAAGAAAACAAAAGTGTGTGTGTGTGCTTAGATAGTATTTCTAACATTTGATCAATAAAAGGTAGGGCGTAGTGATCTTTTCTAGTAGCTTTGTTTAATCTCCCAAAATCAATTATAACCATTTATGATCATTTGTGGGATAAGTCCATTTTTATCATTTAGGAACAACAGCTATGCCTCCTTTCTTAGGAACACAATGAACATGACTTACCCATCTACTATTAGCAATTTGATACATTATGCCTGCATCCGGAAGCTTTGATATTACAGTTCTCATCGCTTATTTAATCTTAGGGTTTAAACAGCATTGATGATCAGCAACAGGTTTAACGTCTGGTTCCATATTAATCTTGTGATGACATAGAGTGGGACTAATGCCCTTAAGATCATCAAAAGTATATCCAATAGCAGCCATGTGCTTCTTCAGACTTTTAAGTAATCTCTTCTCTTCATGCTCTGAAAGGTTAGCACTAATAATAACATGATATATCTTCTTTTCATCAAGATAAGTATTCTTCAAAGTATCGGTTAGTTTCTTTAGATCAAACATGGGATCTCCCTTGGATGCAGGATCCCCTAAAATATCAAAAGGCAAGTTGTGTTTAAGAATAGGTGTTTGTCTAAGAAAAATATCATCTATCTCGTTTCTCTCACGCATATGTGTATCATTCTCATGGTCTATCAAATATTGTTCTAATGGATCAGTACGAGGTACGACAATAGAAGCAAGACCAATTATTTCATCCTTACTAGGTAATTCTTTCTCATGTAGTTTTCTAGCAAATTTAGAGAAATTAAATTCATGAGACACATCACCAAAGCTTACTTTGACCTTCTCATTAACACATTTAATTTCAACATTAACAGTATTCAAGAACGGCCTACCGAATATGATGGGACAAAAATTATCTTGTTTAGAACCAAGTACTAAGAAATTAGTAGGATACTTAGTATTTCCACACAAGACTTACACATCTCTAACAATCCTAAGTCGTGTAATGGTGTCTCTGTTTGCAAGTTTGATAGTCACATCAATTTCTTCAATCTTAGCGGGTGCTATGCCATTCATAATTTCTTGATATGAAGTAAAGGGTATAGGACTAACACTAGTACACATATCACATAAACCATGGTAACAATGATATCCAATTTTAACAGAAACAACAGGCATGCCAATAACTAGTTTATTTTTGTGTAACTCATCATGAAGACTTCTAGGAGGCTTCACAATTCTAGGAGCTTCATCGCAGAAGTAAATAACCTGGCCATCAATATTAATAGCTAGAAGATCTTTAACCATAGCAATATTAGGCTCAACATTTATTTTTTCGAAAGGTTTATATATCCTAACATAGCTTTTGTTAACCACGGTTGTAGATTTAGCATGTTCCTTAATCCTAAGAGGAAAAGGTGGTTTCTCAATATAAGCAGTAGGCACAACTGGATCAACATGATAAACCATTGTTTCTTCTTTAACTTTAATAGGTTCCTCTAATGATTTTTCAATAGGTGTATGATATTTAAACCACTTCTCCCTTGTGGAGATCAAAATGAATAGCAAATGATTCACATAAAGAAGCTATCATCACAAAGTCAAGCCCATATTTATTACTAAACTTATGAAAAGTATCAGTTTCCATAAAAGATTTAACACAATCTAACTTAAGCTTTATACCCGACTCTTTCACTTTATCGAATTCCCAATCTTCGGAGTTGCGTTTGATTCTTTCCAGAAGATCGCATCTGAATTCAATATTCCCCTTTATATAGGAGCCAGTAGAACAAGAATCAAGTAGTATTTGATCATCATGACAAAGCCGAGCATAATTTTTTTGTACAATCATTTCTCTTGAGAGCTCATGGTTGCAGCAAGTATGCATCATAGATTTAATCCTCATCCAAGCTTGAGCGATGCTTTCTCCTTCATGAGGCCAGAAATTATATATAAAGTTCCGATCGTTGTGGACTAGATGCATATGATAAAACTTTTGATCAAATTCCAGCTTCAGGCGATTCCAGTCCCATGATCCAATATCATCCAATAGCATGTACCACATAAATGCCTTTTCCTCCAAAGATAAAGGGGAAAATGTCTTCTTAATTTCATCTCCGAGTAAACCAACAAGCTTAAATAATCCACAAATCTCATCTACATATATCAAATGGAAATCAGTATGAGTCGTACCGTCATAAGGATTAGCTAGCAGTTCATGTACCATACCCAAGGAATCTCATAATAAATATTTTCAGTAGGTTCAGTAGGTTGGGAAGCAACTTTTTCAACCTCCGTTCGAGGCAAAGATGCCCCAAACAAGCCACTCAAAGGGTGACCGTCTATAGTGAGAAACAACAATAAATTTAAGCACGTACTGAATATATTTCCTTACCAAATTCCACTTACCATAGGTGCTTCACTCCTCGGCAACGGCGCCAAAAAAGAGTCTGGATGACTCACAAGTCTAGGGGATCAATCGTAGTCCTTTAGATAAGTAAGAGTGCCGAACCGAATGAGGAGCAGAAGGAAACGACAAGCAGTTTTCAACAAGGTATTCTGTGCAAGTGATGTAAGTAACGGTGATAGATAGTTTTGTAGCAAGATAATTCGTAACAAGTGACAAGTTACAATAGTAGCAAGTGTGCAACAAGCTAGTTCAATCCTTTTTGTAGCAAAGACAGGCCGCAAAGTACTCTTATATAAAGCAAACACTCTCGTGGACACATCGGAATTACTAACTAGTCATGTTCATCATGTTGAGTTGATTCACGTTCATTACTTTGATAATTTGATATGTGGGTGGACCGGTAATAAGTTTTTGTTCTTACTTTAACAAGAAACCCACTTATGATTACCCCCTCTCGCAAGCATCCGCAACTACGAAAGAAGAATTAAGATAAATCTAACCATAGCATGAAACATGTGGATCCAAATCAGCCCCTTATGAAGCAAGTCATAAACTGGGATTTAAGCTTCTGTCATTCTCGCAACCCATCATCTACTTGTTACTCCATAATGCCTTCTCTTAGGAACATAACATGGTGAATTGTCGTGGAGTTAACGTTCACACGACACCACTAAGAGAAGCAAAAAATATATACCATGAAAATATCGAACGAATACCAACTTCACATGATTACTTATAACAAGACTTCTCCCATGCCCTCAGGAACAAAAGTAATTACTAACACATCATAAATATGTTCAAGATAAGAGGTGTAATAATGGTGATCAAGGATCTGAACATAATATCTTCCACCAAGTAATCCAACAAGCATCAACTATGAGATGTAATCAACGCTACTAGTAACCCACACGTACCAATCTGAGGTTTTGAGACAAAGATTGACTACAAGAGATGAACTAGAATTGGAGATGAGATGGTGCTAGTGAATATGTTGACTTGGTCCTCCCACGAAGGAAGAAGCATTGGTGATGATGATGGCTTCATCTCCCCCTCCCGGAGGGAAGTTTGTTGGGAGACGAAGTAGTAAATCAAAATTTTCCTACGTTCACCAAGATCTATCTATGGAGAAACCAGCAACGAGAGGGGAGAGATTGCATCTTCATACCTTTGAAGATCGCTAAGCGGAAGCGTTACAAGAACGCGGTTGATGGAGTCGTACTCGCAGCGATTCAGATCGCGGTAGATCCGATCAAGTGCCGAACGGACGGCACCTCCGCGTTCAACACACGTGCAGCCCGGTGACGTCTCCAACACCTTGATCCAGCAAGGAGGAAGGAGAGGTTGGGGAAGGGCTCCAACAGCAGCACGACGGCGTGGTGGTGGTGGAGTAGCAAGGTATTCCGACAGGGCTTCGCCTAAGCGCTGCGGAGGAGGAAGAAGAGAGGTAGGGCTTCGTCGTGAGAGAGAGAGATCAAATCCTGTCTCAAAACATCCAAAACCTCAAGTATATATAGGAGGAGGGACGTGGAGGGCTGGCTTGGCCTCTACTCCAAAGAGGAGATGGCCGGCTGAATTAAAGGGAGAGTCCACCTCCCACAAGGGAGGTGGATCTCCTCCTTTTAAATCCTTTTTGCCTTATCTCCTTATCTCCAGCCGCATGGGCCTTTAGCAAAAGTCTTTCCCAGCCCAATAAGGGCTGGCACAATTTATCTAACAGCCCATGTGGTCCTTTGGTCGTCACACCCCTCCCGGGGGTCCTCCGGCACCCTCCCGGCACTCCCGGTACACTACCGATGAGCCCGAAAACTTTCCGGTGACCAAAACTGGACTTCCTATATATCAATCTTTACCTCCGGACCATTCCGGAGCTCCTCGTGACGTCCGGGATCTCATCCGGGACTCCAAACAACCTTCGGTAATCACGTATACCTTTTCCCTATAACCCTAGCGTCATCGAACCTTAAGTGTGTAGACCCTACGGGTTCGGGAGACACGTAGACATGACCGAGACACCTCTCCGGCCAATAACCAACAGCGGGATCTGGATACCCATGTTGGCTCCCACGTACTCCACGATGATCTCATCGGATGAACCACGATGTCAGGGATTCAATCAATCCCGTATACAATTCCCTTTGTCTATCGGTATGGTACTTGCCCGAGATTCGATCGTCGGTATCGCCATACCTTGTTCAATCTCGTTACCGGCAAGTCTCTTTACTCGTTCCGTAACACATCATCCCGTGGCTAACTCCTTAGTCACATTGAGCTCATTATGATGATGTCTTACCGAGTGGGCCCAGAGATACCTCTCCGTCACACGGAGTGACAAATCCCAGTCTTGATTCGTGTCAACCCAACAGACACTTTCGGAGATACCCGTAGCGTACCTTTATAGCCACCCAGTTACGTTGTGACGTTTGGCACACCCAAAGCATTCCTACGGTATCCGGGAGTTACACAATCTCATGGTCTAAGGAAATGATACTTGACATTGAAAAGCTTTAGCAAACGAACTACACGATCTTGTGCTATGCTTAGGATTGGGTCTTGTCCATCACATCATTCTCCTAATGATGTGATCCCGTTATCAACGACATCCAATGTCCATGGTCATGAAACCGTGACCATCTATTGATCAACGAGCTAGCCAACTAGAGGCTCACTAGGGACATGTGATGGTCTATGTATTCACACATGTATTACGGTTTCTGGTTAACACAATTGTAGCATGAATAATAGACAATTATCATGAACTAGGAAATACAATAATAACCATTTTATTATTGCCTCTAGGGCATATTTCCAACAGTCTCCCACTTGCACTAGAGTCAATAATCTAGTTACATTGTGATGAATCGAACACCCATAGCGTTCTGGTGTTGATCATGTTTTGCTCGTGAGAGAGGTTTAGTCAACGGATCTGCGACATTCAGATCCGTATGCACTTTACAAATATCTATGTCTCCCTCCTGAATGTAATCACGGATGGAGTTGAAGCGGCGCTTGATGTGTCTTGTCTTCTTGTGAAACCTGGGCTCCTTCGCAAGGGCAATAGCTCCAGTGTTGTCACAGAGTAGAGTCATCGGGCCCGACGCATTTGGAATCACTCCTAGGTTGGTGATGAACTCCTTCATCCAGACTCCCTCCTTTGCTGCTTCCGAAGCAGCTATGTACTCCGCTTCACATGTAGATGCCGCCACGACGCTTTGCTTGCTGCTACTCCAGCTGACTGCCCCTCCATTCAAAATATACACGTATCCGGTTTGCGACTTAGAGTCGTCCGGATCTGTGTCGAAGCTAGCGTCGACGTAACCCTTTACGACGAGCTCTTCGGCACCTCCATATATGAGAAACATGTCCTTTGTCCTTTTCAGGTACTTCAGGATATTCTTGACCGCTGTCCAGTGTTCCGCTCCGGGATCACTTTGGTACCTCCCTACCAAACTTATGGCAAGGTTCACATCAGGTCTGGTACACAGCATGGCATACATGATAGAGCCTATGGCTGAAGCATAGGGGATGACACTCATCTCTTCTCTATCCTTTGCCGTGGTCGGGCATTGAGTCGTACTCAATCTCACACCTTGCAACACAGGCAAGAACCCCTTCTTGGACTGATGCATATTGAACTTCTTCAATATCTTTTCAAGGTATGTGCTTTGTGAAAGACCAATGAGGCGTTTCGATCTATCTCTATAGATCTTAATACCTAATATGTAAGCAGCTTCTCCAAGGTCCTTCATTGAAAAACACTTATTCAAGTAGGCCTTGATACTTTCCAAGAGTTCTATATTATTTCCCATTATCAGCATGTCATCAACATACAATATAAGAAATGCTATAGAGCTCCCACTCACTTTCTTGTAAATACAAGGTTCTCCATAAACCTGTACAAACCCAAACGCTTTAATCACCTCATTAAAGCGAATGTTCCAACTCCGAGATGCTTGCACCAGCCCATAGATGGAGCGCTGGAGCTTGCATACCTTGTTAGCATCTTTAGGATCGACAAAACCTTCCGGCTGCATCATATACAGTTCTTCCTTGAGGAAGCCATTAAGGAATGCCGTTTTGACGTCCATTTGCCAGATCTCATAATCATAAAATGCGGCAACTGCTAACATGATTTGGACTGACTTTAGCATCGCTACGGGTGAGAAAGTCTCATCGTAGTCAACTCCTTGAACTTGTCGATAACCCTTAGCGACAAGCCGAGCTTTATAGGCGGTGACATTACCGTCCGCGTCAGTCTTCTTCTTAAAGATCCATTTGTTTTCAATGGCTCGCTTATCATTAGGCAAGTCCACCAAAGTCCATACTTTGTTCTCATACATGGATCCTATCTCGGATTTCATGGCCTCAAGCCATTTGTTGGAATCCGGGCCCGTCATCGCTTCTTCATAGTTCGAAGGTTCACCGTTGTCCAACAACATGATCTCTAGGACAGGATTGCCGTACCACTCTGGTGCGGAACGTGTCCTGGTGGACCTTCGAATAGCAACTTGATCTGAAGTTTCATGATCATCATCATTAACTTCCTCTCTAGCCGGTGTAGGCTCCACAGAAACAACTTCCTGTGCTGCGCTACTCTCCGGTTCGAGTGGAGGTACAATTTCCTCATCAAGTTCTATTTTCCTCCCACTTACTTCTTTCGAGAGAAACTCTTTCTCGAGAAAGGATCCATTCTTGGCAACAAAGACTTTGCCTTCGGATCGTAGGTAGAAGGTATACCCAATAGTCTCCTTGGGATATCCTATGAAGACGCACTTTTCCGCTTTGGGTTCGAGCTTCTCAGGTTGAAGTTTCTTCACATAAGCATCGCATCCCCAAACTTTTAGAAACGACAGCTTAGGTTTCTTTCCAAACCACAATTCATACGGTGTCGTCTCAACGGATTTAGACGGTGCCCTATTTAAAGTGAATGCGGCAGTCTCTACTGCATATCCCCAAAATGATAGCGGTAAGTCGGTAAGAGACATCATAGATCGCACCATATCCAATAGAGTGCGATTACGACGTTCAGACACACCATTTCGCTGGGGTGTGCCGGGCGGCGTGAGTTGTGAAACAATTCCACATTTCCTAAGGTGCGTGCCAAACTCGTGACTTAAATATTCTCCGCCACGATCAGATCGTAGGCATTTTATTTTCCTGTCACGTTGATTCTCGACCTCACTCTGAAATTCCTTGAACCTTTCAAAAGTTTCAGACTTGTGTTTCATTAAGTAGACATAACCATATCTACTCAAGTCATCAGTGAGGGTGAGAACATAACGGTAGCCACCGCGAGCCTCGACGCTCATTGGACCGCATACATCGGTATGTATTATTTCCAACAAGTCAGTTGCTCGCTCCATTGTTCCGGAGAATGGAGTCTTGGTCATCTTGCCCATGAGGCATGGTTCGCATGTGTCAAATGATTCGAAATCAAGTGACTCCAAAATTCCATCAGCATGGAGCTTCTTCATGCGTTTGACACCAATATGGCCAAGACGGCAGTGCCACATGTAAGTGGGACTATCGTTATCAACTTTACACTTTTTGGTACTCACACTATGGACATGTGTAACATCACGTTCGAGATTCATCAAAAATAAACCATTGACCAGCGGGGCATGAGCATAAAACATTTCTCTCATATAAATAGAACAACCATTATTCTCGGATTTAAATGAGTAGCCATCTCGCATCAAGCGAGATCCAGATACAATGTTCATGCTCAAAGCTGGTACTAAATAACAATTATTAAGGTTTAAAACTAATCCCGAAGGTAGATGTAGAGGTAACGTGCCGACGGCGATCACATCGACCTTGGAACCATTCCCGACACGCATCGTCACCTCATCCTTGGCCAGCCTCCGCTTATTCCGCAGCTCCTGCTTGGAGTTACAAATGTGAGCAACTGCACCGGTATCAAATACCCAGGAGCTACTACGAGCGCTGGTCAAGTACACATCAATAACAAGTATATCACATATACCTTTAATGTTGCCGTCCTTCTTATCCGCTAAATACTTGGGGCAGTTCCGCTTCCAGTGACCGGTACCCCTGCAATAAAAGCACTCAGTCTCAGGCTTGGGTCCATTTTTCTTCTTCTTCCCGGCAACTTGCTTACCGGGCGCGGCAACAGCTTTGCCGTCCTTCTTGAAGTTCTTCTTACCCTTGCCTTTCTTGAAACTAGTGGTCTTATTCACCATCAACACTTGATGCTCCTTTTTGATCTCGACCTCCGCTGATTTCAGCATCGAGTACAACTCAGGAATGGACTTCTCCATACCTTGCATGTTGTAGTTCATCACAAAGCTCTTGAAGCTAGGTGGAAGCGACTGGAGGATTCTGTCAATGACCGAGTCATCCGGGATATTAACCCCCAGCTGAGTCAAGCGGCTGTGTAGCCCAGACATCTTGAGGATGTGCTCACTGACAGAACTATGCTCCTCCATCTTACAGCTGAAGAACTTGTCGGAGACATCATATCTCTCGACCCGGGCATGAGCTTGAAAAACCAGTTTCAGCTCCTGGAACATCTCATATGCTCCGTGTTGCTCAAAACGCTTTTGGAGCCCCGGTTCTAGACTGTAAAGCATGCCGCATTGAACAAGGGAGTAATCATCGCAGCGTGATTGCCAAGTGTTCATAACATCTTGTTCCGCTGGGAGAACGGGTGTGTCACCTAGCGGTGCATCTAGGACATACAATCTCTTGGAAGCTATGAGGATGATCCTCAAGCTACGGACCCAGTCCACATAGTTGCTTCCATCATCTTTCAGCTTGGTTTTCTCTAGGAACGCGTTGAAATTGAGGGTGACATTCGCGTTGGCCATTGGATCTACATCATAGATTGTAAAGACAATTTTAGACTAAGTTCATGATAATTAAGTTCACTTAATCAAATTAATGAACTCCCACTTAGACAGACATCTCTCTAGTCTTCCAAGTGATACATGATCCATGTCAACTAGCCCGTGTCCGATCATCACGTGAGACGGACTAGTCATCCATGGTGAACATCTTCATGTTGATCGTATCTTCTATACGACTCATGTTCGACCTTTCGGTCTTCCGTGTTCCGAGGCCATGTCTGTACATGCTAGGCTCGTCAAGTCAACCTAAGTGTTTCGCGTGTGTAAATCTGGCTTACACCCGTTGTATGCGAACGTTAGAACCTATCACACCCGATCATCACGTGGTGCTTCGGAACAACGATCCTTAGCAACGGTGCACAGTTAGGGTGAACACTTCTCTTGAAATTTTATTGAGAGATCATCTTATTTTACTACCGTCGTTCTAAGCAAATAAGATGTAAACATGATAAACATCACATGCAATCAATATAGTGACATGATATGGCCAATATCATTTTGCTCCTATGATCTCCATCTTCGGGGCACCATGATCATCACTGTCACCGGCACGACACCATGATCTCCATCATCATGATCTCCATCATTGTGTCTTCATGAAGTTGTCTCGCCAACTATTACTTCTACTACTATGGCTAACGCTTAGCAATAAAGTAAAGTAATTACATGGCGTTTATGATTGACACGCAGGTCATACAATAAATAAGACAACTCCTATGGCTCCTGCCGGTTGTCATAATCATCGACATGCAAGTCGTGAATCCTATTACAAGAACATGATAAATTCATACATCACAATGCATCACATCACATCCTTTGGCCATATCACATCACAAGGCACATGCTGCAAAAACAAGTTAGACGTCCTCTAATTTGTAGTTGCAAGTTTTTTACGTGGCTGCTATAGGTTACTAGCAAGAACGTTTCTTACCTACGTCAACACCACAACGTGATTTGCCAATTGCTATTTACCCTTCATAAGGACCCTTTTCATCGAATCCGATCCGACTAAGGTAGGAGAGACAGACACCCGCTAGCCACCTTATGCATCTAGTGCATGTCAGGCGGTGGAACCGGTCTCACGTAAGCGTACGTGTAAAGTTGGTCCGGGCCGCTTCATCCCACAATACCGCCGAATCAAGATAAGACTAGTAGCGGCAAGCAAATTAACAAACTCGACGCCCACAACTGCTTTGTGTTCTACTCGTGCATAGATTCTACGCATAGACCTAGCTCATGATGCCACTGTTGGGAGACGAAGTAGTAAATCAAAATTTTCCTACGTTCACCAAGATCTATCTATGGAGAAACCAGCAACGATAGGGGAGAGATTGCATCTTCATACCTTTGAAGATCGCTAAGCGGAAGCGTTACAAGAACGCGGTTGATGGAGTCGTACTCGCAGCGATTCAGATCGCGGTAGATCCGATCAAGTGCCGAACGGACGGCACCTCCGCGTTCAACACACGTGCAGCCCGGTGACGTCTCCAACACCTTGATCCAGCAAGGAGGAAGGAGAGGTTGGGGAAGGGCTCCAACAGCAGCACGACGGCGTGGTGGTGGTGGAGTAGCAAGGTATTCCGACAGGGCTTCGCCTAAGCGCTGCGGAGGAGGAAGAAGAGAGGTAGGGCTTCGCCGTGAGAGAGAGAGATCAAATCCTGTCTCAAAACATCCAAAACCTCAAGTATATATAGGAGGAGGGACGTGGAGGGCTGGCTTGGCCTCTACTCCAAAGAGGAGATGGCCGGCTGAATTAAAGGGAGAGTCCACCTCCCACAAGGGAGGTGGATCTCCTCCTTTTAAATCCTTTTTGCCTTATCTCCTTATCTCCAGCCGCATGGGCCTTTAGCAAAAGTCTTGCCCAGCCCAATAAGGGCTGGCACACTTTATCTAACAGCCCATGTGGTCCTTTGGTCGTCACACCCCTCCCGGGGGTCCTCCGGCACCCTCCCGGCACTCCCGGTACACTACCGATGAGCCCGAAAACTTTCCGGTGACCAAAACTGGACTTCCTATATATCAATCTTTACCTCCGGACCATTCCGGAGCTCCTCGTGACGTCCGGGATCTCATCCGGGACTCCAAACAACCTTCGGTAATCACGTATACCTTTTCCCTATAACCCTAGCGTCATCGAACCTTAAGTGTGTAGACCCTACGGGTTCGGGAGACACGTAGACATGACCGAGACACCTCTCCGGCCAATAACCAACAGCGGGATCTGGATACCCATGTTGGCTCCCACGTACTCCACGATGATCTCATCGGATGAACCACGATGTCAGGGATTCAATCAATCCCGTATACAATTCCCTTTGTCTATCGGTATGGTACTTGCCCGAGATTCGATCGTCGGTATCGCCATACCTTGTTCAATCTCGTTACCGGCAAGTCTCTTTACTCGTTCCGTAACACATCATCCCGTGGCTAACTCCTTAGTCACATTGAGCTCATTATGATGATGTCTTACCGAGTGGGCCCAGAGATACCTCTCCGTCACACGGAGTGACAAATCCCAGTCTTGATTCGTGTCAACCCAACAGACACTTTCGGAGATACCCGTAGCGTACCTTTATAGCCACCCAGTTACGTTGTGACGTTTGGCACACCCAAAGCATTGTTGGAAATATGCCCTAGAGGCAATAATAAATTAGTTATTATCATATTTCCTTGTTCATGATAATCGTTTATTATCCATGCTATAACTGTATTGATCGGAGACTTAAATGCATGTGTGGATACATAGACAAAACCATGTCCCTAGTATGCCTCTAATGGACTAGCTCGTTGATCAAAGGATGGTTAAGGTTTCCTAGCCATGGACATGAGATGTCATTTGATAACGGGATCACATCATTAGGAGAATGATGTGATGGATAAGACCCAAACTACAAACATAGCATATGATCGTGTCAGTTTATTGCTACTGTTTTCTGCATGTCAAGTATATGTTTCTATGACCATGAGATCATGCAACTCACGGATATCGGAGGAGTGCCTTGTGTGTATCAAACGTCGCAACGTAACTGGGTGACTATAAAGGTGCTCTACAGGTATCTCCGATGGTGTTTGTTGAGTTGGCATGGATCGAGACTGGGATTTGTTACTCCGTGTGACGGAGAGGTATCTCAGGGCCCACTCGGTAATACAACATCACAACAAGCCTTGCAAGCAATGTGGCTAAGTGTTAGTCACGGGATCTTGTATTACGGAACGAGTAAAGAGACTTGCCAGTAACGAGGTTGAACTAGGTATGGAGATACCGACGATCGAATCTCGGGCAAGTAACATACCGAAGAACAAAGGGGACGTTATACGGGATTAACTGAATCCTTGACATAGAGGTTCGACCGATAAAGATCTTCGTAGAATATGTAGGAACCAATGTGGACGTCCAGGTCCCGCCATTGGTTATTGACCGTAGAGGTGTCTCGGTCATGTCTACATAGTTCTCGAACCCGCAGGGTCTGCACACTTAAGGTTCGGTGACGTTTCGGTAGTGTAGAGTTATGTATGGTGGTGACCGAAGGTTGTTCGGAGTCCCGGATGAGATCCCGGACGTCACGAGGAGCTCCGGAATGGTCCGGAGGTAAAGATTCATATATAGGAAGTCCCAGTTTGGTTTCCGGAAAAGTTTCGGGCTCATCGGTAGTGTACCGGGAGTATCGGTATTGTACCGGGAGTGCCGGTAGTGTACCGGAGGACCTCCGGGAGGGGTATTTCGACCCCAAGAGGTCCATGGGCTGTGGGAGAATAATAACCAGCCCTTAGTGGGCTGGGAAAACAGCCACAAAGGCCCATGGCGCAGGAGAGAAAGTCCTAAAGCAAAAAGTGGAAAATCAGCCAATAGGAGGCAATCCTACTCCAACTAGGATTGGAGGTGAAGTAGGATTGCTCCCACCTCCTATTTCGGCCGACCCAAAGGCCTTGGCTGCCTCTCCTCTCCTCTCCTCCTATATATACTAGTGGATTGGGTGGTTTTTGGACAGAATTTCCGGCCACGTGCTACCCGTTTCACCGGTGCACAGTTTCTCCTCTAGATCGGTTTTCCGCAGCGCTTAGGCGAAGCCCTGCCGGAATCACTCCACCACCATCACCGGAGCGCCGTCACGCTGCCGGTGAACTCTCTCTCCTCTCCACCTCCTCTTGCTGGATCAAGATGGTGGAGATCGTCATCAAGCTGCACGTGTGCTGAACGCGGAGGTGCCGTCCGTTCGGCGCTAGATCGGAAGGACCGTGATCGAGATCGCGAGACGGTTCGTGATGAGATCGCGGTACGGATCGTGATGAGTTCGTAGGACAGATCGTGATTGGATCGCGGGACGGATCGTGATGAGATCGCGGGACGCTCGGCGATTTGGATCGCGAAGATGTTCGACTACACCAACCGCGTTTCTTAACGCTTCCCGCTTAGCGATCTACAAGGGTACGTAGATCCACTCTCCCTCTCGTAGATGCTCATCACCATGGATAGGTTTGCGTGTGCGTAGGAAAATTTCTGTTTCCCATGCGACGTTTCCCAACAGTGGCATCATGAGCTAGGTTGATGGTTCGATGAGATCTCGAGTAGAACACAAAAGGTTTGTGGGCGTTGATGCTTAGATTGCTTCCTCCCTTGGTCGGATTTTGGTTCAGCGGTATTCTGAGATGAAGCGGCCCGGACCAACATTACTCGTACGCTTACGAGAGACCGGTTCCCGCGATGCAACTTGTTGCTTAGCTGGCTTGCGGGTGACAGTTTCTCTTACTCTAGTTGGATCGGATCCGACAAAGGCGGTCCTTGAGAAGGTTGAAAAGCAAACTAGTGTATCACCGTTGTGGTTTTGCGTAGGTGAGAATTGTTCTTGCTAGATACCCGTAGCAGCCACGTAAAACATGCAACAACAATTAGAGGACGTCTAACTTGTTTTTGCAGGGTATGTTGTGATATGATATGGCCAATTACATGATGAAATATATGTGATGTATGAGATGATCATGTGATGTATAGATTATCACGACTTGCATGTCGGTGATTACGGCAACCGGCAGGAGCCATAGGGTTGTCTTTAATTATTGTATGACCTGTGTGTCAATCATTAAAGCGCTATGTAATGCTTTACTTTATCGCTACGGTAGCAATAGTAGTAGAAGCATGCAGGGCGTGACAACCCCGATGGCGACACGTTGATGGAGATCATGGTGTCGTGCCGGTGACGATGGAGATCATGCCGGTGTTTCGAAGATGGAGATCTTAAACACAAGTTGATGGCCATATCATGTCACTTATGAATTGCATGAGATGTTAATCCTTTTATGCACCTTGTTTTGCTTAGGACGACGGTAGCATTATAAGGTGATCCCTCACTTAATTTCAAGATAAATTGTGTTCTCCCCAAGTGTGCACCGTTGCGAAAGTTCGTCGTGTTGAGACACCACGTGATGATCGGGTGTGATAGACTCTACGTTCACATACAACGGGTGCAAGACAGATTTGCACATGCGGAACACTCGGGTTAAACTTGACGAGCCTAGCATGTACAGACATGGCCTCGGAACACAAGAGACCGAAAGGTCGAGCATGAGTCATATAGTAGATATGATCAACATAATGATGTTCACCATTGAAGCCACCTCAACTCACGTGATGATCGGACTCGAGTTGGTGAATTTGGATCATGTGACACTCAGATGACCTGAGGGATGTCAATTTGAGTGGGAGTTCTTAAGTAATATGATTAATTGAACTCATTATCATGAACATAGTCAGTAGTGTCTTTGCAAATTATGTTGTAGATTACTAGCTCGCACTGTAGCTCCCGTGTGTTTTTATATGTTCCTAGAGAAATAGAGTTGAAAGATGATGGTAGCAATATTGCGGACTGGGTCCGTGATATGAGGATTGTCCTCATTGCTGCACAAAAGGCTTATGTCCTTAATGCACCGTTCGGTACGCCACCCCCTCTAGCGTCGTCTGTAGATGTTGTGAACATCTGACAGGCACGTTCTGATGACTACTTGATAGTTTAGTGCGTCATGCATTACGACTTAGAATTGAGGCTCCAAGACGTTTTGAACGTCACGGAACATATGAGATGTTCTAAGAGCTGAGATTGTGATCTCAGGCTCGTGCCCGTGTTATGAGATATGAGATCTCAAACAAAGATTCTTTGCTTGCAAGATGAAAGAGAATAGCTCAATAGTTGAGCATGTGCTTAGATTGTCTAGGTGCCACAATCGCTTGAATCAAGTGGGAGTTGATCTTCCAGATAAGATAGTGATGGATATAGTTCTCCAAGTCACTATCACTAAGCTACTAGAACTTGGTGATGAACTATAAATTGCCAGGGATAGAAATGATTCCTGAGCTTCTCGCGATGTTTTGACACCGCGAAGGTAGAAGTCAAAAAGGAGCATCAAAGTGTTGATGGTTAGTAAAAACCACTAGTTTCGAGAAGGGCAAGGGCAAGTAGGGAAACTTCATGGATGGCAAGTCAGTTGCTGCTCCAGTGAAGCAGCCCAAAGTTGAACCTAAACCCGAGACTGAGTGCTTCCATTATGAGGAGAACGGTCACTGAAGCGGAACAACCCTGGATACATGGTAGATAAGAAGGCTGGCTAAGTCGACAGAAGTATATTTGATATGCATGTTATTGATGTGTACCTTGCTAGTACTCCTAGTAGCACCTGGGTATTGGATACCGGTTCGGTTGCTCGAAATAAAAGCTACGGAATAAATGGAGAACTAGCTAAGTGTGAGGTGACGATGTGTGTTGGAAATGTTTCCAAGGTTGATATGATCAAACATCGCACGCTCTCTCTACCTTCGGGATTAGTGACGAACCTAAATTTTATTTGGTGTTTTGCATTGAAGCATGAACGTGATTAGATCATGTTTATTGCAACACGGTTATTCATTCAAGTTAGAGAATAATGGTTATTCTGCTTACATGAATAAATACCTTCAATGGTCATGCACCTAGTAAGTGTGGTTCATTGAATCTTGATCATAGTAATACACATGTTCATAACAATGATGCCAAAAGATGCAAAGTTAATAATGATAGTACCACATACTTGTGGCACTGCCGCTAAATGTCATATTGGTATAAAGCGCATGAAGAAACTCCATGTTGATGGATCTTTGGACTCATTCGATTTTGAATCGGTTGAGACATGCGGACCATGCCTTTTGGTAAGATGACTAAACCCCGTTTTCTGGCTTGATGAAACGGGCAAGTGACTTATTGGAAACAATGCATGTTGATGTATACGATCCAATGAGTGTTTATAGCTTGCAGTGAATGTCATTGTTTTCTTACCTTCACTGATGATTTGAGTAGATATAGTGTATATTTACTTAATGAAACACAAGTCTGAATTGTTTGAAAGGTTCAAGGCAAAGTTCAGAGTGAAGTTTAAAGATCATCGTGACAAGAAGATAAAAATTTCTACGATATGATCGTGGAGGTGAATATCTGGGTTACGAGTTTGGCATACAAATTTAGACAATGTGAAAGTTGTTTCACAACTCACGCCACCTGGAACACCATAGTGTGATGGTGTGTCCGAACGTCGTAGTCATGCCTTATTTGATATAGCACATACTATGATGTCTCTTATCGTTTTAATACTATCGTTTTAGGGTTATGCATTAGAGACAACCGCATTCACTTTAAAATAGGGCACCATCTAAATCCGTTGAGATGACACCGTGTGAATTATGGTTTGATAGAAACCTAAAGCTGTCATTTCTTGATGTTTGGGGCTGCGAAGCTTGTGTGGAAAATGTTTTCACCTAATGAGCTCAAACCCAAAGCGGACAAATGCATCTTCATAGAATACGCCAAGAACAGTTGGGTATACCTTCTATCTCAGATCCGAGTGCAAAGTGTTTGTTGCTGGAATGGATCCTTTCCTGAGAAAAGGTTTCCCTCGAAAGAATTGAGTGGGAGGAAGATAGAACTTGATGAGGTTATTGAACCTTGTTTCAATCAGAGTAGCGCAGCGCAGAAAGTTGTTTCTGTGAAGCCTATGTTAGTTGAAGAAAGAAGTTAATGATGATGATCATGAAGCTTCGGATCAAGTTACTATCGAACCTCGTAGGTCGACAAGGACGTGTACTGCTCTTGAGTGGTACAACAACCCTGTCTTAAAGGTCATGTTGTTGGACAGCGATGAACCTACGAGCTATGGAGAAGCGATGATGGGCCCGGATTCCGACAAATGGATGAGACCATAAAATCCGAGATAGGATCCATGTATGAAAACCAAGTATAGACTTTGGTAGACTTGCTCGTTGGACGGCAGGTCGTTGAGTACAAATGGATCTTTAAAAATGAAGACAGACGCTGATGGTAAATATCACCATTTGTAAAGCTCGACTTGTTGCAAAGTTGTTTGTGACAAGTTCAAGGAGTTGACTGCGATGAGATTTTCTCACTCGTAGTGGTGCTAAAGTCTGTTGGAATTATGTTAGCAGTTGCTGCGTTTTCAATTATGAAATCTGACAGATGGATGTCAAAACATCATTTCCTTAACGGTTTACTTGAGGAAAGGTTGTATGTGATACAACCAGAAGGTTTTGTCAGTCCTAAGGATGCTAAAAGGTGTGCAAGCTTTGGTGATCCTTCCATGGACTGAAGCAAGCATCTCGGAGTTGGAATATACACTTTGATGAGGTGATCAAAGTTTTTGATGTTTATACAAAGTTTACGAGAAACTTGTATTTGCAATAAAGTGAGTGGGAGCACTATAGAGTTTCTGATAAGTATATGTGGTTGACATATTGTTGATCGGAAATAATGTAGAATTTCTGGAAGGCATAAAAGGTTGTTTGAAAAGTGTTTTTCTAAGGAAGACCTGGATAAAGCTACCTAATTGTTGAGCATCAAAATCTATAGAGATAGATCAAGATGCTTGATGAGACTTTCAATGAGTGCATACCTTCACAAGATTTTGAAAGAGTTCAAAATGGATCAGCCAGAGAAATAGTTCTCGTCTGATTTGTAAGGTGTGAAGTTGAGTGAGACTCAAAGCTCGACAACGGCAGAAGAAAGAGAAAGGACGAACGTCGTCCCCTATGCCTTAGCCATAGGCTCTATATTATGCCATGCTGTGTACCGCACCTATGTGTGCCTTGCCATGAGTTTGTCAAGGGGTACAAGAGTGGTCCAGGAGTGGATCACTGGACAGCGGTCGGAATTATCCTTAGTAACCAGAGGACTAAGGAAATGTTTCTTGATTATGGAGGTGATAAAGAATTCGTCGTAAATAGTTACGTCGATGCAAGCTTTAACACCTATCCGGATGACTAGTAGTAGCAATCTGGATACGTATAGTGGAGCAGCCATTTGGAAATAGTACCAAGTGGAGTGTGGTAGCAGTGTTTACGGTTTGACATAGAGATTTGCAAAGTACACACGGATCTGAATATCGCAGACCCGTTGACTATAAGACCTCTCTCACATGCAAAGCATGATCGAGCCCCAAAACTCATTGGGTGTTAGATTCATAACAATGCGAATCACATGGTGATGTGAACTAGATTATTGACTCTAGTGCAAGTGGGAGACTGTTGGAAATATGCCCTAGAGGCAATAATAAATTAGTTATTATCATATTTCCTTGTTCATGATAATCGTTTATTATCCATGCTATAACTGTATTGATCGGAGACTTAAATGCATGTGTGGATACATAGACAAAACCATGTCCCTAGTATGCCTCTAATGGACTAGCTCGTTGATCAAAGGATGGTTAAGGTTTCCTAGCCATGGACATGAGATGTCATTTGATAACGGGATCACATCATTAGGAGAATGATGTGATGGATAAGACCCAAACTACAAACATAGCATATGATCGTGTCAGTTTATTGCTACTGTTTTCTGCATGTCAAGTATATGTTTCTATGACCATGAGATCATGCAACTCACGGATATCGGAGGAGTGCCTTGTGTGTATCAAACGTCGCAACGTAACTGGGTGACTATAAAGGTGCTCTACAGGTATCTCCGATGGTGTTTGTTGAGTTGGCATGGATCGAGACTGGGATTTGTTACTCCGTGTGACGGAGAGGTATCTCAGGGCCCACTCGGTAATACAACATCACAACAAGCCTTGCAAGCAATGTGGCTAAGTGTTAGTCACGGGATCTTGTATTACGGAACGAGTAAAGAGACTTGCCAGTAACGAGGTTGAACTAGGTATGGAGATACCGACGATCGAATCTCGGGCAAGTAACATACCGAAGAACAAAGGGGACGTTATACGGGATTAACTGAATCCTTGACATAGAGGTTCGACCGATAAAGATCTTCGTAGAATATGTAGGAACCAATGTGGACGTCCAGGTCCCGCCATTGGTTATTGACCGTAGAGGTGTCTCGGTCATGTCTACATAGTTCTCGAACCCGCAGGGTCTGCACACTTAAGGTTCGGTGATGTTTCGGTAGTGTAGAGTTATGTATGGTGGTGACCGAAGGTTGTTCGGAGTCCCGGATGAGATCCCGGACGTCACGAGGAGCTCCGGAATGGTCCGGAGGTAAAGATTCATATATAGGAAGTCCCAGTTTGGTTTCCGGAAAAGTTTCGGGCTCATCGGTAGTGTACCGGGAGTATCGGTATTGTACCGGGAGTGCCGGTAGTGTACCGGAGGACCTCCGGGAGGGGTATTTCGACCCCAAGAGGTCCATGGGCTGTGGGAGAATAATAACCAGCCCTTAGTGGGCTGGGAAAACAGCCACAAAGGCCCATGGCGCAGGAGAGAAAGTCCTAAAGCAAAAAGTGGAAAATCAGCCAATAGGAGGCAATCCTACTCCAACTAGGATTGGAGGTGAAGTAGGATTGCTCCCACCTCCTATTTCGGCCGACCCAAAGGCCTTGGCTGCCTCTCCTCTCCTCTCCTCCTATATATACTAGTGGATTGGGTGGTTTTTGGACAGAATTTCCGGCCACGTGCTACCCGTTTCACCGGTGCACAGTTTCTCCTCTAGATCGGTTTTCCGCAGCGCTTAGGCGAAGCCCTGCCGGAATCACTCCACCACCATCACCGGAGCGCCGTCACGCTGCCGGTGAACTCTCTCTCCTCTCCACCTCCTCTTGCTGGATCAAGATGGTGGAGATCGTCATCAAGCTGCACGTGTGCTGAACGCGGAGGTGCCGTCCGTTCGGCGCTAGATCGGAAGGACCGTGATCGAGATCGCGAGACGGTTCGTGATGAGATCGCGGTACGGATCGTGATGAGTTCGTAGGACAGATCGTGATTGGATCGCGGGACGGATCGTGATGAGATCGCGGGACGCTCGGCGATTTGGATCGCGAAGATGTTCGACTACACCAACCGCGTTTCTTAACGCTTCCCGCTTAGCGATCTACAAGGGTACGTAGATCCACTCTCCCTCTCGTAGATGCTCATCACCATGGATAGGTTTGCGTGTGCGTAGGAAAATTTCTGTTTCCCATGCGACGTTTCCCAACAAGCATTCCTACGGTATCCGGGAGTTACACAATCTCATGGTCTAAGGAAATGATACTTGACATTGAAAAGCTTTAGCAAACGAACTACACGATCTTGTGCTATGCTTAGGATTGGGTCTTGTCCATCACATCATTCTCCTAATGATGTGATCCCGTTATCAACGACATCCAATGTCCATGGTCATGAAACCGTGACCATCTATTGATCAACGAGCTAGCCAACTAGAGGCTCACTAGGGACATGTGATGGTCTATGTATTCACACATGTATTACGGTTTCTGGTTAACACAATTGTAGCATGAATAATAGACAATTATCATGAACTAGGAAATACAATAATAACCATTTTATTATTGCCTCTAGGGCATATTTCCAACAAAGTTTCCCCGGGAGAATCTCTCTGCCGGAGAGCAAAAGGGCTCTGCGCAGGTTTCCGCCTCGAGACTATGGCGCTTCGTCCCAAAGTATCTTATTGATTTTTTCTAGGTGAAAACACACCTTATGGGAGAAGAAGGGGGGTCGGGAGACCTGCTGGGGCCCCACAAGCTAATAAGGCGCGCCCTGATGGCTTGTGGCCAGCAGGTGGCCCCCTCTAGTATATTTTGGCCCAATAATTCACATATATTCCAGAAAAATTCTCCGTTAAGTTTCAGGTCATTTGGGGTCTAGTGATTTTTCACCCTTCTTCGTTTTCAGGCCCAGAATTCAAGTTTTCGACAGTTTCCCTCTTTGTGGTGTACATTGTAAATTCAGATAGAAAAAGCATAAGAATGAATAATAATGAGGAATAATAGGCAAGAATATCATTAATATCAGTAGGAAATTATGATGCAAAATTGGCGCATCAACAAGGTGTGCCTTCTCGCTTTGGGTCGTGAAGCTCTTGTCCTACTAGTAGATAACGAGGATCGATAACAGCGACCATGGGGATATGTGTAAATGGTATAAGAAGAACTAATTCACTCCTCCCCAGCCAATGAAACTTGATGCTTGAATCAAAAAAGCCCTAAGACGTTGACACACTTCAACCGACCAGTACATGAGTTCCTCGATGACACCCCCAAGAGAGGTAGCAACGCAAAGCGCCACAACCACTGAGCCCAAAACAACGGGCAAGGGTTTTCGCCCAGAACCTGGACACGGAGAGGGAACTCACAATGACGCTCCAAGGATCCGCACGAAGGGTGAAGGCCCCGCCACCACCTTCCCCGACACCTATGCGAGCTCCGTTGGTTGGGGCCGAAATGGCGGGGAGGGTGTGGTGGCGGCTAAGATTCCCCTGAGTCGCTAGAGCAAAGTGATGTGGGACGGGGCGTGCCAGCATTATTTTTGCTTTAGTTTATTGTGAACTAAGAGCGGTGAAATAGCTCACGAGCTCATGTGCTCCTGCCCGTGAAGTAAAACAAAAAAAACACTAGAAAAAAATGATTTTTGTTGGCATGAAAGATGTTTGAGTGCATGGGGTCCATGCCAATTTTCAGCGTGATCGGACATGTGAGGAGCTCTCAGTCAGAAAACAAAGTTGGGTGTGTGAAAAAATTGTTCAAGATTGTTCAAACTAATATTTTTGCAGATAGCTTCTAATATTGTCCGAACGCGTAGAAAATTCGCACCAAGCTCAAGCACTTAAACATCTTTCATGCAAAAAATATTTTTTAAAAACCTAGTTTTCTTGTATTTTATTGTTCACCTAGATTAAACAAGCCCGAGCTTAAAATTGAATATTGGATTCTCGAAGGGTCGTAGGTCGAATTTTATTACAAAGAAGGAGAAGCGGTACAACAAAAGTTAACAGTCTAGGCAAACTAGAACTGGGAACCTACCTTAACTGAGTTGTTCCGAGAATACAAGAAGGCCGGCAACAACCGTGAAGCCAATAAAAACACAAAATCCAAACAACAAGTCAAGAGTGGGTGCTAATGTCTGTAATACAGTCGGCTGCTCTCCAACAAATTGGATGTTGGATTGTGAACACTTCTTTTTAATTGAAGTGGGACAAATATTTACATGTGTTCAAATGTGACAGACCAAACACATTTTCTTCAGGGTTTTTTGTGTGAAATCGAGACATTTTTTTTTACCTCATCTATTAATTAAAAGAGAGGTCATAATACAAATAGGCGGCTCGACAACATAGCCCGTTACTCCGTCAGAGATGAGAAAACGCACACCAAAGACCCAAGAAATTACTCTCGCGGCAACTATGTGCATCGGCTATTAAATTTAACTAAAACGGAGGAATTTTAAAACCCTTTCCCGTTTTGAGCTAGGCTCCTTGTCTTTGAAAAATTGAACCAAAACGGGGAAAACAAATCCAAATCACACTTCCCATATGATTTTACTTTTCTTTCGAGACAAAACAATGTAGGAGTACGTACCACAACACACTTTTGGTGCTGCTGAGGGGAAGGCGATCATCATGGGTCGGACATGCAGGGTGGCAGCAGGATGAAAGATGCTCGTCACCAAGTCATGACAAGCCTCCTTCCTTTCCCTGTACATCGCGCACAGGTCATCGGCACAATCACGGTCAAAAAGGAGCCGACCTTTACGGGCTTGCGACCCATCCCTGCATGGACCTCTTCCACCATGGGCCACGGCTGCGAGACCACAGCGCAGCGCAGAACCACAGCGGAGCCATGGTGGCCTGCCGGTACCAGGTGCCTGTGCCGCCATGATTTTGATTTCCTCCCTCCGTGCACCACGAGGCGCCACATGCAGCCCATGCTCCCCTTCACCTTCAGTTCGAGGGCGATCTTTTTTCCTTGTAATAAATGCGGCGAGAAATGAATTGGGCTTCTGCATGCGTGGACTACCCCCGATCCCGCCGATCGACCCGAGCAACCAGAACGTACGCTCTACTGTGGCCGCCGCATCACCCCTACAGAGTGCACGGTACAACAATCCGACCATCAATTTGCGCCCCTCTGTACGGACGCACGGACGCGATTGGTTATTTCCAGCTAGATTCACGCAGCCACCCAATTGGTTGGGCGGACTATACTGTCAACCACCACCAGGGAAGTGATGGTGGGCACACGCACCGATCATTTCGATAGATTTGTGCGTGTTGTGGCGATCGTGTTCTCCTTGGCATCTCTTGGTTTTTACGGCCTGGACTCTGGAGGGAGGGATAGACCACGTTAAGACTTGAGAGTAGCCCACGACGTATTGCTGCCTGCGATATTGTAGCTTGTAGGACCTGCGACGACAGTGAGACGAGATGACCGGTCTCCTCGGATAAGCTGATCATTTGTACGCATAGTGCGCCGGCCGTGGACCTGTCGTCGGCGTTCCCGTTCCTGTTGTAGATCCAACTCACCGGCGCACGTATGTCCAAATCCCGTTCGCCGACCTCGGTCGTGTACAAAACTGCGGCACGCACGGAACAGAAACCAGCAGGTCGGCGCTCGCATTCAATGCCGCGTTCGTCGACCCATAATTCACGCTGCACGGGGCCATGTTCTGTTCATCCGGCAAGCCGACGTGGCCCTCGACGGCCGCCGTTCAGCTCAGAGTCACCGGCCGACGTGGTACGCTTGGCAGGGCCGGTGCACGATCGAGCGCGTACGGCGATCGCCTGGATATACGGGATCACGGATGGCGCTGTTCGTGCATGCATGACCGATCCGAGTAGTACGTCGTACCAAGCGGGGCACTGGAGCGCAACAGGCGAGCCCCCGCGCCCTGGTCGACCGCTGTGCCCATCAATGTACGCACACTGACGACGAATTCCGCTATGCTGGAGTGGAGCCGTCGCTAGCTACGGGGCCTCCGTGACTCTCGGTGAAATTTGAAGATCTTTCTGTACTCGATGAAAACTTGAATTCGTAAACATCCCACGTTGTCTGACAACCAGACCTGAATGGAGTAATTCCAAAACGTGGATACCCGGCGTACATACGGCATTGTCCCCTTGTCCAGTTGACCTGTGCTCGCCTCGCACCCTCCAGGCATACATGGACATAGATGAGACAAGACAAAGCAAGGCAGCACAGTACGTAGTCTCGTGGTCGTGGAGTAGTAGTTTACTTGATCTACCAACTTGATTGCTATTCCCTCTTGATTAAATGATGAGCTAAATCTTATGCCTTCGTTTTGAAAAAAAAAAACGTTGATTGAATAGCATACTCCCACGTATAGCCACGAGACAAGAGAAGCGTGGCCTACTACACAGACAGCAGCAGGAATCCCACTCACTGACTGACCGATCTCCGTGTCGCGGACTCCGACGCCTCCACGCGCGCGGATGGGCCGGCGTTTACGTCACTGCGAGCGGCGCGAGAATCTCAAAGCCACTACTCTACTCGATCCTACTCCTTCCTGCTCCAGAACCAATGCTGCTGCTGCTTGCCAGGTGGAGGAGCGGCCCATGCTCGCGCCTTTCTGCAGCTGCTCCACATCCAGAACCCCAGGCAAGGCAAGGCACCAATGTTTTTTTGTTTGTTAAGCAACCACTCATTCAATCGGCCGCGGTTCCCAACCCATGTTGGTCTCTTCTCGGGTCCTTCAACTCGGCTCGAGACCTTTCCTGTCCAGTCCTGCTGCGTGCCCCTGCCCCTAGGATGCTCCTGTTCTCTCGTAGAGTAGCGTGGTGGTGGAGTAGTCACTCACAAGCTAGGTCATGTTTGGAATACGTTGTTTAGCTTCTCGGCCTCTGCGGCGGGGAATCTTTGCCATTTCAAAACGGGAACCTTCCATACTCACCTTGTTCTACTTCTTTTACACGCCCAGCGTTAGCTTACTACGTAGTACCAGTAGTATAATATTTATGTATTTAAAATATAGATTCATTCATTTTGCTTCGTTCGTAATCTATATTAATACCTTAAAAAAATCTTATATTTTTTTAAAAAGAAATAATACAATATTACAGTTATATATTTCTAAATAGGTTGATACACCAGAAATTTTTGAAATGCTGCTTTACATGTTGCCCATCTGCGCAGGTGACAAATTCTTTCTAGGACTCACTACAACATCTAAACTCCTACTTTCTTCCTTGATTCCAAAGCAAAGCAACAATTCTTACAAGGAGATAACGCTGTCGGCTCCCTGGTCACTCTCGCAGGCGGCTGCGTTGACTGCGATGTGGCATGTTCGGCGGTGGTGGCAGCGATGGATGGTGGGCCCTCGTGTGAGGGTTCTCGATCGGCGGTCCCTACGAGGTCCGATTGGTTGCAGCGGTCTCTGTGCCTCTTCGATGGTGGCGGATGTTGGTGGGCTTGTCGGTGTCGGTGCGGTATGATGTGTGGTTGAGGTTGTGTGGGAGCTTGGGTGAAGACCCTGTCTCGGCCTTGTGCCGTGACCAACGATGGCGGCGGTTGTGGCTGTCGTGACCTTCCTGATGGCATCGTTGCTTTGCTGTTGCACCCCTCCTGCATGGATTCAGTCGTCGTGGCCTCTCCAAGGGAAACCATTGATCTTGTGATCGGACGATGACGACACTTTTATGTGTCGTTTTCCCTCTTGGAGGTTTCGTCTCGTAGTTTGACATCGGCAAGAGGGACTGGTGGTTTGCGACGCTTGTGGCGTCAATACTCTATGACAACGATGATGATGGGAGTGATGTCGGCTACGCGACGCCGGTTATGGTAGTCGGCTTTTCTTCTGTGTGTCACGGTATTGGCTCGGCTTGTTTGTTGCTGTGGAGTCGAAGCTACGGCGGTGGGACCCTGTGGTATACGATGACTGACTGCAGGTGGTCCATTTGGCAATCTCCCGTGGCGCCAATCGTGTCTGGTTTTGTCCTTCAGAGTTCTCCGTCAGCGTTGGAGCTGCGTTGCCTGGACGCAGGTGACTGAGTTTTGGCACAGATCTTTATGCAACTTCACGCGTCCGCTATAGTGCGGGTTGAGTCGACGATCACCAACGGCAAAGTCAGAGTCTTTGCGCGGAGTATAGGAATGACGGTGACACCTCTAGGGAAGGCTTGATGACGATGACGTCTGCGTACTTGTCTCGTCGAGGCCCTCTTTGAATTGGTGTGCGTAGTTTTTCTCCTATGTTTCGTTTAAGATTGTGATGTTTTTTTTTTCGATTCTCTATAATTAACTGAGTAATCTGATTTTTCTTGTTTTTTTCCTAATTAATTATTCTTAAATGTAGGATGATGGTTGTTCATTAAAAAAAAAACATGAACTCCTTAAGCATTAATGAGAGAAGATGCAGGCATGCTCCTGACCAGAAACAGCACATTACCTGTAATAACCTCCTGCTCTGGGTCTGTACATGATCCTTTTATTTTTAGCTAATAGATTTAGGAGAATCCAATAGTGTGTGTCAGCCGCTGAAGCCGTGCAAGCTCCAGGCCGGCTTGATCCTCAGTTAATTAATCAGAAACCCATTGCCTGACAGCAAGTGTAGTGTGCCCTAAGGGATCGCTCGCTCGCTCGCTCTTCACCACAGCAGCGGCGTCTGCTGCTATTGACTCGATGATTTCTCTGATCCTTATTTGATCCGGGCAGAATCCAAGTCAATACGCTAGTTAATTAGGAGCGGCAGCACCAAACAAGGCATCCATGCATCCATGCATGCACGATGGCGTGTGGTTGTCGCCAACTTTTGCTCCGTGCGCCTTCACGATGCATGAGTTTTTCTTGGATTTTGCGGGTCGTGTGGTCGATTCGATCGATTAACCGAGGAAAGGAGGAGTGCAATCTAAGGGATTATTTCCGTAGCATCTTAGCCTCGTGGATGCCTTTTGCACGTGCATCCGTGTGCTATGATCAGAGTTAATCCATAAACTAGTTCGCTGTGGTCAAAGCCCGCAGCTTAACCGAGTCAGCTGGTTTTGCTTTACGTGTACAGGTTACAACTCTGAGAAAGGGGCATAGCTTGGGCTTTGGGGCTCATGCATGCTGACGCATAGCCAGCCCATGTTGTTGTTTGAACTCCGATTCAAAGTTCTCTTCGAGACTCCATCATGCATGTACTACCACTTGAATTGCTTCATTTGGTAAGAATGTGTCTACTGTCTAGCATAATGTGTTTGATTCAGAAAAGCATAAGAACAATTCTAATGGGACGATCCATTTCATTCGCCGTAGTCCGTTTTGGTTGACGTGGACAAAAGTGGCGACCCAAACCCAAATCACGTCCGTTTCGCATCCGCACCGACGCATTTGCGACCCAAATTTACGCCCCAAATGCGTCGGCACGGACACGGAACGGACGCCACGCACGCCTTCTCGGTGTCCGCCGCGTCCTCACCTGGCAGCCGTCTAACTACCCGCTGCCCACGCGAAGAGCTTAATTTATGATCACGGGCCCACGCATCAGCGACGGCGGTCGTCTTTTTTTAAGCCGACCGTGCGGCGGGGCCGTACTCATCCAAACTCGCTGTCCACATCTAGCAAGCTCTGCTCCCCTGTCATCGGCAAATCCTAGCCACCACCACCACCACCACAGCGAGATGAGGCTCTTCTCCGGCGCCAATAGCAGCAAGGCCAAGGGCAAGGCCCTGCCATCCCTTTCCCCTCACAGTTCCTCCCGTCTTCACCGACGTTGGCGCCTCGGCGGCAGAGGCAACGCGTGAATGTGTCAGTGCACCAGGCGGAGTGGTACTAGCAGCATCGCGTGCCTCTTCCGTACCCCGGCGCCACCCTGCCGCACGACTGGCATGAACGCGCTTTGGAACACGGCGTTCCCCTGGGCCGGTCCGACGCCGACGCTCATCGACCCTGAGGCCGCCGCCGCCGCCGCCTAGGGCAATGCGTCGCCTCGTAGTTTAGGTTGTTTTTATTTTTCTTAAATGCAAATGTGGACGCGTGGACTCTCACCGGCCTTCGTGGCCTATTTTAATGTTTAATTAATGTTGTTATTTTTTTAAATATGCATGCGTTTTTTTAGCACCGTCAAAATGGGTCGGGCCAACGTTGGACGCACACGTCGATCCAAACGTGAAAGCGGACGTCCGTGTCCGTCTGACCGACCCAAACGGACAAAATCGCCGCCCTTTTGCGTCGGTTCGTTGAAGTTGCTCTAATGTGTTTGCCATGCTTCTAATCTCTGGCTAGCAATCATAGTCATAGCTGTTAATTTGTTCGTTTGCATCGCCAACCCCAAAGTGCCCCCACCAAAACTCGAATTTTGTTAGCCGAGAGGGTTTTCGATCGCTTGGATTGGATGGTCCCTCAACCTTAAGGATGGATGATAATTTTTTCCTTGTCTGATCGGAGTGCCATGCCTGCATCAAAACTCGACCGTGTGTCATGGGCGAAATGGGACAGATGGTTTCGCGAGAATGGGCCTGGGGCCATTGGGCGGAAAGCTGGATCTGCTACTGTTATGGAATCTTTTGAATGTTTAGGTTGACTAATGACTACACCAGGGAGGAAGGGAGGGAGGGGTCGCAGTTTTGCGTCGCCCCCGAAGCAAAGCAGGATGGCCCTGCCTCCTTTCTGCTTTGAATCATGGTGTCGCCGTTAATTAACCTTTTTCCCCTTCCTTCACTTTACGGTTCCTGCTCACGTAGGAGTAGTAAATATTTTTTTCTTAGGGAAACGTGGTAATACTAGTAGAAGAAGGATTACGTGGAAGTAAAGCATACCCTGTTACTCTGGTAGGCCAGGATGGGTGGTGTGCCACTTGTCCAGTTCGGCTATCTTAGAGCATCTACAGCCGGACGACTCAAATGACTCCTCGTATGTCTACGCACGCGTTCAATTAGTGACCGGACAGGAGAGAGAAGAAAAAAAATGATCCAACCGGGTCTTTCATATCATCCTTATACGTCCGGGCTGTCCACGAAGCCTCGTATTTATCTTCAATATGGAGAGGATATGAGGGCTCGCGGACGCGTATGGTCGGTTCGCCACGTAGGACGAGATCCCATCCCAAACCATCTTTTTCTTTTTTTTATTCATTTTTTTCTTTCTCTCTCTTCCTCTCCACCAATCATGTGTAAGTGACTGGACATATGAGAAAAAAATAAAAAATGTGGCTGCGCGAACGGACAAATAGGAAATATGCTCGGTCACTGACCGGGCACGTCCGCGAATGTTTAGGGGATCATATTTGCAATGTCCGATCTCTTAGGGTAACTTCAATAAGGATAACCAAACCGTCCTAAATGTTTGAACCAGACAGTTTTGATGTTTTTTGTCATTCAACATAGGTCATCGAATTTAACCAAAGCCAAAGCTGAGAGGAGGTTTGGAGGATCCGGACATTCGTCATGTCAAGACTCCGGCCAGGCCCACCCAAATATATATTGCCCAGTTAGACGACCTTAGTAGCGGCACAACTTTCTACTCTTAAAGAAATTTTAGGCAACAGTTCCAACTTTAGGGCTGCAATTCTCTACTCCTTAAATAAAACTTTGTATGAATAAAATCTTCGGACTCTAATGCTAGTAACTTTCGACCATACATGAAGTTTTCACCAAAAAGGTTTGCATCTATAATAGGTGCAGGAGTCCATCGACCACCTTCTTTTCAAGTGTAGGTTCATGATCAGAGTTTGGGGCATGATCAAGGCATGGATGCAGCTTGATCATACCTCTTCCTGGCACCTCTTTCGGCCCATTAAAGAATGGTGGATTGGGCTCTCCGACAATTCCATGCCAAATAGAAAGGACATGGCCTCCCTTGTCATGCTAGCCTTCTGGACCATCTGGAATGAGCGAAATGATCATGTCTTCCGTAAAAAAAAAACGCGTCGCTGATGGTTCTCCTAGATAACCTCAAGAAGGATGTGGCGCTTTGGGTGACCGCAGTAGCAAATAAGTTGGGGTCAATGATGCCGCAAGAGTAGTTGTTTTTGTTCTCTAGAAAAGTTGTAAATCATTCAAACTCTTTCTCCTCTTATTTAATATAGGAGGCAAATTTTTTGCCTATGTTTAAAAAAAATTCACTATCCACAGCTTTCGACCTCTAAATCGTACTCCCTTCGTCCCTAAATATAAGAGGGACACATGACAACACACAGTCTCAAACATGATATTAACATCAGAAAAAAAAACTCATGCACACGACCATGTGGGCCTGACGTTCACTTCTGGAACTCTGAGAACTCGCCCATACGCGAATAGCAAGTTGGGCCTAATAGCTTCTCTGCCTTTATCTAGCCCAAGCTAGATAAAGAAGCAACTGGTTGCCCCTCAAAAGAAAAAGAAGGATTCACTCAAAAAAAAAAAAAAAAGGAAGCGACCAATCAAAATTCAAAAACCAGTACTTTCTCCAGCAGAATAAGCCTACACACAATATTCCTCCAGCATACTTCCCATGGTCGATATTCAGATGGACGCAAAATTCAACAGACAAACCGCCGTCGACTTCAGTTTGTTAAGGTATTCATCATAGGCAAAAATCAAATGGTGAAAGAAGCGCCAGTAGCACAGTACATAAGGCACCCTTCATCTGTTACGAGACCAATGCTTCAACCATCATGCCTTTGTGGCTTCTGGTTCCAACAGTTAAAAACTCTCATCGAGCTGTTTCACTAGCCACAACCTTCAACTCAATTCGTTACTTGGCTGTTTTTCATATCCAGAACCTTTACTGGCACTGGAGACGAAGACTACAAAAACTGCAAAAGCCTCTGTAAAACTGCATACCTTCACTAGGGCGCATCAAAATTCCATACTGCTACCTTGGACTGTCCATGTCAGCATCATTTGACGCTTTGCTCTTCAGCAGCAGCAGAGAGCTTGTACTGAAGGTAGGCTTTGATGAAAGGATCCAGCTCGCCATCCATCACACCGCTGATGTCCGACGTCTCGCACGCCGTCCGGACGTCCTTGACGAGCTTGTAGGGGTGAAAGACATAGTTGCGTATCTGTTGCCCCCATTCCGCCTTCACCGAATCACCACGGATCTGCTTGATTTCTGACGCACGCTGCTCCTCGGCGATCACCAGAAGCTTTGCCTTCAGCCGTCTTAGGGCCTTTATCTTGTTCGCTAGCTGACTCCTCTCCTCTGCAAAGTTAGACACGAAAACACAAATGTCACCTTCATTCTGCAAAACACTCGGTTAACTCCGGTTCTTGATTCTAAAACATTTCCAGTGAAATTCTTAAATAGCTAGCATATGTAAGATCATAAATGACCTATTCTGTGACAAGCCGAACTTATCGTTGGGAAAAGCTGCAAGATATTGCCTATTAACTATGCCAAGACCCCGGACCAAGAGGTTCAGCTAGTTTCAGGAGAGCATCATTCAGATTTTCACATCAAATTTCAATCACCACGAATTTATTCCTGCACTTGGTGTGCTTTTTCTGTTCATGCCGGTTGCAACGAGTTTTGTTTGATTGCTGTTCATTTTGAGACCTTAAGACATTGTACCAAACTTCATACGTACTTGAGACCGTTTTTAATAGTATGGCTGCATGCATCATTCTGATGTAGAGGCCGGGGGTAATCCTCCTTTTCTAAAAAACCAAAAAAAAAACTTGGTGTGCTTATTTGTCAAACTGAGTTGAGTGAGATCCCATGTCTACCCATACATAACAGGTTGTGTAGTTGTTCAACATAGCAAGAATAAATAGGTGTGATGCAAGCTGTCCTCAGTAATTAATACCTGCGCAACGAACGGCAATGCCAGTAGGGATATGGACCATGCGAACAGCCGTCTCCACTTTGTTCACATTCTGACCTCCTTTACCTCCGGCTCTCGTAAAACTTATGTCCAGATCCTCTTCAGGAATTTCTACATCCAAGGATTCCTCTGGTAAAAGAGGCATGACCTCAACACCAGCAAAGCTGGTCTGCAAAAATTAGCACATCATGCAAACTTTTAGAAAGAACCTATTATACATGTTTTATCTTCAGCTTGCAAGAATATGGGTAACAAACAGAAAAGGAGGACTGCAAAAATGAAGATACCTGTCGAAGTCCTTTAGCGTTGAATGGAGACTGGCGGACGATCCTGTGTGTCCCTTTCTCTCCTGAGAGATACCCGTACGCATATCTTCCCTCTAATTCAACTGTTGCTGATTTGATTCCAGCCTCCTCACCAGGGGATTTTTCTACCACTCTTGACTTGTAGCGCTGCTTCTCTCCCCACCTAACATACATCCTGAGTAACATGTCAGCCCAATCCTGCAAACATCAAGCCAAGTTTAAAAGAATGCAATCACAACCGTTTATCCATAGCACGTGCTTTCTCGGAGGAAATGCCAAGCATCACTTGTTGTCATTCTTAAGTGAGAATGTGCGATCAGAGTATAACTACATGCACATAGATAGGTTACAGGCCAGTTATGTACAATATGGATTAAAGGCCATCGTCATGGACAAGGAATTTCAGCACTCTGGCTCACTTGCTTTTACTGATGAGAACAACTAGGAATTATTGATCATCATATAGTCGAAGTTTCTGCAGTTCCAGGTCCACAGCTGGACTAGTTTGTTACTTGTAGGAGTCTGAAGACAAGCCTTTTATGGTGATACAGTTCAAAAATTCGTACAAGTAACTGCATATACAGTAGCAAACTATGACCGGGTATTGAAGAGAATTAGCAGTAGTTAAGATCAAATTTCTTCTGAAGCAACAGTACCAAACGACTAATACATAAGATTCATAAAACCCAAATACCAAAGCAACAGAAAAACAGTCCAAGCTTAAATAACAAGAAGTGTCATGCTGCCTAATAGAAAGTAAATTAAACTCTAAAGTACAACTTCTGCTGGTCTAAAGTAGTAAAGTGGTCACTTTAAAGCCTGAAAATGGAGTGAACAAATACCTGGGCATCGGTGCCACCAGCGCCTGCAGAGATAGTAATTACAGCTCCTTCCTTGTCATAAGGCCCAGAAAGAAGCCGTGCCATCTCAAAATTATCTAGTGCCTTATTCAATGCCTTTATGATCTTTGAGGCCTCCTCAAGAAGGCCTGTGTCTATAGAGTCTAACTCCTCTGTAAGCTGCACAATGGTATCCGCTTCTTCAACCTGGATGTAGGAAAAACCATACTCAAAAACTATTGTTGATGGCCACTTATTGCCATGCTCAGCCGGATACGGCGACGGTACCCCTTCCTGAAGGCGTTGCTCCCGAAGAAGTAGACTTAGTCATAGGTGTTTTATTCATCTCTCTTGTAATGGTTTGACCGTTATTGTCTTTGTTTTGTACTCCCCTTAATAATTAATAATATTGGCTGTGCATCACATTGATGCAGACACTCTGATGCAGAGGCCGGGGGCTATCCTCCTTTTCCAACAAAATAAATTCACATTGATGCAGAGGCCGGAGGTTTTAACCTCCTTTTTGGAAGAAAAAAACTTATTGCCGTGCTTGTTCCAGAAATTTATATCATCTATATGGATATGCCAAGCAAACGTGTATCTTTTTTCCTTAACTATTATTACCATTATATAACTATTATACATAAAGTGCAAACTAATATACAGATATAACATGACTAAAATTGTGCAAGCTATATCTTTTAAGGTGCTGGATGCATAAGAATGCCATGGAGTCAAACCTGTGACTTGAAATCATTAAGAAGCTTGACTTTCTCTTTGAGCTCTGTGAGAGCAACAAGCAACTCCTGTGCCTTGGAAGGATCATCCCACAAGGTACTATCTCCAGACTTGTTCTCCAGTGAAGCGATTTCCTCCAGAAGCTGTTCCAGTCCGGCATCCTGCCTGACTTCATTGACACGCTCTACGGCCAACTCAACATCCTTGCGCAAAGCGTAGAAGTCTGTACCCAAGTTCCAGTCATATGGATTACAATTACATTACAATTACAACCCAGCCAGGGGAAAAAAACAGGCCTAACCATTACCCACTGAAACAAATCGAGAAGTGAGCAAACAGATTACCCTGCATGGCCCATTCGACGGCCTCCGGCTCATCCACGACGCTCGACTGGCTCCCCGCCCCAGAGGATGCAGATTGCACTGTGTTGATCCAAGTCTGTCAACGTTCCATCCACAGGATATAAGAAAACTAAAGCATGAACACCCAGATTTTCTTCTCTAACCAAACTAGGGGCATCAGCTTTAAAACTCTCACGCCCGCATCGCGCACAATACACAGATATATTGGCGTCGGCATATTTACATCTTACACAGGAACACTTTTATGCCTTTATCTAAGAGTCAGCAGTTGAAATGCTCACGGATGCATACTTGCATAGGAGTATGAGAGGAGGAACTCACCAGGGAGAGTAGAAAGGCGGCTGCCGCATGAAAGGGAGAAGGGAGGGAACCCGGTGGTGAACCTCCGGCAAGCGGCGGACGATGGGCAGGGAGCGGAGCTCGCGGCAGCAAGAAGCAGCCGCGGGCAGTCAATCATGGCCGTCGGCGAGGGGAATGCGCAGGCCAGCGGAGGCGACGCAGCCAGGGCCGGAGGGGCGGTGCTGGAGGCGCGAGAGGGAGGGGCAGGGGGGCAGGGCGCGGGCCAAGGGGATTGGGGAAGAAGGTCGAAGGACGCGCGAGCTCCGTGTCGACGGCGAGTTCGGGATTGGCTTCGACGCTCAGCGGCATCGACTTTTTCTTTTTGGTGATATACTTTTGTTTTTTGAGCTCTGTTTTTTTTCCAGAGTTTAAGCCAAACTTTATTCAGCAAATTCCACAGTCAGTGGGAATTGGGATACATTTTTGATCTTGGGTTCACTAAGAGCATCTATAGCCGAACCCTTCAAATCCGTCTTAAACATCGGCGCATGTCATTCGGTCACTGTCCGGTCATGAAAATGCGATCCAGACAGGTCTCTCAAACCGGCTTCAAACATATGGCCTGACTGGCACCCCCTCATTTCTAACCCAGATATGGGGCGGATATGGGGGAGTCCGGGCGCGCCCGGGTACGTCTGTCACGTTGGACTGACGGGGTGGCCCTATGTGGACTCTTCGAAAAACCCGACGGGCGCCTCGACCGTCGGCGTGGTGTGAACGTCGCGTGGCGCCGGTCCGGCTCCCCGTCCGAGGTCGGGGCCGGCTATCTAAGCCCCCTCCTCGCCCTAGCACATCCACCTACTCCCTTTCTCCACCGCCACCCGAGCACATCCGCCTCCTCTCGCACCCCTTCTCCGCCAGGATGGTCCGACGGCTCGTCACCACCTACGCCCAGCTCACTCCGGAGCGGCGTCGGCAAATTGAGGTGGAGATCCAGGCTTGCCGTGCCGCCGCCCGCATCGCTGCGTATCTCCCTCCTAACTCGCCGGAGACGGAGGAGGAGGAGGACGACGACGACGAGCAGCAGCAGGAGAAGGAGCAATAGGAGAAGGAGCAACCGAAGGCCATGGAGGAGGACGACATGGAGGAGGAGGCTCCCGGCTTGAGCATGGCAGAGGCGGAGGCAGAGTTCGTCGTCGCCCAATCGGAAAGATGGCGGAGCAGCAGGCCATCCTGGATTCCATCCAGGATGAGGCCGAGGTGGAGGTCAACCGCCGGCTCATCCGATAGAGGCAGGCGGAGGCAGATGCCCTTTCTGACAAGCTGGAGATGGAGATCGAGGCGAAGGAGGCCGCAACGCAAATCGTCAACATCTCCAACAAATAGTAGATAGGTTCTACGTAGTACGTAGGTTATTTTTATTTTGCATGCTTTGTATGGATTTGAGGTTTTTAATATGAGATGTCCGGTTGTAGAATGAATCATTTGGGGCGTGACCGGTCAGTCCGCAGACGCACCCGGACGCGTCCGCGGATATTTGAGGGGTCAGATTTACAAGGTCCGGTTATAGATGCTTTAAGCTACAGATGGAGCTCCTAGATAGGAAAAGCAAATTTCTTGTTAAAATATGAGTCTCTGTATTGACGCCCCGTCCTTCAAAGATGAAGTTACAATTTATATTATCAGCCCTCTCTCTTATCTTTGTGATCACATGATCATAACGCCCTCTGCTATTGTTCTTGATATCATGGATCACTTGCTTGACATCACATGCGATAATACATTTCTGAAGACCCAGGTATTCAGCGAGACAAATCCTCTCACGGCATGCAATTGCTTCTGGAGCTCCTGAGTCATGTAGGCTCTCAATCATAAGTGATGAGCTACCAAGATAGTTGCCGTGTTGATCTCTTGCAACTGCTGGAGCCGAGCCACGACGATTCCCCGAGACCCCTGCATCAACATGTACTTTTGTGTAACCCACAGGTGGAGCACTTGGTCTTGTAACTCTCACCGTGGCTGCTGGTTGCATTGTTCCCCTGCTAGCATCTCATGGCTCTCTGATGATTTCTAGGTCGCCCAAAAAAATGCTTGATGAACTCGTGTTGCCCAGAGAGTAACTGCCAGCTTGACAAAAGCTTTGTGCGACATATCGTTTATCATCGAGAACATCCACTGCTTGGCACTGGACTCGGTGATCTCTCAAGTGGCATGCTAGCACTAGTAGAAAACAGGACATTCGTCACATCTCGATCTACACATTAGTTCCGGTTGCCTTACGAACCGGGACTAATGTGAGCATTAGTCCCGGTTCGAGCAGCTAGGGCGCCGGTCGGGCATTAGTCCCCGTTTGAGCGGGACCTTTAGTTCCGGTTAGAGACACCAACCGGGACTAAAGGGGCCGATACCCTTTAGTCCCGGTTCGTGTCTTCAATCGGGACTAAAGGTGAAGCCTTTAGTCCCGGTTAGAGATATCAACCGGGACTAAAGGGGTTCTGAAATTTTCAAACTCTACCCCCCGTGGACCGTCTTTTTGAGTTTTCCAGAAAATAAACAAAAATGATAAAATCTTCAAAAAATAAAATCCTTTGAGATATAGTTAGGTTTTAGTGTCTAGTTGGTATAGAAATTTTGAAATATGAATTTTGACTGTTTTTGCAAAAAAATGAAAAACAAATGTAAAACGGCCATAACTTTTGCATACGACGTCACAAAAAAGGTTTAATATATAAAAAAACTAGAGAAAAATTGGGACTCGATTTCACCTGGGTTTACCCGGTGAAGTTTTCTCAGATTCTCGAAATTCCAAAAGTAAAAAAAGTTATTTCAAAAAGAAGATTTTTTCCTACAAAATAAAAAAATAATTTTACTTAAAAATAAATAAATGATGTCATATTTGGATTCCTCACATTTTTCTGATAATAATGGATCTATTATTTGTTGAATTTCGATTTACAGATTTAAAGATATTAATTATGCCATATGAATTGAATATATGGCAAAAAAATGAATAAAATAATAATAATACTTATTTTATTTTCATAGAAATTCAATATTATTATTATTTATTTTGTTTATTTTAATAATTTTTTGGAATTCAAAAAATTAAATAATGTGACATCAAGACCTAAGGGTTAATAGGATTGATAGCTTACTATTGTCAAGAAAACAACAAGTGCAGACTTGGAAACAAAGGGTGATAGAATTCGAAAGTTAAGCATGCTCGGATTAGAGCAGTGAGAGGATGGGTGACCGGCTGGGAAGTTAGATGATTTGGAATGAGTGGTGATTAGAGATTAAATTGTCAAATAATTCAAAAGCAGTGAGAAATGGTGATTAGAGATTAAATTGTCAGATAATTCACAGATTTGAAAATAAGGAAAAAAAATGAAAAAAAATTTATTTAAAAAAATACCTTTAGTTCCGGTTTGTAACACCAACCGGGACTAAAGGTCCCGTTCCAGAAAGCTACCATGTGGAGGGCCTTTAGTCCCGGTTCGTAACACAACCGGGACTAAAGGGTGGAGGCTTTAGTCCCGACCCTTTAATCTCGGTTCCAGAACCAAGACTAAAGGCCAGTTTTCTACTAGTGTAGTTTGCCATCAACGAGGGCCCAATACACCTATACATTGTGCATTCGAGTAGCGAGTGGCGCCAAGAATCATGTGCACCACAAAGACCGCACGCGGACACCG